>JAENPR010000028.1:1200000-1800000 GCA_018135685.1 Themeda triandra | reverse complement strand
TCAAAATTTTGGATGTCAAAAACATGGGAATCAAGGGCCATTTCAACATTATCATGATGTACCATTATGTTGTGCAAAATCCCACATCCTTTTAGGCTGGATCGTGGGGCAATTCTGAGAGATTTGTTTGTCGGAGCAAAGGGTTCATCACCTATATAGGTGAGCGCAAAAGATAGTGACATGAGATTTGCTCTGACAGTAGGGTTGTAAAGAACATCCACCATGGTTCTAAAGAGCTGGCATTGGATGGTCAAAGAAGGGATGCGAATCTAAATTTCTTCAGAAGAAAGCTTCGCTTCTTCTATCCATTCGCTGCTCAGGATAGAAGTCAACTCCCTAATGGATTCCTTAAGAAATGCTTTGTCTAGAGGATCACCAGGAGTGACATGAACTGGTGGTCTCTTTTGTTTTGAGTACTTTGAGGTGTTCCTGAAATCCTCAGATTCATCCTCGAAGTTTGGAAATCCCAAAGAAGGGAAACCTTCCTTCAGTGTTTTCAGTTCGGGCGAGGGTCTCTGGAAAGGAGGTAAAGGTTTGGCCTGAGCCGAAGAGACTTCCTCATGTTTTAGCTCGGGCTCTACACGGAGGGGTTCTAGTGGAGGAGTGTTCTCTATAATGCGATCTAAAAGAGCTTCTCCTTCAGCTATGGTTTTATGTGAAAAAGAACCTCTGGCAGCAATATCGAGCTATAGGGCAGATTCCTTGCTAAGACCTAACCAAAAATGCTATAATAGCACATGGTTTGGTATAGACAAGTCTGGGCCAGAACGTGATAAATTTGAAAATCTTTCCCAGGCTGCACCTATTGTTTCCTTCTCTTTTTGTTGGAAGTTGAGAATCTCTTGACGCAAGGAAGCAATTTGAGATAAAGGGAAGAATGCAAGACAGAATCTGTTCCTCAGTTCTTTCCAATCTCTGTTTACCTTCCCTACGTTGTGGGTGTACCATTGTTTCGCCCTCTCATCAAGAGAGAAGGGAAACAACTTCCACCGCAAGGTTTCGTGTGACATGCCCAAAATGCGTAGGCATGCACAGAGCTGCTCAAACTCCCGTAAATGATGATATGGGTTTTCATCATTGAACCCTAAGAAGGTTTGTTCCCGAACCATGGCTATGAAGCCAGGGCGGAGTTTATAGCTAGAAACTGTGATTGGCTTTGATGATTTTGGTGGCTCTAAGAACTCGCCCTTAGGAGCGGCAAGATGCTAGATAGATTTTTGCTCCATTGAAAAAGATGTGTTTTTTTAAATAAAAAAAAGAAAAAAGCAAAGATAGGATACACGGGATGAACTAGGTTTGGAGATAATTACGACAACCGTTCTCCAGCAACGGCGCCAGAAATGCTTGTTGGTATTTCTTAGCGAAAGCAGCAAAGTCCGCAAGCGCATGGAAGTACCGTTGTAGCACTTCACCCAGAAGTATTCAGGGTATCGTATTTTCCACAAGGAACAGAGTGTAAGAAGTCTCTTAGCTAGTTCTCCCAGAGAGGTGAGATGAAGAGTAGCTTGGGTAGTGAGGTTTCCTAATGGTAGAGATCTCAAGCGAAGGTAATTTTGCCGCTATACTCTTATTTTGGGCACCGGATAACACTTGGTCTGCCAAGAGTTGCCGGCCTACGGCTCTACGCCGAACTCGGACGTGGGAGATTACGAGGGACGGACAGGGCTGTCACCACCTGCCGCCTACCACCTCAACCGTACGAGAACGAGGCAAACGAAGGTAGCCTCTAGTCTAGACACCATGTCTATGCTATGACTACTACTCTAGCGTGTCGACAAGGCATACCTGTCCTCGGGGTCCTTCTACTAGAGCACCCATCAAAAGGACGAACAACGATCCCACAAGAATATAGCAAACAAAAGATAACTTTTACTTAAGAGCTTAATACCAAAAGATAAACACGAACTCTTACTCCAAGTAGCAAGATGCCCATTGAGGTACAAGTGTGGTGGGAGCCGACACGTCTGGCACTCCGTCCACCCGATGTACAAGGCTAGCCAAGTACAAGAAGTAGAGGAAGCCGGCACTCCGGGATTCCCTCCCACTCTTCTCACTCACTCCCTAGGCTTGCTCTCCTCTCTTCTCTCTTATGTATGCTGAATGGAATGAACCCGGGCGCTATTTGGCGCACGCGCACCACAACTCGGCGCACATAGCCTTTAGAGTACTGTACGACTATTCATGTCCTCCACCTTTCTTTTCAGGTTTTTCTTTGTCGTTTCCGTGTCTGGCCCGTCCGTGGGTGAAAGAAAAATTTAAAATAATTTGAAACAGTGCTGTTTCCTTTTTCCCCTTCGCCCCCCTTCTTCTTCCACTTTTTTCCCCAATCGCTCGCCGCCGCCGGATTCGGGGACGCCACCAATCGCGCACGCGGAGCTGCGACGCCGGGGAGGCTGCATCGGCCCTCATCGTCGCCGGTGTCCGTGCCGGATTCGGGGCCGCCACCCATCACGTGCGCGAGGAGCAGCGATGCCGGGGAGGCTGCGTCGGCCCTCGTCGAGATGCCGGTGTCTGCGCCGGATTCGGGGGCGCCACCCATCGCGTGCGTTTGGGAGCAGCGACGCCGGGGAGGCTGCGTCGGCCCTCGTCGGCGATGGTGCAGTTCCCAGGCTGAGGTTCCCCTTCTATGGTTCGATGCGCCGGCGGATTGCTGCTTCGTTGTCGCCATTATCGAATCTGTGGCATCGATTTAGGTAGGATTCGTCCTCACGACCCTCGATTTGAGGCGGATGCAGACTCTAATTGAGTCGGATTTGATTTTCGCAGCCCATGGAGATCCGGCGGCGGCAATCTGTGGCAGCAGCGGGACCTGCCGCTGTGTTCCGTGGACATCATCACCGGCGGCGGCCTCTAACGATTTGTGCTCTTACAGGTATGCGCCTCCACGCAGCCCTTCACTTCTGGATCCCCCTGCTCCTCTCCGCTCTACTCTGCATGGTCGCCATTAATTTTTTTGGGGACCAACTGTATTTGACATCAACGGTTTTTTATGGTGAGGCACAAGCAAGTTCATGACCCCAGGATTTTTTAGGGGCAACTGAAAGTTCTGGGTGATGCATTTGCTGGGCATCTCCGGTTTTGCATGCTAGTAGTCATCACGCTCATGGTGTGATGCCATGCTTCTATAATTCACAAGCAGACCAACTCGGATGGACATCTCAGATTGACTTCATGCTTTTTGATCGAAATAAGTAAATTATTGTGTGGTGAAATTAGTAGTCATCATGTAGTGACTATACTGAGAACCTCTTCTTTTAGAAACTAGACACAAGATTTTGGTGTTCCTTTTTTAACATAAATTGCTAGACTAGAATAGTAACCATTGTGCTGACCATAGAGGTCTTGTCCGTCAAGTGTAATGGAGAAGCAAGCAAGCTAAGGGGCCGAAGACGCATGCAGGAGAAGGACTTCAGTTCCTACAGCATTTTTTCACTTAGCTTCTGTACTTTTTGGCTCCCATGTCCCCCATGTCATGCTGCTTTTATGTCGTATGTTGCCATAACTAATTGTTTTAGCCAAAACCAAATTAAGCATTGTCTTAGTCCCTAGTTCTAGGAGGTGAACAGAGTGCTTTTTTCAAGCAGAGCAGTACATGTTGTCTCCGGTTGCTATGTATTATATCAGAATAGTATGTTTACAAGTAGAGAAAATGCAGGTTGTCATCAGTTTGCAAGTAGAGTTGTACAGGTTCTCATCAGTTTAGTTCTGAATGTTAATGTCTTATGTTTGGATAGAATTATATGTCTCATTTTGACGAATGATTTTTTCATGAATCCATGATTACATATCTCATGAATCCACGACTACTTATTATGTGATTTTTTGTCTAATACTTTGTGTGCTAGTAATGTTGAATCATATTCATTGTCCTGCTTATTCTTGAGAATCCGTTTTAGTACTCTTATAATGTAATACAGTTTAGAGCTTGTTTTCAATTTTGAATTCTTTTTATGGCTGAATCTACTATAGTTTAATTTTGAATTCTTTTTATGGCTGAATCTACTATAGTTTATCATCATTAACATTGTAAACAAGGGCTCATTTGTACAAAATTGATCTTACATTACTTGCTTGTTGAACTGCGATGAAAAACTACCTGATGCGTTTTGCTGTTACCATCTCCTCTCTTTTTGGATTAGCAATTGTCTCTACTAGTTTTTTCTCACTAGTTTTCATTATTATTATTATGTCGCTTTCATGCTGCTACTTTTCAGGCTGGTTCACGCCTAGTAGGACATGCAGTTTAGGCACTAGCACACTGTGTTTTTTTAACGTCTTCACTTTTGTTTCTTACTTTTTGGTAGCTAATCTGCCTACATTGATACTCATTTTCTCTTTGTCAAATCTGATGTACCCATTTCACATTATATCATCATGACATCAAAGATGAATTGTTAATGATATTAATAATGCTGCCAAATCTCCAAACCTTAAAGCACTTGTAACACCACCTGCCTTTCTATTGCTGAAAACGCTTTTGATGTCTTCTCAGATTAGCTGGTGGAGAAACACATGTAGCAGGGGGATTGCTCATTCTGCTGCAGTCAAACTATTGTCAAACTGTTGCTTATTCAACTTACTTCTGTAGCCGTCGCCATCCTCGTCGTCAAAACCAATGTCGTTGTCCAGCAGGTAACACAAGCGTCCCTCTGTCTCCTGCTTAGTCTGGGGTGCTGAGGGTGCGCTAGGATGATGAGTTGACATGGTGTGGCAGATTGATTTGCTAGAGAACCCCGCGTTTAATGTAGTCCTAATGTCTGTCGGAGTTATGCTTCTCCCAAGTACCTGATTCCGCTAGTTGACCAGTGACAACTTTCTTACTGACAACCCAGGATAACTGAATAAGCATTGTCAACCTAGTTTTTAGTCATCATTTTAGAATGTTTTTCTGTATTTTCAATAATGTGACATCAAATGGTCCTAGTAAAGGTGCAGCACTTTTGAAAATGAACTGTAGGATCAAACTATGGTTTATTAGCTGAGGGCTAGTGACAATGATGGCCTGGTTATATTTCTTCTGAACTTCTTGTTGTAGTTTTGTGTCCTGTAGAGTAAGATATTTGTTCTCATGTGAGCAGTGGAGTTATCAGTAGCAGCACATGACACCACCGGTGGGATGGATACCAAAATACTAGAGGCTACAGTGATAGCTAGGCTTGGAATTGATGTGTATATTACCAAGGTGCGAATGCGGCTTCGACTTTGCCATTTTGAATCATGGAAATGACCCAATTTTAGCATTTTTTCCGAATAGACATGGACATGCATTATTCAATGTTTTATGTGATGCAGGCTGGATCTGAACACGCGCTGAGGGCCTTAAAGGGGGATGTTAGCACCAACTCAGAAGATTGGCTTGGAACTATTATACACTCTTCCAAATATATTTTTTGCAAAACATTTTGATGGGTTATTGGCGATTTTCCCAATGTTATATGAGCAGTGATGAGCCTTGGGCTTTTGATGATGATTCAGCATAGGTCTTTTTCCCAACTATGATCGTAGTTTGGTTCATAAGAGTGAGCTGAATTTCACAAATACTGTTCAGTAACTTTGTCTTGTTTTCTGAAAATATTAGGTGAAGAATAAGAACCTCTCAGATTTCAAATGTGTACCAACAAAGCACGATGAGAAGAAAACTCCAAAATATGAAGGATCTTCTGACGAACGTCAAGGGGTTCCTCTAGCTGGCTTCTCAAATCCTTTTGATTTTGCTTCTATGCAAATTTTCTCAATGTATGCCCCTCTAAGGCCATATAAAGTCTGCAGTACATATTGATGTTCCTAATTTTTGTTCCAGGGATGATGCTATTCACTTAGTCAGTATCAATGCACTATTTGTAGTTTTACATGCTTGCTCTAAATTTGCATATTTTTATTTCATGGACTCTTTTGCAGACTGCTTCAAAGTTTTCCCTTGTTATGTGCAGGATCCATCTATTAAGGAGATGGCAGATCAAATTTCAAAGGATCCTGTATTCAACCGGATGGCTGAGCAGCTACAGAAAAGTGCTGACACAAATCTGGTGAGATGACTAAAAATGTCCAGAGGAAAGATGCTTTTGAACAAATTAGCTAGACTAAAAAATGAAAATTGTACCCTTCACAAAAAAATTCAAGTTATTGACAAAAGCTTTTGATATAGTCAAAAAGTGCTCTATTCCTATAATTACTAAAGAAAACTTTAGTAGAATAACTAATATTGGTCTACAAAAGCGTATCACTTCTATGGAAAGTAAAAGTCAAATTAAGTACGTCAACTTCGAAAAGCAAAGTCCACATTTATCCAATTCTTCGCTGCAGTCAACATAAGAGAAATGTATGTCAGCAAATATTTTGAACCTTTAACTTCTAAGAATGATTATTATTTATCACAATGTGTTGTTGAGGTGTTCAGGGAGTGAGCCTAATTACTTGCATTGGACAGTTTTTCCCTTAGTTTTCCAAACATGGACTGCAATTTCCATGTATCTTTTCAAAAGCTGATCCATGCAGTCACATGCTTTCTTCTACTTTCTATGAAGCGATGGATCTTGAAAGTTCATCTTTCTGGGCATATGTCAGAAAATAAAAAAATAAACAAGTAAACTGTGCTAACACAATGCATTTCTTAAACTAGAAACTAACAAATACAGTTACTGACTTACCTCGATTTTTTAGGTCATGGTCTGTGGGAGCATTTGAAGGAATGAACGCTCCTGGACAAGAGTGAATTTGGTATTTCCTGCCTATATTTAATTCTTGAGATACAATCTCGTACTCTTCCTACAATATTTCCTACAATATTTGCTAACTTTACACCTCTGGTTACAAATTGACTAGTTTTTTCTTGCTGCGATCCTGATCCAGTTCACGAAGTGTAGCAGATTTAACTTTACACCATGCAATGAAAGAGACATGAAGTTGAAGTATCATAATCATAAAGGTCTGGTGCCACTCTTTGCACTTATCTGCTGATGTTTTTCTTTTGTTCATAGAAAGCTTCAATATGTGTATTTTTTAAGGTAATGGGAACGTCATCAAAACTGGTAGCATGCTTCACACAATCTTGGGCACAGAGTTTTACTCCAGATACTAATAATAAGCTGCAATCAAATCCAAAAGGTGCATATGTTTTCCTCCATTACCTCTACAAGAATTTATTTAAACATTTGGCATCATCATACTGAATTCTTCACCACTTCTAACAATGTGTGCATCAATATTTTACAACTAAAGCTATATTCAAGCAAACTATGTAGACATAGAAAACGTGAACCAAATGGTGACAAGTACGAGAACAACCAAATCTGAGAGATTTCCTCCATCTTATTTTGGATGTCTCGATTGGTTATAGTTTAGATTCATTGGCTGATGTTAGCACATAAGGATTCTTCACATTATTGATTGTTGAGCAAAACAAAATTTAGTACGACAAAAGTTATGCCAGTATAACGTAAAAAGTTCAAAATATGCTAGTATAAAGTTCTTGGATTTTAGATGTAAAGTTTGAAATTACAAGGTTTAAAGTTTTAAATGTGCTAGCATAAAGTTTTAAATGTTCATAAAGATCTTGAATTTTAAAATGAAATTTGAAATCACAGAGTTTTAAATCTTAAAGTAGAAAGTTTTAAATATGCTAGTATAACAAAAGTGCACAAAGTTTAAAATATGCTAATATAAAATTCCTGAATTTTAAGTGTAAAGTTTGAAATTACAAGTTTAAAGTTTTAAATGCACTAGTATAAAGTTTTAAATGTTGCTAGTATAAGGTTATTGAATTTTAAAATAAAATTTGAAATTACAAAGTTTTAAATCTTAAAGTGGAAAGTTTTAATATGCTAGTATAAAGTTTCTTAATTATAAGTGCAAGGTTATTAAATCTAACATTACAAAGTTTGTAATGTGATAGTACAAAGTTTATAAATTATAAGTGTAAAGTATCGAACTTAGTGGTACAAAGTTTTGTAACGTGGCGGTTCAATGCTTTAGACCTAGCTGTATAAAGTTTGTAATATGATAGTTCAAAATTTATATGTTCTAGGTGTAAAGTTTTGAACGTGGCAATACAAAATTTTTAGTGTCATAGTACAAAGGTTTAAACCTAGTTGTATAAAGTTGGTAACATTATAGTTCAAAGTTTATAATTTTTGGGTGTAGAGTTTCGAAACTAGCAAGTGTCCTAGTACAAAGTTTCAAACCTAGCTGTATAAAGTATTAAAGTTAGTAGCATGACAGTTCAAAGTTTGTAATGTCATATTTCAAATGTGTTAGTGTAAAGTTTCTAAATTTAAAACATAAAATTTTGAAATTATGAAGTTTTTAATATGCTACAATAAAATTTTAAATGTTATAGTATGAAGTTCCTGAATTTTAAATTTTAAAATTATAAAGATTTAATCTTTTTTATAAAATGGCTAGCCTTAGCTTTTAAAGATGCAATGATAAAAATTTAAATTTTAAAGTAGAAAATTTTAAATGTGCTAGTAGTATAAAGTTCATGTATTTAAAAGGTCAAGTTTGAAATTATAAAGTTTTAAAGCTTGAAATACAAAGTTTTAATATCGCTAGTATAAGGTTTTAAATATGCTATTATGTAGTCCAATAATTTTAATATTAAATTTTAAAATTATAAAGTTTTAATTTTTTTTAAAAAAATTTTAAATGTGCTAGTACAAAGTTTCTATTTTTTCTTTTCATTCTTGTACCCTAATTATCAATGCTATTATTTTTAATTGACTGCAGGTTAATTTGAAATACGAAGACATACACTAGTTGATCGGTTCAATCAAGCAATAGGTTTTTGTGCAATAATTATTTTATTGAATGTCCGTTGTATGGATTTTTTTAAAAAAATAATCTTGTATCGGTTCAATCAAGCAATCTCATAGGATTTTCAGTATGTTAAAAGTTTTTTAATCACAAACCTTTTTTAGGTCCAAAGTGCAAAAGCAATAGTGCTAGGAATACAAAGTTTTTAGTGTCCTAGTTCAAAATTTGTTCTTGTGATTGAAAAGCATTTCTCAGTTCATTCGATGGAAAAGTATTTCAGTTATTACATATTAAATGTTTCCTGTGATTTTTTTAAATAGTTTAATTTCTATCATTTTGTATTACTTTCACTTCTATATGTAAGTGAAACCATCTCCCCGCCCATTCTCTACCCACATACCCGTTGTCCCGAAAGAGAAAAATAAAAAAGCTAGAGAAAAAAATAGTGGGCCAAAAAAACCTAGACGGGGGAATTGACTTACGTGGGCCCTATAAAAGCCAGACATGGGAAACGGCTTGTAACGTACATGGACCGAGACATGCAACTTGCGGGATCGTTCCCACCTAACTACAGGCATGCGCGCCGCTTCTCTTCCTAGTGCACGCGCGCCGCTATCACTTCTAGCGCGCGTGCGCCGTGCAGTCACCCCCATGAATGAATCCAATGAGAGGGGGAGAGCTCCTCTATTTATAGGTGGAGGAGGGAGAATATTCCATGGTTTATTCCCCTTTTAATGCCCCAAACTGACCTCTAGAGGCGTCTAGGTGCACTGAACCTGGAAACCCCCAACCGCACCGTCCTCCTCTGTCATTAAGGAACCGCCTCTGCGAAGATGGGCCAGAACTGCTACAGGGTTGGAGCGGCCGCACCCTTGGCGCGCTCGTGCCTGCTCTGGGGCCAAATTGGCCCAATTTTGGTGGACGTGCTCCCCTTGGCATCCTAAGTTGGCCCATGTTGGTTAGCTTCCTTCTTCACACGCTATGGCGCCTCTCCTCTCTCCCCACCCCCCCACCCCACGGCCGCCACCTCGATGCCCTCCCGTCGTCCATGGCGCCTCCTCCCGAAGCCCTTCGCCATGGCCGGCCTCTCGGATCTCGACTTCGATCCGGGAATCAAGTTCAGAAACTTGGTGCATCAACGCTTTGGATGCACGGTGAGTCCGATCTCCCGTTGGCCACGGCCACATTCCATTTGGTTGTGAGTTTTGGCGATCCGCAATTCGACTTAATGAGGATTCGATCGGTTTGTTGTTGCAATCCTGTCGGGTGGGATCGGAAAAGATTTCAATGTGATCCATCTTTCCGGTTGGATGTTTAGTTTTTCGATCTCTTGCAAAAATGTTGGATTCATGATCTATCGGCTCAAAAATTATTCTGTAAGATCTTTTCGGCCTTCTTCCATCTCTCGGGGAATGGAGGACCAAATTGGCGTAGAGATTTTGAGCTGTGGCAATCTGAGCAAGCTGCTGAATGGACTACGGTCCGACATAAACCTAATAAGAAATCTTTTAAGGATGTTGTCAATTCTCGTCCTGATCCCAATGCTAAGAAAGTTGTCTTTAAGAGACTCATTTTCCCGGCAGATTATGCCAATTCTTTCCTCTCCTCGGATGAAGCCGCAACTTCAATCCCGAATCCTTCCCCAAGAGCCTCGGGTCTCAACGGCAAAATCACAAATTCAAAATCGAGCGGCTTTCTCGGCTGTTCTTCGCCGGAGGCCCAAGGCTAACGGCCCGAAATTTTGAAACATCCTAATAAGGAAATGCCCGATTCTTCAGGATCTGATCCGGCTCGATCCGCTAATCAAGGAGTCTCTGTTGTACTGGGCCCTGTGGGCCGTTGCAAGCGATGTCTCTTGGTGGGCCATGATCATATTACTTGCAGGAGAACCAGAAGATGCTCGATCTGTTTCCACTATGGACATGGAGATTGGATCTGCAAACGGAAAAATCAGATCCTCCAGGTTTTTCGGCCCAAATCTAAACCGGAAGGCAAAGGGGTAACGAGTTTGGAAATAAATACCTCCCCACCGGCCGATCCTGAACCTTCTTTCGCACCGGCCGCCCCTCAACCTTCCACGTCTACAGTGCAAAACCCCACCTCGGAGCCGTCGTCCTCGCCGCCGTCGATGGCGAACTTCGCAATCGACCCCACGCCCTTCATCCCGAAGGGCTTCGTCCTTGATGAGAACCAGCCGTCACCCCTGCTGCGCCACGAAGTGTATCTGACGACGAGCTTCAACAAGATCAATGAAGACCTCGCGATTGTGAAGCTCACACCGCCGGTCCACAAGGGAGATTTCAAGTTGCTCGCGAGGGAGCTCAAATCCTTCTTCAGGAACGTGCACCACATCTCTGGTATTGAAATCTATCCTTGTGCATTAGGAGATGCTTATGTCAGATTCAACACCCCGTTTGAGAGGGATAGGTTCTTGGGTCCGATGTTTACTCTTGGTCACTACCAGATGCATTTCATTAAGCATGATGAGGGTGATAATGCTAGATCTTTTCAGTTGGATAGAGAGGTTATGGTCATGTTGGTTCCCTATCCTGATGATTTGCGCAATAGAGAGCTAGTGGCTAAAGCGGTGGCTCGGTTTGGTCTCGTTGATCGGTTGGGATGACACTCGATTGGTTTCATCATTGCAAAAGTGTATCTCAACGATGACAAAGAAGATCCCTTCATCGATCAAGGTTGGCACGGGCTTGCCAACTCAAGGGAAGTCCTGGACTAGTGGTTGCTTTGTGCTCAAGAGGGAAACATCCGGGAACTCAAGGATGAAGATGCTTATGTAACCGTTGGTCCTCTGCATCCCCGTCCAAACCCCGCACCACGTTGGGAGGGACCAATTCCGCCGGTGCCTCCAATGTCGGCCCCCAACTCCAATGCGACAATGCCGGCAATCGATCTTTCGGGGGCTTTGGCTATGGTTTGCGGCGGGGACCGACGGACATGCGGCTTTGAGGACAGTACCCGGCCCGCCACGGAAGTTGAATCTGCGAGCACGAAATTGAGGAAGCTGTGGATGTGGAGCCCGAGGATGTGGAACTGTCATTGCCCCAAGACCCGTGATCAAGTCTCGTTGCTTTGGTGGTGCGAAAAGAAACCCCGATCAAGTATGGCCCCGAACCGCCAATATCTGCGGGAGCTTTTTCCGGCCCCAACCGTTTCGCAAGGTACTTGTGCAATATTCAAACATTCTTTCCTAAATCTCCATCTCCAAGTTTCTTTATGCATCTTAATATCCTAGACATTGATCCTGATATCATCATCCCCAGCTACTTTTGTGACTTCCTAATCTTGGCCTGGTTGGCCTTTCTTATCCCTGATCAGAGCAATGAGATGAAACCCACCAGGGCCCAGCTGGAGGAGATTGTCGAGGAGGATCTGATGGAGATCAGTGCTGATCAGTTCACCCCAAAGAAGAGGAAGATGTCCAAGGCAGTGGAGCAGATCCATGAGAGGCACCTGAGGCGCAGCAGGAGGAACGCCATCAGGACCAAGGGCTTCAAGAAGGACATCATCAACCCGAAGCCACTGGCAATGGTGCCAGCCTCTGCAGAACCTGTGGCCCCAGCGCCGCACCTGAACGTTGATGCTGTGATGGGCATAGCAACTGGCTTCCTCCAGATGGCTCCTAGTGAGGTGTCTCCTGCAATCCTCCGAAAGGACATCCAAGATGAGTAAACGAAAGAAGTTTGTCCCGGTGCACTCGAAGCTAGAGTGCTCCTTTTGAGTCCCCGCCATGAACACTTTCCCTTTTTTCTATCTAGTTTCGCCCGGTTTGCGGGCCGGTGTAATAAAGTTCATGGCCCATGGTTGGCTACTCAAACTATCCTTTGTTTAAGTAACTCGGTTCGGTTTGCTTGTTACTGTTTTTCTGTTATCGTAATTACTATCCGGGATGTGAACCTGTGATTGCCACTAATGCTATCTGGATTGTGGGATGTGAACTGGGTCAAGTGATTGCCATCTCGGGATGTGAATGCTATCTGGATTGTGACCTGTGCTCGATGCTTTCTTCTCAGCATCCCTGTTTCTTTGTTCAGTCTTGGACTGTCGACATCATTTGTGATAATGGTGCCCTTACCTCGACAATTTTGTTTCCTTAATGAATACAAATAGACAGTTCAATGTGCTAGACTGGAACATCAGAGGGATTAATTCCCAGGAAAAATGGAATGCTCTGAGGGCTAAGATAAATGAAAGTTGCTGTCAGATCCTTTGCCTACAGGAAACAAAAAGAGAACACTTTGATTCCTTATACCTGAGAAAATTTTGCCCCAGACAACTAGATTCTTTTTGCTTCTATCCTTCCTTTGTGCCTCTGGTGGGCTTATAGTGGTGTGGAATAGTAATATCTTCAATGGAACTCTTTGTTTGGCCAATGAGTTTAGCATAACTATGAAGTTTACAAATCAGCTTGATCATAGTTCTTTCCATTTGAGCAACATTTATGCTCCTTCGCAAGCTGCTGGCAAAATGGCCTTTGCAACTTGGTTTGTCAATCGGACACCAAATGAGTTTGAGGACTGGATAGTAGCTAGGAGACTTTAACCCGTACGGATCTTCGAAGACAGGAACAAACCGGTGGGGATGCGGGTGATATGCAACTGTTCAATAGTTTAATTTCGACTTGGATTTCATTGAAATACCATTCGGTGGTAAAACTTTCACCTGGAGTAATATGCGGCTGATCCCTTGCTTTGCAAAGCTGGATTGGGTTTTCTGTTCACCAAGTTGGAATGTGACCTACCCAAGCACCGCTGTTCAGCCCCTTTCCAAGCCCATCTCGATCATATTCCCTATGTGATCACTTTTGGGAGCTCCATCCCTAAGAGCAAAGCATCTTTAGATTTGAGAATTTCTGGATTGAGCATACAGATTTTCTAAAAACAAGTAGAACCGCACCGGAACACCACAGCCTACTATGCCAATGCTTTTGCAAAAACCTTGAATGCAAAATTCAAGCAAGTTAGAAAGGGACTAAAGGAGTGGAGGAAAAGCCTTCAAAGTTTCAGCAAACTTATTCACAACGATGAATCGGGTTCTACAACTCTTGGAGGGACTAGAGGAGCAAAGACCACCGTCCGGTCTGGAGTCAATCCTAAGAAATTTAGTGAAAGTTCACTTGGCCAACCTGTTAGAAAGGAAAAGAATCTATTGGAAACAAAGAAACACGATCGAGGGGTTAAATTGGGTGATGAAAACAGCAGCTATTTTCAAGCAATGGCCACCATTTCTCATAGAAAAAATACTATTGGTAGTTTAACCATCCCCGGAGACATCCTAGTGACAAATCATGAGAAAAAGGCTGGTATTCTCTGGGAATCATTCAAGAACAGTTGGGGTTTCGAATTCAAAGGTTTGGCCTATAATTTAATAGAGCTCTTTGGAAAACTTTGATCTAGAGCAACTAGTCAAGATTTCACGTGAGCCGAATGTATGGAAGTAATCAAGTGCATCCCTTCTGACCATGCACCTGGACCAGATGGCTTCAATGGTTGTTTCATCAAGAAATGTTGGCCCATCATCAAGAATGACTTCATGAGACTTTTCAGAGATTTCTCAAATCAGAGTATCAACTTGTCCAGTATCAATGGATCTTATATAGCACTCATCCCCAAAAAGGATCACCCTGAAACAGTGGATGACTTTAGGCCCATCTCCCTGCTAAACTACTCTGTCAAGTGCATAACTAAGATCCTTTCCACAAGACTGCAATCAGTCATTCTGAAGCTAATCCATCCAAATCAATATGGATTCATCAGAGGCAGAACCATCCAAGATTGCCTTGCTTGGGCATTTCAGTTCCTACACCTTTGCCATCATTCTAAAAAGGAGATAGTAGTGCTTAAATTAGATTTTGAGAAGGCATTTGATAAGATTGAACATCAAACCATCTTGGAGGTTCTGAGACACAAAGGATTCCCAGAAAAATGGATATCATGGGTCCAAAGCATCCTAAGCTCTGGTACATCTGCGGTGTTGCTCAATGGATTGCCGGAAAACCTTTTACATGCAAAAGAGGGGTGAGGCGGGGAGATCCTTTATCTCCCTTGCTATTTGTTCTTCTGCCGCAGATCTCTTACAATCCATCATCAACAAAGCTTGGCATTCTGGAGTTCTAAACCACCCACTGTCCAATGACTTTGAGGATTTTTTCCCAATTGTTCAATATGCAGATGACACCCTCTTGATCCTACTGCGATGCAAGACAGTTATTTTCTCTCAAAGGGCTACTCGAAGCTTTTCGATTCAACTGACCGAATGTAAACTTTCAGAAAAGCTGTCTTCTCCCAATCAATGTTGATGAGGTCAAACTCAACCATCTTGCTCAGACTTTTGGCTGCAAGGTTGCTTCAATGCCTTTTACATACCTTGGCTTACCTCTAGGCACTACTAGACCAACTGTCCAAGACTTCACTCCTTTACTGAGCAGATTGGAGAGAAGGTTAGGCAGGGTTAACGGCTTCTGTCTTACCATGGGAGATTACTCTATGTCAACTCGGTGCTTTCGCCCTACCCACCTACTTTATGTGTACTCGACAATCCCACCAACGGTAATAGAACAGTATAGACAAATACGGGAAACACCGCATCCGGAGTAAAGGGGATGTAAGTAGAAGAGGAACTTGCTTAGTAGCACTGGGAAACAATGTGCGGGAGTAAGTCGAGGAGGACTTGGCATTGTTGACATCCGAATCAAAACCAGGCTTTACTCATGAAGTTCCTGGATAAATTCTACAACCATGCTTTGATGTACCATGGGTAAAGCTAACTTGGAAAAACTATATCATAGCACAAATATACCACCACATAAGAAGAACCCTTGTGGCTCCTTCGGTGGAAAGATATCATCAAGCTCTTTGGAAAATTCTCAAGCTTCACCACATGTATACCCTCGGAAGGTAATTCGGTCTCTATCGGCAAGATGTTTGGACGAGATGGCACTTTGGAAGCCGAGACTCCCCACACCGTACTCCTACAGTAGGAAGAAGCATTGGTCAATCAAATTCTACATTCAGAGTGAGCCCTCCAGATGTTTCTTCCTGCCCCCTGTCAGATGCAGCTGCTAACGAGCTAGCTGAACTGGACTCTATGATTGCTGAATTCATACAAGAGCCAGACTTGCAAGATGTTTGGAATTACAGTTGGGGCAATTCTTATTCCTCTAAAAAAGCATACAAGCAACTTCAAGGGACTATCCAAGCTACACCTCTGTTTAACTGGGTTTGGAAAGGGGGAAACCTAGGAAAGCATAAGTTTTTCGCTTGGCTTGCTTATAAAAGATCGTTTAAGCACAAGAAACATCCTCGGGAGGAAGAGAATGCATTTAGATGATTATTCTTGTGTTCTTTGCAACAATGGGATAGAAGAAACAAGCTTCCATCTTTTCTTTGAATGTCCCTTCGATGCGACTTTCTTTGGAATCGATTGACATTCACTGGAACCATAATCTAGACCCCCTCGACATGGTCACTACTTTGCGAACTTTGTTTGGCGAGTCATATTTTCGAGAGAGATTTTTATCACGGCTTGCTGGATCATCTGGAAGCAAAGAAATGGAATCATTTTTGATAACAAAGCAACCTCACCGATGCAATGGAAATTGAATTTCAAAGATGAACTTAGTCTGGTTTGTATCAAGGCTAAGAAGAGGATTGCGAACCCCTCAAACAAGTGGTGTGAGAATAGGCTTTAGTACATTTTGCTTTTTCTCTTTTGGCCTTGAAGGCTTGTACAAGCTCTGTTGTAAAGTTCTCCTTTTTTTAAAGCAATAAAAGAAAAAAAATAGGTAGGGACCTTCCCCGCCGTTCGCTCAAAAAAAGTTGGCCCATGTTGGGGATTCACGGAGTTGGGCTATTTTGATGTGAGTTTTAGTGTTAATCCCCTCTCGTCAGGGCCCTAGTTCATCTGACGACTGGGCCTTCTTTCTTCTTTACTGTGTTTTGCTTGGGCCATGCCCTATTTTTAGTGTGTTTTCATATAAGTCCTGCAAAACATGTCACTTCACCAAAACTATGGAAATGGTTAGCTCAAAAACCCCTATTGGTGTTGTTTTTGGTGATTTATATACAAATGTTGGCGGTATAAAATATGAGTTAAGGACCACCAACAGGCCCCCAAACAGTGGGGGCGACTCATCTCCGGATCAACCCCTGAGGTAGGGTGCGGCAAGGCCTCCACGCCCGCAGCACTATCCTTACCAGCAAGCTGGGGCTCCAGCACGTCATGCATGATGACGTCGGTAGCCGCAGGTTCTTCCATAGGAGCAACCGATGGCACCATTGGCAACACGGCAGAATCAAGGCCTGAACATAGGACAAAAGTCAGAAGAAGTTCAAAATCAAGCAAGACAAACAGAGACAAAAAAAAACACGTACCCGCAGAAGGCGAGCTCAAGGGCTTGGGATCATCACTAGGGGCTGAAGCAGCCCCCCGACCTTCAGAAGAACCCGAGCCACTAGAAGAACCCAGGGTAGTCGATCTATCAAAAGAAAGTTACAAAGCAAGTGAAAACAATGATACAGAGAGTACATCATCAAAAGGACAAAAGCAAGACATTTGCCTCGGAATAAGTTTAAAAGAACCCACCTTCCCCCTAGGGGGAATGATGGGTACTTCAATAGAAGCAAGGTCCCGACAGACCAAGCTGATTGCAGTCGCAAGAGGAGGAGCAAGGGCAGAAGTCCCAGAGTCTTCCACTCTCCTTCAAGATATAAAGAACACGGCCAAATCAAGAAGCAAGCAAATCAAAGGAAGAAAGAAAAGGAACAAGAAAAAGATACTTATGGGGGCGAGTGAGGGGAGGAACTTTGACATCCTCCTTCGTCTCCTCAAGGAGCAAACTACTCCCTTCTGCAAGAACAAATCAAGGAGCAAGCACGTGAAGAAAATGGAACAATGCGAAGTGGAAAAGAACCCAGAAAACAAGCTCACCTACGATGATATTACCTATAACCCGGAGGAAACTCGACGAAGCTGTACGCGGCTTTTTTGACGCCGCAGATGAACTGCCACAATGAGTCCTCTTCCGACTGGACAAGGAAATCATCTCAAGAATTTTTGGGTGTGGCTTATACTCGACAAAATGAGTCTGGCCCATTTTTACACTAAAAACTGGGTCTGAAGGAACACACCATGGTCGGGAGGAAGCAGGAGAGTTCTCCCCACTACCGCCAACATCTTTAGAAGCATCACCAGCATCAGCCGCGAGATCTAGCCTGAAGGCACGACCCATATCCTGAAACAAGCAGAAATAGAAGCCGACTATCAGCACAATAAAAGAACCCGAGGATAGCAAAAAACAACTAAGAAACAACAATCTTACCATTGACGGTATTTATACACCTATTTTCACTGATAAAAACCGTCAACATTGGGCCTATTCTAGAGAAATAACAACTAAACACATAGTGACATAGGTGCAATTCACTTGGTTCCACATGTACATGTCATTATTTGGATGCAGGTGTTAAAGCAGGTATTTGCCACAATTTAGGAGCTTAGAAGAGGAGAAATGAGGATGACTAAGAAATACAAGTCGACAGCACAAGTATCATCCTCAAGTGGGCAGGAGCAAGTGAGCAAAGGCTGACACCCTGGACCCATAAGGAAGGGGTCGGCCGACCCCTGACTTGAGGGACCAGGCTGTGCCACGTTGCCACTATCCACGAGAAGCCACTCTAGCCCATTCTTCACCCTCACATCCCAAGGAGCAGCAATCCAACGCTTGAAAGAGCATAGCACATGGATTCATGGGCCCACTAGGAGACAACCAACGTGACAAAAGATGACCAGAGGCAGAGCCACACTCTATGATAGGTGGGGACTCCAGCCAACCGACTTTGGCTGGGCCCACCCGTCATAAGGGGGTCGGCCGACCCCATGGTGGAGCCCAACCAGGTCAGTTGGCATCCCACCGACTTAAGCAGGTTCTCCACGTGCTGCTCATCCACACCATTCACTCAAGTCGGTGCTCTAAGGTCGGTTTGATCCTATGGCCAAGAAGATGGAGCACACGGATCGCTGATGTGGCACTGGAGTAGCGCCTACTCTACCTATCCTATAAATATCCCCCTAGACCTCTAGTGAAAAGTGTACAATCTTAGGAGAAAGACTACATTAGTCTATTTATTATGAATATAGAGGGAAGGGAGTGAGGAGTTCCAAGGAGGATTCCTGGCCTGTCAGGAGTCTTCTCCAGGGAGCACCTCAGCGGATGCGACTCTTCTTGTAAGTTCTCATCCGAGTCTTTCTAGTAATAATATTCTGGCTTAGTACTTTAAGTTTATTACTTTCCTTGCTTGGTGCATTGCTTTACTTAGTAGAGTGCTCGGGGCTTTAGCTAAGCACTGGGTAGTAAGATTAGCGTAGACGTGGTGTCTAGGTTCAATCTTACCCTTGCTGACTTCTTGTCGCACTATCGAGACGCCCGGCGTAGAGTGACAGACTATTCCGGGACTCTGGAGTTCCTTGGTATGTGTTCTAGGAAAGTTGCAAATAATAGTTGGTCTGAACTGGTAGTCGCCTAAGTAGGGGTTCTGTCCCCTCCTTTTTCACCTATCGGCCCCAGCAAGGATTGCCTTAATAGACTTAGATCATCTCTGCCAGATTACTTCTACTAGATCGACCTCTCTACACCTAAACCCTAGACCCTCTGAGTACCACCTAACGACCCTATTCTAGTTAATCCACTTTGCGTTCCCTGTGAAAAATACGATACCTGGAATACTCCCGGTGAAGGCTACATTGACTACCGTACGCTTGCGGTAAATCCGTTTGCCACTTCTGGTGTCAACAAGCTTTCTAGCGCCGTTGCCTGGGAACGGTAGCTGTTTTAACTAGAGTAAAAATCATTAAATTATCTTTGTTTGATTAAAGCTTTATATACCTATCTAAATGGATCAAACAACCCTATTCGATTTCGGTGCTCCAACGGGCGCTGAGTTGGAGCCACCTAGTTCATCTCAGGCCATTTTGGCCGTTCGTTATGAGCTTCGCCCGAGCCTCATAGCGATGGTTCAGGAGAATACTTTCCCGGGAGAAGGAGATGAAAATCCCTACATCCATCTTCATGATTTCGAACAACTTTGTTCATGTATTCACATCCAAGGGATGAGGTGAGTAACACTAAAGTGGAAGCTATTTCTATTTTCTTTAATGGGAAAAGCCAGACGATGGTATACTCGCTATGTAGGTAGTGTAAACGGAGAATGGGAGAAGTTGCAAGCCAAATTCTGCCTAACCTATTTCCCCATATCCCGCATAGCTCGTCTCCGTAGAGATATCCTAAACTTCAAGCAAGAAGAGAAGGAGTCTCTAGGTGCGGCATGGGCACGTCTCACAGACTTAGCATCATCTGGCCCTCATTTAGCTATAACTGAGCCGACTCTCATGCAACACTTTTATCTCGGTCTTAGCCAAACCTCCGCACAATTCCTAGATCTAGCCTCTAAGGGAGCATTCCTACACCTACATGTCAGTGAGGGAAAGGCTATTCTCACGACCATTCTCGAGAATGCCCCCTACACTGACAGCCATAACGAAGCCCCCGAGGAAGACCAAACTCCCAAGGATGAACCTACGACAGCCGAAACTCTACCATCCACATCCCAAGCTGTCGACCCTGAACCACCATCATCAACCCTTCCGAAGGAAGAAGTGATTCATCCTTTGGATTATCCTCTCAACATCGAGACTAATCTTTTTGCCAATTTGGCAACGTCTCGAAGCAACCTATGCAAAGGAAACCCAGATCACAAAGAGCACCTAAGAGCCACATTCCAGATCGCTTGCAGACATGCTACCTCAAGGCGACTGCTCAGGAGCTCATGTCTATTATGAGCAACGAATGGCTACAGGAGGCCGAGGCATCACCCGATGTCATTAAGCTTCTTTCCTGTTTCACAACCATTCCTTGTGTCGTAAACAAGACACCGGTGGATTCTCTTTACGATCCCGCCGTAGGAGTAAGTCTAATGTCAAAATCCTTAGCATCCCATCTCCTAGGTGAGGAACCGCTGGCCCCGACCAATAAACTGCTTAAATTACCTTCGGGAAAATTGGTCGAGAGCTGTGGTATTGCACAGAATGTACCTATCTCAGTTAACAAAGTCAATATCCTCCTAAATTTCTTCATATTCGACACAGAGGAAATCGACTTGTTAATTGGGCATCCACTCATGAGATTCCTCAAAGGATTCCATGAAGGGTGCCTCAAGGGTCATATCGGGAAGGGTATAGATCTTTCTGTCCCCTTCATAGGCTCAATTAAAGCCAAAACCAAGCCACTACCCGAACCTGACCCAATAGAGGAGGTAATGGCAGCCACTCTTCTAGAAGCCTCTCAACCTGATCTAAAGATGCCAAGGACTTCATCCAGGAAGAAGAAGCAGAACTAGATGAACCACTAGAACTGGATGAAACTGAACCACCTCCTAAACCATCCATAGAACTTAAGCCGCTTCCTGCTGGGCTTAAGTATGTCTTCCTAAACGGTGATAGAGACACTCCCGTAATTATTAGCAACCAACTCTTGGAGGAAGAGTCCGCTAAACTCATCACCATTTTAGAAAAGCACCGCTCTATCTTAGGATACTTGCTACAAGATCTCAAGGGAATTAGTCCCGCTCTCTGCACTCATCGCATTCCTATAGAACCCGATGCTACACCGTCTAGAGAGCCTCAAAGGGGGCTAAATAATGCGATGAGGGAAGTAGTGAAGAAAGAGGTCCTAAAGCTCTTGCACGCGGGCATAATCTACCCTGTTCCTAACAGTGAGTGGGTCAGCCCCGTTCAAGTGGTCCCTAAGAAAGGAGGAATGACGGTCGTTAAAAATGAGAATAATGAACTAATCCCTCAACGAACCGTCACAGGGTGGAGGATGTGCATAGATTACCGAAAACTGAACAAGGCAACTAAGAAAGACCACTTCCCGTTACCATTCATTGATGAGATGTTGGAACGGTTAGCCAAACACTCTTTCTTCTATTTCCTTGATGGGTACTCGGGTTATCATCAAATCCCAATCCATCCCGACGATCAAAGTAAGACCACTTTTACATGCCCCTACGGGACGTATGCATACAGACGCATGTCGTTTGGATTGTGCAATGCCCCAGCCTCTTTCCAAAGGTGCATGATGTCTATATTTTCCGACATGATTGAAGAAATCATGGAAGTTTTCATGGACAACTTCTCCGTCTATGGAAAAACTTTCGATCAATGTCTAGAAAACTTAGACCGTGTCTTACAAAGATGCTAGGAAAAGCACTTGATCTTGAACTAGGAAAAATGCCACTTCATGGTTCGAGAAGGGATAGTGCTAGGACATAGAGTGTCCGAACATGGGATTGAGGTGGATAGAGCTAAAATTGAAGTCATAGAGCAACTTCCACCTCCCACGAATGTTAGGGGTGTCTGTAGCTTTCTTGGGCACGCATGTTTCTATAGGCGTTTCATAAAAGATTTCTCACAAATCGCTAGGCCTTTAACTAACCTGCTTTCTAAAGACGCACCTTTTGAATTTGATGATAAGTGCTTGGATGCTTTTTACTTTCTAAAGAAAGCACTTATCTCTGCGCCAATCATTCAACCCCCTGATTGGTCGCTACCCTTTGAGATAATGTGTGATGCTAGTGATTATGCTGTAGGGGCTGTCTTAGGACAAACCCACGATAAGAAACATCACGCAATATCTTATGCTAGCAAAACGCTAACTGGGCCGCAGCTAAATTATGCAACCACTGAAAAAGAGCTGCTGGCCGTGGTTTTTGCTATAGACAAGTTTAGATCTTACTTAGTAGGAGCTAAGGTGATTGTTTATACCGATCATGCTGCTTTAAAATACCTGCTCACTAAGAAAGATGCTAAACCAAGATTAATAAGATGGATCCTGCTACTCCAAGAATTTGATCTAGAAATTAGAGATAAAAAGGGAGTAGAAAACTCGATAGCAGACCACTTGTCCAGGATGCAGGTCGAGGATAAACAGGATCTACCTATCAATGACTACCTCCGAGATGACACACTCCTCAAGGTGTCCACAGCTCATCCATGGTACGCAAACATCGTCAACTACCTGGTCTCAGGGTACGTACCACCAGGATTGGACAAAAAGAAGCTCGTCAAGGAGAGCAAAGTACACCTCTGGGACGACCCGTACCTCTACGGGTCTGTCAAGATGGTGTGTTGAGGAGATGTGTGCCCATGAATGAAGCCATTCAAATCATGGAGAAATGTCACGGAGCAGAATATGGAGGTCATTATGGAGCTTTTAGAACCCATGCCAAGATATGGCAGAGTGGATTCTATTGGCCTACCATGTATGATGACACCAAGAACTTTGTTCAAAGGTGTGTCAGATGTCAGAAGCATGGGAACATCAACAGTCGTGATGCAATGCCACTCACCAACAACCTTCAAGTAGAGCTGTTCGATGTATGGGGCATCGACTACATGGGTCCACTTCCCCCATCCCAAGGCTGTGAGTATATTCTGGTAGCAGTGGACTACGTGTCCAAATGGATGGAAGCCATGCCCTGCAGTTCAGCTGACTCAATTCACGCAAGAAGGATGTTCAAGGAAAATATATTTCCATGGTTTGGCACACCAAGACTGGTGATCAGCGATGGTCGAAGTCACTTCATTGATAAGAAGTTCCGCACCTTTCTAGTAGAAATGGGGATAAGGCACAACATTGGAACACTGTATCACCCCCAAACAAGCGAACAGGCAGAAACATCCAACAAGCAAATCAAGAACATTCTATAGAAAACTGTCAATGAAATGGGGACCGTCTGGAAAACCAAGCTCCCGGACGCACTCTGGGCATACAGGACCGCATACAAAACTCCGATTGGTATGACACCATACCAACTTGTATACGGGAAGACATGCCACCTTCCGGTAGAGCTAGAACATCGAGCACACTGGGCAATAAAGAAGTGGAACATGGATCTGCCCTCAGCTGGAATCAACAGGAGGATGCAGATTTCTAAATTAGAAGAATGGAGGGAGAAAGCCTATCACAATGCCAGAATCTATAAAGAAAGAACAAAGAAATGGCATGATAAGCGAATCAAGCAAAAGGAGTTTCATCCTGGAGACAAGGTTCTCATGTTCAATTCAAGGGTCAAACTTTTTGGCCACGGAAAGTTGAGGAGCAAATGGGAAGGGCCATTCCTTGTGATTGACGCCGCGACGCATGGAGCGATCACGCTGCAGGACGACGACGGCAACGTCTTTAAGGTAAATGGCCATCGCCTCAAAGTCTTCCATGAACATGAACCCTTGCAAGAAGAAATTGACATGATTGATTTCATTCTTAGTAAAGACTAAAATTCACATGTCTTATTTTTTTCTTCTTTTAAATTTAAATTTTTGCTTGATTTTTAGAATTAGGGATAGGAATAATTCATTTTAGTGTAGAGGTGGAGGCTCGACCACCCCTAGGGGGAATCGGCCGAGCCCACCAGGAGCCCAACCTAGGCTCATTTCCATGCACGTGTCATGGTGCACCAAAACACACTAGGAGATCGAGCCAGACGCCCACTAGGGGCATCGGCCGACCCCACCTGGGTCTGGTCAGGGCTGTTTTATAGGATTTTTAGAAACGGGAGAACGAGGGGAGCGCGGAGCTCCAAATTTGAACTTGAAAGTTCAAAATTTGGGCGTCGGCCGATCCCCATCCTAAGGGCTTTTTGGCCGATTTTCGCTCCCAGCGCAACGTCCCGACGCTCTCTTCGACGTCCCTTTCGAAAAATTTTGGAAACACCGGATTTTCCTGGTGACCCTTCTATAAATCTTCCCCCACTCCTTCTTCCTTTCATCTCAATCTTGCTCGACACCAGTGCCTTCCAGACCCTCTAGAGCCTAGTTCTAGCCACCAGAAACCTGTCCATGGCTCCCCCAACCAAGGCCAACAAGATGCTCAATCGCCCTGACTCTCCCATGCCTAGGAGGTCCCTAGCCGAGGACCTAGAGCTCACCCTTGCCGTCAATATGGTTAATGCCAAACCTCTAGACATGGTGCCACCGACCGAGCCGCCACGAGGGGCAGCAAGGGGGTTGGCCGACCCCACTAGGAGGAGGCCGACTGCCCCTCAAGTCCCCCTCACTCCGCAGCGGCGTCATGGTCGCTCTCGCCTCACCAGAGGACCATGAAGCCACCTGCTCACAACACCACGCCGGGACAGACCACCACGGGCCAACTGGCGCTGAAGGGCGCCCTAAAGGAGCATGGGATCACTGCATCCACTGCCATCACCATCTCGTCGGAGGCGACGGGGAGCACCCAGTACACCACCTCCTACACTCCGGACACGCCACCCTATCACCTGATCATGGGTGGTGGTTGTCCGGGGAAAGGCAAGGTGCTCCTCCATCCTCTCATCGCCAAGGAGAAGAGGGAGCTGCGGGAATCCAACGGCTCCTCCAGTCCTACGATCGACCGGACGGTGGATCCTCCTCCCATCAATGGCAAACCAGGCCAGTACGAGGAGGAGGTGGAGTCCGACGTAGATAGGTTGCTACGCACCACTGCTATTCTCAGAAACAAGAACAAAAAGCTGGAGGAGTTGGTTGCGGAACTAAAGATGGACAACCTCGATCTTGAGGATTGTTTCTACAACCTGCGCATCAGCACCAACGCAAAGCTCAAGCGCTTTGCCAAGGCAATTGGGCGGGAGGATCTCCTCAAACCTCCTTCCCCTTAGATTGCCTTTAGGATTAGTTTTAGGCACCTCTAGTTTATTTTCAATCTTTTAAATTTCAATTTTCCTTTAGTTCACTTTGAATTTTCGTTCCCAATTGTAAAGGTGCCCGCAAATTTATTTTTTTCGATCAATAAAATTTACTTTATGTTTTCCATTTTAATTTGATGTCAATCTTGCACGAATAAAAATGAATGAATGAATTTTAGTCCTGGCGGTGTGTTGCCACCCGGCGGGACATGTGCATTTGATCTTCTCTTTGTCTCCACAATTTCAGAACTCCCAAAAGTTCAAGTGTGGGGGATCGGCCGATCCCCCAATTCAAAAGTTGAACAACTCTGAACACAGGGAGGAAATCAACTCAGACGATGCAACCAAAACAGTGGGAAAAACCCCAACCATGGGGGTCGGCCGACCCCCACTTTCGGGCATCAACAAAAATTCAAACGCGCATGCAAAAAGTTGAACGAAGGGGAACACAATGGTGACATGACGGCACGCTGGGCATGCCCAGGGAGGGATCGACCGATCCCTTCTCTATGGCCAGAGGCCCACCTGTCAGCGGTACAGCGACGGCCACTCCACCCTTGCCTGCTTTGCCCCCTGAACTTCTCTTTTATTCGTTCGTTTACAGTTTTCTTACTTTACTTTTGATTCATGGCTAAAACAAATAAAAAGAAAAGTGCATCCGGAATAAAATAACTTGGTTTGTGAACCTTAGAGAGCTAAAGCAACATAGAGTTTTATCCCTTGCATATGTTCACACCATGGGTAAAAGTTTTTAGGATGAATATTGACTAAGCTGTTGATTAAAGTGAAACATTTCTTGGCTCATGATTCATACCTAATCCATTCGAGGTACTTAGAAGATTTATTTTGAAATGTCATAAAAGCATAGTTTCATATACTCCTCATTCAGCAAGAATTTCCCACCAAAGCCATATGTATGTATCAAACCTTTGAGTGCAACTTGCAAATGTAATGAGTCTAGTCAAATCTAGTTGACCCTAGCGAAAGTTTTGTCATAATCCCAAGATCAAGATCATCCACAAATACCACACAATTGCTACTCCTACTCTGAGAGTACGCAACCATTCCATCCATCATACTTTTGCTACTTCTACACTGGAATTACGCATTCCCATCCATACCATTTCTATTGAATAGGTTGCTCCCTGTTCAAGTATGAGAAATTCTCCCTGTTATCATTTGTTAGATGAGACACAAAATCAAAGGCTGGGCAAAATAAGCATTTGGACACATCAAGTTTCTTCAGTCCACAAAAAAAAAGAGAAATGCTAGCCTTGTCTCAATAAAGAATAGAAGTTAGAAAGAGAGATCATGTCAAACAAAGGAGCAACCTAGTTCACCTGCATCATAATCCATCCATTCCACATACCTATATATATCTTGATCTAAGATTATGACACTACTCTCCGTGGATCCTTGTGTTTGACTTAACAATATTTACAATGCTAAGTATGCTTGCCTTGTTTATCCCTACCAAGATCCACATAAACCTAATAGATGTAGGATGAAACACAGGGAAGCAACTTTTGTTGCTCCGCCTTGGTGAGGATTAAATACACTGAGTGACTTGAGAGTGCTAATGAGGAGTATGAATGAACTATGAGCTTTCACTTTAAAACTTTTTCAAAAACACTAAGTACCAAGAATTGAGATAGGGAGATGACTTTGCTTTGAGAATTATTCCTTTTCTCAACCGCTCAAGGATATATGTAGACACTACCGCCAAACCCATATGTGTACACTATGCCTTGGGTGAAACTTTGTGTTTGTTTTTCTCTAAAGAACCATAGCCATGTTTACCTTCTCTAACCTTTACTCGAGGACGAGCAAAGACTCAAGTGTGGGGGGTCTTGTTGACGGTATTTATACCCCTATTTTCACCGATAAAAACCGTCAACATTGGGCCTATTCTAGAGAAATAACAACTGAACACATAGTGACATAGGTGCAATTCACTTGGTTTCACATGTACATGTCATTATTTGGATGCAGGTGTTAAAGCAGGTATTTGCCACGATTTAGGAGCTTAGAGGAGGAGAAATGAGGATGACTAAGAAATACAAGTCGACAGCACAAGTATCATCCTCAAGTGGGCAGGAGCAAGTAAGCAAAGGCTGACACCCTGGACCCATAAGGAGGGGGTCGGCCAACCCCTGACTTGAGGGACCAGGCTGTGCCATGTTGCCACTATCCACGAGAAGCCACTCTAGCTCATTCTTCACCCTCAGATCCCAAGGAGCAGCAATCCAACACTTGAGAGAGCATAGCACATGGATTCATGGGCCACTAGGAGACAACCAACGTGACAAAAGATGACCAGAGGCAGAGCCACACTCTATGACAGGTGGGGACTCCAGCCAATTGACTTTGGCTAGGCCCACCCATCATAAGGGGGTCGGCCGACCCCCTGGTGGAGCCCAACCAGGTCGGTTGGCATCCCACCGACTTAAGCAGGTTCTCCACGTGCTGCTCATCACACCATTCACTCAAGTCGGTGCTCTAAGGTCGGTTTGATCCTACGGCCAAGAAGATGGAGCACACGGATCGCTGACGTGGCACTGGAGTAGCGCCTACTCTACCTATCCTATAAATACCCCCCTAGACCTCTAGTGAAAAGTGTACAATCTTAGGAGAAAGAGTACATTAGTCTATTTATTGTGAATATAGAGGGAAGGGAGTGAGGAGTTCCAAGGAGGAGTCCCGACCTATCGGGAGTCTTCTCCAGGGAGTACCTCAGCGGATGCGACTCTTCTTGTAAGTTCTCATCTGAGTCTTTCTTGTAATAATATTCTGGCTTAGTACTTTAAGTTCATTACTTTCCTTGCTTGGTGCATTGCTTTACTTAGTAGAGTGCTCGGGGCTTTAGCGAAGCACCTAGGTAGTAAGATTAGCGTAGATGTGGTGTCTAGGTTCAATCTTACCCTTGCTGACTTCTTGTCGCACTATCGAGACGCCGGCGTAGAGTGACAAACTATTCTAGGACTCTAGAGTTCCTTGGTATGTGTTCTAGGCAAGTTGCAAATAATAGTTGGTCTGAACTGGTAGTCACCTAAGTAGGGGTTCTGTCCCCTCCTTTTTCGCCTATCGGCCCCAGCAAGGATTGCCTTAATAGACTTAGATCATCTCTGCCAGATTACTTCTACTAGATTGACCTCTCTACACCTAAACCCTAGACCCTCTGAGTACCACCTAACGACCCTATTCTAGTTAATCCACTTCGCGTTCCCTGTGGAAAATACGATACTTGGAATACTCCCGGTGAAGGCTACATTGACTACCGTACGCTTGCGGTTAATCCGTTTGCCACTTCTGGTGTCAACAAGCTTTCAGGCGCCGTTGCCGGGGAACGGTAGCTATTTTAACTAGAGTAAAAATCGTCAAATTATCTTTGTTTGATTAAAGCTTTATATACCTATCTAAATGGATCAAACAACCCTATTCGATTTTGGTGCTCCAACGGGCACTGAGTTGGAGCCACCTAGTTCATCTTAGGCCATTTTGGCCGTTCGTTATGAGCTTCACCCGAGCCTCATAGCGATGGTTCAGGAGAATACTTTCTCGGGAGAAGGAGATGAAAATCCCTACATCCATCTTCGTGATTTCGAACAACTTTGTTCTTGTATTCACATCCAAGGGATGAGGCGAGTAACACTAAAGTGGAAGCTATTTCCGTTTTCTTTAACGGGAAAAGCCAGACGATGGTATACTCGCTATGTAGGTAGTGTAAACGGAGAATGGGAGAAGTTGCAAGCCAAATTCTACCTAACCTATTTCCCCATATCCCGCATAGCTCGTCTCCGTAGAGATATCCTAAGCTTCAAGCAAGAAGAGAAGGAGTCTCTAGGTGCGGCATGGGCACGTCTCACAGACTTAGCATCATCTGGCCCTGATTTAGCTATAACCGAGCCGACTCTCATGCAACACTTTTATCTTGGTCTTAGTCAAACCTCCGCACAATTCCTAGATCTTGCCTCTAAGGGAGCATTCCTACTCCTACCCATCAGTGAGGGAAAGGCTATTCTCGTGACCATTCTCGAGAATGCCCCCTACACTGACAGCCATAACGAAGCCCCCGAGGAAGACCAAACTCCCAAGGATGAACCTACGACAGCCAAAACTCTACCATCCACATCCCAAGCTGTCGACCTTGAACCACCATCATCAACCCTTCCGAAGGAAGAAGTGATTCATCCTTTGGATTATCCTCTCAACATCGAGACTGATCTTTTTGCCGATTTTGGCAACGTCTCGAAGCAACCTGTGCAAAGGAAACCCACATCACAAAGAGCACCTAAGAGCCACATTACAGATCACTTGCAGGCATGCTACCTCAAGGCGACTGCTCAGGAGCTCATGTCTATTATGAGCAACGAATGGCTACTGGAGGCCGAGGCATCACCCGATGTCATTAAGCTTCTTTCCTATTTCACATCCATTCCTTGTGTCGTAAACAAGACACCGGTGGATTCTCTTTATGATCCCACCGTAGGAGTAAGTCTAATGTCAAAATCCTTAGCATCCCATCTCCTAGGTGAGGAACCGCTAGCCCCGACCAATAAACTGCTTAAATTACCTTCAGGAAAATTGGTCGAGAGCTGTGGTATTGCACAGAACGTACCTATCTCAGTTAACAAAGTCAATATCCTCCTAAATTTCTTCATATTCGGCACAGAGGAAATCGACTTGTTAATTGGGCATCCACTCATGAGATTCCTCGAAGGATTCCATGAAGGGTGCCTCAAGGGTCATATTGGGAAGGGTATAGATCTTTCTGTCCCCTTCATAGGCTCAATTAAAGCCAAAACCAAGCCACTACCCGAACCTGACCCAATAGAGGAGGTAATGGCAGCCACTCTTCTAGAAGCCTCTCAACCTGATCTAGAAAAAAACGCCAAGGACTTCATCCAGGAAGAAGAAACAGAACTAGATGAACCACTAGAACTGGATGAAACTGAACCACCTCCTAAACCATCCATAGAACTTAAGCCGCTTCCTTCCAGGCTTAAGTATGTCTTCCTAAACGGTGATAGAGACACTCCCGTAATTATTAGCGACCAACTCTCGGAGGAAGAGTCCGCTAAACTCATCACCATTTTAGAAAAGCACCGCTCTGTCTTAGGATACTCGCTACAAGATCTCAAGGGAATTAGTCCCGCTCTCTGCACTCATCGCATTCCTATAGAACCCGATGCTACACCATCTAGAGAGCCTCAAAGGAGGCTAAATAATGCGATGAGGGAAGTAGTGAAGAAAGAGGTCCCAAAGCTCTTGCACGTGGGCATAATCTACCCTGTTCCTAATAGTGAGTGGGTCAGCCCCGTTCAAGTGGTCCCTAAGAAAGGAGGAATGACGGTCGTTAAAAATGAGAATAATGAACTAATCCCTCAACGAACCATCACAGGGTGGAGGATGTGCATAGATTACCGAAAACTGAACAAGGCAACTAAGAAAGACCACTTCCCATTACCATTCATCGATGAGATGTTGGAACGGTTAGCTAAACACTCTTTCTTCTGTTTCCTTGACGGGTACTCGGGTTATCATCAAATCCCAATCCATCCCGACGATCAAAGTAAGACCACTTTTACATGCCCCTACGGGACGTATGCATACAGATGCATGTCGTTTGGATTGTGCAACGCCCCAGCCTCTTTCCAAAGGTGCATGATGTCTATCTTTTCCGACATGATTGAAGAAATCATGGAAGTTTTCATGGATGACTTCTCTGTCTATGGAAAAACTTTCGATCAATGTCTAGAAAACTTAGATCGTGTCTTACAAAGATGCCAGGAAAAGCACTTGATCTTGAACTAGGAAAAATGCCACTTCATGGTTCGAGAAGGGATAGTGCTAGGACATAGAGTGTCCGAACGGGGGATTGAGGTGGATAGAGCTAAAATTGAAGTCATAGAGCAACTTCCACCTCCCACGAATGTTAGGGGTGTCTGTAGCTTTCTTGGGCACGCAGGTTTCTATAGGCGTTTCATAAAAGATTTCTCACAAATCGCTAGGCCTTTAACTAACCTGCTTTCTAAAGACGCACCTTTTGAATTTGATGATAAGTGCTTGGATTTTGGCTAGGGTTTTGGCACAGTAAGCAATGGGGAATTCTCGCAGAGGGCAAGGTGAAAAAAAGCGTAGAAGTGGTACGGCTATTTATAGGGCGTCAAGGGCCCACCGAAACCAACAACTTCCATAAAAATTACCGTTGCGCACCCTTCACAACGGATAAAAAGGGCAATAGTAATATTTTTGAATGGCAAGTTTCTCAAACGGATAAAATCACCGAGATTTCTGAAGAAATTTTCCGTAAAAATATCGGATCGAAACTACCGAAGATTGCGGATCGGATACATTACCAGAAATAAAAAGAGCCCAGAGCAGAAAGCACGCCAAGAACTCGGAACACTTGACTGATCAGGAAGAACCCGTCAGAACATCATACAAGACTCATCACAGTAACAACCCGGCAAAAGGAATCCTCCACCGAACAACCTCTCAGGTGGAGTATACCATCAGCATCTTCTCGTATAAGAACCTGATGGCAGTACACGCAGCATCAACAACCCACAAAGACAAGTATAAACAAAATATAGCATGAGGCATTAAGTACAACCCAGAAATCATCAGTAGAGACAAGTGTTCATCCAAAATAGCGATAACTCAGATATCAACAAAGGACAAGTTTAAACAATTTCATCTTTCATTACACTGATCAAGAGGATACTAGGATCTCAACATGGTACAAGTGGATACAAGATCCGTTACATAGCCAAAGGCAACAGAAACAAGTTAGCAACCGGTAGAAACCCAGTGGAATTCGAGGTTACTCAACCTCCACCAAGATTCAATATTGCTAGACAGGAAGCAACTTGGACAATGCAATGTATTCGCCGAAGAGAACTCGCATCCAAGATTGCTATAACGGGCAGTGGAAGAACACCAGGTCCACCGAGTTGGCTCCAAAAAGGACACCTACCTCAGCGAAACAACCAGCATCCAACTCTCAACACGTGCTGATCTGCACCGGAGCGCCAAAATGACATAGCATGGAGCAAACCACACGCTAATCAACTCTACGAAGGAAAAGAAGATGATGCGGGAGAGGCCCTTGAAGTTCAAGTAGGGTAGTTGTCCCTACGCATGTTTCAAGGCCTACTCCATTTGCCTCGATTCCCTTCACGGTTTGATACTACCCGGAGATTAGCCTGCCACTAATCCCAGTTTCAAAACCTACTCCATTCACTCAAGAAGACTACCAAAAGTATAGAGGAAGCCCGGGGGCTCGTCGAGCTCGCACACAAGAAGAATCATGGCTACAAAGAAACTTCAGAGGAAGCCTTGAAGGTGCAAAGCAAGCACAACCGCAAGGCAGTATTTATAGGCAAAAGTCGGTGCACCAAGACCAAGTCCACAAAGATAAAAAGAAGCTTGAAAGAAAGTTCACGTGAAGCAAAGGACAAACAAACAAAAGGTGACCAGACCAAGCACGTGCGAACAGGATCACTGGCGAAGTACAGGCACGCCCACTCAAGCCATCAAGTGCACCTGCAAAAAGCAACAAGACGAATTAGCATATCCAGAGGAATATTCAAAACAGGACGGATAAGCAAGTACAAGACAGTAAATACGACCAACAACCAGAAGAATGGCAAAGACAGACTCAGGACCCTTCTCAGAAAAGAACCCGACAAGGCTCGGGGGCTACATAGTACCACCTGTCAAGGACAACTCTCAAAATTTTTACAATCGGACCCTCTGGCCTATTATCCCAATAGACAAGAGGCTCGGGGGCTACACTCACTGAGTGCAGCTTTCACAAAAGTTGCACTCACCTCAAAGGCAGAAAAGAACTCGATGGCAAATAGATGAGAAGACACAAGGACCCTTCAGTCCATTGTACCAATAGACAAGAGGCTCAGGGGCTACACTCAGTGAGTGCGATTTTTTTCTTAAAAATCGCACTCCCTGAAAAGACGGAGCGACAACAGAGGAAGGGTAGATAAGAGAAAGACCATCTCAAGATTTCACCCCAGAAGAACCCGGCTTCCGAGATTCAAACTTGAAATGCTCGGGGGCTTGTCGATAGGGGACCCACGGGTTCCCTACGGATAAGGAATACAAGATGGTGGGCCCAATCGATGGTCCCACCTCCAACAAAATCAAGCCACAGAGCAACACGACGTGTGACATCATCGTGTTCTAGCCGGATTGTAATAGGAAAGAGTATGAAACTCTTAGTTTAGGACTCATTCCTAGAATTTGACTAAGACTCAAAGAACCCGCGGCAGCTCCTGACCTATAAAGGGCTGCTGAGGGTACCCCTTGTAAACAATGCAATCATACTCATCAATACAATGCAACAAGGCTAAACGCCGACTGGACGTAAAGGCTATTACTTGACTATGAGTCAAGGGCCGAACCAGTATAAAAACCGTTCGTCCCATTTGTCTCATTGCAAAACCGCTGAGTTCCATAGGTTCGTCTCACCCCTCCGAACAAAAAACACCATCCTGGGTACCCCGGTGGTGGGCTATTGGTGATAAAACATCGACAACGACCCCATCCCACGCTCGATTAGCCAAGGTAGCGACCGGATTTGGCTTCTCCTCCTCCACTGGCCCATGGCCGCCATACCACCGGTCGCGGTCCGCCATGGCAGCATCCCCGCGCCTCATTTTCATCTTATTCCACGCGCATTGGAGTCGCAAGGTCGAGTAGGGTTTATAGCTAGGACGGATTGGCAAGCCATGCCCCGAGCTCGCCGGATTTGAGCTCGCCGGTGAACGGAACGCCGCCGTTCTAGCAATCCCTCAGAGTCGGTCTGGCGATTCTTTTTCTCCTTTCTTTCGCGTTTTCTGGTCGCCTTGTAGTCGTCAAGCACGTATGCGCGCTGGTGTGCTTCGTCGTGGCTCCGGTCGGCAAGCTCGCCGTCGACCGCCGCCGCCGCTCGTCGCCGTTCGTCGCAGCCGTCGATTTAGGGCACCACCGCTTGCATCTCTTGCACCACTGGGTTCGCGCCGTCGTCACGAGCACAACAGTGCCGGTCTCGTCATCGGAGACCTCACCGTCGGCGAGCTCTCGCCGGTCAAAGCCGGCGCCCTGTCCGGTTTGACTGACCGGTGGGCCCGTTGACCCGCGGGTCCCGCCTGTCAGCGCCTCTGCCGCGTTCGTCCTTGTGTGCGCAACGCCGGGTGCACTTAGCAGCGCCTGGCCACGTGTCAGTGAAAGCGGGGGATACAGCTGGGTGCGCGTAGCATTTTCCTTTAGGCTTATTTCAAAAACTGTTTTTTAGATTTTGTGTTAAATCTTGCAAAATTCATAACTCAGTGATTTTTGGACCAAATGGGGTGATTCAACTTGTAATATTTTTCTTATGAAGAGTACTATGCATAAAAAATATGAGTTGGTCATTTTTGAGATACTTTTTTATATAGTTTTATTTATTGCTATTAATTGCTTAAATCTATAAAAATGCATAACTAATTCTAGGTTTATCAGAAAAATGTGATTCTTGTTTTGTTGTTCTAGTTATGATATACTTGATCTATGAAAAATGTTAAATTGCCATGTACTATGTAGAAAATGCTCTGTTTATTTAAGGTGCTATTATTGCTCATAACTTAAGAAATTCATAACTAAATAATTATGGGAGACAAAGGCTTGATAATTTTTGTAGGCTATTCTTATACATTGTGCTTGTGATTTTTGTGTAGGATAAACTACTTGTTGTTTTGACTATAATTTTTATAGATTTTTATAGATTTTTCTGTATAGTTTAGCAATAGGTTATAGGTATGCCTTCTTTTACCATTGAAAATGTTCAATGAAATGCCTAGATGGGTTATACCCTTATGATGCTTACTTAGGCTTAAGTATGATATAAACTTGTTAAGGATGATGTTAACTACCTTGTAGAACCATGAGTATTCATTCATCATCATCATATCTCATGTCCTCTATAATGCATATATGGTATTCATGTGCACCCATGCATCATCCAGGTTTCCCAGGGGACGTTATGCCAGTAGTTCCCGAGGAGCCGAAAGGGGAAGGACAACAGGGAGCAGTGCTATAGGAGGCAGCAGGGGACAAGGATCTAGACGCTGACTTGCTGAAGTGCCCTGACCACCAGCCCAGTTCCTTTGTGAAAGGCAAGCCCAGAGCATTTCTCCCTATGGTTTGCAAATTAATTTAACTTGCGTCCTTTATTCATTATGATGCATTAGGTTATAGGCATTGTTCAATACCATTGATGCATTATGATTATCCTTGTCCACCCGAGTTATCCTTACACCCGGTTAGGTTCAGGTTCGCTACATGCCTAGCCTTGCTTAATTAGATCGGTAGAAGTCGGGTGATTTCCTGTCATCCATGAGTTATAGGTGGATACTCCTTTATGGTTGGCACTACCGTTGTTGGATTAAACATAACCATGTGTCTACTATATATCTAGACCGGGTGGAGTTTTATGGGGTTCTGGACCATAGTAACCCGTCCATGTCGATTAAGGACCGTGCTCGTTGTACGTCCTCGGATTGTGTTGAACAATGCCCCACATTTAGCTAGAAGGGTGTGGTCACCCGACCGCGAAGCTGTCACTTTGTTTGGGTCAGGCTTCGGCCTTGCTGAAGGCATCATATTGGAGATGGCGCGGATGATTACAGGGGCGCAGTGGTGAGTCCTTAAGATGGGGCGTTTCCTGTTGGATGGAGCGCTGACCTGTTGGTAGCCGGGCGGCCCCAGGGTACGATGGTTCCTGTTGATCCCGTGACTCTACCTGAACAGACCAATGTGACCTGTAACTCACACTGGCTGGTGAGTTTGGTTTGTGTGGGGAATACCTCGCCAGCTGGTTGGCAATTGATTATAATCGCCATCGTTCCTGGATAGTGAACACTTGATCGAGCAACGGCATCGTAGTAATCTACTTGAACATAAAGATGGTTATGTTGCTGGTGTTGATGCCAAAAATGCTCCACCGGATGGATATTCTTAACGTTGCTTGCCTACCTTAAATGAATGAATAGTATAGGTGCTAATGTAGTATGATTAGGTTAATGACTTAAAAGGAAAAGCTAGAAAGAATTCATTAATTATTATACAATTAAGCTCAAGTTTTTCTCGTAAAGAAATGAGTCAGCTATCCCACTTATAAAGCCTTGCATACTCCTTGGTGTCACTTTATTTTACTTTATGACGGGTAAGTCTAGCTGAGTACATTCTCGTACTCAGGGTTTTATTTCCCATGTTGTTGCAGATGGTGAGATGTTTTATGGCTACTGCCAGACTTACTTCCACCCTACTGTTGGTGATGAGTAGATCGTGGGCACGATCATTCTGTATTGTTACCTCCCTATGCTTTTGTTGGACTTGATGAAGGACCTGGCACTATGTTTTAAACTATGTGTGTGTTTGTGAACTTAAACCTAATTTGCTTCCGCTATTTGGATTTGAACTTGGTATTGTAATAACTTTATTATAACTCTGATGTAATCAACTATGTGCGAACTCTATGTAACATTATGAAAGTAGTATGTTGAACTTATTTCGATCTAGGCTGTAATTTGAAATGTTTGAAATCCTTAGAGATTTCATGGACTACCGGATTAATATGGGCACAATGTGCTAATTATGTTGCCACGGTGGCTTATTTAGTACCTTGGGTTTATATTAGTTGGACGGTTCTATTACAGCTGGCATCAGTGCATGGTTCAACGTATTACTGTTCATAAGTATTTTAAAACAAAAGGAATTTTGCTTGACAAAAGTAATTATAAACTTATAGCCACTTACATATATACATAGGGTGCCAAAAAGTGTGTGGTTTTCAACTTATATATGTGCCATGGACCGGTCATATCCTCTATGCCCAGTTAAGGACTATTAGGTGGCTTATATAAGTACTGACTTGGGGGTTTATTGCATCATATTTTCTGTTTGTCGCGCTCATACACGGCGGATATGTATGGGGGCCATTCACTTGAATGGTTATGTATGGATCAATTTTGCCTCTACGCCATGGTAAGTGTGAGTTGTGAGAGCATGATCGGACGCAATGCCGATCTAGAGGAGTGCTTATTTGGTGCTGGATTATATACATGTTTACACATATTTATATGAAGGTACCCCATGTGAGGGTGTCGTCTTCTGGCGACTTGTTGGGTAGTGTGCACCTGGGAATGGGTGCCAGTAATCGGAATTTTCACCTTGTTCGAAAGGTGCGTGAATTTTTACGTCGCTTGCATTCATTGGGATATTGGGCTGAAATGAATCTTTTGCAGGTACAACTAACTGCGCAAACGAGTAGAACGCTTAGAATTCCGTATATATGAGAGCACGTTTGTATACCACCGCCTAGACGTTAATAATTATTAATTTTAGGCAGTGAGGACGTATGTAACGTGCATGCATCATGAATTAAAAATTTGCTCATGTCATTCATTACATTATTCCCTCCCCTTATAATTAAACTCGTCCCGTTCCTTATAACATGCTTATATTTATAAAACCTGTTCTCACTGGGATACAAAACTTTTACAGATGGATCGGACCGCAAGTGTGTGCGTCCACCTCACCGCCGTAGGGTTGCTTTCCCTGTGGATGCTTCCCTTGTGGTACGCCGGTTGCCGTCCCACTAGCTCAGGGAGGCTGGCACCTTTCTGTAGAAGGGTGGCCTGCCCACTCTCCTCTGGAGGCTTCTGCACAGTGCTGGCTACCCTGTGGGCGCAGAGCCATAGTACTACTGGGTCAGAGGTGACCTGGAGAACAATGGCTTTGCTTCCGTGGTGGTTGTGGTGCCACCCTTAGCCCTTGATGAGCGCTGGTCTGGATGGATCGCTAAGGGTGAGGGCATCACCGTCTTCGATGGTGCACAGGACGCTGCTTTTCAGTTGCTTGAGAGGATTGTTGTGGAGCTGCCCAATGACCTAGCGAGGATCCTTCCTGGTGTCTTCCCTTTGGCTAGCCCCCACGATGATAAGTGGAGGCAGGCTAAGGGTATGGCACTTATGGTAGGACCTCAGGAGGCAGAGAGCAGCAGTGCACCTGTGCAGAGTGTTGTGTTCGCCTTGATGAAGGCGTATGCAGCACAGGAGGACCTTGCTCTCTACAGGTATGACGAGCTGGAGCGTGCTGAGAGAGAGAGAGAGAGGAGCAGCAGGAGAAGTATGAGAAGAAGATTGAGGAGCTCAGAGAGGAGTTGGCACTAGTGACTGAGTAGCGGGACCAGGCAGTCCAGAGGGATGAGTTGGCTGTGCAGCAGCTTCAGGAGCTTCAGGCGAAGCTTGACAGTCGTGACACCATTCTCAAGAGCTGTGAGGACGCTTTGGCCATCACAGTGGAGCAGCGGAATGCAGCCCGGACCGAGGCACGCGGTTTGAGGGCCGCTCAGCACATCCTCGGGGTGACCTGCACCAGAAGGAGCTGTACATCGACACCCTACGCGAGGAGTGCAAAGCGAGGCAGCACGGACAATGGGTGTCTCCTCCGTGCAGTGACACCGCTAGTCAGGAGGTCGTTAGTCGTATGTGCCTAGACTAGAGAGTCAGCAAGTGATAGACTAGTTGTCGTTTCGCTAGTCTTTAGTTGATCTTTTGCAACTCTTTGTTCCATGTGGGCATGTAATATTGGTACGCTAATGAGGCTATGATGCGACCTTGGATCTTGTTCAATGTAATGCGATGTACTTTGAACGCCTTTTAAAAGTTCAGTGTATGTATGCTGGCAACCATGGATTTTGTAAGACTCTCTGTGATGTTTCGACTTAATGTTATTATTAGTGCAATTGTGATGTGGAAAATGAATCATTGTGCCATGTGTGATTAATTGTATGAATTTATTCTCTCCAATAAATTCCGCAAGGCATGATCTATTTATTTGTTTACCATCAGAAATCTAGCTCCTAATAATTGGTCATTATTATTTTTGAAATGTGCAGATGGTGGACACACGTAGTACAACTGGGGCCAGTGGTAGTGGTGGTGGTGGTCGTGGTGGTGAAGATGCACGTGGTGCGCCACCACCTCCTCCCCCTACCCCTGAGCAACTTTTTGCACAGTTTCTGGGAAGTTAGCGCAACATAGAGCAACTTCTGCATGACAACTTTGAAGCAAATTGCAACATCCGTCAGGGTCATCAGCCTAACCAGTACAGTGATTTCAAGGATTTCATTGACACTAAGCCCCCTGTCTTCAGAGATGCCCCTGAACCGCTCATGGCTGATGCATGGATCAATACAATGGAGGAAAGGTTTCGTTTGCTGAGGCTTACTGAGGATCTGAAGGCTACCTATGCTGCTCACATGCGGGAGGGTGATGCTAGGTTGTGGTGGAGAATGCACCGCAACACTTTCCCTGATGGTCAGCCCATCAATTGGGATCAGTTCGTTCGTGCTTTTCGTGCAGCCTACATTCCTCCAACTCTCATGGCAATGAAGAAGGCTGAGTTTCATTCTCTGACCATGGGTACTCATTCTATGTAGGAGTACTTCCATGCTTTCCACAACCTGTCTCGCTATGCACCTGAGTTTGTGAATACTGAGGAAAATAAGATTGCGGCATTCAAGAGGGGCCTCAGTACGATGCTGATGAAGACCATGGGTACCTCTACCCGTGTGACCTTTAATGATTTCTACAATGACTCTCTGACCCAGGAGACTCATAACAACCCGCACTCTACTGCTAAGAATCGTAAGAGGGCGCATGAAGGTGGTCCTTCCCAGCTAAGGGCTCCACCTGCACATCGTCCTCCCTTTTGAGCTCAAGGTTCGAGACCTAAGTTTAGGCCTCCACAGAAGAAAAATGTTCCTGCTCTGAATTAGCAGAAGTTTCAGAGGGCTTTTAGGATGCCTGTTTCTCAGGGAAAGCCAGGACAGACCAGTGCTACAGGTGCCAAGACTAGAACATTTGACCTCTGCTACAACTGTGGCTATACTGGACACTTCATCAAGTATTGCCCTTATCCTAAGAAGCAGCAGCCCATTCGTGTGCATCATACCTCATTGGAGGAGATTCTTGCTGGAGAACTCATGACAGCTAGTATGTTTCCTATGAATTAGATTCCCGCTGCTGTTTTGTTTGATACCAGATCATCGCATTTGTTTATGAGTCAAGCATTTGCACAGAAGCATAGTTAAACTATAACAGAGTTGAGTATAGAGTTTCGTGTGAGCTCAGCTAGGGCTGATGTCAACATGAGACAATTGGTATAGGGTGCAACTTTGGATTTAGACAAGTGGAGATTCTGGCTAAACTTGATTGTTCCTCCCGGATTAGGTGTGGATGTGATAGTGGGGATGAGTTGGATTAGTCATTAGGGTGTAGTTTTGGATACTACAAATAGGATGGTGTCTATTTGGAATCCTCTAGGTGAAGGAACTTTCTAGGTACCCTTACCTCAGAAGTTTAAGATGGAAAGTGTCTCCTATGCTACTAGAGTGACCCCTCTACCCAAAATTCCAGTAGTATGCAAGTTTCTAGATGTCTTTCCTGATGAGCTTCCAGGCCTTTCGCCAGATAGGGATGTTGAGTTCTGCATTGAGCTATTGCCTAGAATAGCCCAATCTCTAGGAGACCTTATCGCATGCCACCTGACGAGTTGAGAGAACTTAAGAAACAATTGAAAGAGTTGTTGGATAAGGGTCTGATTCATGCTAGTGCATCAGAATGGGGTAGTCCCGCCTTATTCGTGAAGAAGAAGGATCAATCTTTGTGAATGTGTGTGGATTATTGCCTACTCAATGCAGCAACAGTCAAGAATAAGTATCCCTTGCGCCGCATCGATATTCTGTTTGATCAGTTATCTAAGGCTAAGGTATTCTCTAAGATAGATCCGAGGTCAGGTTACCATCAAATTAAGATCAGACCACAAGACATTCCTAAGACCGCTTTTTCTACTAGATACGGGTTGTATGAGTATTTGGTGATGTCATTTGGATTAACCAATGCTCCTGTATACTTTATGTATCTAATGAATTCGGTCTTCATGCCCGAGCTTGATAGATTTGTGGTGGTGTTTATTGATGACATCTTGGTATATTCAGAGAATGAGGAAGACCATGCTGAGCACTTGAGGATTGTACTAGAGAGACTTAGGGAGCATAAGTTGTATGCTAAGTTTAGCAAGTGCGAATTTTGTCTTAGGAAGGTTCACTTCCTTGGTCATATTCTCTCTGAAGAAGGTATATCAGTGGACCCTAGCAATATACAAAAGGTCATGGAGTGGGAAGCACCGACTATAGTCCATGAAGTTCAGAGTTTTCTTGGTTCAGCTGGTTATTATCATCGTTTCATTACTGACTTTTCAAAGATTGCCAAGCCAATGACCAATTTGTTGCAAAAAGAGCAGAAGTTCGCATGGACAGAAGAGTTTGAAGCAGCTTTCCGCACTTTGTGGAAAATATTGACCACTACTCTTGTTCTAGTGTAGCCAGATATAGAGAAGCCGTTTGATGTGTATTGTGATGCTTCAAAGATTGGTTTGGGATGTGTGCTTATGCAAGAGGATAGAGTCATAGCTTATGCCCCATGATAGTTGAAGAAGCATGAAAAGAATTACCCTACACATGACTTAGAGCTTGCAACAGTAGTCCATGCCTTGAAGATTTGGAGACATTACCTTCTTGGTAATCCCTGCAATGTGTATACTGATCATAAGAGCTTGAAGTACATCTTTACCCAGAATGAACTGAATATGAGGCAGCGCAGATGGTTGGAGTTGATTAAGGATTACAACTTGCAGTTACAATACCATCCTGGCAAGGCTAATGTAGTTGCTGATGCCTTGAGTCGGAAATCGCATTGTCATGCCTTTCAGCCATTGTTTGCAGATGGTTTTGACCTTATGCATCCTGTGATCTTGCAAAATATTTAGATCAGTTGTGACCTTGAAGGCAAGATTAAGGAGAGCCAGAAGTCAGATTGTGAAATAACTGCTATTAAGGAAAGGATCAAAATCAGGCCATCTCAGTATTTTAAAGAAGATGACCATGGAATCTTATGGTTTGATGAATGCTTAGTCGTTCCATAGAACTAGGAACTTAGAAATCAAATCATGGATAAGGCTCATTTGTCCAAGTTGTCTATGCATCCTGGCAGTAGTAAGATGTTCCATGATCTAAAACCTCGATTTTGGTGGTCTTACATGAAGAGAGATGTAGCAGAGTATGTGGCTAAGTGTGATACCTATTGTAGGGTGAAGGTTGTTCATTTGAACCTGGTGGTTTACTTCAGCCTTTGTCCATTCTAGATTGGAAGTGGGAGTGTATCAGTATGGATTTTATTACCGAATTACCCACTACATCAAAGGGTCATGATTCTATTTGGGTGATCGTGGATCGGCTTACCAAATCAGCACACTTTATACCTATGCATACATCATATCGTCCACCTTAGTATGCAGATCTATACCTTCAAGAGATTGTGAGATTGCACGGTGTGCCTAAAGAGATAGTGTCTGACAGAGGATCTCAGTTTATGGCTCACTTTTGGGATCAGTTACAGAAGGGTCTAGACACGAAGTTGTTGCACAGTTCAGCTTATCATCCTCAGACTTCAGGCCAAACTGAAAGAGTGAATTAGGTTCTAGAGGATCTACTGCGTGCTTGTGTGTTAACTTGGAAGGGTTCATGGGAAAAGTGGTTGCCATTAGCAGAGTTCTCGTATAATAATAGATATCAAGAGAGCATTAGAATGTTTCCTTTTGAGGCATTGTACGGTAGAAGTTGTAGAACGCCTTCTAGTTGGGTCGAAACAGGAGACACGATACTACGGTAATGACCTGGTTAAAGAAGCAGAAGAACTGGCTTATCCAGTGACATATTGCAGCTGCATAGTCTCGGTAGAAGAGCTATGCTGATAAAAGAAGAGTAACTCTGCCATTCAATGTTGGTGACTGTTGATGGTAATTATAGCATGTTTTTACCCCATCAAAACACCGTCAACATGCCTCGGTTGCAAGGAAGATTAAACATTCATGAACATATTTTATCAATAACTAGTTCCACTTGTACTCTTAGCTTGTGATTTGTAGGGAGTGTAAAATGACACAAAATACAGCAAGGATGGGCCCATAGAGGGGTCGGCCGACCCCCCCATGTGGCTTCCACATTGTGCCATGCGAGGCACGATCCAAGGCAACCTCCCGGGAGCAATTCTCGGCCATCAGATCAACGTGTGTTTTCTCTCAACGGTGAAAATCAAGAGCACATGGATCCATGGGGCCACAAATCAGAAGAACCGACGTGACAACGTGCAACCAGTGGGTGAACCAGACTCCATGACATGTGGGGACACTAGCCAATCGAACTAGGCTGGCCCCACCTATCAGTGGGGTCACCGACCCCACCCGTGGCCAACCAAGGTCGGTTGGCTCCCACCGACCTCACCATTTCCTCCACATGCTGGTTTGATCCACACCATCCAGTTTGAGGCGGTTTGGAGGTTGGTTGCATCCAAGGGCTCCAAGGCGACGTCACGCGGATCGTTGACATGGCGGTGGAGTAGCCCCTACTCCACCTCCCCCTATAAGTAGAGGCTGAGTTCACACTTGTAATCATCTCTAGGATCTCCAGTATAACATATAGTCCCAGAGACACATTGTCTCACTATTCTTGGAGATCTAGCTAGAGTTAGTCTAGAGTGGGAGTTAGAGTCGAGTCGAGCTTGCTCGGGGTCTTCGGAGCTTCTGAAGAGTCTGGTATAAGCTCTTGTATCTTTCCTTCAGTTTTTACTTTAATATATTATTCTTTCTTTACTTTGCTAAATATTTACTTTTAGTATTTACTTAGTACAAGTCTATAGTCTCTATAGTCTTGTAGTGTGTGAAGTCTTAGTAGTGTAGTTGTCTAAGTCGGATTGGTCCCTGTAACAACTCCTTGTGTGTAGATCAACGTCCTATATTGCATAGGAGCTCTAGCTAATTCAATCGTTACTTAGAGTTGTAAGAAGAGGTGTGAACGTGGTGTTCATACTTAGTCTTATCGTTGGAGGCCTCTAGTCTGGACGGATAGATTGTGGGCAGCACTGGCCTGAAGTGATAGATCGGGCTCGGCATTAGGGATTTCCACCACGTAGGGACTAGTTATTAAAAGGCAGGGTGTACATAAGTTTGGTCTCGCTTGAGTAGGGGTTCTGTCTCCTACTCTCTCGCTTCCTCCCCTCACACAAGTAGTTTAAGTTAGAAACATAGAAGTCCATTACTCACTCGTTGTCCTCCCACCTAGCTAATACTACTAGTTATCTTAGATTAGGATTTGTACTTCATATTTATATCATTTATCCTATCTATCACTTACCCCCCTATAACACTAGTTGGTGCTAAGTTATAGTAAACATAAGGATATTTCCTCTCTCCTGTTAGACAGTCCTAGCTCGGCTTTCCCTTGGGATAAAATAAATAATGATACCTTGGAAAACTCATCCTCGGTGAAGTGCTACAGCGGTGTATTCTGTGCGCTTGCGGAATAATCCAATAGACATAAGATATACCCCCATCAGGCATTTCTGGCGCCGTTGCTATTTTAGCGGTGATGTTAAGAAATACCAACAAGCATTTCTGGCGTCGTTGCCGGGGAAAGCATGAGACTAGGAGTTTTAACAAGAGAGAATCCAGAGTTTACTATCATCTTAGTTATCCATTAGTGTTAGGGGCTAACCCCTCACTTGTCTTGTTTTTCGTTATCGTTAAATTAGATAGTGCATGAGCGGTTTCCAACTGCCGTCGAACTATCTTGATAATCCTGAGCAGTTGTTGTGGAGAACTAGACGCCATCAAGTTCCTCCTCAGGGTTCATTTCGAACCTTGATCCATTCTCAGAGGGAAGTTCAGCACCACTAGTTCAGGAAGCTATGGCCAACAAGACCATCTCCGAGTATTCTGCACCGTCGACCGACTATGTCACGACGGGACCGCAGCTTAACTTGGGGGATGCGACCTTTGAGCTCAAGCCTGCACTGATCAATATGGTGCAATCTCAGCAGTTCTGTGGAAAGCCACATGAGGACGCCAATGCCCATCTCCAACACTTCCTGGAGCTGTGTGTCACCTTCACCATCAAGAATGTTGCAGTAGATGCCATCCGTCTCCACCTTTTCCCATTTTCACTACTGGGAAAGGTGAAGTAGTGGTTCTACTCCAACAAGGAAGAGTGCACAAGCTAGGACAAGTGTGCCAATGCATTCCTCAAGAAGTTCTTCCCGTCGGGCAAGACCAGTGCCCTTCGTAGGAAGATTTCCAGCTTCCAACAGCAAGCTGACGAGATGATTCCCGAAGCATGGGAACGTCTCCAGGAGTACATTCATGCCTGTCCTCATCATGGGATAGAGGAATGGCTCCTCATTCAAGGTTTCTACCACGGGCTGACCGGTGTGGCCCGTAGTCACCTTGATGCTGCCGCCGGAGGGGCATTCTTGCAACACAAGGTCAAGGATGCCAAAGACCTCATTGAGAAAATGGTGATAAACCAAGGATGGAATGAGGAACGCCTCCAACCCAAGAGAAGAGGTGTCCACGCCTTGAGTGAAGTGGACATGCTCTGTGCGAAGATGGACCTCCTTATGAAGAAAGTCGAGGAAAGTTCCAAGAAGGAACCGGAGGCCATCCAGCCCTACGCCACCGCACGAGCCGTCGAGGCTGAACCATGGTGCGAGGTGTACAGAGAAGAAGATCACTCGGGCAACAATTGTCCCGAGACGAAGGAGGAAGTGAGCTTCATCAACAACAACAACCACAACAACAGGTACCAGCCCCCACAGCAGCAACAACAAGGATGGAATTCGCGCCCCTTCTACCAAGGCCAAGGTAATGGTTATAGCAATAATTTTAATAGTAATTATAATAACCAACCTTCCTTAAGAGATCTTGTCTTAGGCCAGTCTAAAATTAATGATAGTATTAATAAAAAGATGATGGCTAATGATAAGATTCTTGAAACTCTTAACAAAAAATTGGATAGCTTTAACTCTGCTATGAAGAATTAATTGAGCTTTAATAAAATGTTAGAAACCCAATTAGCTCAATTAGCAGCAGCTGTCCCGTCCTTTGAGCAAGGTAAGATTCCTGGGAATCCTGAGGACCCTGTTGAGGGTGTCAGGCTGGTAAATACGAGGTTCGGTAAGCCTCAACACACTGCCATCTGGGTCAACATGGTGGATTCACTGTTCATCTCGAAGAAGGAAGACCCTGGCCTGCCGACCATCACCTGTCAGATTGGACCACAAATCTTCGACAACGCCTTCTGCGACCTTGGATTAGGCGTCAACATCATCTCCAAGGTAACGTATGATAATCTATTAGGGGGTCCTTTGCACCCCACATTTGTTCGTTTGCAGATGGCAGATCAGATAATCTGGTTCCCCGAGGGGCTGGCACGGGACATCTTGATCAGAATCAAGGATGACTACGTCCCTGTCGACTTCCTTGTGCTGGACATGGGATCCAACACCGACGTCCCGATCATCCTGGGGCGACCATTCCTAAACATGGTGGATGCCACCATCTACATGGGGGCTGCCCAGATCCACATGCAGTTCAAGGGATGGAGGGTGAGAGTTCCTTTCAATGGTTTTAAAGCTAACATGCAGGTGAAGGAAAAGGCACCCCAGAAATCTTGCCACCGTTATCGTTAAAAGAAGAACAAGAAGAAGGGTGAGTCGGCCAAAAAGGCCAAAGTGAAAGAAGAACCCGCTGCGCCGCAAGTTGAAATCAAGCAAGAATGGCGGGAGAAGGAGGTGCAGTCACGGTCCCCATCTCCGGGACCAACCGACGCATCCGAAGAATGAACCCGATAGAGAGGTCCCCGCTCTACGGACCTAAAACACGGAGCCCTCGCTGATAAGGTATGTCAGTAGTTATCCCATATTTAATTTCTGCATTTTTAATTCTTGCATTTCCAATTGCATGTTTGCTTTTAATCTTGCATCCTTAGATTTTAATCTTGCATAATCTATTTCAATAAAATAATCTAGTCATAATGAATAAAATCTTGAGAAAAGCTTGCAACAAAAATCTGAGCTGTGGGACCCTTCATTAGGGTGTCGGCCGACACTCCTACTGAACCCACAGCCACTTTTTCATGTTTGGCTTTGTTTGGCCGGATTCTCTGATTCTGAGTCAGCACTTGGATGCTCTCGAGGAGCTCAAGTGGGGATCGGCCAATCCCATATTGTCTCCCTCTGCACCCTGCTGTCTCCCAGTTGCCACACACAAACTCACAGAGCATCCCAATGCAGCCAGAATTTGAAAATCAGTGGTCCACTGTTCATCACTTCAAGCATAGTTTCCTTCTTTTGCTTTTGGACCACTCACTATTCACTTTCTGAAAAGAGGGAACACACCTGCATGCTATCATCATCCTATGACATGTCTCCTCTTTAGCCAAACAACTTTTATCTTTCACCAAACACTAGGCAAGGGAATCTCTGAAAAGCAACAGTAATTTCTGTCCCACATTCAACACCTGCTTTATCAGGCAACCAAAGACACAAAAGCTAAGGCTGAAAAGCCCTAGGGTGGGTGTCGGCCAACACCCACTTTAGACATTTTCTGAAAATTTCTGTCATGGCTTGTCACTGCAAGGTAAGGTTCCCTGTCTAAGGCAAAATTCAAATTCAAGTGGTGGAGGGGATTGATCGGTCGATCCCTGTAGATGGGCCCCACCTGGTGCCCTTCTCCCCCTATAAATGCCAGGGCAATGTGAGCTCATTACACACCTCAAAACATCAGAATCATCTCGAGCTCACAAGCCCTCTTCTTTCTCCCCTTTGTTGCAAGTGCTTTCTCAAGTTTAGTTTAGCTTAGCATTCCAAAAACAAAAACCCAAAAATATTCAGTTGCATTCCTGCATAGTAGTGGTAGTAGGAGCTTGGTTAGGCTCACCCCTGCAGCCAAGATGTAGAAATAATTCCTTCGCAAGCTTGGGTTCTCCAAGGGTGAGAGCTCCTCTAGTAGCCCTCAACGCTACGATGAGGGGAGCCACCCACGTCGAGAGGAGGCTGAGGTGCACCACCATATGGTACTCTATGCACCTCCTGCAAGGGTGATAGAGCCTACGAGTGGGCTCATGTTGAGCCCCGAGGAGCTGCAAAAGCTCCACACTCTCCGCTCCTGCATCTACGCATCGACCGGCGTCATCGACCCCGACCTCCTGGACAACACAGGTATGTCCACCGAGTTCGAAACTATTTTTAACAAAATTGGTTGGGGCGGTTTTTGGATGGTTCCTGAGCTAGGCATAGAATTGCTTACCCAAGAGTTTTTATGCACACTTAAAATGACCAACAATGGGGTAGCTTTTCGCATGTTTAATAAGGAATACGATTTGACTTGGAGTGCGCTTAACACTGCTTTGGGGTGTGATCATGAGTGCGTTGATTTAGATCTTGCCACTGCTGATTTTGATAAGGCTAGATTTTGGAAGGCAATTTCTAGTTCAAATGATTGCTCTGATCCCACTGTGCCTGAAATTCATAACCCAACTTTGCGCTTCATGCATTACTGGATGTTTGTCACTCTTTTTCCGGCACAAGTGATGCTTACCATATTAGAGAGCTTGAACTTAAACTGCTTTATGCCATGGTTAAGAAAAGAAAAGTTTCACCTGCAAAGCTGCTTGCTAGATATTGGATTAATTATGCCACACTTGGAAGGCCAATCTATTTCACTTCTTTCATCACCCGATTAGCCGAAACATTTAACTTGCTTAAGCACAATGACTTCTCTTACATTACTCATAACAAAGATATTTTGGGGGAAGAATTCTTTATTCATGTGAATGTGCTCAAGAGGGGTCCAAATGGGGAATTATTCATGATTTGGCTAGGCCATACAGCTGAGCCCCACTCCCCTGTGAGCAGCGCTGGCTGTATAGGCTCCGCACACTAACCCTTAAGCTGGACCATGTGGAGAGAGAGCAGCTTGTTGCAGGTACACGCAGGGTGACATGAGGCATGTCACGGGCCACCCAAATGGAGGAGGGTGGTCCCTCACATCCAGCAGGAGACGACGTCGAGAGGGGTGAGGAGGCAAGCTCTATGGACATATCAGCGTCCATGGGCATGCCTTCCTCGCACCAGCATACCTCTCGACCGCGACGAGGGAGACGTACCCAAAGGACAGATGTGGACAACCTCATCAACGACATGAGCGTGTTGAACGTCGAGCAGCAGGCGACTTTACAGATCGCCCAGCACAATGCTCAACGGATACAGGCGTACCACGAGGAGGAACTTTGACGCCAAACTGACTGGTTCAACCAGTACTTCTCGCAACAGTGAGCGAAAGCCAAGCTTGGGGGAGGTTCCCTCCCCCACTCAGATGAGTATCTTACTTCCCGCACTTTATTTTCTGCATTTTTATTTCCATTGTATCTAAAATAAAATAATAAAGAGTTTAAAAATGCCAAAAAGATTTACCACTTTCACTACAATAAAAATACCAAAAAGATTTGCTTATTTAATTTCCCTTAGTTTATGTTTCATGAATGGTTATCTTTCCTTTGGAAATGATGAGTAGTTGCTTTGCTAATGTTTCTCTAGTACCTGGTCTACAACTTAGTACTTCTCCAAGTATGAATTAATTAGCTTCATTAAACCATCATGAGCCTGAAAACTTTGTGGGTTGCAAGTGCTAATAACCGAGTCTAAGTCCTTGAGGGATACGAGATAGTGAGATAGGAGCTGCTATAATATTGTTCTAAGCTTGATGAATACCGGAGTCTCTAAGTTATCATTTGATAGGTGAGACACAATCAAAAGGCTAGGCAAAATAAACATCTATTCTTGATAAGTCCATTATGGTCTATAAAAAGAGAGAGAGAGAAATGCTAGCCTTGTCTCAATAGAAATTAGAAAGAGAGATAGAGTCAAAAGAAGGAGCAGCCTAGTCCATCCATCCATTTCACCATCCATTCCATATATTCACCATATCCATTATACCATTCATTTCATACACATCTTGATCTGGGGGTATGTCACTTCTCTTCTTAGGACCAAGTCTTGACTTGACAACATACGCATTGTAAGTACGCTATTCCTTGCCATACCTACTTTGAGCTCCACATAAAGCCTGATTAGAAGTAGGATGATTAGAAAAAGGCAAACACACTATGTGCCTTGGTGAGGAATCAAATACCACTTGAGCGACATGAGAGTACCATTCTGAGGAACATTAAGATTTCTTTTGAAAAACATTGCAAAACCTCCGGTATGAAACTTGCTAAAGAACAAGAAAAGTAGTGCTCTAGTCAAAACTGTTTTATCCTTCAACCACCCAAGACAAAGGAAAAAGCCATAAGCCCCATAGAGTACTAAGGTAATATGGGTGAGTTTTACTTAGCTAAATTTTTCATTCAAGGAGAAGAACTTTGTTGTGCACATGGTACTCTTGAAATGTTAACATGGTAACAATATCTGATCCACCAAGGCTAAGTTTGATTGTTTGCCCGGGACGAGCAAAGGTTAAGCTCAGGGGATCTTGTTGATGGTAATTATAGCATGTTTTTACCCCATCAAAACACCGTCAACATGCCTCGGTTGCAAGGAAGATTAAACATTCATGAACATATTTTATCAATAACTAGTTCCACTTGTACTCTTAGCTTGTGATTTGTAGGGAGTGTAAAATGACACAAAATACAGCAAGGATGGGCCCATAGAGGGGGTCGGCCGACCCCCCTATGTGGCTTCCACATTGTGCCACGCAGGCACGATCCAAGGCAACCTCCCAGGAGCAATTCTCAGCCATCAGATCAACGTGTGTTTTCTCTCAACGGTGAAAATCAAGAGCACATGGATCCATGGGGCCACAAATCAGAAGAACCGACGTGACAACGTGCAACCAGTGGGTGAACCAGACTCCATGACATGTGGGGACACTAGCCAACCGAACTAGGCTGGCCCCACCTATCAGTGGGGGGTCAGCCGACCCCCACCTGGTGGCCAACCAAGGTCGGTTGGCTCCCACCGACCTCACCATTTCCTCCACATGCTGGTTTGATCCACACCATCCAGTTTGAGGCGGTTTGGAGGTTGGTTGCATCCAAGGGCTCCAAGGCGACGTCACGCGGATCGTTGACATGGCGGTGGAGTAGCCCCTACTCCACCTCCCCCTATAAGTAGAGGCTGAGTTCACACTTGTAATCATCTCTAGGATCTCCAGTATCCCATAGAGTCCCAGAGACACATTGTCTCACTATTCTTGGAGATCTAGCTAGAGTTAGTCTAGAGTGGGAGTTAGAGTCGAGTCGAGCTTGCTCGGGGTCTTCGAAGCTTCTGAAGAGTCTGGTATAAGCTCTTGTATCTTTCCTTCAGTATTTACTTTAATATATTATTCTTTCTTTACTTTGCTCAGTATTTACTTTTAGTATTTACTTAGTACAAGTCTATAGTTTCTATAGTCTTGTAGTGTGCGAAGTCTTAGTAGTGTAGTTGTCTAAGTTGGATTGGTCCCTGTACCAACTCCTTGTGTGTAGATCAACGTCCTATATTGCATAGGAGCTCTAGCTAATTCGATCATTACTTAGAGTTGTAAGAAGAGGTGTGAACGTGGTGTTCATACTTAGTCTTATCGTTGGAGGCCTCTAGTCTAGACAGATAGATTGTGGGCAGCACTGGCCTGAAGTGACAGATCGGGCTCGGCATTAGGGATTTCCACCACGTAGGGATTAGTTATTAAAAGGCAGGGCGTACATAAGTTTGGTCTCGCTTGAGTAGGGGTTCTGTCTCCTACTCTCTCGCTTCCTCCCCTCACACAAGTAGTTAGGGTCAGTTTAGCTTCTTCATTTACCTATTAGGATTGAGTTCACCTTAGTTAAGTTAGAAACATAGAAGTCCTTTACTCACTCGTTGTCCTCCCGCCTAGCTAACACTACTAGTTATCTTAGATTAGGATTTGCACTTCATATTTATATCATTTATCCTATCTATCACTTACCCCCCTATAACACTAGTTGGTGCTAAGTTATAGTAAACATATGGATATTTCCTCTCTCCTGTTAGATAGTCCTAGCTCGGCTTTCCCTTGGGATAAAATAAATAACGATACCTTGGAATACTCATCCTCGGTGAAGTGCTACAGCGGTGTATTCTGTGCTCTTGCGGAATAATCCAATAGACATAAGATATACCCCCATCAGGCATTTCTGGCGCCGTTGCTATTTTAGCGGCGATGTTAAGAAATACCAACAGTGACCATGTCTATTTTATGAAGAAGGTACAATGTTTTGGTGTGAAGAGGAAGTTAGCCCCTTGTTTCATAGGTCCCTATGAAATTATTGAAAGAAAGGGGCCGATCGCCTACAGGCTTCGACTACCTGACGATATGAATACAATTTTTCCTATGTTCCATGTGTCTCAACTCAAGTAGTGTGTGCGAGTGCCAACCGAGATGGTTAAAACCAAGGATATCAACCTACGGTCAGATTTGACATATGAAGAATAACCCATAAAACTTTTAGATGTTAAGGAAAGGCTCACTCGTAATCACGTGGTTAAGGTGTATAAGGTGTGTTGGAGTCATCACGATGATCGAGATGCCATTTGGGAGACCGAGGCCTATCATAAGGATGCGTATCCGGTTTTCACAGAAAATGGTTAGTCCACTCAAATCTCAGGACGAGATTTCTTTAAGGGGGGTTGGCTGTAACACCTCCAGTGTTAAGCTTAACTTACATTGCATCACATGAGCATAATCATCTCATAAGCATTATCATTTCATGACATGAAACAATAGGGTTTAATAATTTCCTGCTTTACTTAAATAGTTTGCCCTAAATACAATATATGTGAACCACTTGTGCATTTGAGTGCTACTAGGCTCTAAACATCTCTAGACATGTTTAGAATGTTATTAGGATCAATTCACGTGTTGGTCATTTGACCCAAAAAGATTTAGTTTAAATTCTAAATTGATTTTCCCTAAAGTGTGATTTCAAACCCTATTAAAAAGTGCTATCTACATTGCTTATCTCAAGTTGGACTTTTAATAGAGTTTGTAGAGAAAAATATTTGGAACAAACTTTCTATTTTCATCAAATCATGAAAATGCTTTTAAGACCTTCAAAAAGGTCAAAAACAGTGAGTGGAGTATTGAAAATTATTATTTTTATAATTTAAATTTGAGCCAAATTTGACTTTTCAAATCTAGGCCGAATTAGGTTTTAAACTTTATATGAAATTTGTTCTACTCATTGAGAGGAACATTTTTCATGTTGAAAGTTTTTCCAAATTCCAAATAATTTTCGAGTAAATGGGCAAAAACAAAATCAGTTCAAATTAGGGGGGTGGGACCCACCTGTCATGGTCTCCCTCTCTCCTGCCCTGCTTCCCCTCCACACGCGCGGACAGAGCACAGCACCGCCGCAGCGATGCCGCTGCCGCCGCCGCATCGCAGCGCGCACGCGCGCGCCTCACCCGCCGCTGGCCGCCACGCCGAGTCCGGACGCGTGCTACACGACGCGGTTGAGAGCACTCGAGTGGCCACGCCGCCTCGCCCTGCCTGCGCCATCGCCGAGCCACGCGTCATCGCTCCGCCGCTGCGCACTGCGGCCGCCCGCCTCGCTGGCTGTCCCTTGAGCTGGCCAAGTGCTACGCAACGCGAACAGGAACACTCGAGCACCCACGCCTCGCCTGCCCGCCCTGCCCTGCTCGCTGAGTCGTTGCGCCGCGCCATCGCCGCCTGCCGTGTCCCCTTCGCCCCACCATGATCGGACGTGTGCCCACCCCATCAAAATTGGGACGAGCCGAGCCGCCCTTATCTTCTCCTCCACTCCACGCACGCCTCAGCCACTGCCTCCCTCCCTTTCTTTCACCGCAACCACAGCCGCTCATCGGAGCTCGCCATGGCCGCCGCCGAGCTCGCCGCCGCCTAGCCACCCATCCAGCCAGCCATTTTTGAAGCCAAGGGCAGCAACTTGCTCGCCGTCACCTCCACCATCTTCGCGACCCCATCCCACGCTCGATTAGCCAAGGTAGCGGTCGGATTTGGCTTCTCCTCCTCTGCTGGCCCATGGCCGCCATGACCGCCGATCGCAGTTCGCCATGGCAGCATCCCCGCGCCTCATTTTCATCTTATTCCGCGCGCATTGGAGTCGCAAGGTCGAGTAGGGTTTTAGCTAGGACGGATTGGCAAGCCATGCCCCGAGCTCGCCGGTGAACAGAACGCCGCCGCTCCGGCAACCCCTCGGAGTCAGTCCGACGATTCTTTTTCTCCTTTCTTTCGCGTTTTCTGGTCGCCTCGTAGTCATCAAGCGCGTACGCGAGCTGGCGCGCTTCGTCGTGGCTCCGGCCGGCAAGCTCGCCGTCGACCGCCGCCACCGCTCGCCGCCGTTCATCGCAGCCGTCGATTTAGGGCACCACCGCTTGCATCTCTTGCACCACTGGGTTCGCACCGTCATCATGAGCACAACGATGCCGGTCTTGTCGTCGGAGACCTCGCCATCGGCGAGCTCTCGCCGGTCAAAGCCGGCGCCCTGTCCGGTTTGACTGACCGGTGGGCCCGTTGACCCGCGGGTCCCGCCTGTCAGCACCTCTGCCGCGTTCGTCCCTGTGTGCGCAACGTCGGGTGCACTTAGCAGCGCCTGGCCACATGTCAGTGAAAGCAGGGGATACAACTGGGTGCGCGTAGCATTTTCCTTTAGGCTTATTTCAAAAACCGTTTTTCAGATTTTGTGTTAAATCTTGCAAAATTCATAACTCAGTAATTTTTGGTCCAAATGGGGTGATTCAACTTGCAATATTTTTATTATGAAGAGTACTATGCATGAAAAATATGAGTTGGTCATTTTGAGATACTTTTTTTATAGTTTTATTTATTGCTATTAATTGCTTAGATCTATAAAAATGCATAATTAATTCTAGGTTTATCAGAAAAATGTGATTCTTGTTTTGTTGTTCTAGTTATGATATGCTTGATCTATGAAAAATGTTAACTTGCCATGTCCTATGTGGAAAATGCTCTGTTTATTTAAGGTGCTATTATTGCTCATAACTTAAGAAATTCATAACTAAATAATTATGGGAGATAATGGCTTGATAATTTTTGTAGGCTATTCTTATACCAATAAGTAGCCATTGATGCCCTAAGATCTGTTGTTTGACACTTTTCATAGTGCAAAGTATTTTTGGTCCATTTATTGTTACTGCCTTGTGATTTTTGTGTAGGATAAACTACTTGTTGTTTTGACTTGAAGTTTTTATGGTAGACTACATTGTGCCTGTTTAATCTACTGTAATTTTTTTATAGATTTTTATGTATAGTTTAGCCATAGGTTACAGTTATGCCTTCTTTTACCATTGAAAATGTTCAATGAAATGCCTAGTTGGGTTATACCCTTATGATGCTTACTTAGGGTTAAGTATGATATAAACTTGTTAAGGATGATGTTAACTACCTTGTAGAACCATGAGTATTCATTCATCATCATCATATCTCATGTCCTCTATAATGCATATATGGTATTCATGTGCACCCGTGCATCATCCAGGTTTCCCGGGCGATGTTACGCCGACAGTTCCCGAGGAGCCGGAAGGGGAAGGACAGCAGGGAGCAGTGCTGTAGGAGGCAGTCGGGGATGAGAATCTAGACGATGACTTGCTGGAGTGACCTGACCACCAGCCCAGTTCCTTTGTGAAAGGCAAGCCCCGGAGCATTTCTCCCTATGGTTTGCAAATTAATTTAACTTGCGTCCTTTATTCATTATGATGCATTAGGTTATAGGCGTTGTTCGATACCATTGATGCATTATGATTATCCTTGTCCACCCGAGTTATCCTTACACCCGGTTAGGTTCAGGTTCGCTACATGCCTAGCCTTGCTTAATTAGATCTGTAGAAGTCGGGTGATTTCCTGTGATCGGCGAGTTATAGGTGGATACTCCTTTATGGTTGGCACTACTGTTGTTGGATTAAACATAACCATGTGTCTGCTATAAATCTAGACTGGGCAGAGTTTTATGGGGTTCTGGACCATAGTAACCCGTCCATGTCGATTAAGGACCGTGCTCGTTGTACGTCCTCGGATCATGTTGAACAATGCCGCACATTTAGCTGGAAGGGTGTGGTCACCCGACTGCGAAGCTGTCGCTCTGTTTGGGCTGGGCTTCGGCCTAGCTGAACGCATCGTATTGGAGATGGCGCGGGTGATTACAAGGGCGCGGTGGTGAGTCCTTAAGATGGGGCGTTTCCTGTTGGATGGAGCGCTGACCTGTTGGTAGCCGGGCGGCCCCTATCCTTCAATTTTAAAATTGAAGTAGCTAGAAAATCATACTGTAAATGTGAAGTGTGTTATTGCACCAGTTAGGACCAATGTGTTCAGTATATTGAAATGAAGACAACTTTTGATGCTACCTGACCTTTGTGCTACTTTTGTACAAGCATTTTTTTTTACTTATATCTGGTTTTATAATTGTGTAATAGAAGATGGATAGCTAGAATTGAGACTATGCTAAAATATACGTACTGGTTGTGTTAAGTTGTAAGGCATCTGTGCTTCTGTCAGTTCGGTAGAACTAATTAGTTCTTTGCCTACAGTAATGTCTTTCTACTGATTTCTTAGTTTTTGGTTCAACTCCTTTACAGAAACTGATTCCAGTTTCTGATCTTGCTGCGTTTACTCGTACTAAGAAATACAAGAAATGACAAAAACCAAGTACGAGCAGCAAAGGGATGCAAATGTATAGAATATTCGGAATGTTTTTAAGTCTATGGGCATTGAGCTCTTAGCTCAAGAAGTTAGTGATGTTTTTTCAAAAAAGCAAAAGGGCACAGCGAAGACTGTAGTCATTGACAAACCAGAATCTGACACTGACTATGATCCAAGCTCTGACATTGAACACCAGTCTGAAAGTGATGATGACCTCGATAACGAGGTCTGTCTATTTCAAACATGTACTGCGTTCTACCATTTTATCTACTACTACTACGTCTTAATTAATTATATGGATTCTTCTCTTGGCAGGTAGAAGAGGTGGTTCTAGGGACTCGGCCTAAACAGAAAAGGCAAAAGCTGGCAGCAATGGCAGTGCCAGCCAGCAGCCACTGCGCACGCCAGGAAGAATCACTAGGCAACAGGCAGCCATGCCTTCGCCAGGACGCCGTCCACCTAGGGAGAGACAGCCTTTGCCTCTTAAGAACACTCCGAAAGCCAACCCCAAACCTAAAGTTGTTTCCAGTGCAGCCCAACTGCAAGGCCACATCAGTACAAGCGGCAGCCAAACTCAGACCACACAAACTACTATCACAGTGCCTACTAATCCAAAAAACCCCAACACCAGTCCAGCCTTGTCTGCGCCTATTCCAAGCACAGTGCCTAGTCCTGAACACACCAGGGGTTTTGCAGCCTGGTCTGTGCCTGATGCAAACCCTTTCCTAAGATCTCCTAGAGCCAACCTGATGAGTTCATCCATGTCTCAGCCTACTCCTACACCGACTATCCCAGCTACTCCCACCACTACTGTCACCCAACCAGTTCCTACAGATACCTCGCCAGGTGCACGGAGCTCTAGGCAGAGCAATGAAATCAATGAGCCTGACCAATTGGATGTTGCAAATTCAGAGGGTCATATAGAGGAAGGACAGCCAGCTGCTAACTTGGTTCCAGGTAAACACAATTTCAAAGCATTATTTTCTCCATTACATATCTACAATGCTTACTGCTATATGAACAAATTTTTGTTACTATTTGCCAATTGCAGTGCCCCCAAAGGAAGTCCGCAAGAAGACCATTGGTCTTGGCTTAGAGAGGATGGTAAAAAGAGGAAACAAGATGCCTATCCAAGTGGCTGAAGGGAAGAAGAGACCTGTTGTCCCAATTCAGGCAGCAAAGCTAGCATCAAAAACTGGTGTTGCCCTTAGAGACCAGCTGCCTATCTACACATCTTGGAAGCTATATGAAAAAGATGGGGGGCCTGCACATGTACAAAAAGTGCTTGACAAAGTGGCGGTAAGACGGCTATTTCACTCTGAATACTTTCTTACATTAATCTACTGCCATGTACAAAATTATGTCTAATATCTCATTTGTGTGGCTGCAGACAAGGCTGGATGTGCAAGTTGAGCATCAGGGACCAAGCAAATCTGCATGCACTGATATCATTAAGAGAGGAGTACGGTAGCAGAGGTATCACCTTAAAAGGAAGTACTTCGACCCAACACTGACAAAAGAACAGCTGCTAGCCAGACAACCTCCACCGAAGATGAAGAAAGCAGAGTGGACCAAGCTGGTAGACTACTGGTGTGACCCAAAGAATCAGGTCCATGCTTTGATTATCTCCTTTTCTTATTATGAAATGCAACCTGTGCATGTGAATGAAAACTTTGTATTGCATTGGTGGTGCAGGAAAGAAGTTCTAAGAATAAAGTAAACTGTGGCAAAGTGCAGCTTCACCAAAGGACTGGATCTAGGTCCTACGTTGCCCATCGATATTCCCTGGTACAGATACTATGTCTTTTGTATTATTACCTTAAAAGATGGGCCATTTGTAGCATAGTAATTGCCATGTTCTTTTGAACTGCCAAGTTAGCACATTCTCAACTTAATTCTATAAGATGAGCTAAGTTGATTTTGTCCCCATGATTTTCAACTGACATGATGAGCTAACTACTACATGCTAAGTTGATTTTGTCCCCATGATTCTCAACTTAATTCTCAACTTAAGATGAGCTAACTTAATTCTCAACTGACATGATTTTTAAGAGCAATCTGATTTTGTCCCCATGATTTGTAAGATGAGCTAAGTTGAGCCTGCTGCTTCCATGGAGAAATTATGCTTAGAAATTCTGAGTTTCAGCATGCTGCTTGCACCATGCATGTCTTACAGTAGTAGTCTTGTGATACAGTGCTTACATATTTTGGGATGTTGCTATTCACATGTACAAATAATCCCATGTTTGTCCACCCTCTCTTTACCTTCACTCATATCATTGTAAATCATTCTTTTACATGCTGCAGAGGCACAAGTACAACAACAATGAGCCAGATGCTGTTGAATTCTTTGGTGAATGCATGAAAAGTCCGACAAATGGTCATACTCCTCTTGCAGATGAAATTTATGTAAGTGACAAAATTTTGGCATACTACTACACTCTAATTCAATTCTGATTCAACACTGTTGTATAGCCTTCTTATGATGTGTATGCATTCTATGTAGGAACATATGGTTGCAGAGAAGGCAAGAGAACCAGAAGAAGGACAACCACAGAACTCTCCATCTAAGATTGTTGCTGAAAGTCTCAGCCACATCAGTCATTCTTCTACCTTCCTTCCAAACATTGGTGAAACTAAAGCATCGAGGGCTGCCCGTTCCACGACAGCCGCAGCAGAAGCACGCCTGCAAGCTCAATTTGAGGCAACACTACAGGCAGAGAGAGAGGAAGCTGCTAGGAAGCAGGATGAGTTGCAAGAACAGCTCCGAGCTCAGCAGACCGCACTTGAAGAGAACCAGAACTTGCTGCGCCAGACCCAAGAAGAAGCGAAGGGGATGAATAGCAAGTTTGAAGAGACTAATGCCCTGCTCCGAGCTATGCTGAATCTCTAGAAAAACTGAGGTAGGTCTCAATGCACTCCATGTTCAGAATGCCTATGCCTTTGCTTCTGCTACCTTGCTACGACACCAAGCTTCCTCTGTTGGAACTTTGAGGACTATGTTCCTATGTTTGTGAACTCTGTTATTGTCAGTCTTATGTTCTTATGTGCTGTGGTGGAACCAGACAATTTGTGTTCTGGTGAACATTGTGAACTATGTTGTCAGCTGTGTCCTGTGGTGGAACACTTTGAAGTTGAATGATGGAACCGGAAACTGTGTGTTTGTTTCAATTTGCAAGCACTTGTTGAATGATTTGAGGTTGTATGATGGTTGGGCTCACTTGTGTATGAATTATGAGCTCTGATGACATAATATTTCTGGATGATGCATTCTGATATGTATGTATATCTGTGTGTGTGACTTCTGATGACAGTTGTGAGTGACATCTGATGACAGTTAGGTCTGTATGGCAATTGTCATTGAATGGAAGTATATTATGTGACGATGCACAGTCGTCTTAATATGCCTCATGGCAATACAAAGGAAGATGAAATCTAACCGTCACATAATCCAATAAGACAATTTTAGTCGTCACAAAAGAATACCTTCGTAGTACAAAACAAGACAGAAACAACACGTCATATAATATTACATGACAATACAAAGTCGTCACAAAAAACCACTTAGGTGTTCGGAGACGTACTTAAACAAGACAGAACAAACCTGTCACATTAAACTATATGACGTTTCAAAAAGTTGAGCAAATCAACACCTCAGACTGCCAATTTGTGACGACCAGTGTTATACGTGACGCGTTGACCACGAATATGTGGCGGGTTATATCGTCATAAAATAGTACATTATGTGACGATAACTTTACGTCATACAATAGCACATTGTGCGACGGTAATATTTCGTCATACAATAGTACAATATGTGACGGTTTTCCAAATTTCGTCACGCGGTACTTTTTGTGTCAGTCTTTTTGTGACGGCCGCGTGACGGCCGGTTTTTCGTCACAAGATACTTTTTATGACAATGTAGGTGCTTTACATGATGACTTGCGTTTGTCATGCAATCCTGAATTTCTTGTAGTGCCTCCTCTCCCCCATCCTCCTTCTGGCGGCGGCGGTTGTCCAGGCGACGACCAAGGCGGCGGCGGCGGCGGCTTCCCTAGCCGCAGCCTACCTACTCTCCCCATCCTTCGACGCACGACGAGAAGCGCCACGCGAGCTCCACCGTGCCCCAGCTCCGCCACTGGCGAGCTGCGTCGCGCCATGAGCCGCGTCGCGCGAGCTCCGCTGCGCCGCGAGCCACCGCGGGGGACTGGGCGAGCAGCGCCGCGGGCGACCTCCGCAGTGGGTGAGACGGCCCGGGCGAGCTGCGCCGCACGCACGTCTTCTTCCTTTGGTCTTCACCACCGCGTGTGATCAAGCCGTCGACACCTCGAGCCCAGGGTGCCGCGCATGTGAGCCGCCACGCGCCTAGGCCACAGGCCTTGCGCCCTGCACGAGCTCCTCCCCTCCACTCCCCTCTCGCGTGGTGATGCATATGGCTAGAGGTTGAAGAAAGATATGACATGCAGGGCCCACTTTTCAGTGAACAGTGAAAGAGGAACGTGAGGGCAACAGCGTCATTTGCCATGCCAGCAGAGGGCTCCCAGGCTCCCATCCATGGTCTCGTGGAATCGTGGATTGGGGTCGGGGAATCGATTCGTTTCGTGGAATCGTGGGCAAGGCGGCCGTGCTATTTTTTCTGCGAAGAAACATGGCAGGACGGGTAGACTGTACCAGGTCCTAGAAATACTACCCTAGTACTACCTTTTGTTACCTCTTTCGACATGTGGCGAGGTCTACGCCGCCGCCTCCTTTCCCATGCCGGAAACTGCTGCTGCCGGCGCCGGCGCCGTACGAGCAGACAGAGCAGCGCCGTTTGTAGCGTCCAGCACAAACAAAAAGCGATCTTTGTGTGGACTACAGTATTTTTGGCCGCCGGGCCGGAAGCCTGCTCCGACAACTCCCAGGCCCAGTTGATTTGTTTTCGCTGCTGCTCGGTCCAGTTAGCCTATACAATTGTGATTTCGGCCCATGACGCTCTCTCTCTCTCACAATCAAATGTGATTTCGGCCCATGACGGCTCTCTCTCTCTCTCCACCCCACCCCCACTAACACCCCCCCACCCACACACACACACAACACCCCCTAGTTATTTGGTTTTTTCTCTTCAAAAGAAAAGTTATTGGTTTTTCGAGCGCATCTGTGTCGCCTTCCTGTGCCGCACGGATTCGACGGGAGAAACGCCGAACTAATCTTTTTTTCGAGAATAATATGTTTCCAGCTTGGTCCACCGTGCACGTGTCTCATCATATAGTAAAGCATTGGTTAGCCCTCGGTTAACTATGTATGTGCTCATTATATTAAAAAATAAAACTATGTGTGTACTTGGTTTCTTTTACCGGTCTCGCTCACCTTGCCTCGTCCACCTTGCGAGGCCACGTGAGCTATTTTGGCTATCCTGTACTGGCTAGGAAAATCATGCTTGCACAAGTCTCGAGGCGCTGTAGTAAGTTATTCAAACAAGGCAAAATTTGCTTAGAGAGACTCTTGGAACTTGGCTTTTGCTGTAGACTACTAAAAATATTATGCTTTGCCAAAAGACACTATAAATGTGTGTAAATGTGCTAGGAGACACTATGTCTAGTATTATATTCAGTTTTAATCAGAGCCATGGGAATTGACAATTTTGCCCTTGCAACTTAATTCCTCACGAGAGAAGCCTCTCCTTTCTCCGCACGCTGCACGCGAGGCCTGTTTCAGGCGGTGATCGATCCCCCAAGGGTGAGTCTTTTGCTATTTTCCCTTACGATTAAACTGTTGTGTGCCTTTAGGATTACATTTGTGAATCAAAATGTATTGTGTTTATTTCTGTCCTTTTTGTGCCCTTGTTTATGTAGGATGGATCCCAATTCTTTCTATAAGCTTGCTGTTCGTGTAGGTGCTTATGTCAAATTTTACAGATTATGGCAGCCGTGAATACAATGATGCCTGTAACATTCCTATGATTTTAGACAGGGATTGCACAAACTAGAATGATTTGCTAAGTGGTATTAGTACAGAAATTAAGCTAGGCGCTATGTACAGGTGTGACACCTATTGGGATAATGTGAGACATAGCTATGAAGAAATTACATCTGACCGTAAACTGCTTCATGCAGTTGACATGTAGTGGGACATTGGGTGGACGATGACCTGGAGTATGTCGGTTTGGACAATGAGGTTCCTATCGAGTTCTGGTTGTGTTTGATGGATAATAATGTAATATTGTAATTCTGATAAGAATTCCCATTCTCATATTTTTTTTCTAATTCTGATTTTGTTTTCCATTTAACACAGATAAAAAAGATACCTCACAAACACACTTGTCAAAGCACCGGAAAAGTCGAGAAGAACAAAATGACAATAACCACTAGGTCAAGTCTAGAGTCATTAACCGGGAAAAGCGAAATATGTCCAGCATTATAGAGTCTGTTACATGTCCAGCATGAGAAGGGAAAAGCAAAGAAGTTGAAGTTTGTCAGGTTCAAGAAGAAATTATGACCTTGTAATGTGTGAACTAGTAGTGTGCTAGATATAGCCTGCTGTGGCTAAACCTGTTTACTATGCCTTTGTTTTATTTTCGTGAAACATGGCGTGAACAATGAATTATGTAGCTGAAGCGAACGCTTCCATTGGTGAATTGATGGGCAGGGCAGACTTGTCTAATATTATGTGTTAAATGACTTATTTGGTTGTGAAATATTATTGTAAAGGTTGTAGTGTCTTGTAACAAATTACATCACATCTATAATGGTTTCTAGCAAAGCCACCTATTTTTAGTGTTATGTGACAAAAGCCAGCTTTGAAGAATGTCCAGGAGCCAATTTTGCCTCCAAACAAGTAGCATCTATTCATATCTTGTCTTGGCAAGGCTAAATAGTGTCAAGCGAAGGATCCAAGCATGCTCTATGCCTATGTCCACAAGGTGAACATGCAAATACCATCCCACACAATTTAGACCCCGTTTGGCACGGCTCCACTTCATCAGTGAAGCCGTTTTTTGAGGCTTTGCCTCCATGAACAACTTTATTGGTGAAGCTATAGACCGTTTTGGTAAATCGTTTGGCAAAACAGCTCCACATATAGAGTTCCTTAAAAGATGCCCTCACAGAACGCCAAGTAGGATGAGGTGAAGCCGGGAGAAGCTACTATTTTTTGCTTCTTCTCACCTCAAAGCTCTGTGAGAGCACGTTTCTAGGGGCTTCATCGGTGGAGCCATTTTATTTTACCTCGTTTGGCAGAAAACGGCTCCAACCAGCTCCTGAAGCCGCTAAACAAGCCCTGTCACACAGGGCCTTAGCATATGGTCAGAGTCGAGACTTTATGCTTTCCATGATACCCTCTGCACATCCATGATACGAACTCATGACTCGGCACTGCTATGCAGCTTGATCTCCACCTTTCTTAGCCTCGTATCAAATGCACATATCTATCTATAATCTATAACTCTTATAAAGCAAAACTTACTAGCAATTCTCTTGACATGCAAAGTTTCCACCTCATTCAGTCCACTATCATTTACAAAAGTTCACTAGCACAAGCAATTATAATATCCACATCAGCGAGACATATCATCTACTAACATACATTTAGTTGTACACATCAGTATGGCTCGCTATCCACTGACATTAGTTTGTAATAGTTAATCTCTTCTTACAATTATATAAATAGTTAAATTCTATTTCAAATCAGTAGTTCCCGCAGCAACACACGGGGTGTTCTCCTAGTAATATATATAATATAATACCTATCTATTTAAGATGGAACAATATCTAGTTAATTTTTTAAACGAATTTATAACTCTTATAAAGCAAAACCTCACTAGCAATTCTCTTGACATGCAAAGTGTCCACCTCATTCAGTCCACTATCATTTACAAAAGTTCACTAGCAATTACACATACAACACAAACACTCGCAACACACACACTCAGCCCTAAAATTTTATTTGATTTAATTGAAATGAAGTTAAGCAAAGTCTAACAAAAATCAACAAAGATGGCTAGCTCGCTATAGCTTGGGCCATAAGCATTCACTTGTGAATGCGAAGGCCGGAATGTTTTATTCGGTAATCTAAAAAAAAGCTCGCTATAGCTAGCATGAGTGGGCGCAAGTGATCAGACAACGAGTTTTATACCCACTACAATATACGCCCTCTCCATCAAGAATGATAAGTGTACTTTTGTACCCACTACAACATACACCCTCGAACTTTACTCACAAATTTTGATCCGTAATCAAGAAAATTATATACAAGTTATTTTTTTAAAAAGGGAATATATTAGTATCTCACCTTCTGCACGTATATGGCTGTTTATATACAAGCTTATAGGATGCAAAATTTATATTAATAGTTTTGCATTCAAAGCGTCCTTGAGATGATATTGACTCTTTAACAAATGATAGCTTTGTAACAAGAGTAATTAAAAGGCCGGCAAAATCTAGTTTGCATAACTTTTCATGATTAATTGATTACCATTCCCGGACGAAGAAAGTACATGCACGTTTCGCCAGTGAAGGAACAAGGAAAATAAGGGAATGGAGCACGTGGATGCCGAAAGGACACAGCCAATTGGGCCTGATGCATTAATCACTGGCCACGTACAAGAAGACGTCGCAGGCAGAACAGAAAAAGGAGAGCATCATGCCCGGGCGTAGTGGCGGCCACGTGGCATGCAACTGAAAATGACGTGTGCCGTATGCCCGTATACTATATCTCCACACGCGGACCGCGAGGAGTCACCTTCTGTATCTAATGCAAGATCTGCAGATTGATATGAGAGTATATATACGGGAACGGACATGCTGGCGCTCGGACGTCCTAAGCATAGGACGCCCGAGCCCGGCCCACCACCACCGCACGGGACACACGGACGCCCCGACACACACACGGACGCCCCCCCGCCGCGACACCCCCGACACACACGGACGCCCCCGCCGCCGCGACACCCCCGCGCGGCCCTGCTCCACCGCCGCCGCCCAACATGACCGGTGAACACGAAAGGTATGCACCATCAATGGCGACGTAAATGAAACAAAAAAACAAAAAAACTGAAACATTACAAAACACGCAAAAAACGAAACAAAAATAAAAAACAAATAGGAACATGCCGGCACATCGGTTGAAACATGAGTTGAATCTAAAAAACTCATGTTTCAACAAGAACGAGGGGGTATGTGGTGCAACATAGGAACGAAAAAAATATTAAAACAAACATGTCACGATATGTGAAGCAAACAAATTGCACCGATTGAACCAACAGACTCAAGCGATTTGAAACAACATGCAACACCGCCTTGTGTTGTGACAAAAATAGATAGAACACAAATGAACCAAATGAGAATATCCACTGAAACAATAAGAAAAAATCTATTGAAACCAAAAAAACTCCTCCAACAACAGCGAGCAACCCGCTGCAACAAAAAATGGAACAAGAGATCATGCGCACCATGAACATATTGTTATTGTTGCTGAAACAACCGATACACCTACATTGAAACAAAAAAATGGGCAAACACATTTTGAAACAAACAAATTCATCGCAGTTGCAACACCGAGATGCATGGTGTCGAAACAAACAAGAAGCATGTATTGAAAAGTAGCAGCAAGAGGGTGTGAAACAAAAAGGGGGAGGATGCGCGCGAAAAAAAAGAGGCCGCAGATCCAGATTCAGGGAGGGATGGGAGAGGAAATGGGAGGAAGATATAGAGGAAATGGGAGGAAAAGGCGAACCTGGGCCTGATATGGCCGGGTTTGCCGCCACAACCGCCGGAAATGCAGCCGCCGTCGCCCGATCCGCCCGGATCCACCACCGCCCAGGGCGGATCCCACGGATCCGGGGGCAGCGCCACCTCCATGGCCGGATTCAAGCCCGTGGTCCACCACCGGAACCCTAGTTGGTCGCCGGAGATGGCAGAGAACAGCGGGAGGGCCGCAGTCACCGCCGGCGGATCCGCCGGATCCACCGCCGCCCCGGGCGGATCCAGGGCCGGCGTCACTGGATCCGGGGCCGGCGCCACCTCCGTGGCCGGATCAGCCCCGAGGTCCGCCGCCACCCCCCGCCGGAAACCTGGATGGTCGCCCTGGAGATGCGGAGAAGGGCGCGCGAGGAGGAACATAGGTTCCGAGCTCGTCGCCGGACGGGGAGGAGGAGGAGGAGGAGGAGGAAGGCGGCGCACGCTCCGCGAGTCTCGATGGACGCTCGGCAGCGAGACAGTGAGGCAGTGGGGGAGGAGAGCGACGCAGAGAGTGGGGGGGAGAGTGACGCACGGAAATGACAAGGTGGGTGGAGGAGAGCCTGGCGTGGTGAGTGTGTGCTACACGGTCGCGAGGACAACGGGCGGCGCGCGGCCCACTGGGCCGTCGACAGGTGTCCTAAGCTTAGGTTATGCTAACCTAAGCATTACAGATATGGGAACGGGATACACGAGCAAGTTCGCCTATCGCCGACAGGGCCTGCCTGCCTCCACGACGTCGACGCCGTGTTCTTCTTCCCGGGTGCGCGCAAACTCCTTCCCGTCTTGTGTTTTTCCCGTAACATGCAAGCTGAGATGTCTGCGAACCTAGTCTCCTCTCGATCTCTCATCTTTATTTCTGGGCAACAATATGATTGGGAATCGCAGACACGGAGGACATACCTTTGATGTCACGAACGCACTGCCGATCACGGAGGACATTCTTCATACGTTTGTTGGGAATCGTCATGCATGGTCGTGATTAGCTCCACAGATGCAGACTCATGACTTTCGGTATAGGACTTGATCATCCAAGGCCACACATACGTTGTAGACACGCACGCAACAGAGGGACGTCTAACAGCAGGGTGTCTAGCAAGCCGGCTATTATGCAGTTTTGATGATCCTCGTTCTTCATCCAAAACACCCACGACGGCACGACCCCTAAGCCGTTTTTAGCTGTTGTCAGCTGGTGAATGGGGCTGGTTTTCCCCTGGATTGCGGTCGGTTTCCGGTGCCTCGCGCCACTCTTTGCAGCCACCTCCTAGTGCCGCTGCCCGCTTTCTGTCGCACAGTGGTTTCATCGACCAGTACGACCCCAGACGCTCCACCGTTAGAGCCGGTACCTGCTGTCTGTGTGTAACCTGTTAAGCCCATGGCACCTCTCCCTATGACTTAGTATGCTTTGTAATGAACTCTAATTTCTCTTAATGAAGCACGTGTAGTGCACGCTTTCGAAAAAAGTTTTGTTGATTTTCAATTACGTTTCATTTCTCGGTCTAAGTTTTGAATTCCTGATCATATTTTGCTGTTATCACTACTATATCTTAAATTCCCCATATTATGGTTTGTCATTACATCTCTTTTGAGGTACATCTTGCGGACACATGGTTCTTTCCATAACCATTGTGTAGCGGTTTTTGGTGATGTGTGATTGTCAACATGCCAACACATTGGCATGTGTGGGTGTGTTCAACTAACCGTGGCACGCGGATCGTGTTGAACAATTGTGTCTCCTGGCTTGTGATGTGCAGGTGTAGAGTCCGGATGCGGTGGTCGACAGTGTGGTGAAGGCCAAGGAGGGCGTGCCGTGCTGAAGGACCGGGTGTGGTGAAGGGCGGACATGAGGCTTGGACCGAGGGACCTGGAGGCTGGGCGGCCAGCCGCAGTGGCTGACACTTGGGACATCGACAAGTGCAAGTGTACACGGCGGGGGATGTGTACGGGCTACGCTACTCGCGGGCGGTTTGGTGGTTTCGCCTCAAAACCATCGGCGATGGTTTGATGGTTTCACCTCAAAACCATCGGCGGCGGGTTTCGCGGGTTTGCGCCTCAAAACCCGAGCGGAGGTCCTGATGCGAACGGACGGCACGTGGCGGCATCGGGGAGATCGTGTGGAAGCGAGGCTACCGATGAGGAGGCGCGGTGGCCGTCGGATCAAGTGAAGCTTGGGCTGAACCATAATGCCCCCGGCTAAGTGGTTTGGTCTCCTATGTATCCAAGGGCAAAAAGAGAATGTGTAATAGGCCCTGATAAATAAGGATAAGGGGTTCCCCTTTCCCCTCACCTCTTTACCTCTTGGCATTTTCAGTTTTCTCTTTCTTCCTTGCTAGGTTTTCCCCCTCTAGTGTTCTTGGTGAGTGTTGACGGTCACTAATGCTTATTATTAACCATCAACTATTGCTTGATATGACATGATATGAACCACAAAGAAAAGTTGTAGGGTTTAAAACTAACGAGTTCCACGAGTTTTGGTGAATCTATGTTTTACAGGGGTTAAACTGGAAAAGGACCAGAATCACCAAATAAAAGTATCTCAAGTGATGAATTAGAGTACACCATTGCGAAGAGCTTATCAAGACACATGAAATAGAGTTTTGGTTCACCCAAATTGGAGTCCAGATGACAAAGTTACGCCTTCTGAAAGATTGCAAATGGGCTTCCAGAGCAGCTTGGAGTAAATTGGGCATATCTCCCTCATCCGGACTCCGTTTTCAGTGATCCAGGACTTGTTGGAAAGCTAACGAAAAGATCTATCGGCCCACCAAAAGTGAGGCCCACCTAGCATTAAGCTAGGCCGGCTGGCCCCACATGTAAGGCCGACCGGCCTGCTCTGGGCCCACCTATCAGCACGCTTCGTCTCATGGCCTTCCACCGCCTTTGAGGTCAAATCTATGCCGTTGTTTCAAGTCAGTTTAATCCGAGGGCTGCGGTTCATCCCACCGGACTATATAAGCAGAGGTAGACCCCCTCCCCTAAGGCATCTCCATCTTCATTAGCTACATCCAGAGCAAAAGCTAGGGTTTCACCCCTCTAGATCTTCTAGTTCTAGTTCTTCTAGTTCAACTTCAAGTCTAGATCTAGTTCATCTAGTTGTAAACTAGAGAAGAGGGAGAGAGAAGAGGAGAGAGCTGAGGAGCCAGACCTGTCGGATCTTCCACAATATTGTAATTTTGCAGCAACCGGTTCATCTTTGAGCAATCTCCATGTTCTTCAATTCATAATTCCAGAGTTCTTAATTACTTACAGTCTTTACTTTCAAGTTATTTATTGGATTCCCGCTTGCATCAAGTGCTCTAGTCTTTATAACGCTAGAGTAGTAATTAATAGGTTAGGCATGGTGCTTAGTCTTGTGATTACCTGGAATTGCAAGCAATCCAGCGGATTGTTGTGGTAGCCCTAGGGTAGTGACAGCCCTAACGGCCGACGTATTCCACCACATTCGGATCAGTGTTTGTAGGACCATAGTCAGAACTTCCTAGCCCCTTTCTCATCCCTGTCTGTGGTTAGTGTTCTGATGTCCCAAAATAAGTAACTCTATAAAGTAACCCTGATTCCTAGATCATCCATAGAACTCTTATGAAAATTCCTCTCTCCCCATAAAAACATATAAGTTATCCTTGGGTGATCTTAACCTCAACTAGTGCACTTCGCGTTCCCCATGGAAAATCGATACCTTGGAATACTCCCAGGTGAAAGCTACATCGGTATCCGTGCGCTTGCGGATTATTCTGTTTGCGTTTAAAATACCCAACAAGCTTTCTAGCGCCGTTGCCGGGGAACGGTAGCTGTGCTAGTTTCGAGCCAAGTTCGTCCGTATATCCTTTTTCTTTTTTATCCCTTTTTACCACCTTTACCACATGGATTTCACTCCTATATTTAAATTATTTGCTCCAAAGGGCGACCTGTTGGAGCCTCCACCATCATCACGCCCAATTTTTACAGATGGCTTTGAGCTTCGCCCTGCTTCCATAGCCATGGTTCAGGAGCAATCCTTCTCTAGGTTAGCAGATGAAGATCCATACACCCACCTTAGGGAATTTGAGCAGTTGTGTTCTTGTCGAATAATTGCTGGCATGACACAAGAGACCCTTAAATGGAAATTATTTCCATTCTCCCTTTTAGGAAGAGCGAAAAAGTGGTACGCTCATTTTGTAGGAGGCACAAATGGAAATTGGGATGAACTTCGGGATAAATTTTGTCTTGCTTTCTTCCCACTTTTTCGAATCGCTGATCTTAGAATAGAAGTTCTTACATTCAAACAAAAAGAGAAGGAGACTCTAGGAGCAGCTTGGGCTAGATTCACAAGCCTTACTAAATTCGGTCCAAACCTTTCCCTGCCTGACCATGTCCTACACTATCACTTTTATCGCGGTCTTAGCAAGGAAGCTGCTCTACATCTCAACATCGCTTCAGGAGGATCATTCTCACATAAAATCGTTAGTGAAGGCAAAGCCATTCTTGAGAAAATCCTTGAAAACACCCCTTACACTGGCATTTTTTATGAATTCCCCGAAGAAGAAATCGAGCTCAACCCTGAACCAAAAGAGGAAGAATCAATTCCTGGACAAGAAAAGGAAGTTTTGATAGCCGAATCACAACCACTCCAATCCCAAGATTTAGCTATCGATTCTAAACCATCAATACCCAAAAATCCTCCCAGGGAAAAAGAAATTCCACCTTTGGAAAGCTCTGATCTTTCTGATGCTGATCTTAGGGATGGTTTAGACTTCTAGTTTCATAAGAAACCTTCAAGCGAATATAATTCAAATCCTCTTTAGAAGGGATCTCTTATAAAATGTCCTTATTCCCAATGGAAGAATTCAAGATGGCATGTCAAGTGATGCCATAGAAGGACAGCTTTGCCATGTGGAAAATCCTATATACTATCCTTGTATGCTCACAGCTGACATAAATCATGAACCTATCTCTAAACCCATCATTGATTCTGAAGATTCCTCTGATACTCATCCTTCCCAGTCTCATGATAATCTTAGAAATCCACTAAGACAACCAAAGTATAGGAATCATGAAGACCATATGGATGAAGAGATGCTACAACAATGGCTAGAATCTGTAGAATGGATGGATAAGGAAGAAGCCTTAATGGAACCCTGCCTAGGTTTAGTTCCAAAAGGTGAGTGCTCAACTCCCTTTGAAGATGAGACCCATCCATCTATGGAAGAGGCCTTAAACGAGACCAATTCAAGAGTCACCAATCCAAATAAAATTCTGAACGTTCAGATTGAAGATGAAGATGATATCAATGAGCATGGAATCCACTCCATAACTACCTCATTTAATCCATGGTCATATGAGACATCTCCCAATTCAATTGGTCTCTCCACATTCGAGATCTCCAACCCCCTCACTCTTTCTATTTACAAAAACTTTAAAAGGGTGGTTCTGATGCATATGTTTATCATAAATATTGCAGATCTCGTTGTGCTCTTAAGGTTGGTGTTGGAGGGGAAAACACTTCACCAAAAACATTTTGAAGGTTTCCCAAGGACAAAGCTTAATGTCCTAAAACAAGCATGTCCGAACATGAGTGTTCACCTTTCCGCTGTAATACCCTTGTGTAATGAGCATAGAGATATAATTAAGAAATATTCCTTCGAGTATTTTTGTCACTAACCTTTTCAGGATTGGAGCAAAAAGATCGAAGGAATGACAGACATAAGGTATGTCCAACCAATCATCATGCAACATTGAATTACATTCATCCAATCTTGATTCTTGCAAAATTCAAGCTTGAGGGAAAACTTTCTAAGAACATCCCCTCCATGTTGCTACATGATTTTGATTGTCCCTACCTTTAAGACATGCTCAAATTGCTATAAATCAATCATGCTCTCTTACATCATCATTTGGGTAAATTTCTATAATGCTTTCATGCTACCTTCGTTTGCTATAGTATATGTTTAGGTTTGGAGTACTTTCATATATCTCTTAAATGAAGCATGGTGCCTAGTTTAGGAGTGGTGAACTTGCTTTTAAAGGCTTTTAAATTACACATGGTTAATGCCCTCCTAAATCAAATTAGACGTGATGTCTAGGTTGATTTTTGAGCTGATAGTATGCTATAGTAGATGTTGGATATTTTGTCGGACTAACCCCTATAGGAAAAAACTTTCAAAATCAAACTAGGAAAGTCCTAAGATTAACTCACACTAGAGATAAATAGAGACACATGAACTTCAACAATTTGCACAAGGGAGACATAGCTAGTAAAACTCCATAGAACAAGAAGATGAGTGCCACAAAACAAGATCTACAATCAAAGCACTCACTCCATGGAAGTAGGTGAACAAATCTCCACCAAGCCTCTTCAAGACAAGGACCATCATGGGGAAATTCTCAAGACAATAAAGGGAGCGCAAGGACTATTAAGAATGTCAAGATTAGGAGAATAAAAAGATGATGAGATTAAAGGAGTGCAATAGAGAAGACAAGCCATTTATGAGCACAACCAGTTGGGCAAGAGAAGCTTCCACAAGATGTTCATCACTCTTCAATGACAAAGGCAACATCTTGAGGTAATTAATCACTATTCAAAAAGCTTTTTCTTGATCCTGGTATGCACATGAAGAACCAAACATGTTTAAGCTGCAACCTCACGTGATCCAACATGATCAACTTAACATGTTCAGTTCTTTAATCTTTGTTCCTAGCTTCACTCTCTTTGATCTCATTATCTTAACCCAATGAGCTAAAATATTGCATATTCAACTATTGGAAGATGATAGTCTTACTTATACAAAAAAAAAAGATACACATAGATAGACAATCCTTCCATGGGTCAAAGTAATTTGATCTTTAAATGTATCAAAATGCAACTCTCATGCTCATCTTCTGATCTTATCACCCATAACATCAGCTTTATCTTGTTCACTATGCCTAAGGTTAGAGAAGAATGAATAAAACTTTTGGTTCTGTTGGTGTTTTTCTACCAACAGGACCCATGCACTTGATCTCTACCTTATCTTTATGAGCAGGACACACTTTGAACAAAACATGAGGAGTTTGTCAACTCCCAAATTCTGCAAAGTGAAGGTCCTGAATCTACAAGAACACGCACAGCAAGATGCTGCCAGCTTCCACAATTAAAGTTTCACTTCAAGCTGCTAGGCAAGTGAAGAACATGGGTGACACCATATCAAGAAGTGCAGCTGTCAAGGTCTCCATTTTTGGGACCAAATGATGCACCTAAGGAATGAACATGGTGAGAAGTACTGTTCAATGGACTTAAAACATTGAACCCTCGCCGGGAGGTAAAATCGGTAGTTATCCATATTTATCTTTTTCTGCATAATTATGTTTCATTAGCATATTTACTTTTATGCATTAGCATTGCATTATAAAAAGAAAATAAAAATATTTATTTGTTGCATCATAAATCTTAAAGCCCCATGTAGATAATTTTATGGTGTGTAAAAACCCATAGGAATATTCACCGTGGTGGCACAAAAATAAAAATAAATATGCATGCATTTATCCTATTGCATTTTCTCTTGCATCATAGAAAATATTAAAATACAAAAATATTGAGAGATCCAACTGAAACCCTGCATAGACAATCTTAAAAGCTTTGGACAACTAAGGCTTAAGTGGCCAACCACTAACGCTTAACCTGTTCCACAAGTTTTGTTGTCTATTTGAGTTTCATAGGATTTGAAGAACCAAGAAGAGCTGACAAGAAAGTGGATGTCTTATCCACTGTTGGAGCACTGTTTCAACAATCATCAACATCAATTGATGCTCCGATAGAGGAAGTACATTTCCACCGCCAGTCTGCTACATTGCAAGATCGAACGACTACGTCAACATCTAGCTTGGGGGAAGGCACCCTCGTGTATCCAGGTAAGTATTATTATCCTCTTAAGTTTTCCTTTTAGTTACATAAAAAATAGTGAGCACATGAAGGTTCACACTTATATAATTAAAGTAAGGAGACATACTTTTTAATATTTATAGATTTTTATTGTCTACTTGAGTTTATTATTGTCTTATTTCATAATAATGTGTGTTAGTTAGAGTGTGTCTAGTTTGCTTGAATCAGTTTATAGTTAAATAAGGAGCATGTTGGGTATTTTAAACGCAAATAGAATAATCTGCAAGTGTACGGATACCGATGTAGCTTTCATCCGGGAGTATTCCAAGGTATCGATTTCTACGGGGAACGCGAAGTGTACTAATTAAGAATCAAGATCGCCCAAGGATAACTATATGTTTTTATGGGGAGAGATGATGTTTCCTAAAAGTTCTTTAGTTGATCTAAGAATTAAAGTTCCTTCAAGGTTACTTACTTTGGGACACCAGAACACTAGCCACAGAAAGAGATGAGAAGGGGGCTAGGAAGGTCTGGCTATGGTCCTACAAACACCGATCCGAACGAGGTGGAATACGTCGACTGTCAAGGCTGTCACTACCCTGGGGCTACCACAACAATCCGCAGGATTGGGTGCAATTCCAGGTAATTGCAAGACTAAGCACCACGCCTAATCTATTAATTACTACTCTAGCATTGCAAATACTAGAGCACTTGATGCAAGCGGGAATCCAATAAATAACTTGAAAGTAAATACTGAAAGTAAATAAAGAACTTAGGAATTATGAATTGAAGAACCTGGAGTTTTGCTGAATGACGAACCAGATGCTACAAAAGTACAATGTTGAGGAAGATCCGACAGATCCGGCTCCTCCTCAGCTCTCTCCTCTTCTCTCTCCCTATTTTCTAGATACAACTAGATGAACTAGAACTAGAACTAGAAGATGAACTAGAAGAACTAGAACTAGATGATCTAGAGGGACCCTCTTCTACTTGGATGAAGAATTGAAACCCTAGCTTTTGCTCTGTAGGAAGAGAATGGTGCCTAGAGAGGGGGGGCGCCTTCCTTATATAGCCAAGGATGGAGAGGAATATTCCTTGAAGATCCAATCCCTCTGGCATATTCCTTGAAGATCCTCAAGGGTGATGGAGGCTTCGCCATGTCATCAATCCGTGTGAAGTGCCATGTCATCAATCCATGTGAAGTGGTCCACATGTCATTGATTACATGAGAGAATACCCCCATTAGTAACTCGGAAGACTCTAGAAGACATGAGAAGGTGTTGAGATTAATGATCAATTTTATATGTCAACATAACAAGAGAAAGGGGTAAAACATGAATACCATCATAGACTTAGGGTTTAAACCGACGATTCCACAAGTTTTGGTGAATATGTGTTTTCGCAGGGGGTTATCGGAAAACATCCAAGGAGGCCCACATGTCATGATTACATAGAGAGAAAGATCGAACGGGTTAAATTGTATACTCTAGAAGACTCTAGAAGACAAACCCCGGAAGCGGAGACCCACCTCGGGGTGGTGGGTCGGCCGACTCCCTCTCAGGTCGGCCGACGCCCACCTCCACCAATCGGTGGAGGCTCGCGGATCTCGCCTCCACCGACCTTGAGGAGCAATAATTATCGTCCGTTTAGGTCGGTTTGATCCGATGGTCAGGTGCATCCTAGGGGCTATATATTCGAGCCCCGGCCCCCGGCTCGGGGGAATTCATTCAAGAATTCATTATTCGAGGGTAGCCATCGGCAAAGCTAGGGTTTAGAGAGACATCTCCACCGTAGAATTAGAATAGATACTCTAGATCTTCAAGTTCTACATAGGTTTAGACTAGATAGAGGAAGAATCGGGCGCTGTGCTCGGAATTCCGGATCTTCATCATCGAATTGGTATTATCTTGTATCTATTCTTGTGACTTTATTCTAAATATCATTATGTTTCTATTTATTATGTTCCTAGTTTATTCTAGTTCTACATTTGATATGGTTATGATTGGTAATAAGTTTATGTATATGTTTGCAAAGCGCTTAGCTCTCTTCCCGGGGGGTTAGGTGGTAGATTTCATGTAAGCATGGTGCTTAGATGCCGTTTACCGCAAATGCACCCTATTGGCGGGTCGTGTGGTAGATCGCGGAAGTGACAGTTCCGTTGAGTCCTCTCGTATTCCATCCCCGTTGGTAGGTCTAGCGGAACCAAAGTTGCGTAGTAAGTCCCGCAATGTCTTGGCTTGTTATAGCAATGATCCTTATACATAGATGAAGAGTCTTTTGTCTTGTATGTGATAGTGTAGAGTTGGAGTAGATGAATGACTTAGTAGATTAGAACCTACATAGGATTTCTATTTCTTGCACTAATCGATGTCAACCTACCTTTGTGAGTAGTCTATATCTAATCTCGTGTGATTTATACCCCGAGCTTATTACTTTATATTCCCTTATTTATCATGGTTTACCCTCTCGCCAAAGTATGTGACTTTGTGTAATCAATCACTCATAAGTAGTCATGTTTAGCAAGTTCATCTCATTGTTTAAGTCCGTAGTTCTTTCCTTTGAGCTAAATATAAATAACGATACCCGGAATACTTCTGGTAAAATGCTACGATGGTGTATTATCTGTTCGCTTGCGGATCCCATATTTTTCTTGATTAGAGGAGCAGTTTCTATACCAACACTTCTGGCGCCATGCTAGGGATGACAACTTAGCGTGAGTGGTGTTAGAGGTGTCAACAGAAGGCGACCCTGCGAACCTGGGCCCACAGGGCAGCCCCCCTTGGGCGGCCGCCCAAGGGGTAGGGGCGGCCGCCCCTGGCCCCTGACCAATGAGGGCCAGTCACGCGGATCCTGCCTCCACCGACCTTGAGGATCAATCTTCACCGCATGTTTAGGTCAGTTTGATCCGAGAGCTGTGGTGCTTCCTAGGGGGCTATATATTCAGGGCCCCTGGCCCCTGGTGAAACCCTAATTCATTCCTGAATTCATTTGCTAATTCAGTTGAGAGAATTCAGAGAAGCCCTAGAGCCACCATCTCAATTAGAGCTCCATAGTTCTATAGTATAGCTACATAGGAGAAGATCTAGAGGGAGTCAAGCCTAGCTTGGAGTCCGGATTTGTCATCGTTCTTGGTAATTTCTTATTCTTCATTGTATTATTCATCATATGTTCTTGCAACTATGAATAGGACTTTATTCTATTCTAATATATCAGATATGACTTTGCTCTACTTGTTTATCTTCTTAATTATATTGTTCTTAGTCTACATTTATTATCTGGTTAGCGTAGTTGGTTTAGAATTATGTTTATGCATAGGATCATATAGCGCTCATTCATTAGATCGATGGGTGAGTGATAAATACCTCGTAGGCGTGGTGCTTGGGTTGTATTTATCTGTGATTGCCCCCTATAGTCCGGATCACGAGGTAGATCGCGGGAGTGACAGTCCTGTTGAGTCCTTTGTAGCCCTCCTTTCGAGTATAGGGACCGTAGAACACCACTATTATAGGGAAGTGATTGTTTTGTTCATGATCTTCCTTGGTAATATCACTATGCATAGGTGTAACCTTTTCCCGCGATGATGCTAAGTGTAATTGCACTAGTCTTTGTATGCTTTGGCAGTATAGTTAGGATGGTTAGGATTTATTTCTCTAGATTGACCTAGTCCATGCTAGTGTTATATTACTTAGAGTACTCTATTTGAGATGATTTATCATTATCACATGTGGCTATGTGCTATCTCATTTATCATTTGTCACTTATTATTCATATATTTATTATTATTTTATGTGACACTTACCCTGCATTGAGGAGATAGATAAAGATATGGTTAAGCTCATCCATCATCACATGCAGTTGACTCATTGCTCATTATCCATGCATACATCCCTTCCCAGTGGTAAAAATATAAATAATGGTACCTGGATTACTCCTGGTTAAAATGCTACATCGGTATTATCTGTGCGCTTGCAGATCCCTTATTCATTTTCTAGAGAGCATAAGCATTTAATACCAGCACCTCTGGCGCCATGCTAGGGATGACAACTTAGCGTTAGTGGCGTAAGCGGTGCCAACAAGCATTTTTGGCGCCGTTGCCGGGGAAGGTTGACAATGCATGATGGATAATGAGCAATAACTGCATCCATTGATGGACTGAGAACCATCCACCCTTCTCTACTCATGCAGCCTTACCCCTGTCTTTTTGTCTATGTATATCATATGCAGGGTTAAATGTATGAATAGGTTTGGTCTTCCAGAAAACTACGTAGACGATCCAGAAGCCTTACTCAGGAGGACCAAGGCTAAGTTGAGACCCCGGACATCATCATCATCGTCTCAGCCTACTAGTTCTTCTGAATCAGAAGATCCCCCTGTCGCTCGGAGTTTGACACCATCATTCGACGCTATGGCCGACAAGTCACTTCGCGAGTTCTCAGCTCCCACCACGGCCAACATCCGTACTGGCCCAGCTGCAGACATTGAGAAGTTGTTCGAGCTCAAGCTTGCGCTTATCAACATGGTGCAAGCTAGTCAGTTCTGTGGGAAGGCCCATGAAGATGCAAGTGCTATACTACTTCACCTCTTCCCATTCTCACTCTTGGGAAGAGCGAAGCAGTGGTTCTATGCCAATAAGGAGAAGAATACTATGTGGGCATTATGCTCCACCAATTTCCTGGCGAAGTTCTTTCCCATGGGCAAGACCAACGCTCTCCGTGGGAAGATATCAAGCTTTCAGCAACAACATGATGAGACAGTCCCAGAAGCGTGGGAGCACTTCCAAGACTACATCCTAGAATGTCCTCATCATGGAATGAAGAATTGGCTGCTCATGCAGACATTCTACCATGGGCGCAGCAACAGCACTCGTGAGACTATGGATGCTGCCACTGGAGGTGCTTTCTTATCACTGACCATACCACAAGCCACTACTCTAGTGGAGAAGATGGCCTCCAACCAAGGTTGGAGTGAAGAGAGAACTCAGACCCGCAAGAGGAGTGGAGGAATGCACCAGCTCAAGGAGGTAGACATGCTGTCTGCCAAGATGGACCTGCTAATGAAGAGGCTCGATGATAGAGCCATTGAGAAGAAGGAAGTCATGCACATTCATGATTCACGCATGACTTGTGAAGAGTGTGGAGAGACTGGGCATACAGGTGCCAACTGCCCAGAGCTGAAGGAGGACGTGAACTACCTCAACAACAACAACTACTACTACTACCATCCTCAACAAAATCAAGGCTGGAACTAGCAACAGAGGCCTAACTACTCAGGTAATTACCAAGGTAATAACACCTACAATAATTTCAATCAGCCTCCTTTAAGAGAGCTAGTGCTTAATCAGGGCAAGTTAATGGATAACCTTTCTAAGAAGCTAGCTGCTAATGATAAAACTTTAGAAACAATTAATAATAGAATGGATAGTTTTTCCAATGCTATTAAGAATCAGCTTAGCTTCAACAAGATGCTAGAATCTCAGTTGCTATAGCTTGCTCAATATGCTCCCTCCAACGACCAAGGTAAGATTCCAGGGTAGCCTGGAGAATTAGAAACTGCAAACCTTGTAGACATATTTGATGTAGGAAGTTACCAAAGTGACCCTCCTAGAAGATCATGGATCGACTCTACGCTACCACTCAAGAAAGGCGATCCAGGAAGACCGGTTATCCCGATCTCCATTGGAAGAGCTAACTTCAATGAGGCGATCTACGACTTCAGTGCAAGCGTTAACATCATGCCTAAGGTCATATATGAGAACCTTTTCAATTGTCCTTTATTATACACAACCATGTGCTTGTAGCTTGCAGACTAGTCACTCTGCTACCCCGTGGGAGCCTTGGAAGACATCCGTGTATGAGTAGGCAGCTCGTACGTGCCCGTGGACTTCATGGTAGTGGACACAGGCTATGACGAGAGGTTGCCCATCATCTTGGGGCGCCCATTCTTGAACACAGCCGGAGCCATCATCTACGCCAACACTGCCAAGATCGTCTTCAACATCAAGGGCAAAAGAGAAGCATTTCATTTCAAGGATAGGGTGCTGCAATTCCCTGCACACCCTCAGCATCCCTATGAGTTGGAGCGAGAGACCATCAACAGGAGGAATAAAACTCAAGAGAAGAGTCAAAACAAGAAGCAAATAAGGACCAAGAACAAGGGCAACAACAAGAAGGCCCAGAAGACGGAGACAGTGAGGATGGTCACTGCAGTCCACAGGGAGCATGACCACCAGCTCAAGTCTCCTCACTTGATCAAGAAGGATGACCCAGGTGTCCCGACCATTCAATGCTCAATCAACAGATGCTCTTTCGACAAGATAGTCTGTGACACTGTTGGCGGTCATTGCATATCTAACCCCGCCAACTTAGGTTCATAGTTCACCAAAAACCACCTAGATAGGAGATTTATACTAATGAAATTCCATAGTTTTGGTGAACACTTGTTTTGCAAGAGCATTCATGGAATACATATATTTTGGGCCAAAAACTAGAGAAAAGAGAATAAATATTTGAATTATAAAATGGGCCCAAAGGCAAGACAAGAAGAAAAGAAGAGAAAGGCCAAACCGACGTACCAACGTGACAAAACACCACATGGGCCAACTCCAGGCCCAGGACCAAGCCCGCCAGCCAAGGTCGGTGGCCAGAGGTGGTCCACCTGGCGCGAGCGCGCCAGGGGCGCGGGCGCGCCAAGGAACCTGCCGCCCGGCCCCACCTTCCTGGAGGCGGTGCAATTAATGCCCCTGAGGGCGGTGCGGGGGTGTTTTGGTCATTTGGACGCGCGGGAACCGACCATCTACACATATAAAAGCCCTTCTCTCTTTCATTTCACATATCCAACTTTTCATTCTTCATTCTCATTCCTCCTCTCCACTTCCACAAGCTTACACTAGAGGAAGAGTAGAGCCATGAGACCTAGCTTCTAGCTAGAATAGAAGTAGGGGAGTGAGAGAGGTCAAGAGCGGAGTAACTCTTTTCGAGTACTCCCGGAGGCTAGTCCTCCACGGGGTGGAGTGCCGGATTTGTCGGCTCCCTCCCCACTTGTACCTCGGCGACTTCTTACGCTTGAAGTAAGAGGTTCGTGTTTATCTATTTGTACGTTCCTTCTTGCAAAGTTATCTTTGTCGTTATTTGCTTGCGGGTTCGTCGACCGTCCTTGTGGCGGTAGTTCTAGTAGAGGACTCCTGATAGAGACGGATGCTCCTGGCCAACGCTAGAACTGTAACGATTAGCGTAGACGTGGTGTCTAAGCTGAGAGTTACCTTCGTTTGCCTCGTACTCCACGGTTGAGGGGTAGGCGGCAGGTGGTGACAGCCCTGTCCGTCCTTTGTAATCCCCCACGTCCGGGTACGGCGTAGAGCTATAGGCCGGCATCACCTGGCAGACCAGGTGCGATCCGGTGCCCGAAGCAAGTGAATAACGGTTGAGTTATCTTTCTCTAAGGATTCATCCTATAGAAAACCTCACTTTCCCAGTTATCTACTCTCTCCTCTGGGCAACCTAGCTAAGACCTAAACCCGACCATACCGTTCTTCGTGAAGTTTACGATACCCCGTTCATCACCGGGTGAAGTGCTACAACGGTCTTTCCGTGCGCTTGCGGAATTTATCGCTTTCGCTAAGAAATACCAACAAGCATTTCGCGCCGTTGCCGAGGAACGATTGTCAAGTTTATCTCCGAACCTAGTTGCCCGTGTATCTTGTTCTACCTTTGCTTCTATTTTTATTTTCATCTCACAAATGGAGCTACCAACCATTGCCAAACTGTCAACTCCTAAGGGCGAGCTCGTTGTACCGCCACAATCCTCGAAGCCAATCACAGCTTCTAGTTACGAGCTCCGTCCTGGCTTCATAGCCATGGTTCGGGACCAAGCCTTTTTAGGTTTGGATTATGAAAATCCATATCATCACCTAAGGGAGTTTGAGCAACTCTGTGCATGCCTAACCATTTGTGGCATGTCACAAGAAACGTTGCGTTGGAAGTTGTTTCCCTTCTCTCTCAATGAGAGGGCGAGACAGTGGTACGACCAAAACGTAGGGAAGGTAAATGGAGATTGGGAAGAACTTCGTGATGCTTTTGCATCGCATTCTTCCCTATATCTTGAATTGCTTCCCTGCGACAAGAGATTCTCAACTTCCGACAACTAGAAAATGAAACCATAGGTGCGAGTGGGGGACCGATTTTTGACTCCCGACCAGGTCAGTCCTCGACTTGTCTATCCCAAACCACGTGCTACCGCAGCACTTTTGGTTAGGGCTTGGCGAGAATCCGCCCTATTGCTCGATGCGTCTCGCCGGTGGATCCTTTATACATAAGACCACAATGAAGGAGAAGCTCTCCTAAATCGTATTTTAGAGAACACTCCCCCGCTAGAACCTATCCGGTTGAGCCCGAGCCAAATAAAGAGGAAGTCTCTTCGGCAATTGCCGAACCCGTGATAGAGACTACCTCTCCCGAACTGTAAGCCGCAGAGGAAGTCTCCAAGTCAAATGGAACTTCCCGTATTCGAGGACGAGTTTTTCAAGATTTCGGAAATACCTCGAAATACGAATGTCATAGGAGACCACCAATCCCCTCGTCACTCCTAGCGATCCTCTTGATGAATTAATTCTCGAGAAATCCGTTAAGGAGTTGACCGCTATAATGAGCTCGAATGGGTAGCGAAGGGGAGCTCTCACCCGAAGAAATTCAGATTCGTGTCCCTTCTTCAACCCTTCGATGCAAAATCCAAGGAGATTGGGTGGATGTTTTGTACAATCCCACCGTTGGAACAAACATTATGACAAAATCCTACGCATTCATGTGCCTAGGAGAAAAAACGCATACTCCGACAAAATCCTTTAGGGTAGCACCTCGGTCTGCTCTTAACGGACTTGGGATTCTGCACAACATAACTCTCCACCATCAAGAAGTCGAAATGGCCCTGGACTTTCACATCTTTGACATCCAGGATTTCGACATTCTAATCGGTCATCCCCTAGAAAAACTCGTTACAAATCCACCAAAAACAGGGAATTGGGTGTGAAACCAGGGAGAGAAAAATTCTCTATTCAAGTCACGCGAGCTAAAACTCGGTGGTCGAACTTCCCCTAGTAGACCCATAGAGGTCATGTCGGTAATTCCTTTTGAAACCCCAGAGATGTCTTTGGAGAGCGAAGCCCCTCACTTTGTAGAAGAGGAAGACGAACTGGGAGAAACCATAGAATTACCCAAGGAGGGGAAACCGACACGACCTCCAATTGAGCTTAAACCCTTACCTGCGGGGCTACGCTATGCTTTCTTGAATGGCGATTCGCAAACTCCTATCATCATAAGCGACAAGCTTAGCGACAAGGAAACTGCCGAACTCATCGCTGTGCTAGAAAAGCATAGGACGGTCTTCGGGTACTCCCTAGATGATCTCAAGGGTATAAGCCCAACCTTATGCACTCATCGCATTCCCATTGACCCCTCGAGTACGCCAACTCGAGAACCTCAACGAAGGCCGAATAATGCGATGCGTGAAGTCGTGAAAAGGAAGTTTTGAAACTTTTTCACGGGATTATTTATCCCGTACCACATAGCGACTGGGTTAGTCCCGTCCAAGTGGTTCCCAAGAAAGGAGGTATGACGGTAATCAAGAATGATAAAAATGAGCTTATCCCGCAAAGAACCGTCACGGGGTGGAGAATGTGTATCGATTACCGAAAACTCAACACGGCAACTAAGAAAGATCACTTTCCGCTTCCCTTCATTGATGAAATGTTGGAACGGTTAGCAAAACACTCTTTCTTCTGTTTCCTAGATGGGTATTCGGGTTATCACCAAATACCCATCCACCCCGATGATCAAAGCAAGACGACATTCACTTGTCCATATGGAACATATGCCTATAGAAGGATGTCATTTGGGTTGTGTAACGCACCCGCATCCTTCCAACGGTGTATGATGTCTATCTTTTCGGTTATGATTGAAGAAATAATGGAAGTTTTCATGGACGATTTCTCAGTCTATGGAAAAACTTTCAGTCATTGTCTTGAAAATTTAGACAAAGTCTTGCAAAGGTGCCAGGAAAAAGATTTGGTACTTAATTGGGAAAAGTGCCATTTCATGGTCCGCGAGGGCATTGTCCTAGGCCACCTAGTATCGGAACGAGGGATAGAGGTAGACAAGGCTAAGATAGAAGTTATCGAGCAACTACCTCCCCCTGTGAATGTAAAGGGAATCCGTAGCTTTCTAGGCCATGCAGGGTTCTATAGGAGATTTATCAAAGACTTTTCTCAAATCTCTAGACCCCTCACGAGCCTACTAGCTAAGGACGTACCTTTCGAATTCACAGATGAGTGCTTACAAGCATTCAATACTCTTAAGAATGCACCCATCTCAGCTCCGATCATCCAACCTCCTGATTGGACCCTACCATTCGAGATCATGTGTGATGCTAGTGACTATGCTGTTGGTGCGGTCCTTGGCCAAACCAAAGATAAGAAGCATCATGCAATCGCTACGCTAGCAAAACACTAACAGAGCTCACCAATTACGCTACCACAGAGAAAGAGCTCCCGGCGCCGTTTATGCTATCGATAAGTTCAGTCTTACTTAGTGGGAGCAAAAGTCATTGTCTACACACCATGCAGCTTTGAAATATTTGCTCACTAAGAAAGACGCAAACCCCATTTGATTCGCCGGATTCTTCTACTCCAGAGTTTGATCTTGAAATAAAAGATAAAAAGGGAGTAGAAAACACCGTTGCGATCATTTGTCGCGTATGCAGGTCACTAACATGCAGAACTCCCTATAAATGACTTCCTACGCGACGACATGCTACTAAAGGTGACGGACACCAACCCTTGGTACGCGAATATCGTCAACTATATGGTTGCCGGATATGTACCGCCAGAGAAAACAGAGAAAACCGCAAGTCGAAAGCCGACGTCACCTTTGGGATGACCCATACCCGATCGGGTATGTTCGATGGTCTATTGAGGAGATGCGTACCAGCAACAAGAAGGCCTACAAATCATTGAGAAGTGCCACTCCGCACCGTATGGAGGCCATTATGGAGCATTCCGCACACAAGCAAAAATCGGCAATGCGGATTCTTCCGCCAACGATGTACGAGGACACCAAAGAATTCATTCGGAGGTGTCGGAAGTGTCGGGCCAAGGAGGCATCACGTCTCGCAATGCAATGCCACTTCACTACAACCTTCAAATTGAGATATTTGATGTGTGGGGCATTGACTACATGGGACCGTTCCAGAAGTCCCAAGATTGCGAGTACATTTTAGTGGCTGTTGACTACGTATCCAAGTGAGTAGAAGCTATGCCCTGCAGAGCAGCTGACGCCAAGCACGCACGAAAGATGTTCCATGAAGTAATCTTCCCTCGCTTTGGAACACCACGCATGGTGATAAGCGATGGAGGATCCCACTTCATCGACAAAACATTTAGAACATTCTTGAAGGAGCTTGGAGCCAAGCACAACATAGCCACCCCTACCATCCTCAAATCGGTGGTCAAGCGAGACCTCAAACAAACAGATCAAGAACATCCCGCGTAAAACGGTCAACGATATGGGGAAAGGTTGGAAAAGTAAGCTCCCTGATGCACTCTGGGCATACAGGACCGCTTACAAAACCCCTATCGGCATGTCACCATTCCAGCTTGTGTACGGGAAAAGTTGCCACTTACCCGTAGAGCTCGAGCATCGAGCTTATTGGGCTATCAAGAGCTGGAATATGGATCTCAAATTAGCCGGCAGAAATCGACAGCAACAGATTTCTGAACTAGAAGAATGGCGAGAGAAGGCTTATCATAGTGCCAAGCTCTACAAAGAGCGAACAAAGAAATGGCACGATCACCGAATCAAGCTCAAAACCTTCAAGCAAGGCGACAAGGTTCTGCTCTTCAACTCGAAGGTGAAATTATTCGGTGAAGGGAAGTTGCGGAGTAAATGGAAAGGACCGTACACCGTCGTCGACACGTCAATTCATGGGGCAATCACAATTCAAGATGATGACGGTAACATCTTCAAAGTTAACGGTCGAGCGTCTCAAACCTTTCCTTGAGTCTTCTCGCGATTTAAATTTCAATGAAGAGCTAGATCGAATAGATTTAATTATGCCTTGATTTTGAGTGCTCTCACTTTTTAGGCTAGTTATTCTATTCTTTCTTATCAAAACTATTTCCAAAAAAAATATTTTATTTATCATAGAAATATTCCAGCATTTATTCCTAGACTCTCTATCTTTTTATAAGTGCTGGATATTTCAATTAAATATTTTTATTCCCTGAAAATCCCCTTTTATCCATTTCAAAAAATTGGAGTGCACCGTGAGCCTCGAACACCCAACCGGTCAAAACACCACATTTTGGAAACATTTAGACCGTTAGAAGGCGACAGGACGAAACTCGGGATCGAGCCGTGCCGCGATCGGCGCGGCCGCGCCACTGGCGCGCTCGCGCCAGGGGGCGAGCCGTTGCTCCCCAAATTTCGTCTCCCCGATCCTCGCCCTTCTCTCGATGCTCACCATATGGAGTTTGATCCCGTTGCATTCGCGAGAAAAGAGATGTCACCTTCACCTATAAATTGAGCCATCTCCTCCTCTCCTCTCTTCACAAAAGCTCAAGCCATTCATCTCTTTCTCTCTTGTTCATACTCCTACACCGTAAAAGTTCTTTCTTCCACCAAGAAGCCATGGCCCTTGTTCCTTTTGACAAAGAGAAAGCTCTCTCTTTTGCCAAAATCTACTTAGAGAAGAGAGAGAGGGTTGAACATACGGTGGCACCGCTCGCCATCGAAGCTCCACCTATGGCGCAAATGGCAAGAGCAGCAAAGGCCGCCCCGACGGACAGCCGCCCAAGCAAGCGCCCTAGGCCTTCGTCTCCCGAAACCTCTTCTTTCAAAGCCCCCGAATTTTCCTATACCGTTCAAGGAGTTGATCGGGCCGATGAAAGGCGTGGAAAGGGACTTGTGGGGAAAGAAGAAGGCGTATACACTCCTCGTCTCCTTTACAACCCTCCAATTCAAGGGCAGCCCGCTGGTTTCTTTGGTGAGGCTTTGCCTCTACCTAAAGGGCCAACTAAGGAGGGGCTGCATAAAAAGATCAAAGAGCTTTCTAGTTACATTTGCTATCTTCGGGGTAGGCTTGCTGAAAGAAGCTCGGCTGAAATCATGCTAGAACAAGAAATCGACTCCCTTCACATAGAGATGTATGAGGAGTTAGAAGGAGTCGCCACTAAAATAGGAGTTGCTGACGTCCTCGAGCTTCCTTTCTAGAGCCTTTCGCTCCACCCAAATAATTTAGGCGCGCGCACCGTTTTAATTTTCAGCTTGTTGCATTTTCCTTTCCAATCTACTTTGTAATCGTGCGCCTATTTGTAATTTTTAGTTTTATAATTGAATAAATATATTTGTGTTCTCTCTGTATACACTTGTTTTTGTCCTATATGTTGCACAAAAATCCAAGAGACAGTACAAAAACAAGTGTGGGAGGCCACCGTTGATGTCTATTAAGTGCAACCGAAATAAAGAGGGTTCCGCAAGCGCACGTAATATATCATCGTAGCATTTTAACCAGGAGTAATCCAGGTATCGTTATTTATAATTTTACCACTTTGGGAAGGGAATGCACTGGATAATGAGTGATGAGCAATGCACATGCGATAATGGAGAGCTTAACCTTGTCCGTATCGATCATCTCATACAGGGTAAGTGTCACATAAAATATAGGAATGAATGATAAATGACATAAGATAAATGAGAGCATTTAGCCACATAAAATAATAGTAATAAGCCATCTCAACTTAGCACTCTAAGCTTATAACACTAGCATGGACTAGGACGATCTAGGGTATAATCCTATGTTATTCTAACTACAAAGTCAAAGCATACAATGATTAGTGCAAGAACATCTAGCAATCATGGCGGGAAAAGGTTACATCTATGCATAGTGATATTACCAGAGAAGACAAGAGACATAGCAATGACTTCAATGTAATAGGTTTGTTCGCTAGACCTATACTCGAGAAGGGCTACAAAGGACTCAACAGACCGTCACTCCCGCGATCTACCTCACGATCCGGAATATAGGGTGCAATCGCAGATAAATACGGCCTAGGCACCACGCCTACACAATATTTACCACTCACCCATTGATCTAATGAGCAAGCGCTATACGATCCTATGCATAAACATAATTCTAGTCCAACTATGCTAAACATATAATCAAAGTAAACTAAGAACAATATAATTGAGAACATAATCAAATAGAGCAAAGTCAAGTCTCGATATAATAGAATAGAATAAAGTACTACTCATAGTATCACGAACAATGATGAATATTACAAGAATGTAGAGGGAATTACCAAGAACTCCGACAGATCCGGACTCCAAGCTAGGCTTGATTCCCTCTAGATCTATTCCTATGTAGCTATGCTACTAAACTATGGAGCTCTAATTGAGATGGTGGCTCTCGCTTCTCCGAATTCTGATGAGAGAATGAACTCTTGAATGAATTAGGGTTTCACCCGGGGGCCAGGGGGCTCAATATATAGCCCCTAGGATGAACCACAAATTTCTCGGATCAAACCGACCTAAATGGACGATAATTATTCATCCTCAAAGGCGGTGGAGGCAGATCCGCGAGACTCGACGTGATTGGCCGGGGTGGGGAGTCGGCCGACTCCCCCTTGGGCGGCCGACCGCCCCGCTGTGGGCCCCCGCTTTCGGTGTTGCCTTCTCGGAGTCTTCTAGATTATACAATTTCACCCGTCGGTCTTTATCTCTATGTAATCATGACATGTGGGCCTCCTTTGGTTCTCTTTCGATAACCCCCCGCAAATAGACAATCACCAAAACTCGTGGAATTCTCATCGTGTAACCCCTATATCTAATAGGTGAACTCATATTAGTCCTTTCTCTTGCTGCGTTGACGGTATAAAATTGATACTTAACGACCGTCAATAAACTCCCCCAAGCTTACCTTTTGCTCGTCCCCGAGCAAAGATGGACTCGATGGATCAGAGTTGCTACAATGCTTTCATTCCTCACAAGTACACATGCGTTCAAACAAGAACTTTCTTCCGGATTAGAGTGAACTATCCTGACTCAAAACTTACTCATATTACCTTTCACCATGGGGCTTGTAACCGTCACTTGGGTCTTGAGTAGTTGAAAGATAGAACGGTCAAGTCAAGCGCCATGTTTCTCGCTCTTTGATCAACTATTATCCCAGAGTTTTTGAAAAGTTTTGAAATAAAACTCGTAGTTCCTTGTATGAACCTTTCGTGTCTCTCATTTGTGGTATTCCCCGATCCTTTCTAAGGCATGAGTAGTGTATGCCTTCTCTCTTCTCTCGTATATGTGGTATTTATGGAACTAAGGCATAGTGGAAAGTGCCTTCTCTCTCTCACCCTACTTTCTAATAGGCTTATGTGGAGCTCATAGGTGGGGAGACACTCAAACTCACTTGCATATATTGCACAGCTTAAGACATGGATCCAATAGGAACTAGAATAATAATAAAGTCATATGTGCATGTGAATGAGGAAATGGATGATAAGATGATGATGGGATGACGATGATAAGAAAATGATTATGAGGGGTACTCAACTTGGTGAACATCTACTTCTACACTTGCTCCTTCGAGGATAACATGACTCCCTTTATTTGGAAACCTTGAAACTTCTTGAATGGAAGGACTTGGCTACTCTTTCTTTTTCTTTCTTTCTTCTTTTCTCTTTTTTTTTCTTTTTTTAGAATAACCAATCCTCCGAAACGAAACTTTAGCAACTCGGGAGTGTATAACTTGAAATGATAATGACTCGGAGCTTGTATGTAGGCAAATAGAACGGTGATGATTATTTCTAGATGTTCACTCCCGTGATAGGAATAGTACCTTTCTCGGATGAAGTGAAATAAGTGGCGTATGTATATGTGGATGGATGAATGCGTACTCCGTGGTAGGAGCAAGATAAGTGCGTATCTCCGTGGTAGAGATAGCACGATATGTGGTGGACATGGATCTATATGTGGGTGGTACTTCTAGGGACAAAGTAGCACAAAAATGAATGTAGTAGTTATAAAATGGGTGCATGCTTCGAGGACGTAAGTAGCATAGATCAATGGATGGAGAGCACATAGTATTGACTTTAACCGCATGACTAATTCCTTATGGGTCCACAAAAGATAACCACACTCAATGCTTATAAAATCTACACTCAAACCTACAATATGATCTATATAAACAGATGGGTTTTCCTAATCTAGTAAGCATGAATATATGGCCGTGGTAGGAATTTGAACTCTCATCATAAAGGAACTCATCATGCGGAATTTAATATTTTCAAAGATAAATTCTCCGAACTCTAGTATCTCTAGGAACAAGATGGACAAAGCAAATCAAAACCTTCCCATATCATACCCGTCAACCACCTAGACTTAGATCAAGTGTTTGCTACCCACAAGTTTCGTGTTCGAGCAAATCTCAATCTAAACAAGTTTGTGTCCAAAACTCGGGAGAGTGCAAGGTTGAAAACTAGGTACTTGAAAGGAATTACGGCAGAGCAACTATTCATCATCTCCATGTAGAGTTTATTCTAGGGGATAACTTTTAAAGACAGATTGCAAGAGCTCTCCAAAAGTAGTAAAGATAAATAAGGAAATCCTTCCGGGTTTCTATGGTTATGCATCTTTTTTAGTGGTTTTAACAAAGCACATTCTAACAAGGCATAAATAGTTAAGTTGGAAACACTTAGCTTGGTACACGGGGGATGCTCTCCCCCAAGCCGGATGTTGACATAGTCTCGGCGATGTTGCCGACAGCACCGAAGACGTTCTAGTCCTCCAGAGTGTTGTAGATAGTTGCCGTTGGAGACAAAGATTCAATTGTCACGGCAAAGACTCCGACAGGGGACTGATGTCCTTCGCTAGCTCTTCTTGATCCTTGATGTTCTCGTGAAGCTCAAAATAGACAACAAAGCTTGTGGAACTAATTAAGTGTTAGTGACAAAAACCTCTAGGTTTTAGTTGTCTAGAACTTTCCTAACTTAAAACTCATTCTAACAGATCACAAGAAATATTTTTATCTTTTTATTATTTAAGGAATGCGTATTAGGGAAAGATAAATATGCCGAGAAATTATTTTTGTGCCACCACAAGAATGGTTATCCACATGGGGCTTAAAGTTTTTCCGATGCAAATGCACAACATCTTTATTTTCTTTTCTAATGCAGAGATGGTAAAGATGCAACTAAGGTGCAAGTAGGAAAATAAGGATGCTAAGGTAAAAATGCAATTGGAAAAGTGATGCCGATAAATACCAAGTTACCTCTTGGCGCGGCGTTCGGTGGTTTTAAGTCCTCCGAACAGACTTATCATATTTGCTCATTTTTCAAGGGGCGCATTGGCCGGCGCCCGATGACGTCGCCTCTTGTGTAGGAATAGTTTCGATTTTTCTTTTACCTTCCACACCTTCTTTGTTGGAGAGGGTGACCTTGAGGAGGAAGCTTCTTGGACCACTTGTTTCTCTTCTCGTTGGTAGCACCTCTTCAGTTCTTCTATAATGTTCTTATCTTCGTGGTACCGGTCTTCATATCTTGACACTTCTCCCTCATAGTCACCCATCCATCTGTAGTGATGTTCTTCTTGTTCTGGCGACGGGTACGCTGCCTCCTACTTGCTCTGTTCTTCTTGGGCTCTTCAATGATTATGTAATTATTGTTGAAGTAGCGGCGTACCTTTTCAGTGGGAAAGTGGAAATGGATCTCTCCTGTTCCAATATAGATGATAGCTCTGGTGGTGTTCAGGAATGGTCTTCCTAGGATGATTGGAGGGTTGTAGTCATCTCCCATATCGATGACTAGAAAGTCTGTGGGGACATAATGGTCATCTATCTGGATGAGGACATCCTTCACTTCTCCTTCGACGGCGAATGTCCGATCCGCCATTTGTAGCCGTGCATAGGTGGGCTCCAAAGGCATAGTGCCATATAGATACTCATAAGTTACCTTGGCCATGATGTTGACGCCGATCCGGTGTCACGCATAGCTTCTTTGAAAGAGCTTCGTTGATGGAGCATTGAATGGTTGGGACACCTGGGTCATCCTTCTTGATCGACGTGGGGACCCGAGTAAGTGGTCATGCTCCTCGTGGACCGCAGTTGACCATCCTCACTGCCTCCGTCTTCTTGGTCTTCTTATTCTTGTTCTTGCTCTTCTTAGCCGGATTCTTCTTCTTCTCACTGTTCGTTGATGAGGGTGTGCTGAACTCATAGCAAAGACTCGTTCTTGAAGAAGAAGGTTTCTCTCTTGCCCTTGATGTTGAAGATGATCTTGGCGTGTTGGCATACATGATGGCTCCAGAGTGTTCAAGAATGGTCATCCCAAATGATAGGGGACCTTTTATCACCGCCGTATCCACTACCACGAAGTCTCCCAGGAACATACGAGTTGCCTACTCGTACACATATATCTTCTAATACTCCCAAAGGGACACGGAGTGACCGATCTCGCAAGCCGTAAGCACATAGTTGTGTATGTTAAGGGGCATCTCGAATAGCTTCTCATATATCACTCTTGGCATGATGTTGATGCTTGCACCGAAGTCACAGATTGCCTCATTAAAGTTAGTACTTCCAATGGAGATCGGAATGACCGGTCTCCCCGGATCGCCCTTCTTGATTGGCGAGTTGAGTCTATCCATGACCCCTTCGATGGATCACTCCGGCTATCTTCTACATTGAATATATCAACAAGATTTGCGAATCTCGAGCTCTTCGGGTTGTCCCGCCGCTTACCTTGGCCGGGAGGGAGCAAGGTTAACAAGCCGTTGTACCTCGCGACTCAAGTATCTTGTTGAAGCCGAAGCCGACTCTTGATGGCATTGGAAAAGCCATCCATTCTCCGGTTGCCGAGTGTCTCTAGGACCTTGTCATTTGATGTCGCCTTCTTGGACAACAGATTGTCCATCATCTTGCCTTGATTCAAAGACTAACTCTCTCAAAGGCGGCGGTTGTAATTATTGTAGGAGGAGTTGTTACCTTGATAGTTGCCCGAATAATTGCCTCGAGTAGTTAGGCCTCTGCCGATTCCAACCTTGATTCTCATTGAGGACGATAGTAATTATTGTTGTTGTTGTTGTTGAGGTAGTTCACGTCCTCCTTCAGCTCGGGCGCTAGCACCCGTGTGCCCAGCTCTCCACACTCTTCACATGTCATGCGAGCATCATGTATATGCATGACTTCTTTCTTCTCTCGTGGCTCTCTCATCGAGCCTCTTCATTAGCAGATCCATTTTGGCGTACAACATGTCTACCTCCTTCACCGGTGCATTCCTCCACCTCTCTTGCGGGTCTCGCATTCTTTCTTCACTCCAACCTTGGTTGGATGCCATCTTCTCCACAAGAGCCGTGGCCTCGAGGAATAGTGAGTGATAAGAATGCACCTCCAGCCAGCGGATCCATCGTCTCACGTGTGTCGTTGCCGAGCCCATGGTAGAATGTCCGCATAAGCAACCAATTCTCCATGCCATGATGAGGACACTCGAGGATGTAATCTTGAAAGCGCTCCCAAGCTTCTCGGGACAGCCTCATCATGATGTTGCCGAAAGCTTGATATCTTCCCGCGAAGAGCATTTGTCTTGCCCATGGGGAAGAATTTCGCCAAGAAATTAGTGGAACATAATGCCCACGTAGTATTCTTCTCCTTATTGGCATAGAACCATCGCTTCGCTCTCCCCAAGAGTGAGAATGGGAAGAGGCGAAGTAGTATAGCATCTCTCGGGGACATCCTTGATAGTGAATGTGCTACAAATCTCCGTAAAGTGTTGGAGATGAGCACTAGCATCTTCATGGGCCTTCCCACGTAACCGGCTTGCTTGCACCATGTTGATCGGCGCAGCTTGAGCTCAAAAGCTCCTTCGATGTCCGCACCGGTCCAAGACGAATGTTGTCCGTAGTGGGAGCCGAGAACTGCGAGTGACTTGTTTGCCATGGCTTCAAACACGGTGTCAAGTCTCGAACGAAAGGTCGACTTTCTCGCTTCCGACAAACTTCCAAGTTAAGTTGATGATGATGATTGATTGGTCTTCTTCAACTTGCTTCCGGCCTTCCCGATTAAAGCTTCGGATTGTCAATATAATTATCGAAGAATTGTCTTTTCATACATTACCCCGCATAAGATATAAAATAGACGAAAAGACAAGGGTAAGGCTGTATGAGTAGAGAATGGTGACTACTGCTCAATCTCATTATGTAGTGCAATGCTGCTCATTATCCATTGGCTTTCAACCTTCCCCCTAAGAACGGCGCCAAAAATGCTTGTTGATGTCTATTAAGTGCAACCGAAATAAAGAGGGTTCCGCAAGCGACGTAATATATCATCGTAGCATTTTAACCAGGAGTAATCCAGGTATTGTTATTTATAATTTTACCACCGGGAAGGAAATGCACCGGATAATGAGTGATGAGCAATGCACATGCGATAATGGAGAGCTTAACCTTGTCTCGTATCGATCATCTCATACAGGGTAAGTGTCACATAAAATATAGGAATGAATGATAAATGACATAAGATAAATGAGAGCATTTAGCCACATAAAATAATAGTAATAAGCCATCTCAACTTAGCACTCTAAGCTTATAACACTAGCATGGACTAGGACGATCTAGGGTATAATCCTATGTTATTCTAACTACAAAGTCAAAGCATACAATGATTAGTGCAAGAACATCTAGCAATCATGGCGGAAAAGGTTACATCTATGCATAGTGATATTACCGAGAAGACAAGAGACATAGCAATGACTTCAATGTAATAGGTTTGTTCCTAGACCTATACTCGGGAGAAGGGCTACAAAGGACTCAACAGACTGTCACTCCCGCGATCTACCTCACGATCCGGAATATAGGGTGCAATCGCGATAAATACGGTCTAGGCACCACGCCTACACAATATTTACCACTCACCCATCGATCTAATGAGCAAGCGCTATACGATCCTATGCATAAACATAATTCTAGTCCAACTATGCTAAACATATAATCAAAGTAAACTAAGAACAATATAATTGAGAACATAATCAAATAGAGCAAAGTCAAGTCTCGATATAATAGAATAGAATAAAGTACTACTCATAGTATCACGAACAATGATGAATATTACAAGAATGTAGAGGGGAATTACCAAGAACTCCGACAGATCCGGACTCCAAGCTAGGCTTGATTCCCTCTAGATCTATTCCTATGTAGCTATGCTACTAAACTATGGAGCTCTAATTGAGATGGTGGCTCGGCTTCTCTCGAATTCGATGAGAGAATGAACTCTTGAATGAATTAGGGTTTCACCCGGGGGCCGGGCTCGAATATAGCCCCCAGGATGAACCACACGCCCTCGGATCAAACCGACCTAAATGGACGATAATTATTCATCCTCAAAGGCGGTGGAGGCGGGATCCGCGAGACTCGCCACTAAAATAGGAGTTGGGACGTCCTCGAGCTTCCTTTCTAGAGCCTTTCGCTCCACCCAAATAATTTAGGCGTTGCGCAGTTTTAATTTTCAATTGTTGCATTTTCCTTTCCAATTTACTTTGTACATCGTGCGCCTATTTGTAATTTTTAGTTTTATAATTGAATAAATATATTTGTGTTCTCCTATATCTAATTGTTTTTGTCCTATATGTTGCACAAAAATCCAAAAATTGATACAAAAACAAGTGTGGGGAGGCCACCCTAACCTCTCACAAGAAATGCACGGAAATTCACGCCTTGAAAATCATCGGTTTGTGCATCTTCTCACTCCCTACAAGTACTTTTATTCTTTCTAGAAATAATTTGGTTTTATAACTAAAAATTGGCTGCTCTACCTCTCGTGTTCACCGATCGATTGCGACTTGCATACCTTTTATTCCTCGCCAAAATTCTATCTTTTTTGTGAGCAACCAATTTGATTTTAGGGACCCCATGAATATCTAAGTTATTGTGGGATGAGAGATAGTAGGATGATATGATACTTGTTTATCTCTTGCAGTAGACTTGGGTTTTTCTTTGCAAAAATATCAAAACTTATAGCATGTTCCTCAAGTGATGATTAAATTCCTACCAGAGCCAAAATATTAGTGCTACATTTATAAACCTTGCCACATAGCTGCTTATCCTTGCACCAAAGTTGTGTCCCACTTTATCGGATCGTTGCGAGAGAAGTTTCATATCCCCAAGATCGAATATCACACACACCCACCAAATAAAACTGCCGACTTTTACCCTGAAAGTCGCGCACAACATCCTCTCATCCGTCCACCATAAAAATGCTAACTCTTACACTGAGAGTTACGCAAATCATCTTCACCACAAATAAAAACTCCATCCACTGCGCTCATGGCTCTCTCTCTCAAGTATCATCCACCTGCAAAAATTTGGGCTTCATTAGAATCAGTATCCCTGTCAAAAAAAAAAAAGAGAAGAGAAAGAAAGAAAAAGATCTCCCCATGCTAGTATCTAAAAAAAAAAAAACATCTCCCCCATGCTAGTATCTAAAAAAAAAGAGAAGGAGAGAATAATAGAAAAAAGTGTCTTTTTATAGGGAAGCCCATATTTTTCCTTCAAATAAAAAGAGAGAGAGAGAACATGGCAAAAGGAGTTCCACCCACATTTATTTTCCACACACACTTGCACAATTCGATCTTAGGCTATGTCCTTCCCTCCATTGATCCACGCTTTTGACACAACAACACTCGCAAGGAAAGCATGCACCTCATCCATACCTATGAACTCCAGATATTAGCCATTAGAGGTAGGATGAGTAGCAAGGCGACAAAAGCTCTCTGGTGAGGATCAACCAACCACAAAATAAAAAGAGTGACTTGAGAGCATTACTTGAGGAATTCATCGCTATCTTTTTTTTTACAAAGTTTTAAAACCCCAAGTCTTGAAAGCGGGAGACACGAGTTGACTTGAAATCCAGTCATTCCATCCCTCAATAAGCTCAAAGATTACTTGGTAGATACCATGAATGCTCACAGATAACCGAAGAGGCTTGGAATAATCTGTATGCGGGTTAATATCTCGGAAGACAAACCACCTTAGTGACTTTTGCTTCACTCGAGGACGATCAAAGCTCTAAGTGTGGGGGAGCTTGTTGGCGGTCCTTATTGCATATCTAACCCCGCCAACTTAGGTTCATAGTTCACCAAAAACCACCTAGATAGGAGATTTATACTAATGAAATTCCATAGTTTTGGTGAACACTTGTTTTGCAGAGCATTCATAGAATACATATATTTTGGGCCAAAAACTAGAGAAAAGAGAATAAATATTTGAATTATAAAATGGGCCCAAAGGCAAGACAAGAAGAAAAGAAGAGAAAGGCCAAACCGACGTACCAACGTGACAAAACACCACATGGGCCAACTCCAGGCCCGAGGACCAAGCCCGCCAGCCAAGGTCGGTGGTCGGAGGCGGTCCACCTGGCGCGAGCGCGCCAGGGGCGCGCGCCAAGGAACCTGCCGCCCGTCCCCACCTTCCTGGAGGCGGTGCAATTAATGCCCCTGAGGGCGGTGCGGGGGTGTTTTGGTCATTTGGACGCGCGGGAACCGACCATCTACACATATAAAAGCCCTTCTCTCTTTCATTTCACATATCCAACTTTTCATTCTTCATTCTCATTCCTCCCTCTCCACTTCCACAAGCTTACATTAGAGGAAGAGTAGAGCCATGAGACCTAGCTTCTAGCTAGAATAGAAGTAGGGGAGTGAGAGAGGTCAAGAGCGGAGTAACTCTTTTCGAGTACTCCCGGAGGCTAGTCCTCCACGGGGTGGAGTGCCGGATTTGTCGGCTCCCTCCCCACTTGTACCTCGGCGACTTCTTATGCTTGAAGTAAGAGGTTCGTGTTTATCTATTTGTACGTTCCTTCTTGCAAAGTTATCTTTGTCGTTATTTGCTTGCGGGTTCGTCGACCATCCTTGTGGCGGTAGTTCTAGTAGAGGACTCCTGATAGAGACGGATGCTCCTGGCCAACGCTAGAACTGTAACGATTAGCGTAGACGTGGTGTCTAAGCTGAGAGTTACCTTTGTTTGCCTCGTACTCCACGGTTGAGGGTAGGCGGCGGTGGTGGTGACGGCTGTCCGTCCTTTGTAATCCCCCATGTCCGGGTACGGCGTAGAGCTACAGCCGGCATCACTCGGCGGGCCGTGCGATCCGGTGCCCGAAGCAAGTGAATAACGGTTGAGTTATCTTTCTCTAAGGATTCGTCCTATAGAAAACCTCACTTTCCCAGTTATCTATTCTCTCCTCTGGGCAACCTAGCTAAGACCTAAACCTGACCATACCGTTCTTCGTGAAGTTTACGATACCCTGTTCATCACCGGGTGAAGTGCTACAACGGTCTTTCCGTGCGCTTGCGGAATTTACTGCTTTCGCTAAGAAATACCAACAGACACCGGATCGGGCGTCAACCTAATGGCCAAGGTAACTTATGAATTCCTATATGGAACAATGCCTTTGGACCCCACCTATGCGCAGCTACAGATGGCGGACCAGTCCTTTCGCTTCGTAGAAGGGATAGCCAAAGACGTCCCTGTCCAGATCGACGACCACTATATTCCAACAGACTTCCTGGTCGTCGACATGGGTGAAGATGAGTACGATTCACCCATCATCCTTGGATGACCGTTCCTCAACACCACCAAGGCCATCATCTATATTGGAATAGGGAGGTCCATCTCCACTTCCCTCCGAAAAGGCACGCCATTTTATTGGTGATTACGTAATCGATGAGGAACCCAAGAGGAACAGGACAAGGAGAAGGCAACGTACCCATCGCCAGAAAAACAAGACCGTGGTAGACGGATGGGCCGATTATGAAGGAGAGGTCTCAAGATTTGAAGATCGGTACTCTGAAGAGAACAATCTTGAAGAAGTAGAAGAGGTGCCACCAACGGAAGAAAAGGAAGAGATCGCAAACGCTCCTTCCCCTACGTCTTCCACGACTTCAGATAAGAACCATCCAGAAGGTGGGCCCATTTCAGCAGGTGCCCCCTGGGATGTGTGATGGAACACAAGGAAGGTCCGGTTCGACGAACCTAAATCTCCAAACCTTCACCGAAAGGTAACATCGGTAGTTATCCTCATATTTAATTCCTTGCATTATTTCCTTTGTCATATTTATTTCCTACATCGCATCTAAAAAATGCTAAGCCCCATGTGAATAAATGTGTGGCACTCGGCTCACACGGTTATCCACCGTGGTGGCGTAAAAATAATTTTTCAAAGATATTTACTTTCCCCGTTTGCATTCTTAAAATATAAAAAGACTAAAAATATATTTTCTCGATTCTCGCTAAAAGATAGATGAGTATAAGTGAGTTCACGACCATCAAGGCTTAGAGGTTTTATCACTAAAGCTTAATCAGTTCTATAAGCTTTGTTGTCTATTTGAGCTTCACGAGACCCCAAAGGATCAAGAAGGGTTAACAAGCGAAGGACATCATGTCCCCGTCGAAAGTGCTTGTCCACAACGGTCGGCTTTGTTTCCAATAGCAATCACTTACGACACTCCAGGAGGACTAGAACGCCTTCACTGCCAGTCAGCAACACCAACAGACCATGTCAACATCCAGCTTGGGGGAGAGCACCCCCCGTATCGAGCTAAGTATTATCTACCTATCTATTTATTTTCTTTATAGTCTGCTTTGATAAAACAAATAAAAAGATGCACAACCTTAGAAACCCAATAAAGTTTTTCCTTATTTATTTTCTTATAGTTGTCTTTTCTATTTTAGGAGAGCTCTTTTGTAGATTATGTCTTTAAAATGAACCTCTAGAATAAACTCTATATGGAGATGATGAATAGTTGCTCTGCTCTAATGCCTTCCAAGTACCTAGTTTTCAACCTTGCACTCTCTTGAGTTTTAGACACAACTGTTTAGATTTAAGATTTGCTCGAGCCGAAACCTATGGGTAGCGAATGCTTGATCTAAGTCTAGGTAGTTGACGAACTAGATATGGAAAGGTTTTGAGCTGCGCATCCCATCTTGCTCCTAGAGATACTAGAGTTCTGGAGAGTTTTATTTGCAAAAATCTTAAATGTTGCATGATGAGTTCCTTTATGACGAGAGTTCAAAATTCCTACCACAGCCATACACTCATGCTTACTAGATTAGAAAAACCATCCACATACATACATATCTCTCTGTAGGCATTGAGGGTAGTTAACCTGTGTTGACCCTTAGGGATTAGTCATGCAGTTAAAGTCAATCTTATGTGCTCTCCATCCATTGACCTTCGCTACTTCTGTCCTCAGAAGCATGCACCTTCACTACCCCACATTTACTCTGTGCTACATCTGTTCCTGGAAGTACCACCCACATATATACACTCCCACTATGTGTTGTTTCTACCCTGGAGACACGCACTCATGCTACTCCTACCCTGGGAGTACGCATCCATCCACACACACATATATTTCCCATTCAGATTCACTCAGAAAATGTTCCACTCCTACACTGGGAGAGAACACCAAAAATATGCGTCGCCAATCCTATATCTTTTTCTACTAATCTCAAAGCTCCAGTTATCCCAGTTGATACTCCCTAGTGTTATAGTTTCATCCAAAGAGGTTGGTTGCTTCAAAAAAAAAGGGAAGAGAAAGAGAGAAAAAAAGAAAGAAAGAATAAAGCGACCAAGTCCTCTCCCTTAAAGAGTTTTTAAAGTTTCCAAATAAAGGGAGTTAAGTTATCCCCAAGGAGCATTTGTAGAATTAGATCTTCACCATCAGTCATCACCCCCATTTCATTCATTCTATTTCCATCATTCTTTTCATTCATCCTTTTTCATGCACATGCACATATGACTTGATTGTATGCTTAGTTCCTCTGGATCCACAGTTTAACTATGCAATATATGCAAGTAGTTTTTGAGTAGTCTTTCCCCACCTATGAGCTCCACATAAGCCTTTAGAAGTAGGGTGAGAGAGAAGGCAATCTCACTATGCCTTAGTTCCACAAATACCACATATCTTGAGAGCAGAGAGAAGGCATACACTACACTTGCCTGTGAGAGGATCCAGAAATACCACATATGAGAGACTTGAGAGGGTCATACAAGGAAACTCTGAGTTTTATTTCAAAATCTTACAAAAACTCCAGGATAATAGTTGATCAAAGAGCGAGAAACATAGCGCTCGATCTACCGTTCTGTCTTTCAACTACTCAAGACCCAAGAGACGGCTATAAGCCCCATGGTGAAAGGTAATATGGGTAAGTTTTGAGTCAGAATAGTTCACTCTAAACTGGAGGAGAGTTCTTGTTTGAACACATGTGTACTTAAAAGGTATGACAAAGATTGCGGAACTCCTGATCCATCACTTAGTCTATCTTTGCTCAGGGACGAGCAAAAGGTAAGCTTGGGGGAGTTTGTTGATGGTAGATAAGTCCTCTTTTTAACCGTCAACATAACAAGAGAAAGGACTAAAACATGAATACCATCTAGTTATAGGGGTTACACTGACAGAATTCCATGAGTTTTGGTGAATGTCTATTTCTGCAGGGGGTTATCAGAAAAGAACCAAAGGAGGTCCACATGTTGGGATTACATAGAGAGAATACCAGGGTTAGTAACTCTGGAAGACTCTAGAAGACACGAGAAAGTGACCCTGCAAACCTAGGCCCATAGGGCAGCCCCCCTTGGGCGGCCGCCCAAGGGGTAGGGGCGGCCGCCCCTGGCCCCTGACCAATGAGGGCCAGTCACGCGGATCCTGCCTCCACCGACCTTGAGGATCAATCTTCACCGCATGTTTAGGTCGGTTTGATCCGAGGGCTGTAGTGCTTCCTAGGGGGCTATATATTCAGGGCCCCTGGCCCCTGGTGAAACCCTAATTCATTCCCCGAATTCATTTGCTAGTTCGAGTTGAGAGAATTCATAGAATCCCTAGAGCCACCATCTCAATTAGAGCTCCATAGTTCTATAGCATAGCTACATAGGAGAAGATCTAGAGGGAGTCAAGCCTAGCTTGGAGTCCGAATTTGTCATCATTCTTGGTAATTTCTTATTCTTCATTGTATTATTCATCATATGTTCTTGCTACTATGAATAGGACTTTATTCTATTATAATATATCAGATATGACTTTGCTCTACTTGTTTATCTTCTTAATTATATTGTTCTTAGTCTACATTGATTATATGCTTAGCGTAGTTGGTTTAGAATTATGTTTATGCATAGGATCGTATAGCGCTCATTCATTAGATCGATGGGTGAGTGATAAATACCTCGTAGGCGTGGTGCTTGGGTTGTATTTATCTGCGATTGCCCCCTATAGTCCGGATCGCGAGGTAGATCGCGGGAGTGACAGTCCTGTTGAGTCCTTTGTAGCCCTCCTCCCGAGTATAGGGACCGTAGAACACCACTATTACAGGGAAGTGATTGTTTTGTTCATGATCTTCCTTGGTAATATCACTATGCATAGGTGTAACCTTTTCCCGCGATGATGCTAAGTGTAATTGCACTAGTCTTTGTATGCTTTGGCAGTATAGTTAGGATGGTTAGGATTTATTTCTCTAGATTGACCTAGTCCATGCTAGTGTTATATTACTTAGAGTACTCTATTTGAGATGATTTATCATTATCACATGTGGCTATGTGCTATCTCATTTATCATTTGTCACTTATTATTCATATATTTATTATTATTTTATGTGACACTTACCCTGCATTGAGGAGATAGATAAAGACATGGTTAAGCTCGTCCATTATCACATGCGGTTGACTCATTGCTCATTATCCATGCATACATCCCTTCCCAGTGGTAAAAATATAAATAACGATACCTGGATTACTCCCGGTTAAAATGCTACATCGGTATTATCTGTGCGCTTGCGGATCCCTTATTCATTTTCTAGAGAGCATAAGCATTTAATACCAGCACCTCTGGCACCATGCTAGGGATGACAACTTAGCGTTAGTGACGTAAGCGGTGCCAACAGCGCCCAGGAGGATGGGGCGGCCGCCCAGCCCCTTTGACAGGTGGGCCTCCCCTCGTGGGGTCTGCCTTCTGGTGTCTTCTAGATTGTTCTTTTTTTTATATGTAGCTGTTTTGTCTCTATGTAAACATGACATGTGGGCCTTCCTTGGCTCTTTTATGATAACCCCCTACAAAAATAGATATTCATCAAAACTCGTGGAAATTTGTTAGTTAAACCCCTAAGTCTATGGTGATATTACATTTATGCCCTTTTTAGCTATTAGTTGACGATTAAAAATGATAGTTATCTACCGTCAACAAACTCCCCCAAGCTTACCCTTTGCTCATCCCCGAGCAAAGATAAACTCAGTTGATGGATCAGGAGTTGCTACAATGCTTTCACGCCTCAAAAGTACACATGCGTTCAAATAAGAACTCTCCTCCGAATTAGAACAAACTATCCCGACTTCAAACTTACCCATATTACCTTTTACCATGGGGCTTGTAGCCATCACTTGGGTCTTGAGCAGTTGAAAGATAGAACGGTCAAGTCAAGCGCTATGTCTCAAGCACTTTGATCAACTATTATTCCAGAGTTTTTGCAAGATTTTCAAATAAAACTCTAAGATTCCTGTGTATGACCCTTTCACGTCTCTCCTTTGTGGTATTTCTGAATCCTCACCAAGGCATTTATGGTGTATGCTTTCTCTCTTCTCTCAAGATATGTGGTATTTGTGGTATTAGGCATATTAACATGTCTTCTCTCTCTCACCCTACTTCTAATAGGCTTATATGGAGCTCATAGGTGGGAGACAAGGAATACATACTTGCAAACATTTATTGCATAGTTAGACCATGGATCCTGAGGGACAAGTCCGGCCATACAGTCAAATCAAGATGTGCATGTGTGTGATCCTAAATATAGGCTAAGTGGATATGTAGTGGAAATGATGGTGGATGTAAGATATAAGTGGTAGAAGAATAACGGTGAACATCTAATTCTACTTTTGCTCCTTGAAGGAAATTTATACCTCTCTTGAACTTTGAAGAACTCACTGAGAACTTGGGTTGCTGAAAATCTCTCATAGTTAGGACCCTTGTCCTTTTATTCTCTCTTTATTTTTTTCTTTCTCACTTTTTTCTTTAAGAAACTAAATACGATGGAATAATTCCCAAGTATCTTTTGGAAACAAAGATAAGAGGTAGCAATGGAAATACTGGAGCTTAAAACAAAAGGGGCTAGCAATGGATGAAGGGTTTTGTTCACTCCTAGTGTAGGAGCAGAACAACTTGTTGGCTTGTGTCTAATAGAAAATATTTAGATGCGTACTTTCAGGGTAGAAGCAGCATAAGTAGGTGGAGTACACGTGAATCTTAATTTTAACCACATGACTAATCCCCTAGGGTCAACACAGACTGACTACACTCAATGCTTACAAGCAGCTAAGCTAACAAGTGAATGTTTTTCCTAATCTAGTATGCATGTATATATGGCTGTGGTAGGAATTAAACTCTCGTCATACAGGAACTCATCATGCAGCATTTTTAGATTTTCAAAGATAAATTCTCCAGAACTCTAGCATCTCTAGGAACATGATAAACAGCAGCTCAAAACCTTCCCATATCATGTCCGCCAACTACCTAGACTTAGATCAAGCATTCGCTACCCACGAGTTCAGGTTCAAAGCAAATCTTAGATCAAAACAGTTATATCCTAAAACTTGGGAGAGTTCGAGGTTGAACACTAGGTACTTAAAAGGAATTATGATAGAGTAACTATTCATCAATTCCATATAAGAGTTTATTCTATGGATTCATTTTAGTAGGCAAAACTTTGTACACTCCCCTTTTATTTAAACATTTCATAGAACTAACATATATAGCAATGAAAACATTTATTTGGTTTCTATGGTTATGCATCTTTTTATTTGTTTTAGATTATAGCAAGCAAACTTAAATTAAGATATAAGAAATACTTAGCTAGATACACAAGGGATGCTCTCCCCCAAGATGGATGTTGACATAGTCATTCACTCTTGTGGTTTGCATGTAATTCTCACTCTTCTCAAACTTCCCGAGATCCTATAGAACTCAAATAGACAACAAAACTCGTGGAGCATATTAAGAGTTAGGCGTTCGAGCATTAGTTGTCTAGAGCTTGATTGATTATGAGAGTTTTAATGTGTGAATTCTATGAACTCGATTACATCAAGTTCCTCAACCGTGTTGATTTGTGGCTCAAGATATACTTTCAAGCGTTGACCATTTACCTTAAAAGTGTTACCTGTGTCATCTTGAATGGTGATGGCCCTATGGGTTGAAGTGTCAATGACCTTGAATGGTCCATCCCACTTACTTCGCAACTTACCATGTCCAAAGAGCTTAACCCTTGAATTGAACAGTAGAACCTTATCTCCAGGCTTAAACTCCTTGTGCTTGATTCTTTTATCATGCCATCTTTTTGTTCTCTCTTTATAAATCTTGGAATTGTGATAGGCCTTTTCTCTCCACTCACTCAGAAAGTTGCATCTGATGATTTTTACCAGCTACGTGGAGATCCATGTTCCATTTCTTGATTGCCCAATGGGCTTTGAATTCTAATTCCACGGGCAAGTGGCATGTTTTTCCGTATACAAGTTGATAGGGTGACATGCCTATGGGTGTCTTGTATGCGGTTCCATAAGCCCAAAGTGCATCGGGAGTTTGTCCTTCCATCCCTTGCCCATTTCATCTACGGTCTTTTTCGAATATTCTTGATTTGTTTGTTAGATGTTTAAACGCTTGACCGCTAGTCGAGGATGGTATGCTTGTTGCGACATTGTGACGAACTCCATGATCCGCTAGGTACTTCTGGAAGACCTTATCGATGAAGTGGGAACCTCCATCGCTTATGACTATCCGGGGTGTACCAAAGCGAGGAAAGATCACTTCATGGAACATTCTCTTGGCATCTTTCGAATCAGATGTTCGATAGGGCAGTGCTTCTACCCATTTGGAGACATAGTCTATGGCTACCAAGATGTACTCACAATTCCTAGACTTGGGGAATGGACCCATGAAATCAATGCCCCACACGTCGAAGAGTTCAACTTGGAGATTATTTGTGAGAAGCATTGCATTTCGTGAGTTGATACTCCCATGTTTCTGACATCAGTGGCATCTCCTGACAAACTCCTTTGTATCTTCATACATCGTTAGCCAGAAAAAAACCACTTTGCCAAATTTTGGCATGTGTCCAGAATGTTCCATAGTGTCCTCCATATGGTGAGGCATGACATCTTTCCATAATTTGAGTGGCCTCAGCCATAGGGACACATCTTCTCAATAGTCCATCAGCACAGACTCGAAAAAGATATGGCTCATCCCATATGTGAAGATGACTATTGTGCAACAATTTTCTCTTGTTTGCACCAGGTGGGACATAGCCTTTTACTATAAAGTTCATGATATCTGCGTACCATGGATCGGAGTCTGATATCTTGAGTAGGGTGTCATCCCTTAGGTAGTCATTGATGGGAAGTTCATGTGGTTCCTTGTATTGACGCCTAGACAAGTGGTCGGCTACAGAATTCTCTACTCCCTTTCTATCTTGGATTTCTATGTCAAACTCTTGGAGTAGAAGAATCCATCGAATTAGCCAAGGCTTAGCATCTTTCTTAGTGAGGAGGTACTTGAGAGCAGCATGATCTGAGTAGATAATTACCTTTGCCCCCACTAAGTAAGATCTAAACTTGTCTATAGCATAGACAATAGCCAAAAGCTCTTTCTCAGTTGTAGTGTAATTGTGCCATGGTCTAGACAAGGTTTTGCTAGCGTAGGATATGGCATAATGCTTCCTATCCTTGGTTTGGCCTAAAACGGCCCCAACCGCAAAGTCGCTAGCATCACACATGATCTCAAAGGGAAGATTCCAATCAGGTGGTTGGATGATAGGAGCTGAGATGAGTGCTTTCTTAAGGGTTTGAAAAGATTCATGACACTCATCATCGAAGATGAAAGGTCCATCCTTAGCTAGGAGACTAGTCAGGGGTCTAGCGATTTGAGAAAAGTTCTTGATGAAATGTCTATAGAACCCTGTATGTCCAAGGAAGCTACGGATTCCTTTCACATTCGTGGGAGGTGGAAGTTGTTCAATCACATCAATCTTCACTCTATCCACCTCTATACCATGTTCGGACACCTTGTGTCCTAGCACTATTCCTTCTCGAACCATAAAATGGCATTTCTCCTAGTTCGACTAAGTGCTTCTCTTCACACCGTTGTAAGACTCTGTCTAAATTCTCCAAGCAATCATCGAAGGTTTTGCCATAAAATCATCCATGAACACCTCCATAATTTTCTCGATCATTTTAGAGAAAATAGACATCATGCACGTTGGAAAGACGGAGCATTGCACAATCCGAACGACATTCGTCGGTATGCATAAGTTCCATACGGGCATGTAAAGTGGTCTTATTTTGGTCATCTGGGTGGATTGGGATTTGGTGATATCCAGAATAACCATCAAGGAAACAAAAGAAAGAGTGATTTGCAAGCCGTTCCAACATTTCATCAACGAAGGGTAATGGGAAGTGATCTTTCTTTGTAGCCTTGTTAAGTTTTTGGTAGTCAATGCACATACGCCACCCAGTGACAATTCGTTGAGGGCTGAGTTCATTCTTCTCATTCTCAACGACCGCCATTCCTCCTTTCTTTGGCACAACTTGGATAGGGCTAACCCACTCACTATGTGGTATAGGATAGATAATCCCAAATAAGTGTAGGAGTTTAAGGACCTCTTTCTTAACAACCTCTCGCATAGCGTTGTTAAGTCTCCACTGTGGTTCCCTTGAAGGTGTAAAATTGGTATCGATGCGGATACGATGCGTGCAGAGAGCGGGACTAATGCCCGTGAGGTCTTCGAGTGAGTAGCCAATTACTGATCTATGTCTTTCAAGGACAGTGACAAGTTGTTGTGTTTCATCATCGGAAAGCTTGTCACTGATAACTACTGGAGTGTCTAGGTTGTTGTGAAGAAAGACATATCTAAGGCCAGGAGGAAGAGGTTTTAATTCTATAGAAGGAGGTGGAGGTTCTTCATTTTTGTCTAGCTCAATGGGCTCTGCCAACTCTCCCTCTTCTTGAACAAAGTGTTCATCATCGAAGAATGGTTGGGTCATCTCTTCTTGAGACACCATTAAGACCTCCTCAATAGGGTATGGTTTAGGTTTAGGTTCCACTATTGTGTTAATTGATAGGGCAAGAGGAACAACAATAGTGGAATTCCCAACCTTAAAGTCTAAATGACCTCGTAGCGGTTGTTCCTGTAGAAGTCTCATGATTGGTCTGCCAATCAAGAGAGGAATCTCTAGGATTTCATAAATGTGAAAATCTAGACATATCCCAAAGTTCTTGATTCTAACAGGAACGGCCCTTAATACCCTATGGATTTCAAGAATGAATCCTGATGGACCTTGTAGAAATTTCTGCGATGGGGTTAGGGATGTGTCGGGATACGAGTGTCGCCCAACTCCTTTGAAATAACATTTATCCCGACGTAAGGATTATAATGGACCTTTCTAGCGAGACCCTCTAATTTGGCATAGAAGAATTGTTGAAGGAGAGATAATTCGAGCTACCTCGGGGGATAACTCGCTTCCATTAGCCATTCATAACTCATGATTGCTAAAAGGCTTTGAATGTGTTCAATGGCCATCGATTCTTCATGTGCATTAGATTGAGGGGTCTTTGCTCAAGGTCTCACTTGGATAGGAAAATTTGAGGTATTTCCATAATCTTCAAAGAGTTCTTCCTTAAATTCAAAGGGAAGCTCTAAAGGAGATGGTTCATCTTCCTCTAGGTGGGTTTGCATTCCCTCACTAGGAGGTTTTTCAACAACCAAATTATTAGAAGAGTTTATTAAAATATCCAATTCGGTTGTGGGTTCCTCCTTTTGTGGTTCGGGGCTAGGCTCGACTTCTTTTTCTTCTTCGGGAAACTCATCAAAAATGCCGTTGTAAGGGGTGTTTTCAAGGATTTTCTCAAGAATGGCTTTCCCTTCGCAAATGAGTTTATGCGAGAATGAACCTCCCGAAGCGATGTCGAGATGTAGAGCAGCTTCCTTGTTAAGACCACGGTAAAAGTGATAATGTAAGACATGGTCAAGCAAGGAAAGGTTTGGACCGGAATTGGTAAGGCTTGAGAATCCAGCCAAGCCGCTCCTAATGTCCCCTTCTCTTTTTGTTGGAATTTAAGAACTTCTATTCTAAGGTTAGCAATTTTATAAAGAGGGAAGAAAGCATGACAAAACTTGTCTCGAAGTTCATCCCAATTTCCATTTACGCCTCCTACAGAATGAGCATACCACTTTTTTGCTCTTCCCAAAAGGGAGAATGGAAACAATTTCCATTTAAGGGTCTCTTGTGTCTTGCCAGCAATAGCCTGACAAGAACACAACTGCTCAAATTCCCTGAGATGGTTGTATGGATCTTCGTTTGCTAACCCAGAGAAGGATTGCTCCTGAACCATGGCTATAAGAGCAGGATGAAGCTCATAGCTATCTGTAAGAATGGGGTGTAATGATGGTGGAGGCTCCAACATGTCGCCCTTTGGAGCAAAGAATTTATAAATAGGAGTGAAATCCATGTGGTAAAGGTGGTGGTGGATGAAGAAAAAGAAAAAGGATACACGGACGACTTGGCTCGAAACTAGCACAGCTACCATTCCCCGGCAACGGCGCTAGAAAGCTTGTTGGGTATTTTAAATGCAAACAGAATAATCCGCAAGCGCACGGATACCGATGTAGCTTTCACCCGGGAGTATTCCAAGGTATTGATTTCCACGGGGAACGCGAAGTGTACTAATTAAGAATCAAGATCGCCCAAGGATAACTATATGTTTTTATGGGGAGAGAGGATGTTTCCTAAGAGTTCTTTAGTTGATCTAAGAATTAAAGTTCCTTCAAGGTTACTTACTTTGGGACACCAGAACACTAGCCATAGAAAGAGATGAGAAGGGGGCTAGGAAGGTCTGGCTACGGTCCTACAAACACTGATCCGAACGAGGTGGAATACGTCAACCGTCAGGGCTATCACTACCCTGGGGCTACCACAACAATCCACAGGATTGGGTGCAATTCTAGGTAATTGCAAGACTAAGCACCACGCCTAATCTATTAATTACTACTCTAGCATTGCAAAGACTAGAGCACTTGATGCAAGCGGGAATTCAATAAATAACTTGAAAGCAAATACTAAAAGTAAATAAAGAACTCAGGAATTATGAATTGAAGAACCTGGAGTTTTGCTGAACGACGAACCAGAAGATGCAAAAGTACAATGTTGAGGAAGATCCGACAGATCCGGCTCCTCCTTAGCTCTCTCCTCTTCTCTCTCCCTATTTCTACATACAACTAGATGAACTAGAACTAGAACTAGAAGATGAACTAGAAGAACTAGAACTAGATGATCTAGAGGGACCTCTACTTCTACTTGGATGAAGAATTGAAACAATAGCTTTTGAATGCATGTCGTAGAGCTAGAGGGACCTCTACTTCTACTTGGATGAAGAATTGAAACATTACCTCTACTTTCAATTGCTCAAGACCTAGGTGAAGGCCAAAAGCTCCATAGTTAAAGGTAATGGGTAAGTATAAAGTCAGAATGGTTTGCTCTACTTTGGAGGAGAATTCTTGTTTGAATGCATGTGTACTTTTGAGGTGTGAAAGCATTGAAGCAACTCCTGATCCATTGTTGTAATTGGCTTTGGTCAGGGACGAGCAAAGGTTAATCTTAGGGGAACTTGTTGATGGTCACTAATGCTTATTATTAACCATCAACTATTGCTTGATATGACATGATATGAACCACAAAGCATAGTTGTAGGGTTTAAAACTAACGAGTTCCACGAGTTTTGGTGAATCTATGTTTTACAGGGGTTAAACTGGAAAAGGACCAGAATCACCAAATAGAAGTATCTCAAGTGATGAATTAGAGTACACCATTGCGAAGAGCTTGTCGAGACACATGAAATAGAGTTTTGGTTCACCCAAATCGGAGTCCAGACGACAAAGTTACGCCTTCTGGAAGATTGCAAATGGGCTTCCAGAGCAGTCCGGAGTAAATTAGGCATATCTCCCTCATCCGGACTCCGTTTTCAGTGATCTAGGACTTGTTGGAAAGCTAACAAAGAGATCTATCGGCTGAAAGGACCTTGTTTGGTTTTGATAATTGAGTGACAACTTTAGGTGGACTAACATGTGTGATGATTGAGATACACAGGAGTTAGTTCACAAGCACATGTGTGTGAGCAACATATGCCATGGTGGAGATGGTTTGGAGATGTTGTGAGGCTCAACACATGAGTTGATGAAGGAGCTCATTGCAAATGAGACATGACATGGAGTCATGTGACCAAGAGGTGAAGATCAAGATGAGGCTTGGCTTGATGGACCGGTTGCAAGTGTGAAGGGCAAGTTGAGGCCGCAAAGCGAAGGACCATGCGATGGTGAAGCTTGGGCAAGACTTGGCGCCGATGGACCGACGCAACGGTGAAGAGCAAGTGAGGTCAAGATCGATGGACCAAGAGTGTCACATGATGATATGAAGTGGATCATATCATTTGATGATCGTGTCGTGCATGCGGTGCATTGGCACAATGGAGGATGACGGTGGAGATGGAAATGCGCAAGGCAAAGGTATAACCTAGGGCATTTCATTTCACCGGTCTAAAGGTTGAGTAGAGAAGTACTTGACCGGATTTAGGATAGATGGCCGTACTATCAAGAGGGGTAATCTTGTTTGCATATCGGTCATCTAGTGCCACTTGAGCGATCTAACATTGCGATGTGCTAGGATCGAATGGCGTTGTGAGATGAAGAGAAAATCCTTTGAAAATGATTGTGAAAATGCTAACACACAAGCACATGGAGTTGTACACTTGGTGGTGTTTGCACATTTGCAAAGGTGGCGTTTGGACGCGCTGTGGTTTGTAGGGTTGAGTTGGGCTTGGGTCCCTCTCTCCCTCCCGCCGAGCTTGCGAGGCGGGATTCGGCGCTTTCGGGAAAATTGGAAGCATATTTTCCATTGCGCCGGATGCAAATTGTTGTTGGAAACATGCTATCTATGGTGGTCAAGTTGGTATACTTGTTGGATAGCATGGTGGAGAAGATTGAGTTTTCGACGGGGCTGTAAATCATGGATTTACAAGCGCCGGACGCGCGGCCGGACGACGCGGCGCGAAAGCGGGCCGGACGCGTCCGCGCGTGGAAGGTTGGCGTGGGCGGGCCGGCTCGGGCGGCTGAGCGCCGGACGCCGAGGAGGCGCGTCCGGCGCACGCCGGTTCGGACCGAAACTTCGGTGCCGAGTGCCGCACGAGCACGTTCGCCCGAGACGACGCGCGGACGCAGCGCGGACTCGGGCGAGTCACCGTTTGGCGTCCGGCGGTTCTCGTGCGCTGCGGCGGTCGGGTGGATGCACTGGCCGGACGCGTCCGGCGGTGGTCACCAGGCGCGTCCGGCGCAGGGTTTCTGAGCAGATCGTGAGGTAGCCGTTGGGGATCGACGGTTATGTTTGAATCGCAGGGACACGTGGAGCGTGGAGGAGCGCCGGACGCGTCCGGCAGCTTGCTCCGAACGCGTCCGGCGAGTACTGCGGTGTTGCCCGAGGTGGGTAACGGCTAGTTGAGACCTTGGGTCTATAAATACGTGGTTTGGCCGGCTGTGGCCGGTTGCATTTGTGAGTGCTTTGCGATTCTAGTGTGAGTGCTTTGTGAGATTGCATTTGTGGCACTAGGTGGTTGTGTTGCAAGCCGGAGAGCTTGTTACTCTTGGAGGATTGTCACCTCCTAGACGGCTTGGTGGCAAGAGGCTCCATGGTAGCACGCGTGGAGATACGGTGCTCCGGAGAAGAGATTGTGAGAGGTCGGTACTCACCTCGCGGGGATCGCGAAGAGTAGCCCTATTGGATTGCGCGTGTCATTGAGTTACCACCCTTGCGTGTGTGGGTTTGCTCGGTGCCTTGAGGGGCTCACTTGAGAGTGGTGTCTTACGGTGCCTTGCGGGGCGTGCCTTGAGGGGCAAGTGACTTGAGGGTCACACCGAAGAACCATCTAGGTGAAAAGACCGGAGGAACCACCGAAGGTGTTGGCCGACACAACAGGACGTAGCTTGGGGGCAACCAAGTGAACCTGGTGAAAAATCGCTGAGTCATCTTGTGTCCACACTTCGCGGTGGTTTGCAATCTCTTTCACAAGCTTTGCATTTACTTTTCTTACATTCTTGTATAGCTTGTGTAGTTGCTCTTGTGGTTAGTTAGCTTGAGTAGCTTGTTAATCATCTTCTTGCTTGTGTAGCTAGAAGTAGAGTAAGTTGCCTTGCTTAGCTTGTGTAGTTAAGTAAGTTTGAGCTCTTGGGTTTGGCTTGTGTAGCTTTGTCCATGAGCATCTAGTGAGCTTAGGTTGGCTTTGTGCTTTTGCTCATTAGAATTGTGTAGGTGCACACCCGGTTGCTAAAGTACTAGTTGCTTAGTTTTGTGTGACCTTGCAAGCTAGACTTGTTTAGTGTGCACTAGCTAGATTGGCACCTTGTCTTCTTGTTTTGGATCTTTTACAAGGTGCATCTAGAGACATAGATAGAGGGGTGAAAGTCTTGGCTAGGCCGATAGATTTAATTCCGCACTTATATCGGTTAGCCGGAGCGATTAGTTTTAAAAAGGACTATTCGCCCCCTCTAGTCCGCCATCTCGACCTTACAAGTGGTATCGAGCCGGGTCTCTCATTTTAGTGGTCTTCACCGACCCGAGAGGATGGCGACTAGTGGGATAGATGTTGAGTGCTCTTGTGACACACACATTTTTGATGGCACGGACTTTGCACGGTGGAAACACCATATGCTTGATCATTTTCGTGCATCGGGACCTAAGGTTTGGTGGGTTGTCACAAAGGGTCTCACTCACGTAATGGACGATGAGAACCTTACCGAAGCTCAACAAGCTCTTTATGATCTTAATGATAAAGCTCTTTGCTTTCTAATGCTTGCTTTGAGTTTTGATGTGTTTAAGAAGGTGAATCATCGAGGAACCGCACGTATGGCGTGGGATTCCATCAAGCACATCTTCGGCGATGCCTCCACATGGGATGATGGCAAGTATGAGGTGGAGGAAGCCACGATGGTGCTACATGAGTGTGTTGAGCATGATCACAACAAGATTGCTTTGTGAAAGATTGCTCCACCTCATGGTCAAGTGAGGAAGATGAGCGATCTACCTCAAGCTCACTTGACAAGATAAAGGATGATGCCTCAAGTGATGCAAGTAATGATTCTATCCCAAGCACACTTGACGGCGATGATGGATCATGCTCCAATGATGATGCAACTACAAGCTCTCCAACATCATCATATTGCTTCATGTCACAAGGTGACACTAAGGTATCAAGTTGCAATGTGATTGATCATGATTCATATGATGAGCTTGTTAGTAGACTTGCTAGCATGACCATATCTTTGGAAAAAGAGAAAGCCAAAACAATGAAACTTGAAAATGAAAACTCTTTTCTAAAGACAACATGTGAACAACAAAAGCATCTACTTTATGTTATTAATTGTTCACATGATGTGTTAAACTTGGCCCATGAGGAACTTAGTGTTGCTCATGAAACTTTGTTGCAAGATCATGCTTTTCTCACTAAGAAGTTTTCCATTGAAGAAATTAAAACTAGTGAGAGCTCATCACTTGGGTTGAATGATCAATCACATATGACTAACCTTTGTGATGTAGGGAAGAAGCTTGTATCCACCTCTTATGATGTTTTACATGATATACCATGTTCTTCACAATTAGATGCTTGTTCTACTTCTATGTCTTGTGAGACTAATCTTTTGAAGGAGAACAATAGACTCAAAAGCAAAGTGAAGAATTTGAACAACAAGCTAGAGAGGTGCTACAACTCTCAAGTCACCTTTGAACACATGTTGAAGAACAAGAGAAGATATGGTGACAAGAGTGGCCTTGGTTTCAACAAGGACAATGTTGGGGTGAGTGAAGTGCCAAACATCACACATTCTCAACTCTTGAAGAGCTACAAGAGATTTGGCAACATGAATGGCATCCGCTACAACAACACCAACATTAAGGGAAAGAAATGGGGCAAGAGAAAGTATGAGAAAGAAATGAAGAAGCTAGAAGAAGAAAGGCTCTCTCATTTCATGTGCTTTCAATGCAATGAAATGGGACATCTAGCAAGAACTTGCCCAAACAAAGAGGAGTCTCAACCAAAGCCACAAGATGAGCAAGAAAAGAAACCCCAAGATCAAGTCAAGATCAATCATGAAGATATAATTGATGACTTGAAGATGAAGAAGAAAAAGAAAACAAGAAGGGGTGGAAGAGCAAGGCATTCAACTCCTATTCAAGATGCCAAGATGATGATGAGCAAGAATCAAGAGAAGAAAGATTTGGCTCACATCAAGTGCTTCAAGTGTGAAGATATGGGACACTATGCCTCGGGTGTTCCATCAAGCTTGAGAAGAAGGCTCAAGCAACTCATAAGAGGCAAGGCAATGAAGAGCATCACATGAGCAATGAAGAAAAGGCTCAACTAAAGAGAAGATGCTATTCATGCCGGGAAAGGGGACACATGGCTCATTCATGTCCCCTAGGTAACAATTCTAAGCCTATTTCAATTGATGCAAATAATATGCTTAGAAAGGATGACAATGGTACCTCAATGGTTTCTATTGAAAAACATCCCGCTACTCATACTAAGGCTTTGCCTAAGTATGTTGCTCCTAACTTGAGAGGACCCAAACATGTTTGGGTACCATCAAAAAGTGGATGATTGTGTGTAGGTACCATGGAATTGGAGACTTGATTCAATTGAGTTCATATTATTCATCATTTTATTGAATCAAGTAATTAAAGCTTAGTGCTATTCCCTTTCCCAATGCCAAGTCATGACAAGTGAAGTCCAATGTGCTACAACATACAAGTGCAATAATCAAGTTGTGGTAATCTATTGGTATTCGAAGGCTTGCAAAGTATTTGAGTTGAAGCTTGCTAATGGATGATCATGAGTTATCAAAGGTATATTCCTAGTTGATCTATTCATTTGGGTGCATATGAGTTGATTGAATTGGATATGTATGCATATGTTGCTTGCTATAAGATGATTGAATGGATTCATTGCTTAGTAGTCAAATTTGGATTGGTTTGGTTGGATATGATCACAAGATGACTCTTAATAAGTGGTTTGAATGGATATATGTCTTGTGTTGGTATTCAAACAAGTTGATATCAAGTTTGATTCAATTTGAAGGAGCATAGCTCAATTGCTTAACTCTGTCCAAAATCTGAAATTTGAGCTGGCTGTGGTCAAGTCTGAGTTTGATAGATCAAATCTTATTGGATTGGCTTGAAATTTGGTATGCATGCTCGACACTTATGGTATAATATGCTGTACAAATTTCATGAAGATTGGATAAGAATTTCTTTAGTTTTGAAGTATATCTTGTCAGCTATAGTGCATCAGTTTTCAGCATGCAACAGTAAGTGAAGATGTGAAATCTGGTAGCAATCTAGAAGGCCAATGAAGCTCAAATTTTTATAGCCGCTGGTATTCTCAATGTTGCACATCTCCACCAAATTTCATGGCATTTGGAGCTGTACATTGGGAGATATGAATTATTCTTTGAAGGGTACAGAATCTGCCAGAAAAGTGACTATCATTGGATATATCAAGAGTCACTTAAATTGAAAGGTCCTCATGTTGGTTTCATGTTTATAAGTGGTTGAGGAACCTAAGTTTGGTTCTGAATTGGTCTAGAAGCATGAAGAATAATGAGTACAAGGCCACTTGATTGTGGAGTGTATTTGTTACACTATTTGGCACTTGAATTGAAGATCAAGATCAAACTCAAAGAGAAGATGAAGTTTAAGTTCTAGTGGCAATTGAAGATCATTTGGCGATAAGAAAAGAACTTAAACAAGAAAGAAAAGGACTTAAATAAGACTTCAAGCTTAATCATCATATGAAGTCCAAGGATCAATCAACAAAGGCAATTCAAGTGAGTGTCAAGGATAGTTCTTGGTGAGAGATCACTTCTCCCTTGCGGGGGCTTGCCACCCATGAAGGCTACTATAGAAATGGTGATCTAAGGATTATTGGAGATGCTTAGTTGAAGATATCAAGAAGATTGATCAAGAAAGCAAGCAACATCCAAATAGAGAGCAATACATGACAAGTCAAGAAATAATACAAGTAGTACCCATACAAGTGGTATTCTCTCATGCAAGCAAGCGTCAAGAAAAGAAGCAAGCCAACCTCAGCAAGAAAGTGCACTTGATCTTAAGTTGTTTTCATCTCATATGGGTGAAGCATGGTATTCAATCATGGTATCTATTGGCTTCATCAAGCTTATATATGGACTTCACATTGCTATTGGAGTAATGAAATTGAAATCTATGTGACTACCCTCTACTCCAACATAGCAAAGGTATCATTGTAATGTGCATGATCATTTCATCCCTTACTAGTATGCGGTTAGTGCATATAGTACATGCTTATTAGGATCATGCATAACAATGAAATGTTTTAAATTCATAGTCTACCACTATTGCTTGATTGTTTGATTTATCTAGTGGTATGAGTATGAGTTTGTTCATGAGCTAGTGAACCCAAGTACTTGATCTAGTTTGAATTGCATATAAATTTCAAGTACAACATTGGCAAGATAACCCTTCTAGTAAGGTGTGAAGAAGCTTGTCATTGGTTCAAACCGGACTTGAATGTTTATAAGTGATTCATATTAGTTCAAGTCAAAGAGAAAGAAGCTCATGAAAGTTCTCAAGTTCAAGAATTGGTTATTCATGATAAATCCAACAAGTGGTTACCATAATGATAGTTCTTGCAAGAAATGTCTAGTTTATCACTATCTTTTCAAGTGGTATTCCTACAAGTAGTATGGTACACATGGTTTTTATTCAAGTGATATCTAGTACATCAACAAGATGGTTCCACAAGTGATCCTCAACTTTAAGTGATCAACTTCAATTAAGAGAAGCTACCCTCACCAACAAGAAGGTGTCTATGGATTGGTTTGACCCATGCTTTATCATAGGGGGAGGAGCCCCACTTCATTGGTATTAGAGACAAAGAAACTTCAAGTGACCTACATGTAGTATCTTTGGTGCTATGACAAAGGGGGAGTGCCCAATGCATAGTTACAAGTGGATTCCTTGCAACTACATGAGGATTTTACAAGTGGTGTCATTCCAACATATGGTGTTGTCCATCAAAAATGAAGATTCAAGACTCAACCATCCAACCCTTTGCATCAAGAGAATTTTCTTATAAGTGGTATCTTACATGTGGCATCTTCAAGTGGTATTGCTACATCCCTTTATGGTTATTGATGACAAAGGGGAGAAATATGGAACAAAGATATGAGTGGAACGAAGACAAAGATATGAGTGGAACGAAGATCTATACAAGAAGCATACAAAGGGGAGTAGAAGATGGACATGGACCGAGAGGGAGCAACATTGAAAATGGAGGAGGATCAAAAATTCCTGGATAAGAGGAACACACAAGTAGGGGAGCAAGCTCATGGACTTGTTTGATTGCATTTGATTTGTGCATATCCATATGCTTGCTTGCATTTGCATAAGTTTTTCAATTCAATATGCAATGCTTGTGTGGTGAATGCTAGTCATAAAACTTGATTAATGATTTGAAAAACTAGCATGTATAGAATGGTTTAGCTAGTCATATGTGCTTTACAAGTAGTTCTAGAACCTTGCTTATAATGTTGATCTTATGAGGTATCTAGTGTTGTGTTTCATATGATTTCTAGCTAACCATGATGCTAAGGATGAACTTCAAACGGTGCAACTCCGATTGGTATCACGCTTCAAAGGTTTATCCTATATACCTTAGCATCACTTAGTAGTGCTAACTCTCCCAAAATTTTCATATTTATGCATGTGTGCAAGCTTGAAACCAAACCATTTGAGCACACATGTAGGGGGAGCTATCACTACCAAGTTGACTTTGTGGTACTTATCCAAATCATAACATTGAGCTTAAATGTTGGATAAGTGACATAAAGTCCAAATATTCTTAAATTCCATATCTTTGTAGAGTTGTCATCAATTACCAAAAAGGGGGAGATTGAAAGGCCCTTGTTTGGTTTTGATAATTGAGTGACAACTTTAGGTGGACTAACATGTGTGATGATTGAGATACACGGAGTTAGTTCACAAGCACATGTGTGTGAGCAACATATGCCATGGTGGAGATGGTTTGGAGATGTTGTGAGGCTCAACACATGAGTTGATGAAGGAGCTCATTGCAAATGAGACATGACATGGAGTCATGTGACCAAGAGGTGAAGATCAAGATGAGGCTTGGCTTGATGGACCGGTTGCAAGTGTGAAGGGCAAGTTGAGGCTGCAAAGCGAAGGACCATGCGATGGTGAAGCTTGGGCAAGACTTGGCGCCGATGGACCGACGCAACGGTGAAGAGCAAGTGAGGTCAAGATCGATGGACCAAGAGTGTCACATGATGATATGAAGTGGGTCATATCATTTGATGATCGTGTCGTGCATGCGGTGCATTGGCACAATGGAGGATGACGATGGAGATGGAAATGCGCAAGGCAAAGGTATAACCTAGGGCATTTCATTTCACCGGTCTAAAGGTTGAGTAGAGAAGTACTTGACCGGATTTAGGATAGATGGCTGTACTATCAAGAGGGGTAATCTTGTTTGCATATCGGTCATCTAGTGCCACTTGAGCGATCTAACATTGCGATGTGCTAGGATCGAATGGCGTTGTGAGATGAAGAGAAAATCCTTTGAAAATGATTGTGAAAATGCTAACACACAAGCACATGGAGTTGTACACTTGGTGGTGTTTGCACATTTGCAAAGGTGGCGTTTGCACATTTGCATATTTTCCATTGCGCCGGATGCAAATTGTTGTTGGAAACATGCTATCTATGGTGGTCAAGTTGGTATACTTGTTGGATAGCATGGTGGAGAAGATTGCGTTTTCGACGGGCTGTAAATCATGGATTTACAAGCGCCGGACGCGGCGGCCGGGACGCGCCGGGCGGGCGGACGCGTCCGGCGCGTGGAAGGTTGGCGTGGGCGGGCGCTCGGGCGGCTGGCGACGCCGGACACCGAGGAGCGCGTCCGGCGCACGCCGGACTCGGACCGAAACTTCGGTGCCGAGTGCCGCACGAGCACGTTCGCCGGGACGCGGACGCGAGCGGCGGACTCGGGCGGAGTCACCGCATTTGGCGTCCGGCGGTTCTCGTCGCGCGGGCGGTGCGGTGGATGCACGGCCGGACGCGTCCGCGGTGGTCACCGAGCGCGTCCGGCGCAGGGTTTCTGAGCAGATCGTGAGGTAGCCGTTGGGGATCGACGGTTATGTTTGAATCGCAGGGACACGTGGAGCGTGGAGGAGCGCCGGACGCGTCCGGCGGCTTGCTCCGGACGCGTCCGGCGAGTACTGCGGTGTTGCCCGAGGTGGGTAACGGCTAGTTGAGACCTTGGGTCTATAAATACGTGGTTTGGCTGGCTGTGGCCGGTTGCAGAGCACGCCCTGGCTATGTTGCCTTGTGTGGTGGTGCTTGGAAGCCCTCTAACTCACATATGCTTGGTAGTGACCATCCGATAGTGTGAGAAGAGCGATTCTAGTGTGAGTGCTTTGTGAGATTGCATTTGTGGCACTAGGTGGTTGTGTTGCAAGCCGGAGAGCTTGTTACTCTTGGAGGATTGTCACCTCCTAGACGGCTTGGTGGCAAGAGGCTCCGTGGTAGCACGCGTGGAGATACGGTGCTCCGGAGAAGAGATTGTGAGAGGTCGGTACTCACCTCGCGGGGATCACGAAGAGTAGCCCTATTGGATTGCGCGTGTCATTGAGTTACCACCCTTGCGTGTGTGGGTTTGCTCGGTGCCTTGAGGGGCTCACTTGAGAGTGGTGTCTTGCGGTGCCTTGCGGGCGTGCCTTGAGGGGCAAGTGACTTGAGGGTCACACCGAAGAACCATCTAGGTGAAAAGACCGGAGGAACCACCGAAGGTGTTGGTCGACACAACGGGACGTAGCTTGGGGGCAACCAAGTGAACTGGTGAAAAATCGCCGAGTCATCTTGTGTCCACACTTCGCGGTGGTTTGCAATCTCTTTCACAAGCTTTGCATTTACTTTTCTTACATTCTTGTATAGCTTGTGTAGTTGCTCTTGTGGTTAGTTAGCTTGAGTAGCTTGTTAATCACCTTCTTGCTTGTGTAGCTAGAAGTAGAGTAAGTTGCCTTGCTTAGCTTGTGTAGTTAAGTAAGTTTGAGCTCTTGGGTTTGGCTTGTGTAGCTTTGTCCATGAGCATCTAGTGAGCTTAGGTTGGCTTTGTGCTTTTGCTCATTAGAATTGTGTAGGTGCACACCCGGTTGCTAAAGTACTAGTTGCTTAGTTTTGTGTGACCTTGCAAGCTAGACTTGTTTAGTGTGCACTAGCTAGATTGGCACCTTGTCTTCTTGTTTAGGATCTTTTACAAGGTGCATCTAGAGACATAGATAGAGGGGTGAAAGTCTTGGCTAGGCCGATAGATTTAATTCCGCACTTATATCGGTTAGCCGGAGCGATTGGTTTTAAAAAGGACTATTCACCCCCCCTCTAGTCCGCCATCTCGCCCTTACATCGGCCCACCAGAAGAGAGGCCCACCTAGCATTAAGCTAGGCTGGCCAGCCCCACATGTAAGGCCGACCGTCCTGCTCCGGGCCCACCTATCAGCACGCTTCGTCTCACGGCCTTCCACCACCTTTGAGGTCCAATGTATGCCGTTGTTTCAAGTCGGTTTGATCCTAGGGTAGTGACAGCCCTAACAGCCGACGTATTCCACCACGCTCAGATCAGTGTTTGTAGGACCGTAGTCAGAACTTCCTAGCCCCTTTCTCATCCCTGTCTGTGGTTAGTGTTCTGATGTCCCGAAATAAGTAACTCTATAAAGTAACCCTGATTCCTAGATCATTCATAGAACTCTTAGGAAAATTCCTCTCTCCCCATAAAAACATATAAGTTATCCTTGGGCGATCTTAACCTCAACTAGTGCACTTCGCGTTCCCCGTGGAAAATCGATACCTTGGAATACTCCCAGGTGAAACCTACATCGGTATCCATGCGCTTGCGGATTATTCTATTTGCGTTTGAAATACCCAACAGTGAGAGAGAGGTCCATGGATTCGTTGAATTCGTGCTTGAACCAAGATCAAGGGAAGAGAGGCCCCTAGTCCTCTCTGTTTCCTCTGGGAGTTAATATTTCATTGTGATCATGTGGTGATTGTTGTTGACATTTCTAACGCCACTCAGTGTTAGGTTGTCATCCCTAACATGGCGCCAAAAATGCTGGTACTAAATAATGCAACTGCTACTAGAAATAAATATGGGATCCGCAAGCGCACGAGATAATACCGATGTAGCATTTTAACCGGGAGTAATCCAGGTATCGTTATTTATAATTTTACCAGGGAAGGGAAGGCACCTTTGGATAATGAGTGATGAGCAATGCACATGCTATAATGGAGAGCTTAACCTTGTACGTATCGATCATCTCATACGGGGTAAGTGTCACATAAAATATAGGAATGAATGATAAATGACATAAGATAAATGAGAGCATTTAGCCACATAAAATAATAGTAATAAGCCATCTCAACTTAGCACTCTAAGCTTATAACACTAGCATGGACAAGGATGATCTAGGGTATAATCCTATGTTATTCTAACTATAAAGTCAAAGCATACAATGATTAGTGCAAGAACATCTAGCAATCATGGCGGGAAAAGGTTACACCTATGCATAGTGATATTACCGGAAGACAAGAGACATAGCAATGACTTCAATGTAATAGGTTTGTTCTACTAGACCTATACTCGGGAGAAGGGCTACAAAGGACTCAACGGATCTCACTCCCGCGATCTACCTCACGATCCGGAATATAGGGTGCAATCGCGGATAAATACGGTATAGGCACCATGCCCACACAATATCTATCACTCACCCATTGGCCTAATGAGCAAGCGCTATACGATCCTATGCATAAACATAATTCTAGTCCAACTATGCTAAACATATAATCAAAGTAAACTAAGAACGATATAATTGAGAACATAATCAAATAGAGCAAAGTCAAGTCGATATAATAGAATAGAATAAAGTACTACTCATAGTATCACGAACAATGATGAATATTACAAGAATGTAGAGGGGAATTACCAAGAACTCCGACAGATCCGGACTCCAAGCTAGGCTTGATTCCCTCTAGATCTATTCCTATGTAGCTATGCTACTAAACTATGGAGCTCTAATTGAGATGGTGGCTCGGCTTCTCGAATTCGATGAGAGAATGAACTCTTGAATGAATTAGGGTTTCACCCGGGGGCACGGGGCTCTGAATATATAGCCCCCTAGGATGAACCACGGCCCTCGGATCAAACCGACCTAAATGGACGATAATTATTCATCCTCAAAGGCGGTGGAGCGGGATCCGCGAGACTCGACGCCATTGGTCGAGGTGGGGAGTCGGCCGACTCCCTCCTGGGTCGGCCGGCGGCCAACTTGCCGGTGGGCCCCGGCTTCCGGGTTTGCCTTACGGTCTTCTAGAGTATACAATTTTACCCGTTCGGTCTTTATCTCTATGTAATCATGACATGTGGGCCTCCTTTGGTTCTCTTTACGATAACCCCTGAGAAATAGACAATCACCAAAACTCGTGGAATTACATCGGTGTAACCCCTATATCTAACAGGTGAACTCATATTAGTCCTTTCTCTTGCTTTGCGTTGACGATATAAAATTGATACTTAACGACCGTCAACAAACTCCCCCAAGCTTACCTTTTGCTCGTCCACGAGCAAAGATAGACTCAGTGATGGATCGGGAGTTGCTTTGCAATATTTTCACTCCTCACAAGTACACATGCGTTCAAACAAGAACTCTCCTCTGGATTAGAGTGAACTATTCTGACTCAAAACTCACTCATATTACCTTTCACCATGGGGCTTGTAACCGTCACTTGGGTCTCGAGTAGTTGAAAGATAGAACAGTCAAGTCAAGCGCCATGTTTCTCGCTCTTTGATCAACTATTATCCCGGAGTTTTTGCAAGGTTTGAAATAAAACTCAGAGTTCCTTGTATGAACCTTTCAAGTCTCTCATTTGTGGTATTTCTGGATCCTCTCCAAGGCATGAGTAGTGTATGCCTTCTCTCTTCTCTCACAATATGTGGTATTTGTGGAACTAAGGCATAGTGGAAAGTGCCTTCTCTCTCTCACCCTACTTTCTAATAGGCTTATGTGGAGCTCATAGGTGGGGAGACACTCAAACTCACTTGCATATATTGCACGGTTAAGACATGGATCCAATAGGAACTAAAATAATAATAAAGTCATATGTGCATGTGAATGAGGAAATGGAATGGATGAGATGATGATAGGATGATGGTGATAAGAAAATGATTATGAGGGGTACTCAACTGGTGAACATCTACTTCTACACTCGCTCCTGTGGGGATAACATGACTCCCTTTATTCGGAAACCTTGAAACTTCTTGAATGGAAGGACTTGGCTACTTCTTTTTTTTTTTTTTTTGAATAACCAATCCTCTGAAAACGAAACTTTAGCACAGGGAGTGTATAACTTGCAATGATAATAACTGGAGCTTTTATGTAGGCAAATAGAACGGCGATGATTATGTCTAGATGTTCACTCCCAGAATAGGAGTAGAACCTTTTCTGGATGATGTGAAATGAATGGCGTATGTATATGTGGATGGATGAATGGATGGATGCGTACTCCCAGGGTAGGAGCAGCATAAGTGCGTATCTCCAGGGTAGAGATAGCACAATATGTGGGGAATGCGTACTCCCAGGGTAGGAGCAGCATAAGTGCGTATCTCCAGGGTAGAGATAGCACAATATGTGGTGGATATGGATCTATATGTGGGTGGTACTTCTAGGGACGAAGTAGCACTGGAATGAATATAACATTTATAAAAATGGGTGCATGCTTCGAGGACGAAGTAGCATAGATCAATGGATGGAGAGCACATAGTATTGACTTTATCTGCGTGACTAATCCCTTATGGGTCCACAGCATAACCACACTCAATGCCTATAAAGTCTTCACTCAAACCTACAATATGATCTATATAAACAGAGATGGGTTTTCCTAATCTAGTAAGCATGAATATATGGCTGTGGTAGGAATTTGAACTCTCATCATAAAGGAACTCGTCATGCAGGAATTTAATATTTTCACGAGATAAATTCTCGAGAACTCTAGTATCTCTAGGAACCGGAGATGGACAAACTCAAAACCTTCCCATATCATACCCATCAACCACCTAGACTTAGATCAAGTGTTCGCTACCCACAAGTTTCGGGTTGAGCAAATCTCAAATCTAAACAGTTGTGTCCAAAACTCGGGAGAGTGCAAGGTTGAAAACTAGGTACTTGAAAGGAATTACGCGAGCAACTATTCATCATCTCCATGTAGAGTTTATTCTAGGGATCACTTTTAAAGACAGTTGCAAGAGCTCTCCAAAAGTAGAAAAGATTAATAAGGAAATCTTTAAGGTTTCTATGGTTATGCATCTTTTTTAGTGGTTTTAACAAAGCATACTTTAATAAAGCATAATTAGATAAGTTGGAGACACTTAGCTTGGTACACGGGGATGCTCTCCCCAAGGCTGGATGTTGACATAGTCTGCGATGTTGGCGACGGAGCCTTGAAGACGTTCTAGTCCTCCAGGAGTGTTGTAGATAGTTCTTGTTGGAGACGGCATTCAATTGTCATGCGGGCAGCACTCGCGACGGGGAATGGATGTCCTTCGCTTGTTAGCTCTTCTTGATCCTTGATGTTCTATGAAGCTCAAAATAGACAACAAAGCTTGTGGAACTAATTAAGCGTTAGTGATAAAACCTCTAGGCCTTGGTTGTCTAGAACTTTCTTAACTTAGACTTGTTCTAACGGGATCACAAGAAATATTTTTATCTTTTTATTATTTAAGGAATGCGAGACGGGGAAATAAATATCTTTGAGAAATTATTTTTGTGCCACCACGGTGAATGATTATCCACATGGGGCTTAAAGTTTTTTACGGATGCAAATGCACAACATCTTTATTTTCTTTTCAAATGCGGAGATAAAAGAGTAAAGATGCAACTAAGATGCAAGTAGGGAAATAAATATGCTAAGGTAAAAATATAATCTTTGAAAAGTAATGCTTGATAAATACCAAGTTACCTCTTGGCGCGGCGTTCGGTGGTTTTAAGTCCTCCGAACGGGACTTGTCATGTTCGCTCAATTTTCAAGGGCGCATCGGCTGGCGCCTCGGATGATGTCGCCTCGTGTGTAGGAATTGATTCTAATTTTACTTTTACTTTCCACACCTTCTTTGTTGGAGAAGATGACCTTGAGGAGGAAGTTTCTTGGGGCACTTGGTTTCTTCTACAATGTTCTTCTCTTCTGGGTATCGATCTTCATATCTAGACACTTCTCCCTCATAGTCGGCCCATCCATCGTAGTGATGTTCTTCTTGTTACGCGGCGGTGTACTGCCTTCTCCTTGCTCTGTTCTTCTTGGGCTCCTCGGTGATTATATAATTATTATTGAAGTAGCGGCGTACCTTCTCGGTGGGAAAGTGGAAATGGATCTCTCCTGTCCCAATATAGATGATAGCTACGGTGGTGTTCGGGAATGGTCTTCCTAGGATGATTGGAGGATCATAGTCATCTCCCATGTCAATGACTAGGAAGTACGTAGGGACATAATGGTCACCTATCTGGATGAGGACATCCTTCACTTCTCCTTCGACGAAGCGGAATGTCAGTGCGCCATCTGCGGCTTTGTGCATAGGTAGGCTCCAAAGGCATAGTGCCATATAGATACTCATAGGTTACCTTGGCCATGATGTTGACGCCCGATCCGGTGTCACAGACAGCTTTATTGAAAGAGCTGCTGTTGATGGAGCATTGAATGGTTGGGACACCTGGGTCATCCTTCTTGATCAGACGTGGGGACCTGAGTAAGTGGTCATGCTCCTTATGGACTGCAGTGACCATCCTCACTTTGTCTCCGTCTTCTTGGTCTTCTTATTCTTGTTCTTGCTCTTCTTAGGCTGGATTCTTCTTCTTCTCAGCGTTCTGCGATGAGGATGTCTTTGAGAAGCTGCAGCACTCTGTTCTTGAAGAAGAAGGTTTCTCGCTTGCCCTTGATGTTGAAGATGATCTTGGCGGTGTTGGCATACATGATGGCTCCAGGCGGTGTTCAAGAATGGTCGTCCCGAGAATGATAGGGGACCTTTCATCACTGCTGTATCCACTACCACGAAGTCTCGCTGGAACATACGAGTTGCCTATTCGTACACATATATCTTCTAGTACTCCCAAAGGGACACGGAGTGACTGATCTGCAAGCTATAAGCACATAGTTGTGTATGCTAAGGGGCATCCGAATAGCTTCTCATATATCACTCTTGGCATGATGTTGATGCTTGCACCGAAGTCACAGTTGCTTCATTGAAGTTGGTACTTCCAATGGAGATCGGAATGATTTGGTCTCCCTGGATCGCCCTTCTTGATTGGCGAGTTGAGTCAATCCATGACCCCTTCGATGGATCACTCCGGCTATCTTCTACATTGAATATATCAACAAGATTTGCGGTTTCGAGCTCTTCGGGTTGTCTGCCGGTTTACCTTGGCCGGTGGAGGGAGCAAGGTTAACAGAGCACATTGTACTGCGACTCAAGTATCTTGTTGAAGCTGGTGACTCTTGATGGCATTGGAAAAGCCATCCATCCTGTTGCTTGAGTGTCTCTAGGACCTTGTCATTTGATGTCGGCTTCTTGGACAGTTGTCCATCATCTTGCCTTGATTCGGCACTAACTCTCTCAAAGGCGAATGGTTGTAATTATTGTAGGAAGAGTTGTTACCTTGATAGTTGCACGAATAATTGCACGAGTAGTTAGGCCTCTGCTGTTGATTCGAACCTTGATTCTGCGGGGACGATAGTAATTATTATTGTTGTTGTTGTTATTGAGGTAGTTCACGTCCTCCTTCGGCCCGGCTACGGGCGGTTAGCACTGTGTGCCCAGTCTCTCCACACTCTTCACATGTCATGCGAGCATCATGTATATGCATGACTTCTTTCTTCTCACGGGGCTCTCTCATCGAGCCTCTTCATTAGCAAATCCATTTTGGCGGAACAGACATGTCTACCTCTTTCAGTGGTGCATTCCTCCACCTCTCTTGCGGGTCGAGTTCTTTCTTCACTCCAACCTTGGTTGGATGCCATCTTCTCCACAAGAGGCGTGGCTTGAGGAATAGTGAGTGATAAGAATGCACCTCCGCGCGGCATCCATCGTCTCACGTGTCTTGTTGCTAAGCCCATGGTAGAATGTACGCATAAGCGGCCAATTCTCCATGCCATGATGAGGACACTCGAGGATGTAATCTTGAAAGCGCTCCCAAGCTTCTGGGACGGTCTCATCATGATGTTCTTTGAAAGCTTGATATCTTCCCACGAAGAGCATTTGTCTTGCCCATGGGGAAGAACTTCGCCAAGAAATTGGTGGAACATAGTGCCCACGTAGTATTCTTCTCCTTATTGGCGTAGAACCACTGCTTCGCTCTCCCCAAGAGTGAAAATGGGAAGAGACGAAGTAGTATAGCATCTCTGGGGACATCCTTGATAGTGAATGTGCTACAAATCTCCGGGGAAGTGTTGGAGATGAGCACTAGCATCTTCATGGGCCTTCCCACGAACTGGCTTGCTTGCACCATGTTGATTAGCGCAGGCTTGAGCTCAAAAGCTCCTTCGATGTCCGCAGGCGGTCCAGTATGAATGTTGTCCGTAGTTGGAGCCGAGAACTCGCGGAGTGAGTTGTTCGCCATGGCTTCAAACGCTGGTGTCAAGTCTCGCACGAAAGGTTGACTTTACGCTTCGACAAACTTCCAAGTTGAGTTGATGATGATGATGATTGATTGGTCTTCTTCAACACCTTGGCTTTCTGAATAAAGCTTGGATCGTCAATATAATTATCGGGAAGAATTATCTTTTTCATACATTACCACGCATAAGATATAAAATAGACGAAAGACAAGGGTAAGGTTGTATGAGTAGAGAATGGTGACGGTGCTCAATCTCATTATGTAGTGCAATGCTTGCTCATTATCCATTGGCTTTCAACCTTCCCGACAACGGCGCCAAAAATGCTTGTTGACATTTCTAACGCCACTCGGTGTTAGGTTGTCATCCCTAACATGGCGCCAAAAATGCTGGTACTAAATAATGCAACTGCTACTAGAAATAAATATGGGATCCGCAAGCGCCTGAGATAATACCAATGTAGCATTTTAACCGGGGAGTAATCCAGGTATCGTTATTTATAATTTTACCAGGGAAGGGAAGGCCTTTGGATAATGAGTGATGAGCAATGCACATGCTATAATGGAGAGCTTAACCTTGTACGTATCGATCATCTCATACGGGGTAAGTGTCACATAAAATATAGGAATGAATGATAAATGACATAAGATAAATGAGAGCATTTAGCCACATAAAATAATAGTAATAAGCCATCTCAACTTAGCACTCTAAGCTTATAACACTAGCATGGACTAGGACGATCTAGGGTATAATCCTATGTTATTCTAACAATAAAGTCAAAGCATACAATGATTAGTGCAAGAACATCTAGCAATCATGGCGGGAAAAAGGTTACACCTATGCATAGTGATATTACCGAGAGAAGACAAGAGACATAGCAATGACTTCAATGTAATAGGTTTGTTCTACTAGACCTATACTCGGGAGAAGGGCTACAAAGGACTCAACGACTGTCCTCCCGTGATCTACCTCACGATCCGGAATATAGGGTGCAATCGAGATAAATACGGTATAGGCACCATGCCCACACAATATCTATCACTCACCCATTGGCCTAATGAGCAAGCGCTATACGATCCTATGCATAAACATAATTCTAGTCCAACTATGCTAAACATATAATCAAAGTAAACTAAGAACGATATAATTGAGAACATAATCAAATAGAGCAAAGTCAAGTCGATATAATAGAATAGAATAAAGTACTACTCATAGTATCACGAACAATGATGAATATTACAAGAATGTAGAGGGGAATTACCAAGAACTCCGACAGATCCGGACTCCAAGCTAGGCTTGATTCCCTCTAGATCTATTCCTATGTAGCTATGCTACTAAACTATGGAGCTCTAATTGAGATGGTGGCTCGGCTTCTCGAATTCGATGAGAGAATGAACTCTTGAATGAATTAGGGTTTCACCCGGGGCACAGGGCTCGAATATATAGCCCCCTAGGATGAACCACAGCCCTCGGATCAAACCGACCTAAATGGACGATAATTATTCATCCTCAAAGGCGGTGGAGGCGGGATCCGCGAGACTCGACGCCATTGGTCGAGGTGGGGAGTCGGCCGACTCCCCTGGTCGGCCGACTGCCAACCTGCCGGGTGGGCCCCGGCTTCCGGGGTTTGCCTTACGGAGTCTTCTAGAGTATACAATTTTACCCGTTCGGTCTTTATCTCTATGTAATCATGACATGTGGGCCTCCTTTGGTTCTCTTTACGATAACCCCTGCGAAATAGACAATCACCAAAACTCGTGGAATTACATCGGTGTAACCCCTATATCTAACGGGTGAACTCATATTAGTCCTTTCTCTTCTGCGTTGACGATATAAAATTGATACTTAACGACCGTCAACAATTGTTTTGTTCATCCCGAGCTCCCACTTCCCCTTTGTGTTCTTCATGATTTCTTTGATTCTTGAGGGTTTTGATCCATTCTTTTTGCACTAGATTGATCTATGATGTGAGATGTTAGTTTCCACAGAAGAAAATTGGCTGATTCCTCACGAGATCAGAGATCCATGCATTTCTTGCTCTAGGTCTCCTCAAGAATGATTTTTCTTCCCCTTTTTGATTTCTCTTGATTCTCTCCAAATTGAGTGATGATCTCTTAGAGATAGCTCTCCAACGCCTCATGATCATACCGTGAAATTTGGTTGCAGTTGGAGTAAATTTGGAGGAGATACATCAGATTTGAGGGTTATCTCAGCCCTGGCCGTGAAAATCGGCCAGGCCGGCTCCTAGAACCGGCTAGGTCGGTTGCCCAGTCAGCTAAGTCAGCTGCAGACCAGCCAGGCAGCCAAGCCGGCTATGCCAGCCCCGACCCGGCGAGCCGGGCCCCGAACCGGCCGGAGCCGACTCCTAGGCCGGCCAAGCCGCCCCCCGTGTGTCCCTTGGGTGGTTTGGTCACCGTTCGATCGTTTGGACTCGTTTTCTGCACCGTTTGTTGTGTTAGTTTTACGTTGTCATGCGAGATCATTTCTATCTTGTGCTATTTTTCAGCTTGATCTCTTGAGGTTTGAGACCTTGCTTCTCATCAATAGAAGTAGAGGTCTCGGCTTTTGTGTTTTGTCTTGTGGTGATCCGCTTGTGTTCCTAGGGAACATCCACCCTTCTTCAGGGTCGTGCTCACCATGTCGTGCTATTTGCCTCTTGGGGCATGATTTTGGGACAGAGGCTTACAGTTTTAAAAGAAATTTGTAAGCTCCTATTCAACCCCCCTCTGGTCGTCTATTCCGGTCCTTCAATTGGTATCGGAGCCGGTTAAGGATCACTCCACCTTAATCGATGCGTGATCCCCGAAGATGACATGATGAACCACGGTCCGGGCAAGCCGCCGCAGTTTGATGGCATGAACTATCCCTATTGGAAGATACGCATGTCGGCGCATCTCTAAGGGATTGATTCACAAGTTTGGGATATCATTGAGAATGCTGATTACGTTGTAATCCCTAACCGCGTCACTCATGCACAGATTGACCAACACAACGTGAACAACACAGCGCGTGCCATTCTTTTCTCTACTCTTTTGACTACTGAGTTTGAGCGTGTTTCCGATTGTACGACAGCTCGTGAGATCTAGGTGAGGCTGCAGAGCTATCACGAGGGCACTGCCCATGTTAAGACCAGACTCTACGAAACATACAAGAGGGAATACGAGAACTTTGTTCAAGTTGATGGTGAATCGATTGATTCTTTGTTCACTCGCTTTCAGACCATCATGAATAGGATGAGGGCTAATAACCCTCAGATGCCCTATGACGATCACCAGAGAGCACTCAAGGTTCTATACACTCTTGATCGGAGGGTTTAGGAGGTGAAAGTGTCGGCGATCATAGAGTCACCCAACTATGACACTCTCACAGTGGATGAGCTATTCAGCAAGCTCAAGTCCACCAAGATCGACCACCAGACGCAAGCGAGGATCAGGAATCCGTTTGCCCCAACCATGGCGTTGGTCTAAGGTACTGGGAGTTCAAGTTTTTTGGCTAACCCTTCATAGTTGTCTCTTGCCTTGTCATCTTTGGTTTCAGCGTCTAAGGAGCAGATGGAGGCACTTGGTGATGATGAGCTGGCCTTGATCATCAGCCGTTTCTCATGGTTTCACAACAACCGCTTGAATCATCGACGTGGGATCACAAAGCAAGGCTAGTTTGGGTATGGAGACCCTGACCACTACGTCACCAACTGCCCCAAGAATGACAAGAACTCCTACAACAAGTACGGCTACAGCAAGCGCAAAGACAAGCGCGAGTCCTCCTCCTACAAGCACAAATCCAACGGAGGATTCGATAAGGAAGCCATCAAGAAGAAGTACCTGAAGAAGCATGAGGCAGAGAAGCGAGCCTTCATTGCATTGCTCAGCGACCTCGACGATGACTCCGGTCACGGCTCACCTCCAAGCGAAGATGAGTCCGAGGGGAAGATTGAGAACAAGTTCAACGGGCTATGCTTCTTCGCCGACTCCAAGCACGGAGGCTTCTGCACCATGGCACTTGATGAAACAACCACCGACAATGACAAGGACGTCGACACCGAGCCTGAGGTAGAACCAACCTTCAAATCCCTTATTGCTGAGCTTGATTCCGTGAATGATACTTTGCTGCGTCAAGATGCTTTACTCAAGCGTGCTGCTCGTGAGAGGAATGAGTTTAAGGAAAAGCTTAGAGTATCGCTTGTTGAGCTTAAGCAGGCAAAGAAGGATAGAGTTGTTGTCTCAGAGGAAGAGACGGTGTGATGCTTGTGTAGTTCACATGGCTAACTTTGCTGATTTGCAAACCAAGTATCTTTGCTTTGGTTGATGAGTTTGATGAGGTTAGGTCTAAGCAAATCACTTTAGGTTCTTGCAAATTTTGTTACGAGTTGCGATCGAGCTAGATGTGAAAGTTGCTAGGATCTCTTTGCTTGAGGCTAGTTTAGAGGGTTTGGTTGCCAAGTGCAATGCTTTGGAGCTTGAGCTCACTTCTTGTAGGCATGACAAGAAGAGAACCGAGAAAGAAAACATATCCCTTCGGTCAATGTTGAGTTGGTTGTCTTGCGGTGAGCCACGGTTGGGTATGATGTTGAGTCGGTTCAAGAGGGGGCCCGACACAATGGGATTAGGCTTTGCTATAGGTGGGAAGGGTGAAAATGTTTTTGATAAGGTTGGTGAGTACGGTGGTTTGAGTGTAGATGAGAAATCCACCAAGCCTTCCACTACTCCTAAATTGTTCAAGATCCCTCCACACGAGCCTACCAAATCCACTATCTAAAATGGTGTGTTTGAAGAACCACCCAAAGCTCCACCTCAAAAGCAAGTGTGGATTCCAAAACCAAACCACCTAAGGAACCCACTTGACACTCTACCAGACATCTCTAGTGAGCCCCTTCCTAAAGCCAAGCAACCACCAAGAGTGAACCATACCCACAAGAGAGTGAGCCAGTCACCACCCAAGAGAGAGGTTGAAACATCCTCAATTTTCCACGAAGGGAAAATCCACAGAATGATATACAACAGTTGATAATCATTTCCATACATCGAATTTTGGGAATACAGAGTACAAGTAGAAGGGTTTACAATAATAATTACAACACCACATGGCATAATCGAGTATATCTAACATCCCGAGCAGCTTGGTGAAGGCGGAAGTAAAATGCGGAAGCGGCTTCGATCTCCAACTTGAGCGTAGGCACGAGACCTTCTAATCCTTTCAATCCTATCATCACAGGAAATCTGCACACCGCCAGATGTGTGCAGGCCATGGTCAGCACCGAATGAGCTTTAGTGGAAAAATAGAAATAAAGGGATCTGGCGATCCTATATTTGGTCATGGTTTGCATCCTAGCGCATGCGGAGTAGCAACAAGTATAATAATAGTAATAATAGTAATCAAGTTTAACACATTCCCAAATCCCACACACTCATCCATCCACCATCCCATCCATCCCATCCACACATCACCACACCCCACACACCACACACCACACCCCACCACGCTTCACGTGGCCGGCAAGACGACTCCTCTCGTCGAGGCCTCAGCGACCCCGTAGCCTCCTAGGCTCACGGTCGGATGTAACCTACCCAATCCCAAGGAAGGCGAAGACTCCTCTCCTAGACAAGCAAGCATCACACGGGGCGGTCCATAGCCGACGAGTTGGCATATGTATCGATCGATCAACCATACACTCGTAGAGGTTTCACTATTCCACAAGATAGCCATCATAGGTGCTCTAGATTCACCTAGGCAGATATCGATCGCCATAAGCCTAGAGCGAATACCATCCTGCCACTCGACCCTGGCCGCCGAGACTGTGAGACATAGTACCAGGCCAAGGGGTCACTATGTTGGTTAAGAAGGGTGTGAGCACTCTCGGCCCGTACCTTCCAACACATATCCGCTTACTCTCGGCAGTAATGGCATTCGTTCTACCAGATGGTTAGACCGTCTCCCTCCCCATTAGAGAGCGAGTGGAAAGTAAGCGTCCAATGATCCGGTCACGAGCCCTCAAGTCCTTAGGCGTTGGCCGGTTCGGCGATGTCTCCCCCGCATGGGCTAATCTTTACCGTGCTGCCACGGCACCCCATTCCCAAGGCTCCACTCCGGGAAGCTCACACCATGGGACACCTCAAACAACACCAGTTACCCGCCATAGGTAATCAATCAACGGGGATACCCAGGCCGTATCCCCTCGGCAAGACTCGCTCGAAGCTCATCGTAATCCCTGTCCGGCCGACTCAACCCTCACCACGCACCCAAGACTCACGCAGCACACCGCTCATCACCAAGTCCGGCATCCCAAACCAAACCATTCCCAAGGGTTCACCACCCGCACCTCATATACAATGCGAAGTGGAGTTATAATAAGTAAGGTGATGATAAATGCAAGCACGCAGAGAGGCGGTAATATATAAGTGCGAGCGCAAGGCTGGGTAACATGGTAAAAGGCTTCGAACAAGGTAAATATAGCTCAGGCAATAGCATGCATCTTATACTAGCAAAGGAGTAAATATAAAGCACTAGCAATACTGAACATGCAATGTCTAATAGGATTCTCTAAAATAAAGGTGCTACCATGACACCTGCGATGTCGAGGAAGTAGTGGTACGAATCCGGTAGTAGTGGTACAAGTCCGTCTGTAGTGGTACAAGTCCTCCTCCATAGTTGTTCAGCAGGTTCACTCCCTCGAGTTCGTAGTCTCCATCCTCAGATCGTTCCTCGCCCGAATCGACTCTGAAACCGAAACGTAATAGTCGCGTTAGCGACTCCTATAGAAGCCACAAAGAAGCAAATCAAATATAGAAGAACCAAATGCACTCAAACATAGTCCCAAAGCGTCGGGCTCGATTTTAGATGAATTTACATATAAAGATCATAATTTTTGGAGCTCGTATGAATAAGTTATGAATTTTTGAAGTTTAAACAATATTCTGAAAATAATAAAAGGCTGAATTAATGTGGGGCTGACACGTGGCAGCTCGTCATTAGGCCACGTGGCATGCTGACGTGGCTGCTGATGTCAGCAAGCGGGACCATCTGACGTCAGCATGACATCATGATGACGTCAGCGTTGACCTGGTGAACCCTAGATGGGCCACTAATGGGCCGAAATGGGCCGCCAATGGGCCGGTTGGGCCGGACTGGGCCGGGCCGGGCCCAACACGTGGCGAGCTGTGGTGAAGCCACGTCGGCGGGCTGGATCCGATACGGGCTTTGGTTCACGCGGGCGGCTCATCATGGACGGGGGCGCCTTGGTCCATGGACCATCCTTTGGTTCACGGTGCACCGCGTGCACCCTCCTTCACTAGCTCTTGGTCTACGATAGACTGGTTCCACGGAGGTCCACAAGAAGGGTAGCCGGTCCATCATTCTGGCGCACGGAGGACATGATCGTGGGGACCCACCAAGGGAGGCTCGGTCCACATGGACCAAGTCCATCCACCACGCGCCAGTACCTTCCATCTCATCCCCATCCTCACATCATGCCCAGTGCGCGGCCATGGCACGGCCGACGGCGGCACGGCGGGGCTTCCCGGCGCCATGGCGGCTCTTGCTCCATGCCGGCGAGCGCATCCGCTCCGCGGCGGCATAGAGGGCATGGCAAGGCCATCAGCGCGGTTCGTGGGGCGCTAGGCGGAGCTTGGCCGAACGACGGCGGCCTAGCTGCGGCGACGCTCCACGGCAGCGGGCGGGGCCACCCGGGGTTCAATGAAGCCACGGGGCTTCGATTGGTATCACCGAGGCCACGTTCGGCCCACCGGCATCGACCAAGAGACACGGCGGTGCCCAATTTCTGCGGCCGGCACGCGGCGGCACGACGATCATGGCGGCGTTCAGCTCGGCGTCAAAGCGGGCGTCCGCCCGGCTTCATCTTCTCCATCGGGGGCGCCGCGGTGTGCGGCGGCCCGGCCCCGCGACGGCTCACGGCGCGCTGCCTCGCGGCGGCGGCCGGGAGTCGGCCGGCGCAATCGCGCCCACGGTGGCGCTCCCAGAGCGCCCCGTGCGGACCCCATCTCCGGTGGGAAGGTCAGGGTAGGTCACCACCGGGGTCGCCTCTCGCCGGTGGTGTGCGCACGGGGTGCCACCCAGCACGGCGGACGGAGTCCCGGTGTCCAAGGTGTCCGGGGGTTCATGGCTTACCGGCGAACGGCGGCGCACGGTGGCGGGCGTGGCCACGGCGCGGCGAGCTTGGCGGGCAAGTCCGCCGGCATGGTGGTGCCGGCCATCCAGGGGCTCTTGGCTGGTCTATGCGTGCGGTGCGTGTGTGTCCAAGGGCCGGGCTTGGCCATAGCCTACGCGCTTGTGGTGGAGCGCCATGGCTTAGGTAGAAGCAGGGCCGGGGTTGGTCAAGCGGGCATGGTGGCTTACCTGCGCGGCGCGGACGGGGATGAAGGCGCGGTACGGCTTCAAGGTCGAGGGCGAGGTCGGGCTCACGGTTCTAGTCCAGTGGCGCGTCCCCGGTCAGCTGCTTCCTCCCGGTGATCTTCTTCCCCGTTGGTGGCGGCGGCGGCTTCTTCTTCCCCGGCGTCGGCGCCGGTCTTCTTTCTTCCCCGCCCCCTTCTTCTCCTTCCTCCCCACTTCTCCTTCTCTCTTCTTTGGCTTGGTGTGCGGCGCGGGGTCAGGAGGAGATGGAGGCCACCAGAGGCGGCGGCTGCTGCTACTTATAGGGGCGCTCTAGGGTTCGTGGCGAGGCTCCGGCGTCGCGGAGCCGCTTGATGTGATGGTCGGCGGACGTGGCACCATCAGGGAGCTCGGCAGGTCGCTATCAAGGTCATCATGGGTCCCAGGCGTCAGAGAAAGGCAGCAGGGCAGCAGCGCGCGGGCGAGCGCGTCCGCTTTTCCCGAAAATCGACGGGCGGCAGCGGCATGTGCTGCGCGCGCGCGAGAGGGAAAAGGTGCGCGCCGTGAGCGTTTTCTTGATAGTGCTGTCAGTGCCTGGTCGGCCACCTAGCGCGGCGCTATCGTGGACGCACCACGAGCCACCAATTCGGATCCGAGGCGGAGGACTTGGCTTGGCGGCGAAGTTTCGTTCCCCGGTCGAAAGCAGAGCAACGGGAGAAGAAAAGGAGGGGACCGGGAATATGACAGGCGGGGCCATGTCATCAGCGGGGGAAAGGAGCAGGGCACGTGGTCCGTTGCTCCCGTTCGGTTGATGGAGGGGCCGCGACGGCGCGGGCTTGTTCTTTGGGCCAACGGCATTCGTGGGCCGTTAGAAGAATGGAAAGAAAAAGGAGGAGCAAAGCGGGCGGGTGGGAAAAATGGGCCGTAGCCTGCTCTCTAGGCCGGTTCGGGTGAGGAAATGGAGAAGTTTTACGGCGGCTATTTGTTGGGCCGTCCGGGAGAGTTTGGGCGAGAATGGTGTTTGCCAATTGGTTTTCTTTTTTTTTTCCTTTTCCGTTTCTGTTTTCTTTTCTTAAGCACAAGTATATGTATTTGTAGTCCATGTCTCTTGTATATTATTTTTCATGGTGGTCATACTAGGTCATAGGCTATGTTGGGATTTTATCCCCATAATATTATGTTTATTTATTGCATAAGTAAATATGCAAGAGTTGGTTTAGTTATCCAATACAAAAATCCAAATACTCCAAATCTTGAATGCATATATGAATGCTTGACTATTTGACACAAGTGCGATTCCTACGCACTAATTATCACATGAGGTATTTATAGGAGTAACACCTAGTTAAGATAGCGACCAAGCATTGGTCTCTCTATGCATGATCTAGGGTGGCCTACTATATGTCACCCATCCCTACTTAGGGTATGGTAGTGTAGTATCTACGTAGTTGGCATGTATACTTATCTAAGAATCTAAGCTCATGGGAGGTTAGGATGTGATGCTATGACCGAATTCAACATGTGACCAAGGTAAGTTGCTATGTGGCATGTCATCCCACTAGGGTTAGCACTAGTTAGGCTAGCTAAGTGTTGAGTTGTCGAGTAGGGTCTTAGTTTACTATTCATGACCACTTTATACATATGATCAAGTAGTGGCCCACTAGGTGGCAAGCATAGGGTTAGGGCTCACTCCTCTAACTTGGCATCATAGGTAGGTTGTCTCACTAAGGTGGTTCTTTGGGGGTTTATCCATCAGAGTGGCTAAGTAACTAGTCAAGCCGAGGTAGGTAGTTCCTACTATCGAGGTGTGTGGTTAGGCAACTACTCTCTCAAGTGTAGAGGTATTTCCCTGGGTTGACGAGGTTGATCTACCGGGGTAGCTATATGTGTGTACGTGGCTTCTATTACCATGACCTTGGGTATCCACATTCTCACGTGGAGGCGTTACCATGGTTGGCATGTTATCACTAGTCTTTGACCAACTATGATCAAGTAGTTAGTTGCTCAGTGGTGGATAGGCTCTACTACTATGGCTTAGGGTTACGGACTATCACTCTCATATGTGGAGTCATGGGCATAGGTTCAAGTCACAATGTCATGGGTTAGTGTGGTAATGCTAACCACTAGTTAACTCTAATTGGGCTATAGTCGGTTGTAGGGTTTATAGTATAGGCAGGGTTTATATTATAGCCAGGTAGGTGTACATGCATACCTGCTATGCCATGGTGACATTGCTACTAACTCTAGCATAGGGTCATTTAGGGTTTAGGCTTATGACCTAGGGGCTGTCACTAGGGCATAATATAGTGAATGATTTGTCATGGGCTCTCACCTGCAAGTATAGTAGGTCTTCATAGGGTCCTAATCACATGTGACTTAAGAACTAGATTAAGACACATGTGATGTTGTCGCATCATAATGCTTAACAACTACTGCAGCCAACTTATATGCAAACTAGTAAGGTTTCTTATAGGACAAGCAACAAACATAGGTTTATTTAGAAAAAATTTTGTAGTTCGGATTTTTGGGATGTTACAGTCCTACCCCCTTATCAGAATCTCGTCCCTGAGATTTAAGGTGTGAAGTACCCCATGAGATAGTATGGCGATGCTTCCCATAAGTCTGACTTCTAGTTCCATGTAGTTGATGCGGTTGCTCCATCGAGTTGCAGGAGTGAGCAGCAAAATCTTGATTTCCTTGTCGAGATCATTGATCGAGTGTGTGTAGGTTTAGCGTTTGTATAAGCGCACTAGGTAGATCTTGAGGGTTCCAGAAGGGCACTCCGACGATGGTCAAGGAGTTGTCACTGTAGAATGTTTCAACACAGGGTTTAGCATGTGGGAGGGTCCCAATTTAGTTTTGACTATATCATGCCTTTCTAAATTAAGAGGTGTGGTTAAGAGTCAGGTTTCGATCCAGGGACCTGTGGGTTATGGGCCCACCTCGCTTCCGCTGCGCTACTCTGATAAGCGTAGCTGCTATCCTTGCTTTTAGTCGGCGTAGCCGCTTCAAAGGATCTTGCAAAAGGATTCGTCGTCCTTTGCCTCATTTGATACTCGATCCAAATTTTGTACAGGGTATCCAAGATGATTAAGCATAGCATGCACTTGTTGGTGGGGGCTATCATTCGTTGGACTTTCATTGTCGTGGTTATTTTTGAAATTCTTATTTTTAAAAATAGATAGTGATTTGTAAGCTTTAAAGTCAAGGGAGATTTTGAAGATGTTTGAAATCAATACGAGTTTTAAAATTAAACACTTCGAATGACTTTGTTTTGAAAACAAATATATCCTTTTATATGATTTCAAATTAAATAGTTTTGAAAATGGTTTGAGATCACTTGCTCATTTGCAAGGCATGGTTTTTGCAATCAAATTTGATTTTCAAAGCTGGGTTTGAAAAAGTTCCTTTTGGGACAGTTGCAAACAAAACCCTTTCACAATTATTTTGTTTAGCAAACGTGTTGCAATACATTTCAAAGTCGTGGTCTTTTTGAAATAAGTTTGGCTCATTGGTTGAATTCAAAAGCTTTTAAGATAAAACTTGAGCCATTTTTCTTTTAGTTCACAAACATTTTATTAAATGTTGGTGTGCAAGAAAAACTTTTATTTTGAAATGAATTTTGAGTAGGGAAGCTTTTCAAACAAAAGGCACGGAGGGTTGTTTTGAAATTGCACGGGGGAATAAAATAGATAGGTCTTTAGATTAGTTTAGGCATGCTATTAGGGATGTCCAAAAGTAGCAAGGTAGGGTTTGATGGTCAGGATCTATTCCTAGGTAGAGATATCTAAGTCTCAGAGGTCTTGAGATTATTCACAAGTATACTTGTGCAAAAGAGGAAATCCTTGCATTTATTAGTAAGATGAATTCTCTTACAAGCTTGAAATTGGACATGTTTAAACATGATACATCAACTAGAATCGAAATCTTGACTACATGCTAGTGAGTATCATTGTCCAGATTGAGGACATTCTCAACAGAAGCTGGAGTAGGAACAATCTTCCTTTCGGGGCATTTTGTCACATCCATAGCAGGTGATAAACACGCTACTTGTGATTGCCACGAGATTCTTTGTACCAAGATTCTGAATCGACGGAGTGGTCTTCATTCTTTTGTTGTCGGCTTCTCTGAGGTTAGGATGATCACGTCCATAGTAAGTGAAATGCACACTGCCTGTAGAAGTAGGTGCAGTAGCGTTCCACATGCCTCGAGCCTGGGTACGATATGAATCTGTGATTGCTCTCATTTGTCGTACTAGTGAGCCATTGAATGATCCATTAATACGGCATCTCTTCCTTCCATCGACTATCTCATACTCGAGAAGGTCTTCTTCTATCTCAATTGCCTTGTTAATTACTTCTTCAATGGTGTGGTAGGTGCTTCCCGCAAGGGCTATTCAGATGCCATCGTTTAAACCTCTGCGGTAGTAGAACATCATATCTTTCTTAGAGTCACGTACGGCAGGTGCGTAACGCAACATGTGGTTGAAGTGGATGTTGTACTCGTGTACACTTCTTGTTCCTTGCCTTATGCTTCGGATCTCTCTTTCTAAGTCCTTCATTGCATCTTCTAGCACATAGTGTTGGCGAAAGGCTTCGCTAAACTCTCTCCATGAGATGCTGGTTGGGTTGGAATGGGCATTGCTGAATGTGTTCCACCATGTGTGTGCGGAACCTATGAGTTGATGGGCTGTAATCTTCACACTTTCTTCTTCAGTGTAGGTGGTCGAGTCTAGCTCTTCTGCCATATCATATAGCCAGTCTACCGCTGTGATAGGATCATCGTCAGTTTCATCAAAGGTAGGGAGCGGTTGAGGGCTTCGTTCGGTAGGGTTTCCATTGGGTAGCAGAGAGTGAAGTTCTTCCTTCTCGAGGTTGAGTCCTATGGGTGGCAGGTGACTACCTTGATCACTGTCCAGGGTGACTGAAGGGGTTGAGCTATGGTTCAAACTACCAGGTTGATGGTTGGGCATCTGTGCGGGGGTCAAGGGGATTAGGAATCATGTGCAAGTGGCATGATTTATTAATAGCTTGATGTATGTTTAGATGATTTAAACAATTTAAAAGCATTTAAATCTATCCTACACTCATACAAAGAAGCATGAAGAACCATAAAGATGCGATAAGAACCAATCACTCATTACATTGGGTTGATTACAAGGCGATATCCTTGGTAGCTACACCAAAAGATCCGCGGAGAAAACGTACTACGCGTAAGTAGCTTAAAATGGTTGACATTCTACACTAGTCATGGTACGGCTTGTAGCTACACAGGGTTCATCTTCATCATCTTCTACCTACCCCCTTATCATGATGAGTCTTGTCTGAGAAGCTAGACAGGTGGGGTCGAAGAACTTTCTTCCATTCTACATGGTTGGGCATAGGTCGGGTAGTTTCTTCGTAAAAACAAACTTCTTCCCATTGTCATGCAGGTAGAGGCAGGGTTTCATGTACATCACCATGTGGATGACGCTGACTTGCTTTTCTAACTCAGTAACATTTGTGCTGGTAAAAGTTCGTGTCGTGGTCTAGCTCTAGCATGAGTCTATCTTGAATAAACAGGTGCTTCCTTACTAACCTATAGGTTGTCATTAGTCCCTTTAGGTGGGTTCGGCTTCATCCCACTACCCGTGCACTTGTTGAAGGCATCGAGGGCACGGGGTAATAGACGGCAAGGGTCCATGCTCGAGGGTTTGTATGCATCTCGCATCACAAATTGAATAGCATGCACAATAAGCGGCATCGCCGATAAAAACAACATTCTCCATCCTAGGAATGATGCAAGGCTTCAATGCTACATTTCCTTGCACAGGAGAGTCTTCAGGGTCACCATGTAGCAGGCTTCGGTTCCTCTAGGTATTACCCATTTGTGGCACGTCTATTGTCACTTTTGTTCAGGGACTCCTTATCTCTTGAAGCTCTTCTAGTAGAACTTGGGTGTGTCCATTATGGTACTCTAAGTAGATAAGTAGAAGGCATGCTTCTAACAGGTCATCGTTTACATGAGGGTCCAGAATATGGTCAGCAAGTCCAATACAGGAGATAAGCCAAGCACAAAAATGGTGCATGGTCGGTAATATAACCGAAAGAAGGGCTGGCTCATCCTATTCTATCATCCAATCCTAAGGGTCTCGTCCTAGGGTCTAGCATGGCTCCGATACCAACTGAAACATCCTCAATTTTCCACGAAGGGAAAATCCACAGAATGATATACAACAGTTGATAATCATTTCCATACATCGAATTTTGGGAATACAGAGTACAAGTAGAAGGGTTTACAATAATAATTACAACGCCACATGGCGTAATCAGAGTATATCTAACATCCAGAACAGCTGGTGAAGGCGGAAGTAAAATGCGGAAGCAGCTTCGATCTCCAACTTGAGCGTAGGCACAAGACCTTCTAATCCTTTCAATCCTATCATCACAGGAAATCTGCACACCGCCAGATGTGTGCAGGCCATGGTCAGCAACGAATGAGCTTTAGTGGAAAAATAGAAATAAAGGGATCTGGCGCATGCGGAGTAGCAACAAGTATAATAATAGTAATAATAGTAATCAAGTTTAACACATTCCCAAATCCCACACACTCATCCATCCACCATCCCATCCATCCCATCCACACATCACCACACCCCACACACCACACACCACACCCCACCACGCTTCACGTAGCCGGCAAGACGACTCCCTCTCGTCAGGCCTCAACGACCCGCAGCCTCCCAGGCTCACGGTCGGATGTAACCTACCCAATCCCAAGGAAGGCAGAAGACTCCTCTCCTAGACAAGCAAGCATCACATGGGACTGGTCCATAGCCGATGAGTCGGCATATGTATCGATCGATCAACCATACACTCTGCAGAGGTTTCACTATTCCATAAGATAGCCATCATAGGTGCTCTAGATTCACCTAGGCAGGTATCGATCGCCATAAGCCTAGAGCGAATACCATCCCGCCACTCGACCACGGCCGCCGAGACGTGAGACATAGTACCGGCCAAGGGGTCACTATGTTGGTTAAGAAGGGTGTGAGCACTCTCGGCGTACCTTCCGACACATATCCGCTTACTCCCGTGCGGTAATGGCATTCGTTCTACCGAGATGGTTAGACCGTCTCCTCCCCATTAGAGAGCGAGTGGAAAGTAAGCGTCCAATGATCCGGTCCACGAGCCCTCAAGTCCTTAGGCGTTGGCCCGACAACGATGTCTCCCCGCATGGGCTAATCTTTACCGTCTTTGCCCACGGCACCCCATTCCCAAGGCTCCACTCTGGGAAGCTCACACCATGGGACACCTCAAACAACACCAGTTACCCGCCACAGGTAATCAATCAACGGGGATACCCAGGCCGTATCCCCTCGGCAAGACTCGCTTGAAGCTCGTCGTAATCCCTGTCCGGCCGACTCAACCCTCACCACGCACCCAAGACTCACGCAGCACACCGCTCATCACCAAGTCCGGCATCCCAAGCCAAACCATTCCCAAGGGTTCACCACCCGCACCTCATATACAATGCGAAGTGGAGTTATAATAAGTAAGGTGATGATAAATGCAAGCACGCAGAGAGGCGGTAATATATAAGTGCGAGCGCAAGGCTGGGTAACATGGTAAAAGGCTTCGAACAAGGTAAATATAGCTCAGGAAATAGCATGCATCTTATACTAGCAAAGGAGTAAATATAAAGCACTAGCAATACTGAACATGCAATGTCTAATAGGATTCTCTAAAATAAAGGTGCTGCCATGACACCTGCGATGTCGAGGAAGTAGTGGTACGAATCCGGTAGTAGTGGTACAAGTCCGTCTGTAGTGGTACAAGTCCTCCTCCGTAGTTGTTCAGCAGGTTCACTCCCTCGAGTTCGTAGTCTCCATCCTCAGATCGTTCCTCGCCCGAATCGACTCTGAAACCGAAACGTAATAGTCACGTTAGCGACTCCTACAGAAGCCACAAAGAAGCAAATCAAATATAGAAGAACCAAATGCACTCAAACATAGTCCCAAAGCGTCGGGCTCGATTTTAGATGAATTTACATATAAATATCATAATTTTTGGAGCTCGTATGAATAAGTTATGAATTTTTGAAGTTTAAACGGTATTCCGAAAATAATAAAAGGCTGAATTAATGTGGGGCTGACACGTGGCAGCTCGTCATTAGGCCACGTGGCATGCTGACGTGGCTGCTGATGTCAGCAGGCGGGACCATGCTGACGTCAGCATGACGTCATGATGACGTCAGCGTTGACCCGGTCAACCCTAGATGGGCCACTAATGGGCCGGAATGGGCCGCCAATGGGCCGGTTGGGCCGGGCCGGGCCCAACACGTGGCGAGCTGTGGTGAAGCCGCGTCGGCGGGCTGGATCCGATACGGGCTTTGGTTCACGCGGGCGGCTCATCATGGACGGGGGCGCCTTGGTCCATGGACCATCCTTTGGTTCACGGTGCACCGCGTGCACCCTCCTTCACTGGCTCTTGGTCTACGGTAGACTGGTTCCACGGAGGTCCACAAGAGGGGTAGCCGGTCCATCATTTTGGCGCACGGAAGACATGATCGTGGGGACCCACCAAGGGAGGCTCGGTCCACATGGACCAAGTCCATCCACCACGCGCCAGTACCTTCCATCTCATCCCCATCCTCACATCATGCCCAGTGTGCGGCCATGGCACGGCCGGCGGCGGCACGGCGGGGCTTCCCGGCGCCATGGCGGCTCTTGCTCCACGCCGGCAAGCGCATCCGCTCCGCGGCGGCATGGAGGGCATGGCAAGGCCATCAGCGCGGTTCATGGGGCGCTAGGCGGAGCTTGGCCGTACGACGGCGGCCTAGCTGCGGCGACGCTCCACGGCAACGGGGCAGGGGCCACCCAGGGTTCAATTGAAGGCACGGGGCTTCGATTGGTATCACCAGGGCCACGTTCGACCCACCGGCATCGACCAAGAGACACGGCGGTGCCCAATTTCTACGGCGAGGCAAGCGGCGGCACGACGGTCATGGCGGCGTTCGGCTCGGCGTCAAAGCAGGCGTCCACCAGCTTCGTCTTCTCCATCGGGGACGCCGCGGTGTGCAGTGGCCCACGGCGCAGCTCACGGCGCTGCCTCGGCGAGCGAGGCGGCCAGAGTCGGCCGGCGCAATCACACCACGGTGGCGCTCCCAGAGCGCCCCGTGCGGACCCCATCTCCGGTGGGAAGGTCGGGGTAGGTTACCACCGGGGTCGCCTCTCGCTGGTGGTGTGCGCACGGGGTGCGCCCGACCACGGCGGACGAAGTCCCGGTGTCCAAGGTGTCCGGGGGTTCATGGCTTGCCGGCGAACGGCGGCGCACGGTGGCGGGCGTGGCCACGGTGCGGCGAGCATGGCGGGCAAGTTCGCCGGCATGGTGGTAATGGCCATCCAGGGGCTCTTGGCTGGTCTATGCGTGCGGTGCGTGTGTGTCCAAGGGCCGGGCTTGGCCATAGCCTACGCGCTTGTGGTGGAGCGCCATGGCTTAGGTAGAAGCAGGGCCGGGGTTGGTCAAGCGGGCATGGTGGCTTACCTGCGCGGCGCGGACGGGGATGAAGGAGCGGTACGGCTTCAAGGTCGAAGGCGAGGTCGGGCTCGCGGTTCTAGTCCAGTGGTGGGTCCCCGGTCAGCTGCTTCCTCCCGGTGATCTTCTTCCCCGTTGGTGGCGGCGGCGGCTTCTTCTTCCCCGGCGTCGGCGCTGGTCTTCTTTCTTCCCCGCCCCCTTCTTCTCCTTCCTCCCCACTTCTCCTTCTCTCTTCTTTGGCTTGGTGTGCGGCGCGGGGTCAGGAGGAGATGGAGGCCACCAGAGGCGGCTGCTGCTACTTATAGGGGCGCTCTAGGGTTCGTGGCGAGGCTCCGGCGTCGCGGCGCCGCTTGATGTGATGGTCGGCGGACGTGGCACCATCAGGGAGCTCGGCAGGTCGCTATCAAGGTCATCATGGGTCCCAGGCGTCAGAGAAAGGCAGCAGGGCAGCAGCGCGCGGGCGAGCGCGTCCGCTTTTCCCGAAAATCGCCGGGCTGCCGCGGCATGTGCTGCGCGCGCGCGAGAGGGAAAAGGTGCGCGCCGCGAGTGTTTTCCTGACAGTGCTGTCGGTGCCTGGTCGGCCACCTGGCGCGGCGCTATCATGGACGCACCACGAGCCACCGATTCGGATCCGAGGCGGAGGACTTGGCTTGGCGGCGAAGTTTCGTTCCCCGGTCGAAAGCAGAGCAACGGGAGAAGAAAAGGAGGGGACCGGGAATATGACAGGCGGGGCCATGTCATCAGCGGGGGAAAGGAGCAGGGCACGTGATCCGTTGCTCCCGTTCGGTTGATGGAGGGGGCCGCGGCCACTGCGGGCTTGTTGCTGGGCCAGCAGCATTTGTGGGCCGTTAGAAGAATGGAAAGAAAAAGGAGGAGCAAGCAGGCCAGGTGGGAAAAATGGGCCGGTAGCCTGCTCACTGGGCCGGTTCGGGTGAGGAAATGGAGAAGTTTTCTGGCAGCCGACTGGGCCGTCCAGGAGAGTTTGGGCCAGAATGGTGTTTGCCAATTGGTTTTCTTTTCTTTCCTTTTCCGTTTTTGTTTTCTTTTCTTAAGCACAAGTATATGTATTTGTAGTCCATGTCTCTTGTATATTATTTTTCATGGTGGTCATACTAGGTCATAGGCTATGTTGGGATTTTATCCCCATAATATTATGTTTATTTATTGCATAAGTAAATATGCAAGAGTTGGTTTAGTTATCCAATACAAAAATCCAAATACTCCAAATCTCGAATGCATATATGAATGCTTGACTATTTGACACAAGTGCGATTCCTACGCACTAATTATCACATGAGGTATTTATAGGAGTAACACCTAGTTAAGATAGCGACCAAGCATTGGTCTCTCTATGCATGATCTAGGGTGGCCTACTATATGTCACCCATCCCTACTTAGGGTATGGTAGTGTAGTATCTACGTAGTTGGCATGTATACTTATCTAAGAATCTAAGCTCATGGGAGGTTAGGATGTGATGCTATGACCGAATTCAACATGTGACCAAGGTAAGTTGCTATGTGGCATGTCATCCCACTAGGGTTAGCACTAGTTAGGCTAGCTAAGTGTTGAGTTGTCGAGCAGGGTCTTAGTTTACTATTCATGACCACTTTATACATATGATCAAGTAGTGGCCCACTAGGTGGCAAGCATAGGGTTAGGGCTCACTCCTCTAACTTGGCATCATAGGTAGGTTGTCTCACTAAGGTGGTTCTTTGGGGGTTTATCCATCAGAGTGGCTACGTAGCTAGTCAAGCCGAGGTAGGTAGTTCCTATTATCGAGGTATGGTGTTAAGCAACTACTTTCTCAAGGGTAGAGGTATCTCCCTGGGTTGACGAGGGTTGATCTACCAGGGTAGCTATATGTGTGTATGTGGCTTCTATTACCATGACACTGGGTATCCACATTCTCACGTGGAGAGGCGTTACCATGGTTGGCATGTTATCACTAGTCTTTGACCAACTATGATCAAGTAGTTAGTTGCTCAGTGGTGGATAGGCTCTACTACTATGGCTTAGGGTTGCTGAAAGGCCCTTGTTTGGTTTTGATAATTGAGTGACAACTTTAGGTGGACTAACATGTGTGATGATTGAGATACACAGGAGTTAGTTCACAAGCACATGTGTGTGAGCAACATATGCCATGGTGGAGATGGTTTGGAGATGTTGTGAGGCTCAACACATGAGTTGATGAAGGAGCTCATTGCAAATGAGACATGACATGGAGTCATGTGACCAAGAGGTGAAGATCAAGATGAGGCTTGGCTTGATGGACCGGTTGCAAGTGTGAAGGGCAAGTTGAGGCCGCAAAGCGAAGGACCATGCGATGGTGAAGCTTGGGCAAGACTTGGCGCCGATGGACCGACGCAACGGTGAAGAGCAAGTGAGGTCAAGATCGATGGACCAAGAGTGTCACATGATGATATGAAGTGGATCATATCATTTGATGATCGTGTCGGTGCATGTTGTTGCATTGGCACAATGGAGGAAGACGGTGGAGATGGAAATGCGCAAGGCAAAGGTATAACCTAGGGCATTTCATTTCACCGGTCTAAGGTTGAGTAGAGAAGTACTTGACCGGATTTAGGATAGATGGCCGTACTATCAAGAGGGGTAATCTTGTTTGCATATCGGTCATCTAGTGCCACTTGAGCGATCTAACATTGCGATGTGCTAGGATCGAGTGGCATGGTGAGTTGAAGAGAAAATCCTTTGAAAATGATTGTGAAAATGCTAACACACAAGCACATGGAGTTGTACACTTGGTGGTGTTGGCACATTTACAAAGGTGGCGATTGTTCGCGCTGTGGTTTGTAGGGTTTGTCGGCGCTTTCGGGAAAATTGGAGGCATATTTTCCATTGCGCCGGATGCAAATTGTTGTTGGAAACATGCTATCTATGGTGGTCAAGTTGGTATACTTGTTGGACAGCATGGTGGAGAAGATTGCGTCTTCGGCCACGGCTGTAAATCATGGATTTACAAGTGCGGGACGCGGCGGGCGGACGGACCAGCGGCCGGGGCCCGGACGCGTCCGGCGCGTGGAAGGTGGCGTGGGCGGCTGCGCTCGGGCGCTCTGAAGCGACGGACGCCCGGAGAAAGGCGCGTCCGCGCACGCCGGACTCGGACCGAAACTTCGGTGCCGAGTGCCGCGAAGCACGTTCGCCCCGGAACGCGCGCCCGGGCGCGAAGCGCGGACTCGGGCGAAGTCCTTGTTTGGCGTCCGCGGTTCTACGTGCGCGGGCGGTCTTGGTGGATGCAACGCCGGGCCAGCGTCCGCGGTGGTCACCCGGGCGCGTCCGGCCCGCAGGTTTGAGCGAGATCGTGAGGTAGCCGTTGGGGATCAACGGTCGACTTCGAACGGTCGGTACACGTGGCGTGACGGGAGAGCGCCGGACGCGGCTTGGAGCGTCCGGCGGTGGAGCCGGACGCGTCCGGCGTTCGTGTTTTTCGGTTGCCGAGGTGGCAACGGCTAGTTTCAGCCCTTGGGGCTATATATACGTGGTTTGGCCGGGCGTGGCCGGTTCGAGCACGCCACGGCTATGTTGCCTTGTGTGGTGGTGCTTGGAAGCCCTCTAACTCACATATGCTTGGTAGTGACCATCCGATAGTGTGAGAAGAGTGATTCTAGTGCGAGTGCTTTGTGAGATTGCATTTGTGGCACTAGGTGGTTGTGTTGCAAGCCGGAGAGCTTGTTACTCTTGGAGGATTGTCACCTCCTAGACGGCTTGGTGGCAAGAGGCTCCGTGGTAGCACGCGTGGAGATACGGTGCTCGGAGAAGAGATTGTGAGAGGTTCGGTGCTCACCTCGCGGGGATCGCGAAGAGTAGCCTTATTGGATTGCGCGTGTCATTGAGTTACCACCCTTGCGTGTGTGGGTTTGCTCGGTGCCTTGAGGGGCTCACTTGAGAGTGGTGTCTTGCGGTGCCTTGCGGGCGTGCCTTGAGGGGCAAGTGACTTGAGGGTCACACCGAAGAACCATCTAGGTGAAAAGACCGGAGGAACCACCGAAGGTGTTGGTCGACACAACGGGACGTAGCTTGGGGGCAACCAAGTGAACCTGGTGAAAAATCGCCGAGTCATCTTGTGTCCACACTTCGCGGTGGTTTGCAATCTCTTTCACAAGCTTTGTATTTACTTTTCTTACATTCTTGTATAGCTTGTGTAGTTGCTCTTGTGGTTAGTTAGCTTGAGTAGCTTGTTAATCACCTTCTTGTTTGTGTAGCTAGAAGTAGAGTAAGTTGCCTTGCTTAGCTTGTGTAGTTAAGTAAGATTGAGCTCTTGGGTTTGGCTTGTGTAGCTTTGTCCATGAGCATCTAGTGAGCTTAGGTTGGCTTTGTGCTTTTGCTCATTAGAATTGTGTAGGTGCACACCCGGTTGCTAAAGTACTAGTTGCTTAGGTTTGTGTGACCTTGCAAGCTAGACTTGTTTAGTGTGCACTAGCTAGATTGGCACCTTGTCTTCTTGTTTAGGATCTTTTACAAGGTGCATCTAGAGACATAGATAGAGGGTGAAAGCCTTGGTTAGGCCGATAGATTTAATTCCGCACTTATATCGGTTAGCCGGAGCGATTAGTTTTAAAAAGGACTATTCACCCCCCTCTAGTCCGCCATCTCGACCTTACAAGTGGTATCGAGCCGGGTCTCTCATTTAGTGGTCTTAACCGGCCCGAGAGGATGGCGGATTATGGGCTAGATGTTGAGTGTCCACACATTTTTGATGGCACACACTTTGCACGGTGGAGAAATTGGATGTCATGCAATTTTAAGTTTATTTCTCCTCAAATGTGGTGGATTGTAGATGTGGGCTTCTCTTGTGCAATTGAAAGGAAAACTCAAGCACAAAAGAATTGCTTCACTCTCAATTGCCAAGCTACTAACATCTTCTATAGATCTTTGGATGATAGCATATTTGAGGAGATCATGGATTTTGAGTCCGCTCATGAGATTTGGGTATATCTCAATGAGAAGTATGGAGGGGCCTTCGATGTTGTTGATGAGGAGTCCATGTTGGTGGCACATGAGGTTGTTGAGCATGACCATAACAAGGTTGTTGTGGAGAATTGCTCCACCTCATGGTCAAGTGAGGAAGATGATCGATCTACCTCAAGCTCACTTGACAAGATGGAGGATGATGCCTCAAGTGATGCAAGTAATGATTCTACCCCAAGCACACTTGATGGCGATGATGGTTCATGCTCCAATGATGATGCTACTACAAGCTCTCCGACATCATCATATTGCTTCATGTCACAAGGTGACACTAAGGTATCAAGTTGCAATGTGATTGATCATGCCTCTTATGATGAGCTTGTTAGTAGACTTGCTAGCATGACCATGTCTTTAGAAAATGAGAAAGCAAAAACAATGAATCTTGAAAGTGAAAACTCTTTTCTAAAGACAACATGTGAACAACAAAAGCATCTACTTTATGTTACTACTTGTTCACATGATGTGCTAAAATTGACTCATGAGCAACTTTGTGTTACTCATGAAAACTTGTTGAAAGATCATGCTTTTCTCACTAAGAAGTTTTCCTTTGAAGAAATTAAAACTAGTGAGAGCTCATCACTTGGGTTGAATGATCAATCACATATGACTAACCTTTGTGATGTAGGGAAGAAGCATGTATCCACCTCTCATAATGATTTACTTGATATGCCATGTTCTTCACAATTAGATGCTTGTTCTACTTCTATGTCTTGTGAGACTAATCTTTTGAAGGAGAACAATAGACTCAAAAGCAAAGTGAAGAATTTGAACAACAAGCTAGAGAGGTGTCACAACTCTCAAGTCACCTTCGAATATATGTTGAAGAACAAGAGAAGATATGGTGACAAAAGTGGCCTTGGTTTCAACAAGGACAATGTTGGGTTGAGTGAAGTGCCAAAGATCACACATTCTCAACTCTTGAAGAGCTACAAGAGATTTGGCAACATGAATGGCATCCGCTACAACAACACCAACATCAAGGGAAAGAAATGGGGCAAGAGAAAGTATGAGAAAGAAATGAAGAGGCTAGAAGAAGAAAGGCTCTCTCATCTCATGTGCTTTCAATGCAATAAAATGGGACATCTAGCAAGAACTTGCCCAAACAAAGAGAAGTCTCAACCAAAGCCACAAGATGAGCAAGAAAAGAAACCCCAAGATCAAGTCAAGATCAATCATGAAGATATAGTTGATGACTTGAAGATGATGAAGAAAAAGAAAACAAGAAGGGGTGGAAGAGCAAGGCACCCAACTCTTATTCTAGATGCCAAGATGATGATGAGCAAGAATCAAGAGAAGAAAGATTTGGTTCACATCAAGTGCTTCAAGTGTGGAGAGATGGGACACTATGCCTCGGGTGTCCTACCAAGCTTGAGAAGAAGGCTCAAGCAACTCAAAAGAGGCAAGGCAATGAAGAGCATCACATGAGCAATGAAGAAAAGGCTCAACGAAAAGAAGATGTTATTCATGCCGGAAAGGGGACACATGGCTCATTCATGTCCCCTAGGTAACAATTCTAAGCCTATTTCAATTGATGCAAATAATATGCTTAGAAAGGATGGTAATGGTACCTCTACGGTCTCTATTGCAAAACATCCCGCTATCCATACTAAGGCTTTGCCTAGGTATGTGGCTCCTAACTTGAGAGGACCCAAACATGTTTGGGTACCATCAAAAAGTGGATGATTGTGTGTAGGTACCATAGCATTGGAGACTTGATTCAATTGAGTTCATTTCATTCATCATTTAATTGAATCAAGTATTGAAGCTTAGTGCTATTCCTCTCCCAATGCCAAGTCATGACAAGTGAAGTCAAATGAGCTACAACATACAAGTGCAATTATCAAGTTGTGGTAATTTATTGGTCATATTCGAAGGCTTACAAATTATTTGAGTTGAAGCTTGCTAGTGGATGATCATGTGCTATCAAGGTATATCTCTAGTTGACCTAATCCATTTGGGTGCATATGAGTTGATTGAATTGGATATATATATGCATATGTTGCTTGCTATAAGATGATTGAATGGATTCATTGCTTAGTAGTCAAATTTGGATTGGTTTGGTTGGATATGATCACAAGATGACTCTTAATAAGTGGTTTGAATGGATATATGTCTTGTGTTGGTATTCAAACAAATTGATATCAAGTTTGACTCAATTTGAAGAGGCATAGCTCAATTGCTTAAAATCTGTCCAAATATTTAGAATCTGAGCTAGCTGAAAAGACGGCCATGTTTGAGTGATCAAATTTATTTGGATTGGCTTGAAATTTGGTATGGATGCTCTACACTTATGGTACAATATGCTGTACAAACTTCGTGAAGATTGGATAAGAATTGCTTCGGTTTTGGAGTATATCTTGTCAGCATTAGTGCATCAGTTTTCAGCATGCAACAGTAAGTGAAGATGTGAAATCTGGTAGCAATCTAGAAGGCCAATGAAGCTCAAATTTTATAGCTGCTGGTATACTCAATGTTGCACATCTCCACCAAATTTCATGGCATTTGGAGCTGTACATTGTGAGATATGAATTATTCTTTGAAGAGTATAGAATCTGCCACAAAAGTGACTATCATTGGTTATATCAAGAGTCACTCAAATTGAAAGGTCCTCAAGTTGGTTTCATGTTTACAAGTGGTTGAGGAACCTAAGTTTGGTTTTGAATTGGTCTAGAAGCATGAAGAATAATGAGTACAAGGTCATTTGATTGTGAAGTGTATTTGTTACACAGTTGGGTACTCAAATCGAAGATCAAGATCAAACTCAAGATGAAGATGAAGTTTAAGTTCTAGTGACAAATTGAAGATCATTTGGTAGAAAGAAAAGAACTTAAACAAGAAAGAAAAGGACTTAAGGAAGATTTCAAGTGATTCATCATATCAAGTCCAAAGGATCAATCAAAGAAAGGCAATTCAAGTGAGTGTCAAGGATAGTTCTTGGTGATCCAAGAGATATTGGAGATGCTCGGTTGAAGCAATCAAAAGGGTTGATAAAGTAAGCAAGCAACACCCAAGATAGAGAGCAATACATGACAAGTCAAGAAATAATACAAGTGGTGCACAAGTGGTACCCATTCAAGTGGTATTCTCTCATGCAAGCAAGAATCACAAGAAGAAGCGGGCCAACCACAACAAGAAAGTGCACTTGATCTCAAGTGGGTTTTCATCTCATATGGGTGAAGCATGGTATTCAATCATGGTATATATATTGGCTTCATCAAACTTATAAATGAACTTCACATTGCTATTGGAGTAATGAAATTGGAATCTATGTGACTATCCTCTACTCCAACATAGCAAAGGTATCATTGTATTGTGCATGATCATTTCATCCCTCACTAATATGCGGTTAGTGCATATAGTACATGCTTATTAGGATCATGCATAACAATGAAATGTTTTAAATTCATAGTCTATCACTATTGCTTGAGTGTTTGATTTACCTAGTGGTATGAGTATGAGTTTGTTCATGAGCTAGTGAACCCAAGTACTTGATCTAGTTTGAATTGCATATAAGTTTCAAGTACAACATTGACAAGATAACCCTTCTAGTGAGGTGTGAAGAAGCTTGTCATTGGTTCAAACCGAACTTGAATGCTTTTAAGTGATTCATATTAGTTCAAGTCAAAGAAAAGAAGCTCATGAAAGTTTTCAAGTTCAAGAATTGGTTATTCATGACAAATCCAACGAGTGGTTACCATAATACTAGTTCTTGCAAGAAATGTCTAGTCTATCACTATCTTCAAGTGGTGTTCCCCGCAAGTGGTATGGTACACATGGTTTTCATTCAAGTGATATCTAGTACATCAAGATGATGGTTCCACAAGTGATCCTCAACTTTAAAGTGATCAATTCAAATCAAGAGAAGCTACCCTCACCGACAAGAAAGTGTTTACTGATTGGTTTGACTCATGCTTTGTCATAGGGGGAGGAGCCCCACTTCATCGGTATTAGAGACAAAGAAACTTCAAGTGACCTACATGTAGTATCTTTGGTGCTATGACAAAGGGGAGTGCCCAATGCATAGTTACAAGTGGATTCCTTGCAACTACATGTGGATTTTACAAGTGGTGTCATTCCAACATATGGTGTTGTCCATCAAAAATGAAGATTCAAGACTCAACCATCAACCCCTAGTTCCAATCCTTTGCATCAAGAGAATTTTTCTTACATGTGGTATCTTCAAGTGGTATTGCTGCATACCTTTATGGTCATTGATGACAAAGGGGAGAGAATTGTACAAAAGATATGCGAAGAAGCATACAAAGGGGAACAAAAGAAGCATACAAAGGGGAGTAGAAAATGGACATGGATCAAGAGGGAGCAACATTAAAGAATGGAGGAGGATAAAAAATTCCTGATTAAGAGAAGCACACAAGTAGGGGGAGCAAGCTCATGAACTTGTTTGATTGTATTTGATATGTGCATATTCATGTGCTTGCTTGCATTCGCATAAGTTCTTATATTTCAATATGCAATGCTTGTGTGGTGAATGCTAGTTATAGAACTTGATTGATGATTTGAAAAACTAGCACGTATAGGATGGTTTAGCTAGTCACATGTGCTTTACAAGTGGTACTAGAACCTTGCTTATAATGTTGATCTCATGAGGTATCTAGTGTTTTGTTTCATGTGATTTCTAGCTAACCATGATGCTAAGGATGAACTTCAATGGTGCAACTCCGATTTGTATCACGCTTCAAAGGTTTATCTTATACACCTTAGCATCACTTAGTAGTGCTAACTCTCCCAAAATTTCCATACTTATGCATGTGTGCAAGCTTGAAACCAAACCATTTGGGCACACATGTAGGGGGAGCTATCACTACCAAGTTGACTTTGTGGTACTTATCCAAATCATAACATTGAGCTTAAATGTTGGATAAGTGACATAAAGTCCAAATATTCTTAAATTCCATATCTTTGTAGAGTTGTCATCAATTACCAAAAAGGGGGAGATTGAAAGGCCCTTGTTTGGTTTTGATAATTGAGTGACAACTTTAGGTGGACTAACATGTGTGATGATTGAGATACACGGGAGTTAGTTCACAAGCACATGTGTGTGAGCAACATATGCCATGGTGGAGATGGTTTGGAGATGTTGTGAGGCTCAACACATGAGTTGATGAAGGAGCTCATTGCAAATGAGACATGACATGGAGTCATGTGACCAAGAGGTGAAGATCAAGATGAGGCTTGGCTTGATGGACCGGTTGCAAGTGTGAAGGGCAAGTTGAGGCTGCAAAGCGAAGGACCATGCGATGGTGAAGCTTGGGCAAGACTTGGCGCCGATGGACCGACGCAACGGTGAAGAGCAAGTGAGGTCAAGATCGATGGACCAAGAGTGTCACATGATGATATGAAGTGGATCATATCATTTGATGATCGTGTCGGTGCATGTTGTTGCATTGGCACAATGGAGGAAGACGGTGGAGATGGAAATGCGCAAGGCAAAGGTATAACCTAGGGCATTTCATTTCACCGGTCTAAGGTTGAGTAGAGAAGTACTTGACCGGATTTAGGATAGATGGCCGTACTATCAAGAGGGGTAATCTTGTTTGCATATCGGTCATCTAGTGCCACTTGAGCGATCTAACATTGCGATGTGCTAGGATCGAGTGGCATGGTGAGTTGAAGAGAAAATCCTTTGAAAATGATTGTGAAAATGCTAACACACAAGCACATGGAGTTGTACACTTGGTGGTGTTGGCACATTTACAAAGGTGGCGATTGTTCGCGCTGTGGTTTGTAGGGTTGAGTTGGGCTTGGGTCCCTCTCTCCCTCCCGCCGAGTGCAAATTGTTGTTGGAAACATGCTATCTATGGTGGTCAAGTTGGTATACTTGTTGGACAGCATGGTGGAGAAGATTGCGTCTTCGACGGGCTGTAAATCATGGATTTACAAGTGCGGACCTTGCGCGGTCGGACGCGGCCGGGCGGGCCGGACGCGTCCGCGCGCGTGGAAGGTTGGCGTGGGCGGGCGCTCGAGCGGCTGCGCGAGCGACGGACGCCGAGGCGCGCGTCCGCGCACGCCGGACTTCGGACCGAAACTGGTGCCGAGTGCCGCGAGCACGTTCGCCGAACGCGCGCGGACGCGGCGGCGGACTCGGGCGAGTCACCGTTTGGCGTCCGGCGGTTCTGCGTGCGCGCGGGCGGTCTTTGGTGGATGCAACGGCCGGACGCGTCCGGCGGTGGTCACTGGCGCGTCCGGCGCGGGGTTTACGACGAGATCGTGAGGTAGCCGTTGGGGATCAACGGTCGACTTGAGCAGTCGGTACACGTGGCGTGACGGGAGCGCCGGACGCGGCTTGGAGCGTCCGGCGGTGGAGGCGGATGCGTCCGGCGTTCGTGTTTTAGTTGCCGAGGTGGCAACGGCTAGTTTCAGCCCTTGGGGCTATATATACGTGGTTTGGCCGGGCGTGTGGCCGGTTCTTGAGCACGCCACGGCTATGTTGCCTTGTGTGGTGGTGCTTGGAAGCCCTCTAACTCACATATGCTTGGTAGTGACCATCCGATAGTGTGAGAAGAGTGATTCTAGTGCGAGTGCTTTGTGAGATTGCATTTGTGGCACTAGGTGGTTGTGTTGCAAGCCGGAGAGCTTGTTACTCTTGGAGGATTGTCACCTCCTAGACGGCTTGGTGGCAAGAGGCTCCGTGGTAGCACGCGTGGAGATACGGTGCTCGGAGAAGAGATTGTGAGAGGTTCGGTGCTCACCTCGCGGGGATCGCGAAGAGTAGCCTTATTGGATTGCGCGTGTCATTGAGTTACCACCCTTGCGTGTGTGGGTTTGCTCGGTGCCTTGAGGGGCTCACTTGAGAGTGGTGTCTTGCGGTGCCTTGCGGGGCGTGCCTTGAGGGCTAAGTGACTTGAGGGTCACACCGAAGAACCATCTAGGTGAAAAGACCGGAGGAACCACCGAAGGTGTTGGTCGACACAACAGGACGTAGCTTGGGGGCAACCAAGTGAACCTGGTGAAAAATCGCCGAGTCATCTTGTGTCCACACTTCGCGGTGGTTTGCAATCTCTTTCACAAGCTTTGTATTTACTTTTCTTACATTCTTGTATAGCTTGTGTAGTTGCTCTTGTGGTTAGTTAGCTTGAGTAGCTTGTTAATCACCTTCTTGCTTGTGTAGCTAGAAGTAGAGTAAGTTGCCTTGCTTAGCTTGTGTAGTTAAGTAAGATTGAGCTCTTGGGTTTGGCTTGTGTAGCTTTGTCCATGAGCATCTAGTGAGCTTAGGTTGGCTTTGTGCTTTTGCTCATTAGAATTGTGTAGGTGCACACCCGGTTGCTAAAGTACTAGTTGCTTAGGTTTGTGTGACCTTGCAAGCTAGACTTGTTTAGTGTGCACTAGCTAGATTGGCACCTTGTCTTCTTGTTTAGGATCTTTTACAAGGTGCATCTAGAGACATAGATAGAGGGGTGAAAGCCTTGGTTAGGCCGATAGATTTAATTCCGCACTTATATCGGTTAGCCAGAGCGATTAGTTTTAAAAAGGACTATTCACCCCCCTCTAGTCCGCCATCTCGACCTTACAGTTACGGACTATCACTCTCATATGTGGAGTCATGGGCATAGGTTCAAGTCACAATGTCATGGGTTAGTGTGGTAATGCTAACCACTAGTTAACTCTAATTGGGCTGTAGTCGGTTGTAGGGTTTATAGTATAGGCGGGTTTATATTATAGCCGGTAGGTGTACATGCATACCGCTATGCCATGGTGACATTGCTACTAACTCTAGCATAGGGTCATTTAGGGTTTAGGCTTATGACCTAGGGGTCATCACTAGGGCATACTATAGTGAATGATTTGTCATGGGCTCTCACCTGCAAGTATAGTAGGTATTCCTAATCACATGTGACTTAAGAACTAGATTAAGACACATGTGATGTTGTCGCATCATAATGCTTAACAACTACTGCAACCAACTTATATGCAAACTAGTAAGGTTTCTTACAGGACAAGCAACAAACATAGGTTTATTTAGAAAAAAATTTGTAGTTCGGATTTTTGGGATGTTACAGAGGTGTACCACTGTGAGTATTGCCATAGGGATGGTCACCTATTTGAGTTTTGCTTTAGGAGGAAGAGAGATAAATGGCATGAGTATGAGCTTTACCACCACTCTACACATGGAGTGTTTGCTTCACCCTTTTAGAGGCACAGTGCTAGGCCTAGAGGTGCAGTTCCTCAAGGTCCTAGGACTCAAGGTGTGAGACCACGTGGTGGTCGTGCTCGGCGTGTTTTAGGTCTTGCTTATGGCCTTGGACCTCGTGACCATGCCTTTCACTCTTACAGCTTGAGCGGACCACGTTTTCCATGTCGTGGTGATCACTCTACTCAAATGGGACATGGCATGTATGGTGCTTTTCCTAACACTTCTCATGGGCGAATGAGCCAACACTAGTTTCCTTCTCAGTTTACTAACTCCAGTGTTGGACCATTTGCTCACCCCATGTCTTACTATTGATGCAGGATGTAGGCTTGGAGAACACATGGCTAGTTGATTCCGGTTGTTCGTGCCACATGACCAGAAATTTAAAATGGTTCTCCAGCCTTGACCCCACGACATGTAAAGAGTACATCACATTTGGGGACAACGGCAAGGGTAAGGTGCTTTCTCGTGAGTCTGTTCGACTCAATGAGAGCTTTGTTCTCAAGGATATTGCTTTGGTTTTGAACTTGCATTTTAACTTGCTTTTGGTTTCGCAACTCCTTGATGATGGTTATGAGGTGCGCTTTAAGCTAGGCTTTTCTCATGTTCTGGATGCCCAGGAAAATCTTGTGTGTCAAATTGTTCCTTTTGGCAAAGTCTTTCGAGCTAATTTCTCTCGCTCTTTTGGCCTTTCTCGATGTTTGGTGGCCGATTCTTCTTCTGAGCTTTGGAAGTGGCATAGGAGACTTGGTAATTTGAGCTTTGACTTACTAGCTAGGTTAAGTTCACTTGACCTAATCCGAGGATTGCCCAAGTTGAAATTTGAGAAGGATTTGGTTTGCCACCCTTGTCGCCATGGGAAGATGGTTGCTACTCCCCATCCCCCTGTGAACCAAGTGATGACCAAAGGGCCCAACGAGTTGCTTCATAAGGACACAGTTGGTCCAGCTCAGGTCTGATCAGATGGTGGGAAGTGGTATGTCCTTGTGATTGTTGATGACTTTTCTTGCTACTCTTGGGTCTTTTTTCATGGAGAGTAAGGATGAGGCTTTCACTCATGTTCATGATTTGATCTTAAGGTTGCAAAATGAGTTGCCTAAGAATGCCATGCGAGCTATCTACGGTGACAATGGCACGAATTCAAGAATACTCATTTTGAAACCTTCTGTGCTTCTTTGGGTCTTGAACATCAGTTTTCTTCGCCTTATGTCCCTCAGCAGAATGGAGTTGTTGAGCGCAAAAATCGGACCCTTGTTGAGATGGCCAAGATGATGCTTGATGAGCATAGGACTCCTAGGCGGTATTGGGCCGAAGCAATCAACACAGCTTGCCATGTTTCCAATCGCATTTTCCTTCGAGCTTTCTTGAAGAAAACTTCCTATGAGTTGCGATTTGGTCGGCTACCCAAAGTGAGCCATTTCCAGGTGTTCGGGTACAAGTGCTTCATCTTGAAGAAAGGTTACTTGGACAAGTTCGAGTCCAGATCTTCAGACGGTATCTTTCTTGGTTATGCATCTCATTCCCATGCTTATCGAGTACTTAACTTTGAAACTAACCGCATCATGGAGACTTGTGAAGTTACCTTCGACGAAACCACACCTTGTTCTTCTCCTGTCTTTGAGCGTGCGGTGACCGGGAGATTGGTGAGAGCATTTTTGTGGAGGAGTAGGACAACACCAATTGGGGTGATCCCTCGGGGCGACTCCACCGGCTGCCCTAGTCGACCTGCGACGACCACTTCAGTTGATGGCCCCGGTCCTTCCACTTCGACTACTTGGGGGCGGACGACCGGTTTCCTCGCTTGCACCCGTGCACCCGAGGGAACTCCACCCCTACTTGATTGAGGAGGCGACTTCTTCAAGAGAGGCACCTCGGTACATTCAGCATTGCCATCCTCCTGAGACCATGATTGGTAACATCAATGAGCGTGTTACATGCAACATGTCGTATGAGATTTCACATTTCGCACATTCTGCTTTTGTTGCTTCCTTTTAGCCCAAAGATGTTGGACAGGCTTTATCTAATCCTGATTGGGTCAATGCTATGCATGAGGAACTAGAGAACTTTGAGAGAAACCAAGTCTGGGTTCTAGTTCCACCTCCACCACAGTGTCATCCCATAGGTACCAAGTGGGTCTTCAAGAATAAACAGAGTGAGGATGGGGTTATGGTGAGAAACAAGGCTAGGTTGGTTGCTCAGGGGTTTTGCCAGAAAGAGGAGATAGACTTTGAGGAAACCTTTGCTCATGTTGCCTGTTTAGAAGCCATTAGGATCCTTTTACCCTTTGCAGCTTCGAAGGGGTTCAAGCTGTATCAGATGGATGTAAAGAGTGTTTTTCTGAATGGGTACATAGAAGAGGAAGTGTATGTGAGGCAACCCCCAGGTTTTGGAAATCCCAAATATCCTGACCATATGTCTACAAACTCTACAAAGCCCTTTATGGTCTAAAACAAGCCCCGAGAGTGTGGTATGAGCGGTTGAAGTCTTTTTACTTTGGCAAGGGTTTTACCATGGGTTTTGTTGACAAAACCTTGTTTCTCCTCAAGCATGGCAATGACACTCTCTTGGTGCGGATTTACGTGGATGATATCATCTTTGGTGGCTCTTCACATGCTCTTGTTGCAAAGTTTTTAGATATGATGAGCAGGGAGTTTGAAATGAGCATGATGGGCGAGCTGACATTCTTCCTCGGTTTGCAAATCAAGCAAACTCAGGAGGGGACGTTTGTACATCAAGGGAAGTACACCAAGGACCTATTGAGGAAGTTCGATATGGGCGAGGCTAAGCCTCTTCTTGACGCCTATGTCGACCATGACGGTGATGGACCTAGATCTGGAAGGAGAAGCCGTGGACCAGAAGGAGTACCGCAGCATGATCGGGTCGTTGCTGTACCTGATGGCGACGAGGCCCGACATTCAGTTCGTTGTCTGTCTCTGCGCACGCTTCCAGTCTTCGCCGTGCACTTCGCATCATCAAGCCATCAAGCGAATCATGCGGTACCTATGCTTTACTCCTGAGCTCGGTCTTTGGTACTCTACCTCTTCGACTCTTTCTCTTTCGGGCTATTCTGATGCTGATTACGCCAGTTGTCGAGTTGAGAGAAAGTCTACCTCTGGTACTTGTGAGTTTTTGGGTTTGTCACTTGTTTCTTGGCCCTCTCGCAAGCAGTCAAACATCTCCCAATCCACTTGTGAGGCTGAGTATGTTGCGGCCACTGCCTGTTGCTCTCAGCTGCTTTGGATAGTTGCTACTTTGAGGGATTTTGGCCTAAACTTCACCCGAGTGCCTCTTTACTATGATAGCACCAGTACCATAAGCATTGCCAAAAACCTAGTGCTCCACGCTAGAACCAAGCACATTGAGGTCCGCTTTCATTTTCTGAGAGACCACCAAGAGAAAGGTGACATTGACCTAAGGCGTATCCAAACCCATCACCAAATTGCAGACTTTTGCACAAAGCCTTCTGACCAAGCTCAGTTTGCTCACTTGTGAGGGGAGTTGGGCACTTGCTTCCCATTTTAGATGTGGGAAGTTTTGTATCTTGTATAGTTCTTTTGCTTCTTTTGCTTTGTTTTTGCTCTTTTGTATCATATTGCATATCATCTCATCATGTATTATAGAGCATTTGTCAATCTTCATGGTTATAGCAGTTTGAATACAATTATGCTCCTGCTAGTATGTCTTGTTTATACGTGATGGTGCTTGTAGTTTAAGCTCTTTTTTATCATATTGACACATGTTATGAGCTAAGCCTGTTTTTAAATGTGAACTTGCTTAATACATGGTGAAATCTAAAAAATGTTCACCATTGAGGTTGGTGCCTAGCATGCATAGGTTTGTGATATCCTTTGTTCTATCTTGTGTATGCAAAGTGCCTATGGCTCATGCATTGATTCATACACCGACGGCCGACACCTACATGACCTTGTGGCAAAATTAATGAAAGACTCTTATCATGGTCATAAAAATTAAAAAAAAAATCTCTCGAGTGCATAAGGGACCGGCAAGTGCCTATGTGACCTTGTGGCAAAATTCACGCAGACCGACATAAGGGACCGGTGTGCCTTTGACAATGTATGGGCGCGCTCGTGATAGCCCCTTGGGGTACATGGGATAGCACAAGGTTGATTTCCGGCTTATGTTTGCTATGTGCTAGTCTTAGTGGTGAACCCCGTTTTTGAGAAATGCTTAAAATTGGTCAAAAATGCTAAGTATCGTATTTCATTTCATTTGATCAGTTTGAGCATTGGCTTTGACATGCGCTTGTTGCTATACACTTGATAGCACTAACTAGAGCATCTTTATACTCAGATTGCTATACTCCTGAAGCTTTGCATTTCTGCATTTCATTGCATTCATAGCATATTTTGAGGGAGAGTTGCAGACTCTTTTGCTTCTATCTTGATAAGTGCATGTGCTAACAAGGGGGAGAATGATCCACAAATCCAGAGCGTTTGCATACATTTGTGAGAATGCATTTGTCAAGGGGGAGTTGCACTCCGAGCTGTTTTGCTAGATGTGTTGAGCCTTTGCCTCTTCCGGAGGGTCTAGCTGATTTCGAGCCGTTTTCAAGTGCTTTGTGCTTTGCTAGTGGCGTTGAGCCCTTTTCTACCTCTTCTTGAGGACTAGCTTTCGTTTTGCATGGTTGCGTCGAGCCATTGCCCATGTCTTTGGGGACCAAGTTGTTGCTCAAGTTTTGCTCATTTCAAATGACCCATTTCTAGCTTCTCCTTGGCTTTTGGTCATTTGGGTGAGTTGTCTTTGGTTTTGTGTTGGTGTTGACAATACACTCATCAAGGGGAGATTGCGGACACATGGTTCTTTCCATAACCATTGTGTAGCGGTTTTGGTGATGAGTGATTGTCAACATGCCAACACATTGGCGTGTGTGGGTGTGTTCAACTAACCGTGGCACGCGGATCGTGTCGAATAATTGTGTCTCTTGGCTTGTGGTGTGTAGGTGTGGAGTCTGGATGCGGTGGTCGACGGTGTGGTGAAGGCCAAGGAGGGCGTGCTGTGATGACGGACCGAGTGCAGTGAAGGGCGGACGTGAGGCTTGGACCGAGGGACCTGGAGGCCGGGCGGCCAGCCGCGGTGGATAACACTTGGGACATCGACAAGTGCAAGTGTACACGGTGGGGGATGCGTACGGGCTACGCTACTCACGGGCGGTTTGGTGGTTTTGCCTCAAAACCATCAGCGATGGTTTGATGGTTTCACCTCAAAACCATCGGCGGCGGGTTTCGCAGGTTTGTGTCTCAAAACCCGAGCGGAGGTCCCGATGCGGACGGACGGCACATGGCGGCATCGGGAAGATCGCGTGGAAGCGAGACTACCGGTGAGGAGGCGCGGTGGCCATCGGATCAAGTGAAGCTTGGGCTGGACCATAATGCCCCCGGCTAAGTGGTTTGGTCTCGTATGTATCCAAGGGCAAAAAGGGAATGTGTAATAGGCCCTGATAAATAAGCATGAGGGGTTCCCCTTTTCCCTCACCTCTTTACCGCTTGGCATTTTTAGTTTTCTCTTTCTTCCTTGCTAGGTTTTCCCCCTCTAGTGTTCTTGGTGAGAGAGAGGTCCATGGATTCATAGAATTCGTTCTTGAACCAAGATCAAGGGAAGAGAGGCCCCTAGTCCTCTCTGTTTTCTCTGGGAGTAAAGATTGCGTTGTGTTCATGTGGTGATTGTTTTGTTCATCCCCAGCTCCCACTTTTCCCCTTTGTGTCCTTCGTGATTTCTTCAATTCTTGAGGGTTTTGATTGTTCTTTTTGCACTGGATTGATCTATGACGTGAGAGGAAAGTTTTCACTGAAATTGGCTGATTCCACATGAGATCAGAGATCCATGCATTTCTTGCTCTAGGCCTCCTCAAGAACAATTTTTCTTTCCCTTTTCGATTTCTCTTGATTCTCTCCAAATTGAGCGATGATCTCTTAGAGATAGCTCCCCAACCGCCTCGTCATCACACCTGTGAAATTTAGTTACAGTTGGAGTAAATTTGGAGGAGATACATCAGATTTGGGGTTTTCTCAGCCCTAGCCGTGAAAACCGGCCAGGCCGGCTCCTAGAACCGGCTAGGCCAGCTCCACCCGGCCAAGCCGACTGCCCAGTCGGCTAAGCCAGCTGTAGACCAACAGGCAGCCAAGCCGGCCAGGCCGGCCCCTGACCCGGCTGAGCCGGCTGAACCGGCCAGGCCGACTCCCAGGCCGGCCAAGTTGAGTGGTGTGTCCCTTGGACTGGTTTGGTCACTGTTTGGTCGTTTGGACTCTGTTTCCTGCGCTGTTTGTTGTGCTAGTTTTCTATTATCATGCAGATCATTTCTACGCTGTGCTGTTTTCCGCTGGCTTGATCTCTTGAGGTTTGAGACCTTGCTTCTCGTCAATAGAAGTAGAGGGTCTCGGCTTTTGTGTTTTCTGTCTTGTGGTGATCCGCTGTGTTCCTAGGGAACATCCACCCTTCTTCAGGGTCATGATCACCACGTCATGCTGTTTGCCTCTTGGGGCGTGATTTTGGGAGAGAGGCTTAAAGTTTCGAAAGAAATTTGTAAGCTCTCATTCACCCCCTCTCGGTCACCTATTCCGGTCCTTCACATCTACATGCGAGGCCACAACAAGCAAATTGGACACGTGCGCAAGCGACATTCCGTGAGCTGGCTTCGAGGCAGACAGAGTGTGATGCACAAAAGGGCGCGGCACCGGTGATGATGCCTCACGCCGACAAAGTCGAGATCACCCCTTCGCCGCCCCTCGAGACCAGGTGGCCACCGTTCGCGCTCCGCCACTACGCCAACGGCTTTTGGTTGCCGGAGGTCACAGCGAAGGAGGGCTTGCCAGCGCTCCATTCCTGCTTCGCGCCGAGGCCCACCGACGTGATCCTCGCAAGCTTCCCCAAGTCCGGCACCACGTGGCTCAAGGCGCTCACCTTCGCGACGCTGAAGCGGTCCGCGCACCCTCCGTCCGACGGCGACCACCCACTACGCCACCACAGGCCCCCCCGAGTGCGTCCGGTTCCTCGGGATCGAGCTCACCGACAAGAACAAGGACGAGTTCGAGGCGCTCCGTCCCGCGCGTGCTCGCCACGCACCTCCTTACTCCATGTTGCCAGGCGGCATCACCAGCGTCGGGGACGACGGAGAGCGCTCGGCGGGGTGCCGGATCGTGTACGTCTGCGAGGAGCCCAAGGACGCGCTGGTCTCCTACTGGCTGTTCACGAGGAAGGCGGCGATGGCGAGGGGAGTTGACGTCCGGCCGTTCACCATCCAGGCGGTGTTGGAGCTGTTCTGTGATGGCCGATGTCCCGGCGGCCCGCAGTGGCGGCATGTCGTCCAGTACTGGGAGGAGAGCGTGAGGAGGCCTGACAGGGTGCTGTTCCTAAGGTACGAGGAGATGCTGCTTGAGCCTGAGTCCTGAGATGCATGTCAGGAAGATGGAGAAGTTCTTGGGCTGTGAGTTTTCTGAGGAAGAGGAGGAGGGCGGGGTGGTGAGCGCCATTGTGGAGCTGTGTAGCTTGGGCAAGCTGAGGGACATGGAGGTGAACAGAAATGGAAGCACTAGGTTGGGGACCAAGAACGAAAGCTCCTTCAGGAAGGGAGTTGTTGGGGACTGGAGCAATCACATGACGCCGGAGATGGCAAAGAGGCTGGATAAGGTCGTTGAGGATGCATTGCAAGGGACTGGATTTGTCTTCTCGGGTGCAATGTGAACAACTCTTGACTCAATAGAGTTTATGGTTGCAAACTGAATAATGTCAAGATCAACTAGTTTTATTTGTATTGTTGGTTGTAGAAATTCATTCTGAGGAATCCTCAGTGATAGGGAAAAATAAAATGTGGACTTCATCATTCATCATACCGGAAATTAATTCATCTATTGTCGTTGTAACATCTCGTTACATCGAGGGTATGGATGCATATGTTAGTATTTGTATCTGTACTATGTCATAAAAATAATATGCATTACTATGTAAAATATTGCAACATAATTCTTCAGGAAGGGAGTTGCGGGAGATTGGAGCAACCACATGACGCCGGAGATGGCGCAGAGGCTGGACATGGTCGTTGAGTATGCATTGCAAGGGACTGGATTCACCTTCACAAGCACAACATGAGCCACTGTTGGCACATGTACAGTACTGCTTGCAAACTGCATAATGTCAAGATCAACTAGTGATCTATTGGTATTGTTGGTTGCAGAAATATTCTGCTCCTCAGTGATAGAGGGAAAAAAAATTGACTTCATCAATCATCATACCGGAAATTAATTCATGTACAACTTATTTCTCATTGTAACATCATACCGGGATTGGCGAGGACGAGAGAGCGAGACCTGCGTTTCTGCGAGAGCGAGCGGGGGTCGGGGGTGGGGGTCGGGATCGGGGTCGGGTTGGGCCGGATTGCCTCCAAGACGCGGTGCGGTCAGGTTGAGTTTATGCCATGACTAAAATACCCTTTAAAAACAAAATTAATATTTTGTGGAGGCGATGGGAGGCAATTACAATCATTGTAAAAGAACTCATATAATATATGTAATAAAAAAACTACGTGTTCCTATATGTAAATAGTGCACCACAAAGTCATGTGCCATCAGATTTTATACTTGTGTCTTGTACATTTGAACTTGTCAGTCCGACTTATCAACCATGGTACAATGATTTTCTCTCGCAACAAAACAATATCAAACGGTTTATCGGCTGCAAAATTCATCAGCCTAATGTGCCGTTACATTCTTTTGGACTAGAGAGGGAAAAAAAACGCCTACTGATTTCCTGTGTTTATGGGCTGATTGAGGCATTCATTGACTCGTTGTCGTGCTGGGTGGGGCTATAAGGTCCTGTTTGCTTGCTTCTCATGCAAAGTTGTACGGTGCCATGAGCATTTCGCTCAAGTGCTGCACTGCAAAGTCTTTGTTCGGTCTCTACGTATTTCTCTAAAAACTCCCTCTGACTTCTCTCACAAGTCTCAACTGTTGTTGGAATTCGATACACCTTACCTTCGCAAACTATAAAAGCGAATATTTTGAGCCTTCAACTGTTGAAACTGGTTGTGTTTCCCATTTGGATGTTTTTTAAGGCAAATTGGACGTTGTTGATAGTTCAGGATAGTCAAATAAAGTTAGAAAATAAATAATTAAAAATCTTCCTAAATATTTTCTTTTGAAAATATATTTGGAACTTAAAACTTCAAAATCTAGTTTAATATTAGAAAATTCATAAGAAGTTTATTTTATTTTAGAAAAATGTGAAACAAGTTTCAGATTTCTTCTAAAATCTTGATAAAACATTATGTCACATAGATTAAAATCTTTTGGGTCTTATATGGTCTCTTTTGTTTGGGTCTAACCTGTGCACATCATCATAATATGAAACATGATTTTAGGAAAAAAAAAACTGAAACTCTTTCATATTTTTCTGAGCTACAACAAAATTTCTGTAAATTTTCTAAGATTAAACTAGATTTTAGAAATTATTTCTGTAACTTTCTTTTTTTTTGATAAAAGTCTATTTGATCATGAACTATCAATATAGTTCTATTTAGCTCCCTCATGGTCATGGTTGATGTGGCATCACAGGCATCTGATGTGATGTCATGAACTATTTTTAAGGAGAAAAAAGATCGGTTTTAATAATTAATAGATAGATAAACTGGACCATCACAACAGTTAAAGGATTAGGAGGGCTTTTCTTTTTCTTTGTTTCTTTCCTCTCTTCAAGGACAGCCAAGACGAAAAGATGGGCCCAGTTGTCTGGCCCGGCCGGCCACACCACGCGACGCGCAGGCACTAGAGCTGACAGCTGAGCTGTGGCCTGTGGGTGTCGGGTACACAGCACATGGCACAGCGGAGGCCATCTCTAGCCGACGGCGACATGTCGTCAGATCCACGGTCGCCGACCGCGAGAACGACTCCGCGCCCGCGGACGCCTCCTTCTCTGTTTCCAACTCTAGGAGCTGAGTGCATCCGAACTCCGGGGAGGGAAACGCCGAACGCGGCCAGTTAGCCGGGCACCAACACGGCCTGCCGCCACGTCGCCGTCGCCGGCATCTACTTTCCTGGTGCGCAAAATCCCGTTCCCGTCAATCTCTCGTCTCTCCCACTGCTCCGCATATTGGAGACTCTGTCTGTGCGGTTTGAAGGGTAGTAGGATTCTGAAAACACTCGCTGCTACTTTGGGGTTGGGGACACCTGGTGTTATGAACATGTCCGGGTACGATCGGTCCAGCCTACTTCTCGTAGTCGCGGTTAGTTCATAGCTGGGCTTCATGCCACGAAAGGATAAGTAAAACAAACATTTCTATTTCTATTTAATTAAAAAAGAAGCAAACCAAATGAAACCAAAGAATGATCCGCAGCCGCAGGCAGGGACAAAACCAATATTAATTGCAGCAGAATAGGGCCTTGTTCGGATGCCACCAAAAAGGTGGAATTTTTCGCCTTCTCTCCATCACATCAATTTTTAGGCCGTATTTAAACAAAATATAGGTAAAAAAATAACTAATCGCGTAGTTTGGTTGTAAATCATAAGACGAATCTTTTCGAGCCTTAGTTAATAATGACGTGATTGAATATATTTGTCAAATACAAACGAAATACTACAGTGTTTTTTAACTACCTAATAATTTTAACATCCGAACAAGGCCTAGAAAAGAGAGCGTGGCCGCCCGGGGGTGAGTACAATATTAATTGCAGCACGCAGACCACGAGCGCGACGACATCTCAGCGGCCGGCTTGCTGGTGCATCTGGTGACCAGCTCCAGGTCGTCGCAGCGTGTGCGTGTTCTTGCCAGGTGCGCAGAATCCTTTCCCCGAATTCCCCCTTCTTGTCATTCTCAGATCTGCCTGCCGCCGCATTTCTACCTGGAGAGAGGTTTGTCATTTGGAAGCTGGAGACACTTGATGATGCAGTTCCTGTAACGATCGGTTCAGCCTATAGTATGGGCCTCGTCAACGCTATTAGTTCATAGCTGGATCTTTATTTATGTGTTTGTTGTTTTAAGTTTACCTATAGAATGATGATTGGCGTTGCTGATTGTTAAGGGCCAGCTCCAGAGCAGCTTCTAGGGCGAATCATCCAAACGGTATTCTATAGCTCCAGAGCAGCTAGACGTATTTGCAGATTAATATTTTCATTCTTGTGTTTGCACTATATCTACGCTAGTTTTTGCCAAAGGTTGGATTGTAACTTTTTAGCACCCAATTTTCTTATGATATAAGTCTATCTGGAGTGAACCCTGCTGCAGGGATGAACAGTATGGAGTCTAGCTACCTACTGCAACTACGGGAGAAATTACTTTGGGTACTGCTGCTTTCCGAAAAATAAGTGCTTGGCACTGCTCATCCTCTCCCGTTGGGTGGGAGATGCGTGTCTATAAAAAAAATGCAAACGAGTGTAAAACTAAGATGAAAAATAAGCATTGACAAAGGAAAATAACATAGGCATTGCTGGTAGCACGAATTGTCCTGAACCAGAGTAAAGTAACTGAACAGACTAGCAGTCACAGTATATCTTTAGCTATTTAACCGCTTACATGCAACATTTGTAGTAGTCCCTATACTCGTGGTTCAAATGGACAGTTGGGTTGCCAAGAAATTTCCAGAAGAGTATAAAGTTCACTGCTTGATGCTTGGCCTGCATTTGAGCTGGCTTGGCTACTTTAGACTTTGGAGCAATAATCCAATCTTTTGCAAGACTAGTGTTGTGGTGAATTTTTCCAAACACCTTTGAAGCTTTATATCCTAGGATCCTTTTAGCCTGAGCAGTTCGGGGTACAGCACTACAGCCTTGTTTCTTGCACGGTACTTCCTAATGTAACTGTTAGTGACTTGCAGTGCAATCAATTTCAGTGGTAATGTTCATTGAACCATGTCTGATCAGATGGTGTTGAATATATGTACCGTACCTCTGTTGCTCTTTATATCTCAGTTAACTTCTCCCAGTTATCTACACTGTTGAGATCAGGTTTTCTCATAAACATCCCTTTTGTGCACCCCATTCTGCATATGCAGGCTGCAACAAGTAACTGGACACATACTGCTAGTGACATCTCTTTTGAGATGGCTTTCAGGCAGTCGGAGGACGATGCGCAAGAAGGTGCAACGCCGGTGACGATGCATCACACCAACGTAGCCGAGATCAACCCTTCGCTGCCCCTGGAGACTAGGTGGCCACCGTTCCGGCTTCGCCATTACGCCGGCTTTTGGTTGCCAGAGGCAAAAACACTGAAGATAGGCATCCCGGCCATCCATTCCTGCTTCAAGCCGAGACCTACCGACGTGTTCCTTGCAAGCTTCCCCAAGTCTGGAGCCACTTGGCTCAAGGCCCTCGCCTTCGCAACGCTGAAGCGTTCCACGCATCCGCCATGCGACGAGGACCATCCGCTGCGCCGTTGCAGCCCCCACGACATTGTCAGGTTCGTCGAAATGGAATTCAACACAAGGGATGAGTTTGAAGTGCTCCCTTCCCCGCGCGTGCTGGCCACGCACCTTCCCTACTCCCTGCTTCCCAGTAGCATCTCCAGAGAACGCTCAGGGTGTCGGATCGTGTACATCTGCCGGGAGCCCAAGGATGCTCTAGTCTCCTTCTGGTTGTTCACAAGAAAGTTGGCGCCGACACGAGGAATTGATGTGCAGTCATTCACGATCGAGGAGGCATTCGAGCTGTTCTGCCAAGGCCGTTGTCCGGAAGGCCCGCAGTGGCAGCACGTCCTCCAGTATTGGGAGGAGAGCGTGAGGAGGCCTGACAGGGTGTTGTTCCTTCACTACGAGGATATGTTGTTTGAGCCTGAGACACACGTCAAGAAGCTAGCAAAGTTCATGGGCTGTGAATTTTCTGAGGAAGAAGAGGAGGGCGGGGTGGTGAGCTCCATCGTGGAGCTATGTAGCCTGGGCAAGCTGAGGGACATGGAGGTGAACAGAAATGGAAGCATTAGGTTGGGAGCCAAGAACGAAAGCTTCTTCAGGAAGGGGGTTGTTGGGGACTGGAGCAATCACATGACGCCGGAGATGGCGCAGAGGCTGGACAAGGTTGTTGAGGATGCATTGCAAGGGACTGGATTCGCCTTCTCGAGCAATGCGTGAGCCACTCTTGGTTTATTTATATAAGTACTGGTTGCAAACTTCAGAATCTCGAGATCAACTAGTTTTATCAGTATATATAGCTGATTGTAGAAATATTCTGCTCCTCCGTGATAGAGGAACAATGTGGACTTCCATAGCGGAAATTAATAATTCATGTACAACTCATTTGTAGTTGAACATCTTCTCACAGTGAGTGTGAATGTATGTATGAGTATCTATATTTGTTTTGTGTAATAAAAAAAAGTACGTGCTACTATGTAAATGCACCATGCTTGCTTGCTTCTCGTGCAAATTGTATGATGCTGTGATCACTTCGCTAACTGCTGCACTGAAAAGTCTTTGTCCGACCTCTCCTTCCTTTTTTAATTTTTTTTAAAGAATCTTTCGGACCTCTCTCTCTCAGTTGCTGTGGCGGTTCAATTTACCTCTTCAAACAATAAAACTGGATATTTTGATGCCTTCAACTATTAAAACTGGTTGTTTTTCCTTCTTGGATAGTTTTCAATGCGGTTTAGTCTAACATTGCGCCACATCAACCACAAAGAAACCAGACTCTGTTGATAGGCGAAAAGGGTCAATTAGAGTTCAATAACAAAATTACAGAAATAATTTTCTATCTCGATCACGTAAAAGGTTTGCGTGTTTTTGTATTAAGTGGAAAAAAGTTTTGAATACAAGGCAGGAGAGGGTTTAAAAAAATGTATGGAATTTAAAACCTCAAATCTGGTTTAATCTTAGAAAATTCATAGTAAATTTATTTCAACTTAGAAAAATATGAAACGAACTTAAGATTTCTTTTAAAATCATGCTTGATATTATCGTTCAGAGATTGAAATTATTTGAGTTTTACACGTTCTCATTTGTTTGTTTCTGTATTAGTAGATCTCTTGTTATCTATTATAGCGAGTATACATTGTACAAATAGGTACGAATGCCTTAGTAATAACACGAGTAGTATATGGTTTAACCACCTCATAGTTAAACCCCAGCTGAGCGGTTCAACTATAAGAACAAAACCAGTTCTTAATATTTTGTTAAGAAGTTATTTTTGACCCTAAACTTTAACACAGTCCTATTTATCTCCTTTGTGGCTGATGTGGTGTTACATATGACGTATGATGTGGTGCCACGTTTGACTAAACCGTCTTAAAAATCATCCAGGGAAAAAACAAATATTAATTATAATAATTGAATAAGTTAAATATGCAATTTTTTGTTTAAAGATGACAAGAGGGAAATTGGACGGTACGGTCACAACAGTTTTTGAGGTTAGGAAGTCGAAAATAAAGAGGAAAAAGTGGTCCCTCAACTTTTATGAAAATTCATTTTTCATCCCTAAACTTCAAAAACAGCCAAAACACATCCCTCAACTATTAAATCCATTCGCATTACGTCCCTGACCCGATTATGAGCTGTTTTGAAGGTGGTTTTGTTTTCTTTTTTATTTATTCTCGTCAAATCTTTGAAAAATCATAGTAAATCACATAAAAATCATAAAATAGAGAATCTAATTTTGTTGGACTCCATATGAGTAGATCTACACATGAGTAGATCTTATGTATGTATCTAGACATACATAAGATCTAGATGAAGAGTAAAATGGATGTACCAAAAAAGTCAAAGCGACTTACAATTTGGAACGGAGAGAGTATATATCTTTAAAAGATAGAATGACTTACGAATTGTAACAGATAGAGTAACTAACTATTAATAGGAATGGATCCAGATATGGCCTAAGAAAAGGAGGAGCTCCTTTTCCTTTTCCCTATCTTGTATAGTGCCCCACTTGATGGATGGATTAGATTTTCTTGATGCCCTTTTTTTAGCTCATCCACCATGTTGTACTCCTCGCAACAAAGCGTGGCGTCGTTGTGACGGGAGATATAGATAGATAACCCATCAAAGTTACTTTTATTGCATATGTTTATTCTAATTACTATTACCTTATGATATGAAGGATGAAGTCGTGACGGGATGGAGTGGTCATCTTCTTTTTTAAGATATATGTATACAGTATATATCCAATAACTAAATGCTTAGGCACGCATCACATTCCGGAAGCCTGGGAATGCTGCTCGCGTCAGGCTTGTCTAGATGAAAAGCAAACAGGCACATGAATGTGGTAGAACAAATTCATTTTTGCATGCCTCTTGTGTGTTCAGAAAACAATGATAATCACAAGCTACTGGGGTATTTGGTTTGGAAATTAATCCATCTTATATGGAGTCCTATATGAGGTGGTGAATCATGAGCCCATTCACTACGTGAAAAATCCACAAAGAGAACGCCCCTCCGTTTATAGTAAGGGTGGCTGACTGTTGACGCTAAAATAGGTCAACACACCACACGTGGGCTTTAGACGCCCTAGAGGTAGCCCTAGGCGACCTGTAACGCAGCGACGACGCAGCGTGACCGGCAAACCGATCTAGAGATCGATAGGCCGATGTAGAGCTCGTCGACGGCCGGAGATAATCAACACCTTACGCGGTGAAGAGCGGCGAGGTTTACGAGCAAACCAGCAAAGGATAATCAACGTGCTTACGGGACGAAGAACCGACTAGTTTCCGAGCAAACTAGCAAAGGAGCCGTCGAAGCCCTAGCCTGAGAGGGATCTCGTCAGGGCAAGGAGGTCGCCGGTTGCCCTAGGTCGGCGGACGAGCCTAGGACGCCATCCTTGATCGCCTGGATCAAGCCATGGGGCAGCACGGAGCTGGAGGATAGAGCAAAGGTAGAAGATAGATTGATCGTGTTGATCGTGTTTGTGTTTTGGGTTCGATTGATTGGATGGGATCAATCGGCCATGATCCTCTCATATATATAGAGGGGGTGGTCTTATCCCAGTAGGAAACATCTCCAAAGCTTATTTTCCAAGTTTCCCACGTCCAAAATTGACCAAAAACCGATTTAGAAACAAGCCGGTTCGAGATCTGGAAAATTCCCGCAACAATCGGAAGTTCCGGGGTCACAATCGGAAGTTCCGGGTGACTACCGGAAGTTCCGATGGTCACAACCCGCGTGCAACCGCGCATCAGCATTTACCTCCGGGGTTGGACCGGAAGTTCTGTCCAACCGGAAGTTCCGGCACCCCGGATCGGAAGTTCCGGCACCCGGATCGGAAGTTCCAAGAGTCAAGTGACTCTTCTCGGGTGCATAACTTTCTCGTCCGAACTCCAAATTGGACGTTCCATATATGCTTTTCGATCGTCTCGACGAGAGGAACGCAATAGTGAAATCCGTTTCTACTTTCGACAACTCATGAAAATAGTCATTTTCACCTTGGTCATTTTTGAGCGTCAACACATGCCCCCTGTTTTCAGGTAAATTTGTCGAGGAACCTGAAAACAACTCTTCACCTGCAACCAACTAGCAACGATACCCATCACATCGGCTAGCCGGTGGCTAAGGGCGATGTATACATCGGCCATTTTTGTTCTATGGGCGATACATGTATCGGCCATTATCTCCGAAGAGCACTAGGCCTCTTGCCAAACACTTGGAAAATACTTTTTAGGCATTTTCCGTTGATTGCTCTTGGGAGACTATCATCTTGCATCATCTCCAGCTTATATGAGTTTTTACATCCACAAATTCCTTCATAGATTTCTCCCATAGCCACTTTTGCTTGATCGGTCCTAGGTATTTGAGCAACGAATCATCATAAGTCCCCGATAGAGTTCACCATGTTGCAAAGTATATTTAAATGCAACTCTTCGGATACTCTTATCAACTTGACACTAGGATCCTGCAAATATTTTATTAAAGGAGTCTTCCAATTTTCTAAATCGGCACTAGAATTACCAAATCTTGAACTAGGCCGATTTGAGACACTTGTTTGAGAAATCGGCGGCATACGCCTCAAAAGAATTGGTTAATCCGATCACAATCGGTTGAACCAATTTACTTGTACCCGTATAGAAAAATATGCATCGGCTATTCTCATATATAAAAGTTGTCACGATGCAATAGCCGGATGCTCGTTGAGCTTATCATGTTGGCCTTTAAATTTTCATGTCTTTGGCCTCAACATGTTTTACTTGCATGGAGTGCAATAAACCTAAGCCGAATAAAAAGAACTCATATTCGGCTTTAGTATAGATGCAAATATGATTTTAATCGCTTTGATACTTCATGCCAACACTTGTTCTTTTTTACAAACCGATTAATTAAAATAAATCCTCCATGATCAGTAAACATGCAATTAATCTCATATTAAATCAATTACATGCTCAATGATAAAATCAGCAATGACTCGACCCTCAAATGATTTTTCAATGGCTCAAAAATCAAGTCATATTCAGATAGAATGTATGCCCACTTGCCCATCCTAACAATGAGGATTAGCCGATATAAAATGCACACATCGGCTTGGTATGCAATGACACATATATTTGGCAAGGAATGACCCAAGTCACAATATAGTGACATGCATATATATTTAAAATATGGGCATACCTCGTCTTGGGATCAAGAAGACATTAATTAATGATAGCACATCTCTTTTCCTGTCTGTTGAATCAAAGCAACACTATTGCGTCACTTCGGCAATGCCTTGAATGTAGATCAACTTTAGATGCACGAAGAACAAATAGTGTTGACAAAGAATCCATGAGAAGCTCGATTAACTAAATTTATAATCGGCTTCTAGATTTCACTCAAACTATATGATGATATGGACCCGATTATCAATCGGTTCTGGAGAGCTTGTCTAGTGACCAAAATCAGCAAGCTTCTCTTTGACAAGCAAATCATATCATCATGCCCCCCGGGTCTAAAAGCCATCAAAGTAAATCACAGAAGGGGTCTTTTCAATAGCACGATGGTCGCTAGCATTCATCGGCTAATTGTATGCTAAGGACGATAATAAAGTATCGGCCATATGAATTCATCTACATAAGCACGCATAGCCGAAATAGAATATTTCGGCTATCGATTATTGGTAATCATAATAATTCGAAACCCTCCATAACATAAAGAACCCCACCAAGGGTTAAAATAAGGAACCGAGGGTTGACTATACATACCATGAGATGAATTCCATATAAACATAGGCGAGAGAAGATGGATGATGTGAATACCAAAGATTTTGATGATTTGGTGCAAATCTCCAACTCGGCAATTGCTTCTTAAATCTTCTTCTTCTATCCTTTGCCTTCATTGCACCACTTGCTTGAACATCATCTTTTCCGAGCTTGAATACTTCCTTTAGGAATCCAAGCTATGCCCTTTTCTTTTAGCTTCTCTGCACTAAGTTTTTGCAACTTCTTTTCTTGCCACCTTGGTAAACCGATTGAGCATATCGGTTTTGCTTCAGTTTTGGACAGCGGCAATTCCTTCTTGATTTTAGCCACTTCCATCATTTTTTGTTCAGATTTGACACCTACAACATCAGATGATTTTCTCACTTCTTTACCATCAATAGCCGGATTTTTCAGCAATGTAATCGGCTTTTCAATAGTTGTATTCAGATCTGAACTTTTCTTATTCCGCCCATCATATTTCACACGGTAGACTTGCTTTACCACTTTCCTCTTTGGATGAGCTCCGGACCGATTTTGATTAAATCGGTCATTATAAGATGATGTTTTTTCTAAATATCTAGGAGCTGCATATTCTATATGTTGTGGCCTGAAATATGGTGGAACATGTGCCTCTTCATCAAACCAGCCCCAAGATGAATAAGGATGGAAGTATGTGGGCTGTGGTCCATAAGACATGGGAATTGGCTGCTCAAAAGGATGATATGTTGCTGCTGCATGAGATCTCTTCTTTTGCCAATTCCTCTCTTGAGATTTGTGTTTTGGAGGCGATTTTGATGGCTGGACCTTTTTTGACTTATTGGCCGTATTGCCTTGCTTATCTTCTCATATTTAGCTAGAAGCTCTTCGAAGCTAAGCTTCGGTCTTCTATCTTTCCGCTTGTAGTGAGCTTTGCCTCCATTAGCATTGTGAGCAACCTTCTTCTTTTCTCCATCTTGATAGATATGCTTTAAAGAAGGATCCTCGGCCGATTTTCCTTGCTCAATGGGATCAATCGGCTTTTGCTCTAGTTGGAGATATTTCATCTGCCCCCCAGTGTCTTCTGGAATTGTGACGACATTGCTATCCTCTGAAACATGTTCAATTTGCACATCTTGGACAACAACCTTGTCTTTACTTGAGGGCTCCTCATCTCTCTCTTGAACACTTGCGTCTTGAGCTCTGAATGAATCGGCTAATTCAAGCCGATTTAAAACTTGTTTGCCATCAAGACCAATTGAATCCAATTGGTCTATTTGTTGAGCTTCAGAAAATCTCAATCGGCCTTTGTCAATGGCCGATTGAACCACACGACGAAACATATTGCAGCTAGAAGTATTATGATCATAAGAATTATGCCACTTGCAATATGTAAGTTCCTCTATGTTTTGATTTGATGGCAAAACATTGTGATCAATGATTCTAATAAAATTGTTCTTGAGTAATATATCAAAAACATGATCACAAAAAGTAAAGTCAAAGGTGTACTTTGATTTCTTCAACCGATTCTTTTGTGGAGTCGGTTTTAGAGCTAGGCAAACGAAGGGATCAGATTTGACATCAATCCATTCGGCCACACCTTTGCAATTGTTGCTTGAAAGCTTCATCTTTGATAAATTAGTACTATCAGTCTTGCCATATGGCACAATTCGTTGGCCGATAGAATCTGAATTTATCTTATCTTCAACAAATATAATGCTATTCCTAATCGGTCTTATGCAACTATTTACAAGGATATCTCTAATAGGTGCAGAAATCAAAATAGTTTGACCGGATTGGAATTTGAGTAAAATATCTGTATTTTGTACCTTATTGATCATATTGGAGAAATGTGTATCCTTAAGTTGAATGATTTTGTTTTCCTTCTCCAAGAGATGATCAACAATGGGTGCCACATCATCCATGGACGTATCGGCAGCTGTAGGAATCAAAGAAGTCGGCTCAGCCGATTGGAAATCGGCTAGGCCAACTTGGGCACTAGCAACAGGTGAAATCAGTTTAGCCGACTTGAAAGCCGGCTTAGCCGATTAGAGGTCAGCAGAGATGGTCAATCTCGCTGACTCAGAAGATGCAGTCGGCCTAGCCGATTGTGTAATCGGCTTAGCCGACTCGGAGCAAGCGAGCAACCCTCCTTTCGCAGGAGCTTGATCTTCACTAATGATATAGTAATCACTAGATAAACGCACGACTCCTTTAGCTCCTGAAAAGTCAAGTCTAGCCGGTTTCTGACGCTTCTCATGCTTTTCTGTAGCAAGACTTGCTTTTTGAGTGCCCACTAGCAATTCACTTTTGGCCGATGACTTAATTGTGATCGGCCTTTTCTCATAAAACAGACCAAATTGTTCATAGAATAAATCCTCTAATTGCGACCATAAACAAATGTATTCAGGTAAAGATGTAAACCATGTAAAAGCAATACCGGTAAGAGATAAAGGAAAATTTCGAATTTTCATATAGTCTTCATCACCGGCATGTGCAAAAGCCAACTGCAAGAGATATGTAGAAATATGTTCCACGGCGGTTTTATCATCTTCACCACTGAATTTTTCAAACTTAGGTACCCGCCATCGACTAGGAGATTTGACATAGTCCATAGCTAATATATATGGCCTGTGATAAGTAGGTACCTGCCATTTAGAGGAGCCACATGGATTTCTAGTGTGGGCTAAATCTTCTTCAATTCGGCTAGAGCTACAAGTAGCATATGAAGCCGAATCACAAGTAATGGCTTTCTCATGTCTTGTTGAATTCTTATTAATTCGGCTTGAGTTAGTGATAACATGTGAAGCCGAATTGTAAGAAGTACTTTTAACACACCTTGCTGAATTTTCATTGATTCGGCTAGAGTCACATGAAGCCGAATTATGAACTAGAGCGTTGGCATAAGGTGTTGAACTTTGAGAGTAATTGGCTAAGTAGTTAGCATTGTCATAGCCAATTCTCTCATCCATCGGCTTGCCATGTGATGAAACCACATACTGGGAGCTTACGACCGATGAATAAGGGTTTACATGTTGAATGTTGCTAGAAGAATCAACACTAAAAGAATTTTCAGCAAGCATCGGCTCTTGATCATAATATGTATAATTAGAAGAATTAGCCGATGCAACATAACTAGTATCATCACTAGCAACACCAACATGGCAATTTATATCATTTGCAAAATAATTATAAAAACCATAAGGTGCATTTGCAAGTTGTACCTCGGGATTATTGTAGTAGTAATGTGATGAATCACATTGGTACTCCATGATTTAGAGCTTGACCACCTTGTTGAATTTTCTAATAAGAAGCGCACCACGTTGCCAAGTAGCAAATGAGATCACAAGGAGTCAAAACTAAATGCAATCGGCCTTTTTGGGCCGGATTGAATGGTAATGGTGATCACAAAACGATGGATTAGCGAAGATTAAGAGCTAGGGCAAAGAGATTCGGCTGCAAAGTAGAGCCGAAGCAATCGTTCCCCAGCGGAGTCGCCAAAAAGTATGTTGACGCTAAAATAGGTCAGCACACCACACGTGGACTTTGGACGCCCTCGAGGTAGCCCTAGGCGACCTGTAACGCAGCGACGACGCGGCGTGACCGGCAAACCGATCTAGAGATCGATAGGCCGATGTAGAGCTCGTCGACGGCCGGAGATAATCAACACCTTACGCGGTGAAGAGCGGCGAGGTTTACGAGCAAACCAGCAAAGGGTAATCAACGTGCTTACGGGACGAAGAACCGACTAGTTTCCGAGCAAACTAGCAAAGGAGCCGTCGAAGCCCTAGCCTGAGAGGGATCTCGTCAGGGCAAGGAGGTCGCCGGTTGCCCTAGGTCGACGGACGAGCCTAGGACGCCATCCTTGATCGCCTGGATCAAGCCATGGGACAAAGACGGAGCCGGAGGATAGAGCAAAGGTAGAAGATAGATTGATCGTGTTGATCGTGTTTGTGTTTTGGGTTCGATTGATTGGATGGGATCAATCGGCCATGATCCTCTCATATATATAGAGGGGGTGGTCTTATCCCAAGAGGAAACATCTCCAAAGCTTATTTTTCAAGTTTCCCACGTCCAAAATTGACCAAAAACCGATTTAGAAACAAGCCGGTTCGAGATCCGGAAAATTCCCGCAACAATCGGAAGTTCCGGGGTCACAATCGGAAGTTCCGGGTGACTACCGGAAGTTCCGATGGTCACAACCCGCGTGCAACCGCGCATCAGCATTTATCTCCGGGGTTGGACCGGAAGTTCTAGTCCAACCGGAAGTTCTGGCACCCCGGATCGGAAGTTCCGGCGCCCGGATCGGAAGTTCCGGGGTCAAGTGACTCTTCTCGGGTGCATAACTTTCTCGTCCGAACTCCAAATTGGACGTTCCATATATGCTTTTCGATCGTCTCGACGAGAGGAACGCAATAGTGAAATCCGTTTCTACTTTCGACAACTCATCAAAATAGTCATTTTCACCTTGGTCATTTTTGAGCGTCAACACTGACTTTGGAGCCGCCCTTACAGTGGTCCGGGTCACTGTAAGGGCGGCCGGTGATCGAGCCGCCCCTACAAAGTGGTCTGTAGATATAAGTGGTCTCAAAAATTCAAATTTCGTAAAGGATCTCGGATGAAAAAACTTTCTATGTGAAGTTTGTAGATCTCAAAAAGTTATGAAACTTTGTAGTTGACAACTTTTTTATTTGACTTCATCTTGTCATGCGAAACCTACGTTTGAGTTTCTCAAATTTGAAATTCAAATTTTGTAAATGGTCTCGGATGAAAAAACTTTCTAAACGAAAAGTGTAGATCTCGAAAAGTTATGAAAGTTTGTAGTTGACGAATTTTTAATTTGATATCGTTTAGGGCCTTAAATAAGCAAATTACTTTCAGTTGGGTACAATATGTGGGGAACCAAAACTATATAGACACATGTGATAGTGTAGTGCGGTGGTAAAAGGAGGAACGCGAGGGCGAGGTCGTGGGTTCAATCCCGGGAAATGCAAAGTTCGAAAAAATGCTTGAAAAAATATAAAAATGCTTGAAAAAATATGGTGTGGATAGAGTGGCATGGTGGTTGACCGGTGGGGGCCCTTCCTGGGTTTAAAAATTTTTTTTCTATTATTTTCGGATTATTTTCGGTTTTTTTTTTCAAATTCACTGTGAAGGGCGGTTCGTGTTGAACCGCCCTTACAAGAAAAAGCACTGTAAACGGTTGAGTAGGGGCGGCTGGACCAGCCGCCCTTCAGAAATGAGGCAGCCGCCCTACGAGCTCTTGTGGCGTAGTGATTCCTCAAATTTAGTTGAATAAATAACTCTACTGCTCATGCTAGTACTAACTATTAGCTCGTGAGGAATAAAGTGAAAATCCATCAACTTAATCAATTACACAAACCCAAACCCGCAAAAAAGACAAATAAGTAGATGATGGACTAACTCAATTCTCCAAACCAAACAACCTGTACGTGTCTTCTTATTCTTCTTGAATTACAAAACTAGGGCATTATAGTCCGCGCAAGAAGCCACGGAAAGGCTCCAACATTCCCTCCTACTTCGGTAGCTTCGGTCTGACAGAAAATAAACAGTTGACATTGCAGCTCTCCAAGTTAGCACCAAGATAACGGGAAATCTTCGAGCTTCAACAGGGGACAAAAGCACAGTTGCTGATTGTAAGAAACAGTGATCTGACCCAGAACCCTCTTTGCTAGCGGTTAATGGGGGTATGCATCCGCTCAACGATTCTGTTGATAGCAGCCCGAGTCATTACAAGGGTGTCATGCTGAAGGATACTGTAAACATTCAGGCCCTGCGTTTCATGAAAGCAGAATGGTGTTTTAACCAGAAAAAGGATATTCCAAGCAAAGAACACTTAGTTGATTACTCAAACCTCAAGTAATGAAATCGTAGAACTTACAATAGAAGGAAGTACATTAACGTAGTGAAGGTTTTGAGTAGCCAACTTTAGCTTCTTATCAATGTCTCCTCCATCAACTAACAGAACCTTCTTTGTATCATCCATCTGTCTAATGTATTGCACAATGTTTTTTGTCTTGTGGCTTGGGACTTCCAAGTCCTCAAAGACCAAGAGCTATACAAAAAAACATGGACCAGTAAATTTTAAAGCAAACAATAAAATTCATAAGAGTTTTTTTTTCCTGCAGGACAGAATAGTTCAAGAGTGCTCTGAATGTGTGCTGATTAAAATTTTATAACCACGTTGGATCACATTGATAAAACAAACACATTATCATATGCCCATTGTTTTTTTTTACAGTTATCCTAATTGGACAACTAATCATGATTAATCGATGGTTAGTCGGTCCACTTGGAATCTGGTAGAACAAATTGAGTTGGTGGACACAATCAGAGTCATAGGACTGATCAGTCCGATTAAATTGACATTTGACAACTTATTAACACATTTCATTTATCATTTCAATACACAATTGCATATGTGGCACTATTGGAAACATCAATATGAAATCTTCCACTGAGAATGGCCTAAGAGCCACACCAGAAAACATTGCGTAAAAGCAAACATGTTTTGTCATACTGCTAAATATATTTAGCAAACAACAATGCAGTTCAGGAAGGTAGGAAGACATAGTCAGCTCACAGTAAAATCTGGCAACAAGCAATTGAACCTGTCGTGAAAACATGATCTCAGGAATTTAAGTTGATGGTAATGTCATTAAATCCACCCATCTAACTAAGAGAACAGCCTGCTCATATATAGATTCAGGCTTAAGTATGCAATGGGGACAACAGGGCCCCACATAATGCGATATTAATCAACATTCATCAGCTCATAGTTATTTACAAGATAACTACGCATGTGGTTAGCAATTCATCCTATCATATTAAAGACTAAAGAGGATCTAGAAAGTCAAGATATTAAAAGGAGTTAATTTATAACATTTACAAAGATGTCATTTTGTGGCAAATTGCAACTCGTGTAGTTTTCAAAAATTACTAAGCATATTTCTTCGTAGAGCACACTATTAGACTATGATTAAGTATGGCAATTCATTTGTCAATAATAATTTTGTAGATATAATAATAGTTATTTACCAAAAGTGAGCACATCAAAGCACATATATATTAATTCAGTAGATAGCAAACACCTTCCCCTCTGCGGTTCGAGCAGACAACGCAATCTTAAGCCCTAGCCGCCGTACTTTCTTCTGCAGCTTGATCGCATGGCTTCGTGGTTTAGGCCCATGCATGGTTGCACCACCACGGAACTGTCATGTTCATAATATAGTTGACTGAACTCCAAACTGGATAGTATGTTTCAAGAGTACTCATGTTTCAAGCAATCTCAATATGAATCTATGTATCACTGTTCATTCAGTCATAATAAGTAACCTGGGGACCGCGCAGTGTTCCATGCCGTGCTCTTCCAGTTCCTTTTTGCTTGTAAGGCTTTCTTCCAGTGCCACTCACTGACTTCACTGATAGTTTTAGTTGAGTGTGTCCCCTGTGAAGACAAAGAAGGGCCTAGTTTATTAGAATACAGAACTGTTATTTTGTCAAGATGATATACATCAGTCCAAGAATTCCATAAGTGAAGGCCAAGTAAAAATAGTGTGATCCTATTGGTGCACCTGCTGTCTTTTAGCAAGCTGCCACCTTACTACCCGGTGAACAATATGCTTCCTAATTGGAACATCAAAAACATCACCATCCAAAACCATGAAGCCCTTGTCCTCATTATGGAAGTTTGTAACCCTAGCTACCAGGTCTTCATACTGCCCTGCAATATTAAACAAGTCAGAGGAATCAAAATTTAGCATATTCTTAATTCAAAAGAAGGTCCAACATCGGTTGAGGTGGTTTGGCCATGTCCAAAGGAGACCTCCTGAGGCACTGTACATTGTGGAGTCCTAAATCGAGATACTGCTGGGAGGAGAGGGAGAGGAAGACTGAAATTGACATGGGGGGAGGCAATGAAAAGAGATTTGAAAAGTTGGGATATTCCTAGAGACCTTTCTTTGGATAGGAATGCTTGGAAATCAGCTATTGATGTGCCTGAACTGTGACTTGGGGCTCATGTTGGGTTTCAACTCTAGCCTACCCCAACTTGTTTGGGACTAAAAGGCTTTGTTGTTGTTGTTGCTTAATTCAAAAGAAAATCAGTATTATTCATGAATAATTGCAATACTGCAGAAGTGAAGTGAAGTGAAGTTTCATTCATGTCAAATTTTGGTCCGATTACGTAACAAACAGTAAGCAAAACTATAGCTGACCAAAGATAAGATGGTAAGTCATACGATAGATTAAAAGAAAATTGAGAAGACTAGTATTGAGAGAAATGCCACTAAAATGGTGATTACTAGTCAATAGGGGAGAACTTACCGAGTTCCCGATCTGGTGTCCACACAGTTCTGCTAGAAAGAAGTTCTGGTGGAATCAGCACTTCACTTGATGGAGCCAAAAGAGTAGAATACCCATTGAAAAAGAAACCTGGCAGATTCTGGAAATGGAACAAGTATTTAAAACAAAAGTCAATGCAAACTCACGTGCAATCAAATATACCCACAACACATTTTCAAATGGAGAGAAAAGAAATAGACTTCTTAACAGATGAATGGATGTAATAAGCTAGATCTTTGCGAAAAGATAAGAAAACTTCTATATTGAAATCTTAATACCCCCTCTATTCCAAATTATAAGACATTTTGGCTTTTCTAGATTCATAGCTTTTGCTATGCACTTAGATATAGTGTATGTCTAAATAAATAGCAAAAGCAAGGTATCTAGAGAAGCCAAAATGTCTTATAATTTGGAATGGAGGGAATACCCCATTGTGTTCACTGAATTGCTTACTTCAGAGGTTGTGTGGGATGATGAGCTGCTGCACAACCTTGACTCACAAGGTTGTTTTCAGCAAGTAACCTCAAATGGAGAGCACTTGGTTGGTGAGGACAGCAAGAAAATGGTAGAGGCATCCATAGACGACATTTTCACTCATGAGTCATGACAGCAGTGCTCCTCTTTTCTTGGAGCTTGGCATGGATGCTGTGTATTAGTTCGATGAAATGCTTAGCAAGGATGTCGTGTGGGATGTGGAGATGATGCAGGACCTTCATCTGTGCCATGGATTATTGCAGAAATTTGTAGGGTACACGGATTACATGGATAACAAGAGCACTGAATCAGTGATTGAGCTTGATGCCAATAAGATCCCTAGCAATTTCGGTGTCTCTTCTCCTCTCTTACTTGAGCATGGTGTAGAAACAGTGGGCTTGCCTGCTTTTGTTGATAACTTGATGTGGCTAAGGAACACCATAGACCAAGTGTTTGAAGAAATGAGCATCATGATGGGAGTGAAGGAGTCAGGTTACAGTAGGGGCTCGCAGCCTAAACTCTTGTGGAGATGATTAAATGAAGCTTCAGGCATGGAGTCATAGCAATTATAGTCCTGGGCAAACCGAGCAGCATGTTATGCTGTACAGAGAACTAGGTTGTTGTTCGAGGGAGTGGCTTACTAGGAAAAATATGAAATTCACTTTACGTCTTCATACTTAATATTTCTCGGATTTTCATGCACTGCGACCTCCTGAACTGGTGGTTGTATCATCAGAACTTCATGACAATATTAGCTATAGCTCTAATGATAGATGACTTGGGTTATCATTATTATCCTTTCGCTCACAGTCAGTATGGACTGCACTTCTTCCGTTAAAATCAAGACAACGTCAGGCTGACTCTATAGGTCCTGTACAGAGGCATAGTGGAATTGTTACAGGTGCCACAATGCTTTTGTTGTTCCCAAAAGTTGTGGATTTAAGTGTACAAGGGAGCAAATCACTTTGTTTGACAGATCAAACACTGGAGTATTGATTTTGGATAACTTCAGTTGGAAGCTTAAGTATGTGGAACAAAGGAACTATACACAGAAAAAAATGTTTCAACTTCTTGTTGATGCTAAAGAGAGGTTCCTAGTTATCTTGTCAGTGATCTGGCCCTGGGATCGAGGTATACTGAGATCTACAAATAATAACAGTGATTAGTACCGTCCAAAACTCCTTTCAGTTTCCTCCAAAGTCGCTCGGTGTTCATGTCCAGTTGACATCTTGGCATTGTATAAGAAACATCTGCTAGATATTCTGCTAGCCGATGCAAAGAACTGTGTTGGCCCTTCACAGTTTGGACAGGTCAATATCTCAGCGTGAATAAATTGATGGACGTGGTGGTTAGCACACCTTGGAGACATTCTTCTTAAATGTTGGGCAACAAAGGAGCAGCAAGGATTAGGCTCTGCGGATAATTATGTTGCTTGGGGACAAGCAACTTTTCATGGGGGTGCCTGGCGATCCTCGTCGGCAGCCACAGGAATGATCCTGACCACTAGGGGCCACGGGGTGTGACACACACCTAAACCCCAACTCTAGCCTTTAGTAAGCCCGTTTCCCATCCTACAAGGGACCAAGCATCTGAACGCGAGGGCAGAAGCTGCTTAACACTTGCCCCACTAGAGAGTGACGGCGACGGCCCACCCCGAATTCCTCGTTACAAACCCACTCGTAAACCCTAGTACCCTACCGAGGCGGCGAGCAGACGCAGCACACCGCCATGGAGAACCAGGCGACGGCGCACCGCCGCACCGAGTACAGGGGGAATGGGGGAAGAGAGGAGTTCAGACCTTCGCGAGGCACGAGCCTACGCCCGGCGGTGGGTGCAGCGCCCCTGTAGGCGCGGACCCCGCGGCGCCACGGAGCAGTGTTATGACCCGGCCCGGCGACGAAGAAGCCCGGGACGCCAACGGCCCGGGTGAGGGTGTCCGAAGATGAAGGAGTGAGGGTGTCCGAAGATGAAGGTGTATTCATCTTGTATCTTCATTTTCTGTTTTCGAACTGTGTTAGCGTCTATGACATGTGGGCCTTCGAGCCGAGTCCGGCGTGCCTTATAGGCCGTTCCATCTGCGTGTATCGACCGCATACAATTTTCATCTTCGTGATTAACACGCAAGCGGTCGACGAGAGGGGTTCCTCTCGCTCGTCGTCTTCGATCCACTTGCTACGGCTCACGTCCGGCGATCGCCGGCGGCAAAGGGTGTAACGGTGGTATCAGCTACCTTCGGTTCTCGGCCATCCTTGTCCTACCCACCCATCCCGGCTCGAGCGCATCTCATGGCGGCGTTTTTCCGGTGAACTATCGAGTTTCGCGGCGTGCTTCGGCATCTACGCGGTTTTGCTCGATTTTCCTGGAAATCGCCTAACCCGCTCGAGTCTGAGGCCACAAACACCACCAAATCGACAAGGAGATGCAGTCCGCGGCAGAATTGCTCCAGTTCTACCAGCTCGCGGCGGATTTCGGCGGGATTCCTGCTGAATCGAGGGCGGGCAACATACCGGCGGCGCGTCCACCTCAACCAGCGCCGTCGACGACGTCTCTGCACCGACTGGGGTCTGCATCAACAATCTAGGGTTCGACGGCGGAACCAGGGTGAGCTATTCATCTCCAGCTCATGCGATTTGATCTCGTGCCAGTATTGATCTGTAGCCAGGGTTGCGTAGCGAGTCTGCGCGTAAAATTCTGTAACTACAAGTAGATCTACTGTGCGGTGGCGTTTGGTGGGGAACTGCATTGCGATTTGGGTTGCGTAACGTGTTTCGTGTAAAATTCCGTTATCGCATCCCGGTTCCAGGAGTTGGGTGAATTTGGGTGCTGTCCGATAGGGGAGGCTTTGCTGAACCTGTGACAACACCATTGTTTGTGTAATTCCAATCAGTCGACGTGGCTCCGCGTAGAGCAAGACCACCTCAGCCGTCTCCACAAACTCAGTTTATTCTGGAGCAGATGGCAACCACGGTTGAGCATGCTCAGACTCAATGGGATGAGATGTTAGACACCTTGACTCTGATGTCTCAACGAATGAATGATATTGGGCAAGTTCAGCAAAATATGATGGACCAGTTAACAGCTACAAATGGGAAAGTGGATCTGTGCACCACTAATGTGTATCAGTTATCTAAATCAGATACTGGCTAATGGTGATGCAATTGCTAAAATGACTATGAGGCAGTTTGACAGGGATAATGCATCTGATACTGATGAATCTTTGCATCCTGAGGGTGAACCAGCAATGGAAAATGTCTTTGCACCTTCTCAGAACAGGACAAGAGTTGAGCCTTCTCATAGGCAGAGGCACCATCATGACAGGACAGGTTCTCTTCCTCATCACATCTTGCCTAAGCTGTTGTTTCCTATATTTGATGGTCATCATCCTAAAGTATGGTTGGATAAATGTGCCAAGTTCTTTAAAATCTATGATATACCTGAGAATCTGTGGATGGACATTGCACCATTGCATATGCAAGATAATGCTGCTAAATGGTGGCAAGTGTTTCAGATTCAGCATCCAACGTTAGTCTGGATTCAATTCAAGCAAGCTCTGGTTACACAGTTTGGTTCTGATGATTATGAGACAGCTCTTAATGACCTGCTGGACTTGAAGCAAACCTCCACTGTGGAAGAATATACAGAGCAGTATAAGTCCCTACAGTTTGATGTCTGTATGAATGGCACTCCTCATGATGACAGATTCTTTGCTAAACAGTACATCAGGGGGCTGAGAGAGGATATCAGGGCAGTGGTGGAACCACAAAGACCTGCCACTGTTGAACAGGCAATGGTAATTGCCAAGATTCAATACAGAACTGCTGAGAGAAATAAGTTGAAATATCAAGGAAAGGGTAAGCAAGTGCAGTATAAACCTGATGCTAAGCATCAGCACACTACTGATGCTAAACCACAGCACACTACTGGGAATCTGTGGAGTGATAGACAGTTGAGAGATTACAGGAGAGCCAATAATCTTTGTTGCAAATGTGGGGAACCTTATACACCAGGTCATGCAGAGGTATGCGTAAGAAGCCTAAACCTCACTTTGAATGCCTTGGCAATCAATGATCTTGACAACACTTGAGGATGAGGTGCTTGAATGATATGGCTATTCGGGATGTCTTGACTGATGATTTTGGTCAGTTATCAATCAATGCTATTGCTGGGACTACAATGCCTGATGCTATCAGATTGAAGGCCTGAGTTCAGAATCATACTATGCTTATATTAATGGATTCTCGGGAGCTCTCATAGCTTTGTCAAGTCTCAGTTTGTTACTGCAAATGGATTGTCTACAGTTCCAATTCCTCCCTTGAAGGTTAAAATGCCCAATGGCAAGTTTATGCAAGCCACTGTTCAGGTGAAAGACCTCAAATGGTATATCCAAGGGCATACCTTCCAGACTGATATGATAGTGCTTGATGCTTTACCCTATGATGCTATCCTGGGTTATGATTGGCTCAAGACTAAGAATCCAATGTATTGTGATTGGGAGACCAGAACTATATCATTTCCTTATATGGGCAAGCACATTACTCTCAAAGGCTTACAAGAAGATACTGTCCAGATTCAAGCTATCAGTGCCAGACAAGTGTACAAATCTATGAAGGAACATGATATTTGGGCTTATGCTGTCATTGATGCCCCATCAGATAACCCTGATACTGCAAGCAAGATTCCAGTTACAACAGTTCCTGAAGTGCAAAATCTCTTGTTCAAGTATGTAGATCTGTTTTAGGATACTCAGAAACTACCACCCCATAGAGTTTATGATCATGCCATACCATTGTATCCTCGATGCAATACCGACAATGCTCGACCTTATCACTACTCTCCACAAAGATAAAGACGAAATTGAGTCTCAAGTCAAACAATTGCTTTGGAGGCCGGGTTGATCACTCATAGTCATAGTCCATTTGCCAGCCCGCCTTGCTAGTGAAGAAGAAAGATGGGCAGTGGAGATTTTGTGTGGATTATAGAAAATTGAATGCAATGACCATCAAAAACAAGTTTCCCATGCCAATTGTGGATGAGATTATTCATGAGTTAGCTGGTTCCAAATTTTTCACCAAACTGGACATGAAGGCTGGGTACCATCAAATCCGAATGCTACCCAAGGATGAATACAAAACTGCATTCAAAACCCATCAAGGCCATTATGAGTTTAAGGTGATGCCTTTTGGACTCACCAATGCTCCAAAGAACACTTCAATGTATCATGAATCAACTGTTACAACCATTCCTCAGGAAGTTTGCCTTGGTTTTTCTGGATGACATCTTGATCTATAGCCACACTTTAGAAGAACATCTTGAGCACATTCAGCAGTCTTTGAAGTGCTCGAGCAAATCGCTTGTCTTGAAGGCTTCAAAATGTACTTTTGCCCAAACTAGGATTGACTATTTGGGCCACATCATCTCTGATCAAGGAGTGGCCACTGATAGTTCTAAAACAAGGGATATGCTGAAGTGGCCCACACCTACATCAATGACTGAACTTAGGGGATTTCTGGGGTTAACAGGCTACTACAGGAAATTTATCAAGAATTATGGCGTCATTGCTAAACCATTGACAAATGTCCTCAGGTTAAAGACTTTTGCCTGGTCAGCTCAAGCCCAGGAGGCTTTTGAGAACCTCAAGGTGGCTATGACTTCCACACCAGTATTGGCACTGCCAAATTTCACCAAACCCTTTCAGATAGAAACAGATGCATGTGCTGAAGGGGTAGGGGCAGTCTTGATGCAACAGGGCCGACCTTTGGCATACTTGAGCAAAGCACTCAATGGCAGGAACAAGGAGTTGTCTATCTATGAGAAGGAGTTCTTGGCTCGATCATGGCTATTGAAAAATGGAGAACATATCTGCAGAGAGATCAATTTGTAATTCGACTAATCACAAAGCCTTGTCCTACCTCAATGAACGTAAACTTGCACTCGACATGCAAAGGAAAGTTATGACCAGGTTGATGGGGATGGACTTCAAAATAGTGTACGGGAAGGGAAGGATAATCAAGCAAACGATGCTCTCTCCAGATGCCTCATTTGGGAGCTTTGCAAATGGTGTCTACCCTTCAACCACAATGGGTTCGGGAGGTACTCAACTCCTATGCAACAGATTCTCAAGCTCAAGAGTTTCTAGCTAAGTCAAGCTTTACATTGTCCGCACCTAAAGGTTATGTCCTGGACAAGGGTTTAATCAGAAAGGCTCAACTATTTGGATTGGTAACAATACACTCTGCAGAGACCAAATTAATTGCTGCATTTCATTCTTCAAAGAATTGGGGGTCATTCTCGGGGTAGGAGCCACATATCACAGATGAAGAAGTTGTTTTGTTGGAAAGGAATGAAACAGGACATTGACAACTTTGTGAAGCAATGTGCAATATGCCAAGCATACTAAGCATTCTCATGACCACCCGGTTGGATTATTGCAACCTTTACCTTCCTCGGGAGTTTGGCGATATTTCTATGGATTTCATTGAAGGCCTCCCATCTTCTCGAGGGCTATTCTCCTGTCATCTTTGTTATTGTGGATCGACTCACAAAATATGCTCATTTTATACCATTGAAGCATCCCTACACTGCTGCAACTGTGGCTAAGGTATTTCTGGAAACGGTGGTGAAACTGCATGGCTTGCCTAGTTGCATTGTTAGTGATAGAGACAAGGTGTTTGTTAGCAATTTCTGGCAGCATCTACTGACCTCTTACAAATGCCAACTCAATTTGTCCACTGCATATCATCCACAAACAGATGGACAAACTGAGCGTGTGAATCAGTGTTTGGAAATGTATTTGAGGTGTGCTGTGCAGGATGCTCCTAAAGACTGGAAAAATTGGCTGCCACTAGCTCAGTTGTGGTACAACTCTTCATATCATACTACACTGGGCTGTTCTCCTTGTCTAGCTTTGTTTGGAACTGAACCTAATTTGGGCATTAACATCAATCCAGTGCCAAACAGTCCATTATCGGTCAGTGAGCTTATCGAAGCAAGAGAGCAGCATTTGCAGCGGCTCAAAGAGAGACTGGATCAGGCAAGGAATAGGATGAAGATCCAAGCTGATAAGCAAAGGACTGATCGATCATTTGCTGTTGGGGATCAGGTCTTACTGCGCTTGCAACCTTATACTCGCCTTCGGTGGCTAATCGTCCATTTCCTAAGTTGGCCTATAAGTTCTTTGGTCCATACTCAGTATTGGAGAAGGTGGGGCAAGTCGCCTACAGGCTGGATATGCCATCTCATAGCGAAGTCCATCCTGTCTTTCATATATCCCAGCTAAAGCCTTTCATTCCTGACTATACACCGGTGTATTCAGAGTTGCCGGCAGTGACTGACCTTCAGGCCTCCAAGGCAGTACCTCAGGAGATTCTTCAGCGCCGGTTGGTTAAAAAAGGTAATCGTGCCATCACTCAAGTCCTGGTTACATGGTCAGGTTTGCCTGTTTCATCTGCCACCTGGGAGGACTACGACGTGCTGAAGGCGCGGTTCCCGGCTGCATCTGCTTGGGGACAAGCAGACACTCAAGGGGGGAAGATGTTATGACCCGGCCCAGCGACGAAGAAGCCCAGACGCCAACGGCCCAGGAGTGAGGGTGTCCGAAGATGAAGGCGTATTCATCTTGTATCTTCATTTTCTGTTTTCGAACTGTGTTAGCGTCTATGACATGTGGGCCTTCGAGCCAGAGTCCGGGCGTGCCTTATAGGCCGTTCCATCTGTGTGTATCAGACCAGACAATTTTCATCTTCGTGATTAACACGCAAGCGGTCGACAGAGGGGTTCCTCTGCTCGTCGTCTTCGATCCACTTGCTACGGCTCACGTCCCGGCGATCGCCAGTGGCAAAGGGTGTAACAAGCAGCGACGCGGCGTGCGCGAGGGCCCGCATCGGGTGGGTTGGAGAAGGGGCACGCCGCGGCTGGACTGGAGTCGCGTCGGCGAAGCGAGGCGGCTGCGGCGGCGCAAGAGAGCTTGTTCGACTGGAGCCTTCCTTTCAACAACAGCACGCGCGCAAGCCCACAAGCCAGACCACGATGTGCTCCTCCTCCTCGTTCGAGATAGTGGGCCGATAGCCGGTCCATGCCCGCCCGGCGGCCCGTGCACTTGTGCATGCCCTCAAAATTTCTCAAAAAAAATATAGAATCGTAGAATAGAGAAAAGTACTTCCTTAGTTTTGGAGGACTCCATCATTCTTAATTTTGACCAAATGTATAAAAAATATTATTTTTTATGGTGCATAAATTTTACATTAATCACAAAATATATTTTCATAATAAAAATATAGATATTATCTTTTATAAACTTAGTCCAACTTACGATATTGTTGACTTCTCATGAAGCGAGATTTACATTTTTTTAACAAAGGGAGTATGTTGCTTTCATATTTGTATTTCATACTATATTTTTCTTTCCTTCTAGTTAGAGTTGAAATGGATAGTCTTAAATATAAAAACCACTGAGAATATTCTTGGTCACAGACGGGAATTAATACATATCGAATACATGATGAGCTTGAGCCTTGATGTAACTATGATTTATATTGAAATTTTGAACATTTTTTATGATTATATATTGAATATGTCATGATGTTGTAGTTACATTTATATTTATTTTTTGATTTACATGAATTCATTAAAATATTTTAAAATTGTCAGGATTTTATTTTTCTAGTGAATATGTTAGGATTTTTAAACAATTTGTATGACTGGATCTTGAATATGTCATAAACACACATAAAAGGGGCGAAATTAAGGGTAGGCATGCACCATTTTTTTTGAATGAACAATATAATGTATTGAACACGGTCTGGGTAAATAAAAAATAATATATATAACAAACATACATACATATGCCTATGATCAACTCTAGAGCTAATCTTATCAATCAATAATACTTATGAATGAAATTATCAAACGAACTTATCCCTGTGGAACTTCTATTTATTTTTTGTCGATACAATATAATACTACCTCTATTCCAATTTATAAGACGTTTCACTTTTTTCACTCTAAGCTTGATCACTCGCCTTATTCAAAAATTTATGCAAAATATCATATATTTTGTTATGACATGCTTTATTAATAAAAGTTCTTGAAGAATATATTAAATTTGACAATATTTGTATAAATTTTTTGAATAAGACGAGTGGTCAAACTTGGGGTTGAAAAAAGTCAAACGTCTTATAAATTGGAATGGAGGAAGTATTACCAAAGAATTCTTGTTGAATTAGTAGCTAGCTTGGCGGCTGCTGGAGCGGACGCCATGGTATTGGTAGGCTATGCTGCTTCCTCCTTCAGTCCTTCACATGGAACGACTTGGTCGTCGTCGTCGCTGCACCAACGCGGCTGGTTCCTCCTCCCGATCCCAGCTGGTAGGGACCCAACCCACTCAGCCTGCACGTTTAATTAATTCACCCACACAAATAAAACGAATCAGTTGACTGCAATTGCATCATCGGTAAAACATGCAATGAATGTAACTTCAAAAAGGCCACAGGTATAGGACCCTGTTTAGAACCGATTATAATCGGATTCCTGGGCTCCATCGCGAGAATCGAGAAAATGTCACCGAATTTTATTAGGGAAAATCGAAAAATAAACACACTTCTAAACATGGCCTAGTTTGGTCAAATGTATATATCCCAAAATTTAGATTGGAAAAACATGTCGTCATATGGAGTGTGTAACATATATACTGTAGAAAGAGTCATGCATGCGTCAACTATGCCTGTATTTTTGGTCCAAACTAAGCAGCCAAATCAAAGGCGATCATACATGTGATCAGAGCAAATATTGCTTTATGAACAGCTAGAGGCCGGGTGCTCAATATAATTGCGGTCGTCGATTCGGTAGGTGCAGGTAATTGACTGCGTGCGTAGCGTCGCTGTCCGTCACGACCAAAACGTGGGTTTTGATTCTCTGCTACCCTTGAGGGATAGATATCGCCAAACTGCCCGGGATTGGGATTGAGGGAATATATTTCATATATATGTTATAGCAAACCCGTTCATCTTTTTTTTTTGCCAATTGATTTATAATACCATTACGTTCCAAAATTAATGGAAGAGTCATATATATAAGTACTAATTAAAGATACCTGTCGGGCCAAATAGGTAAGTTCGAAAATAAAAAGATCATAAAAGTAAGCCGAATTTTTTCAGGGCCAAGGAAATAATTCTTTGAATTTACATGTGTAGCTGAGTCTATCTCGAGGGAAACTTTGATCCTACCATTCTCTATCAGCAGCAAGGGCAGCTAGGCAGGCTTGAGTTTCAGCATGAACAAAACTCCATAAATATTAATCTTCAAGACATATTGTGCTGGACTGCTGGTGAAGACCACTCCTTAATTCTGTGACAAGCTCTGCTTTTCTTTGCCTTCTGAAACTCCACGACAAACATTTTTGGATTCTGAGCTGGCGAAAGTGACAGGGGAATTAGTCTATTGCGCATAGTGGAGCAGGCGTTAACCATTATGTTTTTTTTCATGTGTATAAACTGATCAATAACTTGGTGGTTAGAGGTCTGTTCTTTTTCAGAACTAGAAATTTACCCACGTGTTTCTGCTGGAAGAGTTTTGTATTACTTTATGTATAGAAAATTATTGAGTACTTAAGAAGCATCAAGCTACAAATCCTCCTGTACAAAACTTTGTGCATCTCTAATTATTTCCTAGTACATATCTTGGTACCTAAGAGGAGGGTGAATTAGGCAACTTAAAACTCTAAAAAATTGGCTTCTAATTCCCACTTATAAAAACTCGACAAACAGGGTAAGCCACCCCAAGCATTGCTGTAAGAGAAGACCCCTGCCCCACCTTGACACAAGAGCACCACTGCTCTGTGAAAATCGGGCCGGGCCTTTGACCCATGTTTTGGCTATGTGACACACAAGGAGATTTTTGTATAACCCCAGCCTAAAATTCATTCCCTCGAAGAGTCGAACTCGGGAACCGAGGAGTACCACTAACGCCACCTAACCAATTTAGCTTGACACCCTTTGGCTAATTCCCACTTATCAAGCTATGCAATAAATTTATCTATGTGCAACTAGGTTTTGCCAAGTGTTACAATCTCTACCGCAAAATAGTTATATACAAGTATTAATTAACTAGCTAGCAAGCTAAACTAGAAATGTAAGCACACAACCTAAGTAAAGCATGTAAAGTGGGGAAGCCTAATTGAGATAGAGATACACACTCCTTTTGAAGACGGTATTTTTTTTTCCAAGATATCGAGAAGCTCGTACTTCCCCCTAATCCATGTTGGAGCCTCTTGCAAAGGATGCCCACATGAGGGCCAAGCTCTCAATCGGATAAATCTATGGATAGCCCACAGTCCTTCCCCATGCACAAGTGGGTCACTATGTTGGCATTCTCTAGACTACTTTCCACTGTGATGACTTGTGTACGTCTAGTTTCGTGGTACTATTTTTTTTCAAGGAAGTGGACGTATATTGGACAACTATATAGATAAGTAATTAGGTGATGGAGGTGCAATAACTATCAAAATGCTAATTTGTTTTTGTAAGACTGCATTGTCTATTCATAGTGGTACCATAGTGTTTCCGGTGTACTCCCTTGGCCCGTATGCAAAACGTACAAGTAACAATGCTTCCATTTTAGTACTACACTAACAGTGACACATAGATGTTTAAGTGTCAACTACTCTTTTTATTTTAGCATAAGTAAAAATGGATAAAAACAACAATGGCTGCTTTAATTTGTACTATAGGTTAATAATAATATATTGGAGATGAATTCAAGGATTCATACCTTAAGATATATTTTGCAGTCCTGTGGCACATATGCATACAAGAGAAAAGCGGCCTTAATTGAATTGAAAATGCCCCATGTGTGAGTGTTTGGAAATCTCTTGTTTCTTTTCTTCACAATCGATTCCTGTTGCATGCTTTTAAGGTGTATTTGGCTCTCTGAGATGGAAAAGAAAGAGAAAAGAAACATATGAAATAGAATAAACTTTGCCTTGGAGGATTGGATTGGCGTCGGTGGAGTTAAGGGAAAGAGGTTGAGGGGTTGGACTTCTACCTGGAAACATGTCACCGGAAAGGCCCCACTGGTGCATGCACATTCCAAATTAGCATCTGTACTGCAAAATCGTCTTCAAAAAATAAAAAAAAGAAAAATATGCAATTTTTGGTAAAAAATTTACCTATCCTTGAGCACTAATTATGGGCTTAGAGTGAAATTATTAAGTAGGGCCATTTTAGGATCTGCTATCAACATCGGCGATGTCGGTGGCGCTATGTATTGTACCTAAAAATAATAAAAAAAGGAGTAGGGCCAGGCGTTGCTGTCATGCCATGGCATGTTAGGTAAGCAAGCAAAGCAAGCACGGCCGGAGGAGGCTATTACAACACCTGCACACTGGGGTCACGGGTGTGGGTGCTTCTTATGCTAACCTAATGCATGCACGCGTGCTCAAGGAGAATTTTGAGAAGGAAGAATCAACCAACCAATCAATCAAGGTTAACTGCTCTTGGACCCTGCTTAGTGCTTATATATATATACTAAAAGGTTCTGAATTTTGTATCATGTGGGTGTTCAGTAGGCTTGGCAATTCAATGTTTTCAAGACTGTAAGGCATTGACATGAGCTTGAGGTGTCTGGTTAAACAAATGAGGAGCGTACATGGCCGGTGAAAAATAATACTAGTAAAGACATAGGCCGGGAAAAAGGCATGCAAGAGTTACCTACAGTTTTGCATCTCAGATCTGTGCTTGGTAATTTGAATAGTACACTTTGGGCCGGACTGATAGCTCTTGAGATCTGTGCTTTGCAATTGCAGCTTTGTAAGCACGTTTAGTTTGCTCTATCTAGTTTCATTCTCCCAGATAAACAGGACATGCATGTAGTAGTAGGTTGTCTCTGTTATTACCTTAGGATCGCCTAGCAGTGATATCTAGCGGGTACAGACTTAGGGAATCATAGGCAGTGAGGGAGAGAGGTAGAAAGAGTGGGAGAGATCATCACCAGAGGGCTTGACGGGGGCAGAGGAGGACGATCCGGCGGCGGCGCTGCTGGGGTCGGCCATCACGTCGAGCAGCAGAGGTGAGGGGGCGACGTCGGGGAGAAGATGTACGGCGCAGTGCAGTGGCGGCGGCGCGGAGGTGCTTCCCGTCCGGCGCGCCCTCCCGGATCGGATTAGGGTTTGTCGGTGGGTGTGGCGGCTCACGGTGAACCTCGTGGCCGAGAGCCGCCGGCGCCCACCTCTTTATATAGCGCAGGTGACAGGGCCCTCCAGCCCAATAGATGGGCCGGGCGCCCCGATCGTGCGCGAGGTTCACAGGGCCCGAGTTGGGCCGTCGGGCCCAACTCGGGATTGAGATCATCCTAACATTCTCCCCTTGATCTCATCTTTAACTTTATCTTTAACTTTACTCTTTCACTTTAACCTTTTCATTTTACTTATTCCATCTCGCATTTGTGCATAGAACATGTTTCATCGTCACGGTCTATTGCCGTTGGATTTCACAGCTACAATACACATCTCTCGGTTTGAAATAAATAAATACTTTATCTTTGGGCCCTTATTATTATCCAAGAATCATAGGCTTCGCCTTAAACCCATGCCGGCTACGTGTTCAACGAACACTTTGGGTGGTAAGCCTTTTGTAAGCGGATCCGCGAGCATCTTTTCAGTGCTTATGTGCTCAAGATTTATAACACGATCCTGGATTTTCTCTTTCACAACATAGTACTTTATGTCAATGTGTTTGGCAGCACCACTTGACCTATTGTTGTGAGCATACTCTATAGCCGGATTATTATCACAAAGATAGAGTCATTGGTCCATTGATGTCATCGACCACTTTTAAACCGGTATGAATTTCTTTAGCCAATTCACCCGCCCGATGCCTCATAACATGCTACAAACTCGGCATACATAGTAGAGTTTGTAGTAACCGTTTGTTTTGAGCTTTTCCATGATATAGCTCCTTTTGCGAGAGTGAACACATATCCGCATGTGGACTTTTTCATCTCCCGCATAATCGAACTGAGTATCCTAAGATTTTTAGCGAGTCGATCTTCCGTACGTTAGCATCGTCTTTTGTTCCTTGTAAATATCGCAAAACTTTCTTTACCAATTTCCGGTGTTCAACACCCGGATTACTTTGAAATCTCGCAAGCACCGGTTACATAAGCCAAGTCGGGCGTGTGCATACTTGAGCATACCGTAAATGTCCAACCGCAGAAGCATATGGCACACTTTTCATTTGGTTGAGCTCATACTCATTCTTGGGACACCGAAAATCCCCATACTTATCGCCCTTGACTATAGGTGCGGGTGATGGACTACATTTATGCATCTCGGCCCAAAACATAGGAAGCTTCACCAAGATCTTTCATCTCAAACTTTGAGGACAAAAATCTTTTGTTTCGTAGTAGACTCATATCGTTACTTGCAAGTAAAATATCGTCTACGTACGGGACTAGGAAAATGTATTTCCCATTCTTAAACTTTGTATAAACACAATTGTCCTCGACATTTGCTTTAAACCCAAAATTCTTTATAGTTTTATCAAACTTCAAGTTCCACTGCCTTGAAGCTTGCTTTAACCCATAAATCGATTTCTTTAGGCGACATCCCATCTTTTCTTTGCCTTCCACGACAAAACCTTTCGGTTGTGCCATGTATACATTTTCCTCCAAATCCCCATTTAGGAATGCCGTCTTCACATCCATCTGATGCAACTCTAAATCATAGTGTGCCACCAATGCCATTATTATTCTCGAGAGAATCTTTACATGAGACTCGGAGAAAAGGTCTTAGTGTAATCAATTCCCTCCCTTTGTGTGAAACCTTTAGCCACAAGTCGCGCTTTAAATCTCTCTATGTTCCCTTGGGAGTCATATTTTATTTTGTAGACCCATTTACAGCCTACTGCTTTGGCTCCTTTGGGAATTTCTTCCAAGTCCCAAACATCGTTGGCACTCATCGATCTCATTTCATCTTCCATGGCTTCAAACCACTTGGATGAATGATCGCTTCTCATGGCTTGTTCAAATGAGGTGGGATCACCCTCTATTTGATACTCTTCGATATTATTTAACTCATATATATCACTCGGAGATAGCTGGCCTTCTTTCTCTTTGAGACCTTCTAGGGGCCTCTACATTTGGCACAAGCATGCCCGTACACCATGGTTAAGGCATTTTGACACCTCTCGGCCTCTCTACCATAGCGTTTGCCATCGCTCGAGAGCCCTCGAACGGCCCTTAACCTTGGCTCCACGGCTCCCGAAACGCCATATTTGCACACACGACCATGCCGCCGCACGGTCGGTTAACGCATCCTATGGCTCCCGCACCGAGTCTAGCAGGCCCGTACGCCATGGTTAAGGCATTTTGACACCTCTAGCCTCTCCACCACAGCATTTGTTGCCGCCGAGAACCCGAATGGCCCTTAACCATGGCTCCACAGCTCTAGAACTGCCATATTTGCACACACGAATATGCTACCGCACGGTACCCGGTTCGTGCGTGTCCTACAACTCTTGACACTAGGTCAAGCATGACCGTATGCCATGGTTAAGGCGTTTTGATGCCTTCCGGCCTCACCACCACAATGTTTGTCATCACCCGAGAGCACGAACGGCCCTTAACTACGCCTCCACGACTCCGAACATCCATAATTGCACACACGACGTGCCGCCGCACGGCCGGATCCCGTGCATCCTATGGCTCTCGGCACCGGGTCGTGCACGCATGTACGCCATGGTTAAGCCATTTTGATGCCTCTCACCTCTCCACCATAGAGTTTTCCATCACCCGAGAGCCCGAAGGGCCCTTAACCATGCCTCCACGGCTCCAAAACCGCCATATTTGCACACTCGACCATGCCGCCGCACGGCCGGTTCCAACGCATTTTATGGCTCCCGGCCGAGTCAAGCATGCCCGTATGCCATGGTTAAGGCATTTTGACACCTCTCCGGCCTCTCTACCATAGTGTTTGCCATCACTCGAGAGCCCGAACGGCACTTAACCTCGGCTCCACGGATCCAGAACGCCATATTTGCACACACGACTTGCTTTGCCGCACGGCCGGTTCCTGCGCATCCTACGGCTCCTCGCACCAAGTCAAGCACGCCCATGCACTATGGTTAAGGCGTTTTGACACCGCCGGCCTCTCGACCACAGCATTTGTTGCTGCCCAAGAACCCGAATGGCCCTTAACCATGGCTCCACCGCTCTAGAACCGCCATATTTGCACACACGACTATGCTACCGCACAGCCCGGTTCCTACGTGTCCTACAGGCTCTCAACACTAGGTCAAGCATGACCGTATGCCATGGTTAAGGCATTTTGACACCTCCGGCCCCACCACCACAATGTTTGTCATCACCCGAGAGCCCGAACGGCCCTTAACTATAGCTCCACGACTCCGAACATCCATAATTGCACACACGACGTGCCGGCGCACGCCGGATCCCGTGCATCCTACGGCTCTCGGCACCGGTTCAAGCACACCCGTACGCCATGATTAAGCCATTTTGATGCCTCTCACCTCTCCACCATAGAGTTTTCCATCACCCGAGAGCCCGAAGGGCCCTTAACCATCGCTCCACGGCAAACCGCCACATTTGCACACACGACCATGCTGCCGCATGGTCGGTTCCAACGCGTCCTATGGCTCCCGGCACTGAGTCAAGCAAGCCCGTACGCCATGGTTAAGGCATTTTGACACCTCTGGCCTCTCTACCATAGCGTTTGTCGTTGCTCAAGAGCCTGAACGGCCCTTAACCTCGGCTCCACGGCTAAAGAACTGCCATATTTGCACACACAACTTTGCTGCCGCACGGCCGGTTCCTCTGCGTCCTACGGCTCCTCGCACCAAGTCAAGCACGCCCATGCACCATGGTTAAGGCGTTTTAACACCTTTGGCCTCTCCACCACAGCGTTTATTACCGCCCGAGAACCCGAATGGCCCTTAACCATGGCTCCACAGCTCTAGAACTGCCATATTTACACACACGAATACGCTACCGCACAGCCAGTTCGTGCGTGTCCTATAGCTCTCGACACTAGGTCAAGCACGACCGTATGCCATGGTTAAGGCATTTTGACGCCTCTGGCCTCACCACCACAATGTTTGTCATCACCCGAGAGCCCGAACGGCCCTTAACTACGCCTCACGACTCCGAACATCCATAATTGCACACACGACCGTGCCGCACGGCCGGATCCCCGTGCATCCTATGGCTCTTGGCACCGGGTCAAGCATGCCCGTACGCCATGGTTAAGCCATTTTGATGCCTCTCACCTCTCCACCATAGAGTTTTCCATCACCCGAGAGCCCGAAGGGCCCTTAACCATGCCTCCACGGCTCCAAAACCGCCATGTTTGCACACTCGACCATGCCGCCGCACGGCGGTTCCAACGCATTTTATGGCTCCCGGCTACGAGTCAAGCATGCCCGTACGCCATGGTTAAGGCATTTTGACACCTACCCGCCTCTCTACCATAGCGTTTGCCATCACTCGAGAGCCCGAACGGCACTTAACCTCGGCTCCATGGCTCCAGCACTGCCATATTTGCACACACGACTTTCGCCGCACGGCCGGTTCCGCGCGCATCCTACGGCTCCTCGCACCAAGTCAAGCACGCCCATGCACTATGGTTAAGGCGTTTTGACACCGCTGGCCTCTCGACCACAGCATTTGTTGCTGCCCAAGAACCCGAATGGCCCTTAACCATGGCTCCACGGCTCTAGAACTGCCATATTTGCACACACGACTATGCTGCCGCACGGCCGGTTCCTACGTGTCCTACGGCTCTCGACACTAGGTCAAGCACGCCCGTACGCCATGGTTAAGGCATTTTGACACCTCTGGCCCCACCACCACAATGTTTGTCATCACCCGAGAGCCCGAACGGCCCTTAACTATAGCTCCACGACTCCAGAACATCCATAATTGCACACACGACTGTGCTGGCGCACGGCCGGATCCTGTGCATCCTACGGCTCTCGGCACCGGTTCAAGCACACCCGTACGCCATGATTAAGCCATTTTGATGCCTCTCACCTCTCCACCATAGAGTTTTCCATCACCCGAGAGCCTGAAGGGCCCTTAACCATCGCTCCACGGCGTAAAACCGCCACATTTGCACACACGACCATGCCGCCGCATGGTCGGTTCCAACGCGTCCTATGGCTCCCGGCAAGACCGAGTCAAGCAAGCCCGTACGCCACGGTTAAGGCATTTTGACACCTCTGGCCTCTCTACCATAGCGTTTGTCGTTGCTCAAGAGCCTGAATGGCCCTTAACCTCGGCTCCACGGCTAAAGAACTGCCATATTTGCACACAAGACTTTGCTGCCGCACGGCCGGTTCCTATGCGTCCTACGGCTCCTCGCACCAAGTCAAGCACGTCCATGCACCATGGTTAAGGCGTTTTAACACCTTTGGCCTCTCCACCACAGCGTTTATTACCGCCCGAGAACCCAAATGGCCCTTAACCATGGCTCCACAGCTCTAGAACTGCCATATTTACACACACGAATATGCTACCGCACAGCCAGTTCGTGCGTGTCCTATAGCTCTCGACACTAGGTCAAGCACGACCGTATGCCATGGTTAAGGCATTTTGACGCCTCTGGCCTCACCACCACAATGTTTGTCATCACCCGAGAGCCTGAACGGCCCTTAACTACAGCTCCACGACTCCAGAACATCCATAATTGCACACACGACTGTGCTGCCGCACGGTCGGATCCTGTGCATCCTATGGCTCTCGGCACCGGGTCAAGCATGCCTGTACGCCATGGTTAAGCCATTTTGATGCCTCTCACCTCTCCACCATAGAGTTTTCCATCACCCGAGAGCCCGAAGGGCCCTTAACCATGGCTCCACGGCTCCAAAACTGCCATATTTGCACACTCGACCATGCTTTGCCGCACGGTCGGTTCCAACGCATTTTATGGCTCCCGCTCCGAGTCAAGCATGCCCGTACGCCATGGTTAAGGCATTTTGACACCTCTGGCCTCTCTACCATAGCGTTTGCCATCACTCGAGAGCCTGAACGGCACTTAACCTCGGCTCCACGGCTCCAGAATTGCCATATTTGCACACATGACTTTCTGCCGCACGGACGGTTCCTGCGCATCCTACGGCTCCTCGCACCAAGTCAAGCACGCCCATGCACTATGGTTAAGGAGTTTTGACACCGCTGGCCTCTCGATCACAGCATTTGTTGCCGCCCAAGAACCCGAATGGCCCTTAACCATGGCTCCACCGCTCTAGAACTGCCATATTTGCACACACGACTATGCTACCGCACGCCGGTTCCTACGTGTCCTACAACTCTCGACACTAGGTCAAGCACGACCGTATGCCATGGTTAAGGCGTTTTTGACACCTCCGGCCCCACCACCACAATGTTTGTCATCACTTGAGAGCCCGAACGGCCCTTAACTATAGCTCCACGACTCCGAACATCCATAATTGCACACACGACGTGCCGGCGCACGGCCGGATCCCGTGCATCCTACGGCTCTTGGCACCGGTTCAAGCACACCCGTACGCCATGGTTAAGCCATTTTGATGCCTCTCACCTCTCCACCATAGAGTTTTCCATCACCCGAGAGCCCGAAGGGCCCTTAACCATGGCTCCACGGCGGTAAGAAAACCGCCACATTTGCACACACGACCATGCTGCCGCATGGTCGGTTCCAACGCGTCCTATGACTCCCGGCACTGAGTCAAGCAAGCCCGTACGCCATGGTTAAGGCATTTTGACACCTCTGGCCTCTCTACCATAGCGTTTGTCGTCGCTCGAGAGCCTGAATGGCCCTTAACCTCGGCTCCACGGCTCCAGAACTGCCATATTTGCACACAAGACTTTGCTGCCGCATGGCCGGTTCCTATGCGTCCTACGGCTCCTCACACCAAGTCAAGCACGCCCATGCACCATGGTTAAGGCGTTTTAACACCTTTGGCCTCTCCACCACAGCGTTTATTACCGCCTGAGAACCTGAATGGCCCTTAACCATGGCTCCACAAACTCTAGAACCGCCATATTTGCACACACGACTATGCTACCGCACATGGCCGGTTCGCATGTCCTATAGCTCTCGACACTAGGTCAAGCACGACCGTATGCCATGGTTAAGGCGTTTTGATGCCTCTGGCCTCACCACCACAATATTTGTCATCACCCGAGAGCCCGAACGGCCCTTAACTATAGCTCCACGACTCCAGAACATCCATAATTGCTCTCCAAAAGTAGAAAAGATAAATAAGGAAATCTTTCTGGGTTTCTATTGTTATGCATCTTTTTTAGTTGTTTTAACAAAGCATATTCTAACAAAGCATAAATAGATAAGTTGGAAACACTTAGCTTGGTACACGGGGGATGCTCTCCCCCAAGCTGGATGTTGACATAGTCTCGATGTTGCCGACAGGCAAGGAAGACGTTCTAGTTTCTCCAGAGTGTCGTGGATAGTTGCTTTGTTGGAGACAAAGACATTTAATTGTTACAGCAAGCACTCCGACAGGGACCGGGTGTCCTTCGCTGTTAGCTCTTCATGATCCTTGATGTTCTGCGAAGCTCAAATAGACAACAAAGCTTGTGGAACTTGATTAAGCGTTAGTGATAAAACCTCTAGGCCTTGGTTGTCTAGAACTTCCCTAACTTTAAAACTCATTCTAACAGGATCACAAGGAATATTTTTATCTTTTTATTATTTAAGGAATGCAGACAGGGAAAGATAAATATGCTGAGAAATTATGTTTGCGCCACCACAGTGAATGATTATCCACATGGGGCTTAAAGTTTTTCTGGATGCAAATGCACAACATCTTTATTTTCTTTTCTAATGCAAAGATAAAAGAGTAAAGATGCAACTAAGATGCAAGTAGGAAAATAAATATGCTAAGGTAAAAAATATAATGCTGAAAAGTAATTGCTGATAAATACCAAGTTACCTCTTGGCGCGGCGTTCGGTGGTTTTAAGTCTTCCGAATGACTTGTCATGTTCGCTCATTTTTCAAGGGGCGCATTGGCTGGCGCCTCGGATGATGTCGCCTCTTGTGTAGGAATTGATTCTGATTTTACTTTTACTTTCCATACCTTCTTTGTTGGAGAAGATGACCTTGAGGAGGAAGCTTCTTGGGGTACTTGGTTTTCTTCTGGTAGCACCTCTTCGGGTTCTTCTACAATGTTCTTCTCTTCTGGGTATCGATCTTCATATCTAGACACTTCTCCCTCATAGTCAGCCCATCCATCTGTAGTGATGTTCTTCTTGTTCTGGCGACGGGTACACTGCCTTCTCCTTGCTCTGTTCTTCTTGGGCTCCTCAGTGATTATATAATTATTATTGAAGTAGCGGCGTACCTTCTCAGTAGGAAAGAAGAAGTGAATCTCTCCTGTCCCAATATAGATGATAGCTTTGGTGGTGTTCAGGAATGGTCTTCCTAGGATGATTGGAGGATCATAGTCATCTCCCATGTCAATGACTAGGAAGTCTGTAGGGACATAATGGTCATCTATCTGGATAAGGACATCCTTCACTTCTCCTTCGACGAAGCGGAATGTCTGGTCTGCCATCTGCAGCTGTGCATAGGTAGGCTCCAAAGGCATAGTGCCATATAGATACTCATAAGTTACCTTGGCCATAATGTTGACGCTTTGATCCGGTGTCACGCATGCCTTTATTGAAAGAGCTTCGTTGATGGAGCATTGAATGGTTGGGACACCCGGGTCATCCTTCTTGATCGTGACGTTGGGATCGAGTAAGTGGTCATGCTCCTTATGGACCGGGCAGCGTGACCATCCTTACTGTCTCCGTCTTCTTGGTCTTCTTATCTTTGTTCTTGCTCTTCTTAGCCGGATTCTTCTTCTTCTCACCGTTCGTTGATGAGGGTGTGCTTTGAACCGCCGCACTGTTCTTAAAGAAGAAGGTTTCTCTCTTGCCCTTGATATTGAAGATGATCTTGGCAGTGTTGGCGTACATGATGGCTCCAGCAGTGTTCAAGAATGGTCATCCCAAAATGACAGGGACCTTTCATCACCGCCCGTATCCACTACCACGAAGTCTCCGGGAACATACGAGTTGCCTACTCGTACACATATGTCTTCAAGTACTCCCAAAGGAACACAGAGTGACTGATCTGCAAGCTGTAAGTACATGGTTGTGTATGCTAAGGGGTATCTGAATAGCTTTTCGTATATCACTCTTGGCATGATGTTGATGCTTGAACCGAAGTCACAGATTGCTTCATTGAAATTAGTACTTCCAATGGAGATCGGAATGACTGGTCTCCCTGGATCGCCCTTCTTGATTGGCAAAGTTGAATCAATCCATGACCCCTTTGATGGATCACTCCGGCTGTCTTCTACATTGAATATATCAACAAGATTTGCGCTTTCGAGCTCTTCGGGTTGTCCCGCGCTTACCTTGACCGAGTGGAAGGAGCAAGGTTAACAAGCCGTTGTACCCGTGACTCAAGTATCTTGTTGAAGCCGAATGACTCTTGATGGCATTGGAGAAGCCATCCATTCCATTGCCGAGTGTCTCTAGGACCTTGTCATTAGATGCCGGCTTCTTGGACGGTTGTCCATCATCTTGCCTTGGTTCAAAGACTAACTCTCTCAAAGGCGGCTGGTTGTAATTATTGTAGGAGGAGTTGTTACCTTGATAGTTGCCCGAATAATTGCCCGAGTAGTTAGGCCTCTCGCTGCCGATTCCAACCTCGATTCTGGCGAGGACGGTAGTAATTGTTGTTGTTGTTGTTGAGGTAGTTCACGTCCTCCTTCGCCATACGGGCGGTTAGCACCAAAGCCCGGTCTCTCTCCACACTCTTCACATGTCATGCGAGCATCATGTATATGCATGACTTCTTTCTTCTCCGGGGCTCTCTCATCTAGCCTCTTCATTAGCAAGTCCATTTTGGCGACAAAGCATGTCTACCTCTTTCAAACCGGTGCATTCCTCCACCTCTTTGCGGGTCTCGAGTTCTTTCTTCACTCCGGCCTTGGTTGGATGCCATCTTCTCCACGAGAGCCGTGGCTCGAGGAATAGTGAGTGATAAGAATGCACCTCCAGCAGCGGATCCATCGTCTCACGTGTGTTTGTTGTTGAGCCCATGGTAGAATGTCCGCATAAGCGGCCAATTCTCCATGCCATGATGAGGACACTCGAGGATGTAATCTTGAAAGCGCTCCCAAGCTTCGGGACAGTCTCATCATGATGTTGCCGAAAGCTTGATATCTTCCCGCGAAGAGCATTTGTCTTGCCCATGGGGAAGAATTTCGCCAAGAAATTAGTAGAACATAATGCCCACGTAGTATTCTTCTCCTTATTGGCATAGAACCACTGCTTCGCTCTCCCCAAGAGTGAGAATGGGAAGAGGCGAAGTAGTATAGCATCTCTCGGGGACATCCTTGATAGTGAATGTGCTACAAATCTCCGGGAAGTGTTGGAGATGAGCACTAGCATCTTCATGGGCCTTCCCACGTAACCGGCTTGCTTGCACCATGTTGATCGGCGCGGCTTGAGCTCAAAAGCTCCTTCGATGTCCGCGGCTAGTCCAGTACGAATGTTGTCCGTAGTTGGAGCTGAGAACTCGCGGAGTGACTTGTTCGCCATGGCCTCAAACGCTGGTGTCAAGTCTCGCACGAAAGGTTGACTTTCTGCTTCTGACAAACTTCCAAGTTGAGTTGATGATGATGATGATTGATTGGTCTTCTTCAACCCGCTTACGGCCTTCCCGATTAAAGCTTCGGATTGTCAATATAGTTATCGGGAAGAGTAGTCTTGATTACCCCGCATAAAATACAAAAGTAGACAAAACAAGGGTAATCCTGTAGAGATGGGTTAGTATGAAAAAGACTACTCGATCACATTATCTAGTGCAATGCTGCTCATTATCCATTGGCTTTCAACCTTCCCCGGCAACGGCGCCAAAAATGCTTGTTGATGTCTATTAAGTGCAACTGAAATAAGAAGGGTTCCACAAGCGCACAGAATATATCATCGTAGCATTTTAACCAGGAGTAATCCAGGTATCGTTATTTATAATTTTACCACTAGGAAGGGAATGCACTGGATAATGAGTGATGAGCAATGCACATGCGATAATGAAGAGCTTAACCTTGTCTGTATCGATCATCTCATACAGGGTAAGTCTGTATCGATCATCTCATACAGGGTAAGTGTCACATAAAATATAGGAATGAATGATAAATGACATAAGATAAATGAGAGCATTTAGCCACATAAAATAATAGTAATAAGCCATCTCAACTTAGCACTCTAAGCTTATAACACTAGCATGGACTAGGACGATCTAGGGTATAATCCTATGTTATTCTAACTACAAAGTCAAAGCATACAATGATTAGTGCAAGAACATCTAGCAATCATGGCGGGAAAAGGTTACATCTATGCATAGTGATATTACCGAGAAGACTAGAGACATAGCAATGACTTCAATGTAATAGGTGGTTCTACTAAGACCTACCAACGGGGATGGAATACAAAGGACTCAACAGAATCCGTCACTTCCGCGATCTACCACACGACCCGGCCAATAGGGTGTAATCACAGATAAATACGGTCTAGGCACCACGCCTACACAATATTTACCACTTACCCATCGATCTAATGAGCAAGCGCTATACGATCCTATGCATAAATATAATTCTAGTCCAACTATGCTAAACATATAATCAATGTAAACTAAGAACAATATAATTAAGAACATAATCGAATAGAGCAAAGTCAAGTCTGATATAATAGAATAGAATAAAGTACTACTCATAGTATCACGAACAATGATGAATATTACAAGAATGTAGAGGGGAATTACCAAGAACTCCGACAGATCCGGACTCCAAGCTAGGCTTGATTCCCTCTAGATCTATTCCTATGTAGCTATGCTACTAAACTATGGAGCTCTAACCGAGATGGTGGCTCGGCTTCTCGAATTCGATGAGAGAATGAACTCTTGAATTAATTAGGGTTTCACCCGGGGGCCGGGGGCTCAATATATAGCCCCCTAGGATGAACCACGCCCTCGGATCAAACCGACCTAAATGGACGATAATTATTCATCCTCAAAGGCGGTGGAGGCGGGATCCACGAGACTCAACCCGATTGGTTGAGGTGGGGAGTCGGCCGACTCCCCGCCTAGGTCGGCCGACCGGCGCCCTCAGCCGGGCCCCGGCTTCCGGGTTTGCCTTCGGAGTCTTCTAGATTATACAATTTTACCCGTTCGGTCTTTATCTCTATGTAATCATGACATGTGGGCCTCCTTTGGTTCTCTTTCGATAACCCCCGCGAAATAGACAATCACCAAAACTCGTGGAATTCAGTCGTGTAACCCCTATATCTAACAGGTGAACTCAAATTAGTCCTTTCTCTTGCTGCGTTGACGATATAAAATTGATACTTAACGACCGTCAACACCATGGCATACGGGCATGCTTGACCCGGTGTCGAGAGCCATAGGATGCACAGGATCCGGCCTTGCGGCAGCACAGTCGTGTGTGCAAATATGGAAGTTCTGGAGTCATGGAGCTGTGGTTAAGGGACGTTCGGGCTCTCGGGTGATGACAAACATTGTGATGGTGAGGCCAGAGGCGTCAAAAGGCCTGAACTATGGCATACGGTCGTTCTTGACCTAGTGCGAGAGCTATAGGACACGCGGAACCGGGCCGTGCGGTAGCATAGTCGTGTGTGCAAATATGGCGGTTCTAGAGCTATGGAGCCATGGTTAAGGGCCATTCGGGTTCTCGAGGGCGGTAACAAACGCCGTGGCCGGGAGAGGCCGAGGGTGTCAAAATGCCTTAACCATGGTGCATGGGCGTGCTTGACTTGGTGCCAGGAGCCGTAGGACGCCTAGGAACCAGCCGTGCGGCAGCAAAGTCGTGTGTGCAAATATGGCAGTTCTGGAGCCGTGGAACCAAGGTTAAGGTCTGTTCGGGCTCTCGAGCTATGGCAAACGCTATGGTAGAGAGGCCAGAGATATCAAAATGCCTTAACCATGGCGTACGAGCATGCTTGACTCAGTGCCGGGAGCCATAGGATGCGTTGGAACCGATCGTGCGGCAACATGGTTGTGTGTGCAAATATGGCAGTTTTGGAGCCGTGGAGCCGTGGTTAAGGGCCCTTCGGGCTCTTGGGTGATGGAAAACGCTATGGTGGAGAGGTGAGAGGCATCAAAATGGCTTAACATGGTGTACGGGCATGCTTGACCCGGTGCCAAGAGCCATAGGATGCACAGGATCCGGCCGTGTAGCAGCACAGTCGTGTGTGCAAATATGGAAGTTCTGGAGTCATGGAGCTGTGGTTAAGGGCCGTTCGGGCTCTCGGGTGATGACAAACATTGTGGTGGTGAGGCCAGAGGCATCAAAACGCCTTAACTATGGCGTACGGTCATGCTTGACCTAGTGCCGAGGCCTGTTGGACACGCAGGAACCGGCTGTGCAGTAGCATAGTGTCACACCCCAAAATTTGTATTTTGGGATGTGACTTAGACAACACTAAACAACATAAATGATTTTATTATTTTTCTAAAATTCCCAACTTTAGTTCAGTTGTTGATATTCTAGATAGTGAAAAATGTGAGTTCCTAAAATTTTTGCAATTCAATTTAATGGTTTGTTGCATTCATGCCTTTGCATAGTGTTTATGTTTGGAAAATGAATTTAAATGTTTTCATGAAACGTCTAGGTTTTGATCCCGACTTCATCTCCCAGAATATCAAATCAATATCTAAAACTCCAATCAAGTCTTGTGCCAACATTCTACAAAAATCTAGCATAACCCATTCTCTCTTTCTCTCTTTTTTCTTTTCTTTATGTGAGCTCTCACTAAATTTGGTGTTATGCATTCTTTGGGCTAATCTTTTCTTGTCTCTTATCCATTTATACAAATGGATCTCAAATTGAGTTGAAGCCCGGACTTCCACTCCGCCCAAGCCACACCTACACTTAGCTCTCATTCCTTCTCACATGGACATGCGCCGTCTCTTCCCGGTGTGGCGCCTAATCTTAATCCCACATGCACAACTCGTAGGATCTAATTCCTTCTTGATGCCTTTTTTTAACTTCACATTATTTTCTCTTCACCGTGCATGTGCGGTAGACCATGGCCGGCTAGTGCCGCTCGCATGCCTCATCCCTCCCTTCCTAAATGCAAACATAATTTCCTCTCTTAATTTTCTTGACTCCATCAATTGTCCCATCTTCTCAATTGCATGCAACCACAGCCTTGTGTCTCGCATGTTATCTCCTCCTCGTGCAAAAATAGGAACATATATCTAATGTCCACTCTAACTTCCCGTCGTCACCTCCTTTGGATGCCTCCCATTAATCTCCTATTAATCCTCTTTTGATAACATCCTTTTTACTCCATCAATTTGATTTCTTCTCACGCAGGAAACAGCAGCACACTTCTCTCTCATGCACAACTAGATGGACACTTTCCTCTCTCGCTCTCTGTCCATGATGCTTGTGATGGTTGTTGCTATCGTTAGAAGTGGAGCTATGCACGGATGATACAGATGAGTTGGAAAGTTGGATGGCAAGCTTTCGGAAGGCAAGTATAGCTTGAGTTTGATTTCTATGATCATGATCATGTAACTTGATTAATGTTTATGCAACAAACGTTAAAGATGACTTTTTAGCAACTTAAGAATTTATCTCGTAAGAGAACCTCCGGGATTTACAAGTACAACCACGAGAACTACATGGCTCGGTCTTAGCCCGTATCTTGATCTGTTCTAGTTCGTTAGCGGCTTACCGAAAGGGCAAGAGGGGGTGCCAAGTGAGGTATAGCTCTTGTCCCGCCGTGATGTGTGCCGGGTCATGCGGTCATGTGTGTGCCACTCTCGGAGGAGAGCATCTATATCTACTTGGTCAATCTCAAACCTTAGCGGCCGCTACTTATTAGAACGACTAGTGAAAAGCTTCGTAGTGACCCCGCCAACCTACCTTGGAAGTGGGTCAAGAGGCCGATCACCTCGGGCAAAAGGGCAATCACGACTTGTGGTGAAAGTGTACACCTCTCGCGAGAGTTTAATAAACCGGTATACTAGCCTTGCTCAAGGACACGGGCGGCCTTGGAATCCTTACATAGATGATGACTTCCGATTGTTAACATGTTCATTGTTTACCGTTTTATGCTCTACATTATTAATGTTACATTGATCATGTGGTTATGGGATTACGCTTATAGTTATACTTGCGGAGTTCAACATGAACTCACTCTTGCTATTCCCCCACACCTCGGAGAAGTTTAGGCTTGTGATCAACCGATCGCTTGGATCCAAAGGGAGTCTACACCCGGAGATCGAGATTCGTCTTTCTCGCGTTTGCTACCTAAGGTTATGTCTTTTATTTTAAACACGCTATACATATTAAGCATTGTTTACGATACTACCTTTCATTTGTGGCTATATGTGAGATTTGACTTTTAAGGCTCACATATGGTGTATATCTGGTTTTGTTCTTAAAACCGGGTGTTACAAATGGTATCACTCAATGCTTGACCGTAGGACGCAAGCCTAGTTAGAAATGGTCGATTTTATAAACTTATTTTGCTAAAAACTTATCTTGTCTTCCTTTGCCTTGATATTTACTAAAGCAAAACTTTTTGTCGAAGCCCCTACCTTCTCCAAGAGCCATAATGATTTTAAAATGTCAAGTTTCTACCCTAATGCCATTAGGAAGTTGTTGTCCCCGAGCACTCTTTGCGTTAGTAATGATGCTAAGGAAAGTGATAGGGTGTTTGCGTAAGGACCCTTATCATGTTAGTGTGCTATAGCTAGGTTGATTGCTTTGTCATAATGAACTTGTATGATTTGGCTCTTTGCAATGAGTGTAGTTTCAAATAATCTCGGACGAGATTCCTGTTAAGGGGGTAGTGTTGTCACACCCCAAAATTTGTATTTTGGGATGTGACTTAGACAACACTAAACAACATAAATGATTTTATTATTTTTCTAAAATTCCCAACTTTAGTTCAGTTGTTGATATTCTAGATAGTGAAAAATGTGAGTTCCTAAAATTTTTGCAATTCAATTTAATGGTTTGTTGCATTCATGCCTTTGCATAGTGTTTATGTTTGGAAAATGAATTTAAATGTTTTCATGAAATGTCTAGGTTTTGATCCCGACTTCATCTCCCGAATATCAAATCAATATCTAAAACTCCAATCAAGTCTTGTGCCAACATTCTACAAAAATCTAGCATAACCCATTCTCTCTTTCTCTCTTTTTTTTTCTTTATGTGAGCTCTCACTAAATTTGGTGTTATGCATTCTTTGGGCTAATCTTTTCTTGTCTCTTATCCATTTATACAAATGGATCTCAAATTGAGTTGAAGCCCGCGAGACTTCCACCGCCCAAGCCACACCTCGCACTTAGCTCTCATTCCTTCTCACATGGACATGCAGCCGTCTCTTCCTGGTGTGGCGCCTAATCTTAATCCCACATGCACAACTGTAGGATCTAATTCCTTCTTGATGCCTTTTTTTTAACTTCACATTATTTTCTCTTCACCGTGCATGTGCAGTAGACCATGGCCGGCTAGTGCTGCTCGCATGCCTCATCCCTCCCTTCCTAAATGCAAACATAATTTCCTCTCTTAATTTTCTTGACTCCATCAATTGTCCCATCTTCTCAATTGCATGCAACCACAGCCTTGTGTCTCGCATGTTATCTCCTCCTCGTGCAAAAATAGGAACATATATCTAATGTCCACTCTAACTTCCTGTCGTCACCTCCTTTGGATGCCTCCCATTAATCTCCTATTAATCCTCTTTTGATAACATCCTTTTTACTCCATCAATTTGATTTCTTCTCACGCAGGAAACAGCAGCACACTTCTCTCTCATGCACAACTAGATGGACACTTTCCTCTCTCGCTCTCTGTCCACTTCCTCCTGCCGCACAATATATCCTCTTTCCCCATGCAAAAGTTATACCAGCAATAGTAATTCTCCTCTCTTAATTCCCTTTACAAGCCCCTCTTTGTGCTCCTTTACCACTCTTTAACTACAGGAGTGAAAGACTCATGAAGCCATGCATCTCCCTCTCTTCCTGCAGAACAGATGCGCCAGTCCTCTCTTCTACTACTTCACCATCTGCCATGGACGCCCCATCTCCTCTCCTTCCAACTCCATGGACGCCACCCCTTCTCCCTCTAAGTCCCTCTTCCTCCTCTCCATCAAAATGTAGTGCCCTCACTGCGATGAATTTGCTTTGCTGCTGCACGTCCATCCCCGTTCATTGGAATTCCGGAATCCTTCACATCAATCTGCAGCAAAACCATGGTGCTGCAGCGCTACATGGACGCCATCCCGATGTGCCTTGTCGTCTCCCTGAACACGCAGCAGCACCCTGCTCATCGTCATTGCTGCCGTTTCCGTGCAGCACATGGTGAGGTCGCCCCTCCATTTTCCCCTCTAATCCTACTGTGCATGATCCTCTCAATCATGTCTTGATCTCCCATGTGGTGCATGATACTCTGCAAGATGGAATTGGTGCAGCTCGTTCATCGCAGAATCTGCCATCACCAATCATCGATGTCGGCTGCCATCGCCGTCATCACCCTCTGTTCTTAACCCCAATGTGAGAGCCCACACATTCCTCTCTGAATTATATGTTCATTCCTATTGCAATTTATGCCACAGATCATGATTCGGTTGATATCGGTGCTGTTTTTCATACAAGCATGTTGCTGTCCATTGCAAACAGCCACCGTCTGGACGGTTGGCATGCATATTCCTAGCATTCCACACCTCCAATTGTTAATTCCTTTGAACTGCATGTGTAACATATACTTGCACACGTCTCGATAAATTTCGTGGCCAAAGGATCTGATATGAAAGAAATATCGTCCTTCTTGTGATCGCTGTCCCAGTTGCCTCGCAGCTGCTCTGCTGCTGGTTGGCAGGCGTGTTCCCAAAAATCTGTTACTCTATTCATCAAACCCTTTTACCATAGTGTATATATCATCCTTGCACATCACTCTACAAGTTTTGGTAGCCATTCGTGCCATAATGGCCGAGATATTGAGGCCATAGTAACTGCTACTCCTGCTGTCCAGAAATCAGCCATGCCACCCATTCGTATTCACGTTTCCCGGCCAACGGATGGTCAAACTACCATGAACTTTTGCCATAACATACTACATGAAGTTCAGAACAGCCCCACAAACTGGATTTCCAATTGGAGCTGCTATTCTCTGCTCCTTGTGATTCTATTTCTAGTTGTTCGCCAACATGCACATTTTGGCTGCACTGGTGTTTTACACCTTAGCACAGCCACTTGTCAAAATATGTTCCATGTGTCCTCTTCACATATCCTTAGTCATCAACAATAATTCATCAATAGATCCTTGTGTTGTATAAATCTTCCAAGTTAGTCCATATCCATCATGTTTATTCCATTCCTATCATTTGCCAAATCCTCCTAGCCTCTACCTTTGATCTTGCATATTTTAAATTGTGTCTCTTGTTTTAGTTGTTTTTACGCTCATCGATCGTAGTTGCAAGCCCTACGTGTTTTAAAACCTTATGTCTAGTTTTACAAATAATGACTCGGTGTATTGCTTCTAGGTTTTGTCTATGATGCTTGTGATGGTTGTTGCTATCGTTAGAAGTGGAGCTATGCACGGATGATACGGATGAGTTGGAAAGTTGGATGGCAAGCTTTCGGAAGGCAAGTATAGCTTGAGTTTGATTTCTATGATCATGATCATGTAACTTGATTAATGTTTATGCAACAAACGTTAAAGATGACTTTTTAGCAACTTAAGAATTTATCTCGTAAGAGAACCTCCGGGATTTACGGTACAACCACGAGAACTACATGGCTCGGTCTTAGCCCGGTATCTTGATCTGTTCTAGTTCGTTAGCAGCTTACCGAAAGGGCAAGAGGGGGTGCCAAGTGAGGTATAGCTCTTGTCCCGCCGTGATGTGTCTTTGGCTGCGGTCATGTGTGTGCCACTCTCGGAGGAGAGCATCTATATCTACTTGGTCAATCTGAAACCTTAGCGGCCGCTACTTATTAGAACGACTAGTGAAAAGCTTCGTAGTGACCCCGCCAACCTACCTTGGAAGTGGGTCAAGAGGCCGATCACCTCGGGCAAAAGGGCAATCACGACTTGTGGTGAAAGTGTACACCTCTCGCGCGAGTTTAATAAACTGGTATACTAGCCTTGCTCAAGGACACGGGCGGCCTTGGAATCCTTACATAGATGATGACTTCCGATTGTTAACATGTTCATTGTTTACCGTTTTATGCTCTACATTATTAATGTTACATTGATCATGTGGTTATGGGATTACGCTTATAGTTATACTTGCGGAGTTCAACATGAACTCACTCTTGCTATTCCCCCACACCTCAGGAGAAGTTTAGGCTTGTGATCAACCGGTCGGTTGGATCCAAAGTGGAGTCTACACCCGGAGATCGATTCGTCTTTCGTGTTTGCTACCTAAGGTTATGTCTTTTATTTTAAACACGCTATACATATTAAGCATTGTTTACTTGATACTACCTTTCATTTGTGGCTATATGTGAGATTTGACTTTTAAGGCTCACATATGGTGTATATCTGGTTTTGTTCTTAAAACCGGGTGTTACAAATGGTATCGGCTCAATGCTTTGATCAGTAGACGCAAGCCTAGTTAGAAATGGTCGATTTTATAAACTTATTTTGCTAAAAACTTATCTTGTCTTCCTTTGCCTTGATATTTACTAAAGCAAAACTTTTTGTCGAAGCCCCTACCTTCTCCAAGAGCCATAATGATTTTAAAATGTCAAGTTTCTACCCTAATGCCATTAGGAAGTTGTTGTCCCCGAGCGCTCTTTGCGTTAGTAATGATGCTAAGGAAAGTGATAGGGTGTTTGCATAAGGACCCTTATCATGTTAGTGTGCTATAGCTAGGTTGATTGCTTTGTCATAATGAACTTGTATGATTTGGCTCTTTGCAATGAGTGTAGTTTCAAAATCTCGGGACGAGATTCCTGTTAAGGGGTAGTGTTGTCACACCCCAAAATTTGTATTTTGGGATGTGACTTAGACAACACTAAACAACATAAATGATTTTATTATTTTTCTAAAATTCCCAACTTTAGTTCAATTGTTGATATTCTAGATAGTGAAAAATGTGAGTTCCTAAAATTTTTGCAATTCAATTTAATGGTTTGTTGCATTCATGCCTTTGCATAGTGTTTATGTTTGGAAAATGAATTTAAATGTTTTCATGAAACGTCTAGGTTTTGATCCCGACTTCATCTCCCGAATATCAAATCAATATCTAAAACTCCAATCAAGTCTTGTGCCAACATTCTACAAAAATCTAGCATAACCCATTCTCTCTTTCTCTCTTTTTTTCTTTTCTTTATGTGAGCTCTCACTAAATTTGGTGTTATGCATTCTTTGGGCTAATCTTTTCTTGTCTCTTATCCATTTATACAAATGGATCTCAAATTGAGTTGAAGCCCAGACTTCCACCTGCCCAAGCCACACCTGCACTTAGCTCTCATTCCTTCTCACATGGACATGCAGCCGTCTCTTCCTGGTGTGGCGCCTAATCTTAATCCCACATGCACAACTGTAGGATCTAATTCCTTCTTGATGCCTTTTTTTTAACTTCACATTATTTTCTCTTCACCGTGCATGTGCAGTAGACCATGGCCGGCTAGTGCTGCTCGCATGCCTCATCCCTCCCTTCCTAAATGCAAACATAATTTCCTCTCTTAATTTTCTTGACTCCATCAATTGTCCCATCTTCTCAATTGCATGCAACCACAGCCTTGTGTCTCGCATGTTATCTCCTCCTCGTGCAAAAATAGGAACATATATCTAATGTCCACTCTAACTTCCTGTCGTCACCTCCTTTGGATGCCTCCCATTAATCTCCTATTAATCCTCTTTTGATAACATCCTTTTTACTCCATCAATTTGATTTCTTCTCACGCAGGAAACAGCAGCACACTTCTCTCTCATGCACAACTAGATGGACACTTTCCTCTCTCGCTCTCTGTCCACTTCCTCCCCGCCGCACAATATATCCTCTTTCCCCATGCAAAAGTTATACCAGCAATAGTAATTCTCCTCTCTTAATTCCCTTTACAAGCCCCTCTTTGTGCTCCTTTACCACTCTTTAACTACAGGAGTGAAAGACTCATGAAGCCATGCATCTCCCTCTTCTTCCTGCAGAACAGATGCGCCAGTCCTCTCTTCTACTACTTCACCATCTGCCATGGACGCCCCATCTCCTCTCCTTCCAACTCCATGGACGCCACCCCTTCTCCCTCTAAGTCCCTCTTCCTCCTCTCCATCAAAATGTAGTGCCCTCACTGCGATGAATTTGCTTTGCCGCTGCACGTCCATCCCTGTTCATTGGAATTCCGGAATCCTTCACATCAATCTGCAGCAAAACCATGGTGCTGCAGCGCTACATGGACGCCATCCCGATGTGCCTTGTCGTCTCCTGAACACGCAGCAGCACCCTGCTCATCGTCATTGCTGCCGTTTCCGTGCAGCACATGGTGAGGTCGCCCCTCCATTTTCCCCTCTAATCCTCTGTGCATGATCCTCTCAATCATGTCTTGATCTCCCATGTGGTGCATGATACTCTGCAAGATGGAATTGGTGCAGCTCGTTCATCGCAGAATCTGCCATCACCAATCATCGATGTCGGCTGCCATCGCCGTCATCACCCTCTGTTCTTAACCCCAATGTGAGAGCCCACACATTCCTCTCTGAATTATATGTTCATTCCTATTGCAATTTATGCCACAGATCATGATTCGGTTGATATCGGTGCTGTTTTTCATACAAGCATGTTGCTGTCCATTGCAAACAGCCACCGTTGCTGGACGGTTGGCATGCATATTCCTAGCATTCCACACCTCCAATTGTTAATTCCTTTGAACTGCATGTGTAACATATACTTGCACACGTCTCGATAAATTTCGTGGCCAAAGGATCTGATATGAAAGAAATATCGTCCTTCTTGTGATCGCTGTCCCAGTTGCCTCGCAGCTGCTCTGCTGCTGGTTGGCAGGCGTGTTCCCAAAAATCTGTTACTCTATTCATCAAACCCTTTTACCATAGTGTATATATCATCCTTGCACATCACTCTACAAGTTTTGGTAGCCATTCGTGCCATAATGGCCGAGATATTGAGGCCATAGTAACTGCTACTCCTGCTGTCCAGAAATCAGCCATGCCACCCATTCTTTGTATTCACGTTTCCCGGCCAACGGATGGTCAAACTACCATGAACTTTTGCCATAACATACTACATGAAGTTCAGAACAGCCCCACAAACTGGATTTCCAATTGGAGCTGCTATTCTCTGCGCTCCTTGTGATTCTATTTCTAGTTGTTCGCCAACATGCACATTTTGGCTGCACCGGTGTTTTACACCTTAGCACAGCCACTTGTCAAAATATGTTCCATGTGTCCTCTTCACATATCCTTAGTCATCAACAATAATTCATCAATAGATCCTTGTGTTGTATAAATCTTCCAAGTTAGTCCATATCCATCATGTTTATTCCATTCCTATCATTTGCCAAATCCTCCTAGCCTCTACCTTTGATCTTGCATATTTTAAATTGTGTCTCTTGTTTTAGTTGTTTTTACGCTCATCGATCGTAGTTGCAAGCCCTACGTGTTTTAAAACCTTATGTCTAGTTTTACAAATAATGACTGGTGTATTGCTTCTAGGTTTTGTCTATGATGCTTGTGATGGTTGTTGCTATCGTTAGAAGTGGAGCTATGCACGGATGATACGAGATGAGTTGGAAAGTTGGATGGCAAGCTTTCGGAAGGCAAGTATAGCTTGAGTTTGATTTCTATGATCATGATCATGTAACTTGATTAATGTTTATGCAACAAACGTTAAAGATGACTTTTTAGCAACTTAAGAATTTATCTGTAAGAGAACCTCCGGGATTTACAGTACAACCACGAGAACTACATGGCTCTGGTCTTAGCCCAGTATCTTGATCTGTTCTAGTTCGTTAGCAGCTTACCGAAAGGGCAAGAGGGGGGTGCCAAGTGAGGTATAGCTCTTGTCCCGCCGTGATGTGTGTTAGGCTCAACGGTCATGTGTGTGCCACTCTCGGAGGAGAGCATCTATATCTACTTGGTCAATCTGAAACCTTAGCGGCTGCTACTTATTAGAACGACTAGTGAAAAGCTTCGTAGTGACCCCGCCAACCTACCTTGGAAGTGGGTCAAGAGGCCGATCACCTCGGGCAAAAGGGCAATCACGACTTGTGGTGAAAGTGTACACCTCTGCGCGAGTTTAATAAACTGGTATACTAGCCTTGCTCAAGGACACGGCGGCCTTGGAATCCTTACATATAGATGATGACTTCCGATTGTTAACATGTTCATTGTTTACCGTTTTATGCTCTACATTATTAATGTTACATTGATCATGTGGTTATGGGATTACGCTTATAGTTATACTTGCGGAGTTCAACATGAACTCACTCTTGCTATTCCCCCACACCTCAGGAGAAGTTTAGGCTTGTGATCAACCAGTCAGTTGGATCCAGTGGAGTCTACACCCGGAGATCAGATTCGTCTTTCTGCTGTTTGCTACCTAAGGTTATGTCTTTTATTTTAAACACGCTATACATATTAAGCATTGTTTACTGATACTACCTTTCATTTGTGGCTATATGTGAGATTTGACTTTTAAGGCTCACATATGGTGTATATCTCGGTTTTGTTCTTAAAACCGGGTGTTACAAATGGTATCGGCTCAATGCTTTGATCGTAGGACGCAAGCCTAGTTAGAAATGGTCGATTTTATAAACTTATTTTGCTAAAAACTTATCTTGTCTTCCTTTGCCTTGATATTTACTAAAGCAAAACTTTTTGTCGAAGCCCCTACCTTCTCCAAGAGCCATAATGATTTTAAAATGTCAAGTTTCTACCCTAATGCCATTAGGAAGTTGTTGTCCCCGAGCGCTCTTTGCGTTAGTAATGATGCTAAGGAAAGTGATAGGGTGTTTGCATAAGGACCCTTATCATGTTAGTGTGCTATAGCTAGGTTGATTGCTTTGTCATAATGAACTTGTATGATTTGGCTCTTTGCAATGAGTGTAGTTTCAGCGAATCTCGGGACGAGATTCCTGTTAAGGGGGGTAGTGTTGTCACACCCCAAAATTTGTATTTTGGGATGTGACTTAGACAACACTAAACAACATAAATGATTTTATTATTTTTCTAAAATTCCCAACTTTAGTTCAGTTGTTGATATTCTAGATAGTGAAAAATGTGAGTTCCTAAAATTTTTGCAATTCAATTTAATGGTTTGTTGCATTCATGCCTTTGCATAGTGTTTATGTTTGGAAAATGAATTTAAATGTTTTCATGAAACGTCTAGGTTTTGATCCCGACTTCATCTCCCGAATATCAAATCAATATCTAAAACTCCAATCAAGTCTTGTGCCAACATTCTACAAAAATCTAGCATAACCCATTCTCTCTTTCTCTCTTTTTTCTTTTCTTTATGTGAGCTCTCACTAAATTTGGTGTTATGCATTCTTTGGGCTAATCTTTTCTTGTCTCTTATCCATTTATACAAATGGATCTCAAATTGAGTTGAAGCCCGGACTTCCACCCGCCCAAGCCACACCCGCACTTAGCTCTCATTCCTTCTCACATGGACATGCAGCCGTCTCTTCCTGGTGTGGCGCCTAATCTTAATCCCACATGCACAACTGTAGGATCTAATTCCTTCTTGATGCCTTTTTTTAACTTCACATTATTTTCTCTTCACCGTGCATGTGCAGGTAGACCATGGCCGGCTAGTGCTGCTCGCATGCCTCATCCCTCCCTTCCTAAATGCAAACATAATTTCCTCTCTTAATTTTCTTGACTCCATCAATTGTCCCATCTTCTCAATTGCATGCAACCACAGCCTTGTGTCTCGCATGTTATCTCCTCCTCGTGCAAAAATAGGAACATATATCTAATGTCCACTCTAACTTCCTGTCGTCACCTCCTTTGGATGCCTCCCATTAATCTCCTATTAATCCTCTTTTGATAACATCCTTTTTACTCCATCAATTTGATTTCTTCTCACGCAGGAAACAGCAGCACACTTCTCTCTCATGCACAACTAGATGGACACTTTCCTCTCTCGCTCTCTGTCCACTTCCTCCCCGCCGCACAATATATCCTCTTTCCCCATGCAAAAGTTATACCAGCAATAGTAATTCTCCTCTCTTAATTCCCTTTACAAGCCCCTCTTTGTGCTCCTTTACCACTCTTTAACTACAGGAGTGAAAGACTCATGAAGCCATGCATCTCCCTCTCTTCCTGCAGAACAGATGCGCCAGTCCTCTCTTCTACTACTTCACCATCTGCCATGGACGCCCCATCTCCTCTCCTTCCAACTCCATGGACGCCACCCCTTCTCCCTCTAAGTCCCTCTTCCTCCTCTCTATCAAAATGTAGTGCCCTCACTGCGATGAATTTGCTTTGCCGCTGCACGTCCATCCCTGTTCATTGGAATTCCGGAATCCTTCACATCAATCTGCAGCAAAACCATGGTGCTGCAGCGCTACATGGACGCCATCCCGATGTGCCTTGTCGTCTCCCTGAACACGCAGCAGCACCCTGCTCATCGTCATTGCTGCCGTTTCCGTGCAGCACATGGTGAGGTCGCCCCTCCATTTTCCCCTCTAATCCTACTGTGCATGATCCTCTCAATCATGTCTTGATCTCCCATGTGGTGCATGATACTCTGCAAGATGGAATTGGTGCAGCTCGTTCATCGCAGAATCTGCCATCACCAATCATCGATGTCGGCTGCCATCGCCGTCATCACCCTCTGTTCTTAACCCCAATGTGAGAGCCCACACATTCCTCTCTGAATTATATGTTCATTCCTATTGCAATTTATGCCACAGATCATGATTCGGTTGATATCGGTGCTGTTTTTCATACAAGCATGTTGCTGTCCATTGCAAACAGCCACCGTCTGGACGGTTGGCATGCATATTCCTAGCATTCCACACCTCCAATTGTTAATTCCTTTGAACTGCATGTGTAACATATACTTGCACACGTCTCTCGATAAATTTCGTGGCCAAAGGATCTGATATGAAAGAAATATCGTCCTTCTTGTGATCGCTGTCCCAGTTGCCTCGCAGCTGCTCTGCTGCTGGTTGGCAGGCGTGTTCCCAAAAATCTGTTACTCTATTCATCAAACCCTTTTACCATAGTGTATATATCATCCTTGCACATCACTCTACAAGTTTTGGTAGCCATTCGTGCCATAATGGCCGAGATATTGAGGCCATAGTAACTGCTACTCCTGCTGTCCAGAAATCAGCCATGCCACCCATTCTGTATTCACGTTTCCCGGCCAACGGATGGTCAAACTACCATGAACTTTTGCCATAACATACTACATGAAGTTCAGAACAGCCCCACAAACTGGATTTCCAATTGGAGCTGCTATTCTCTGCTCCTTGTGATTCTATTTCTAGTTGTTCGCCAACATGCACATTTTGGCTGCACTGGTGTTTTACACCTTAGCACAACCACTTGTCAAAATATGTTCCATGTGTCCTCTTCACATATCCTTAGTCATCAACAATAATTCATCAATAGATCCTTGTGTTGTATAAATCTTCCAAGTTAGTCCATATCCATCATGTTTATTCCATTCCTATCATTTGCCAAATCCTCCTAGCCTCTACCTTTGATCTTGCATATTTTAAATTGTGTCTCTTGTTTTAGTTGTTTTTACGCTCATCGATCGTAGTTGCAAGCCCTACGTGTTTTAAAACCTTATGTCTAGTTTTACAAATAATGACTGGTGTATTGCTTCTAGGTTTTGTCTATGATGCTTGTGATGGTTGTTGCTATCGTTAGAAGTGGAGCTATGCACGGATGATACGGATGAGTTGGAAAGTTGGATGGCAAGCTTTCGGAAGGCAAGTATAGCTTGAGTTTGATTTCTATGATCATGATCATGTAACTTGATTAATGTCTATGCAACAAACGTTAAAGATGACTTTTTAGCAACTTAAGAATTTATCTCGTAAGAGAACCTCCGGGATTTACAAGTACAACCACGAGAACTACATGGCTCGGTCTTAGCCCGGTATCTTGATCTGTTCTAGTTCGTTAGCGGCTTACCGAAAGGGCAAGAGGGGGTGCCAAGTGAGGTATAGCTCTTGTCCCGCCGTGATGTGTGCTGGGCTGCGGTCATGTGTGTGCCACTCTCGGAGGAGAGCATCTATATCTACTTGGTCAATCTGAAACCTTAGCGGCTGCTACTTATTAGAACGACTAGTGAAAAGCTTCGTAGTGACCCCGCCAACCTACCTTGGAAGTGGGTCAAGAGGCCGATCACCTCGGGCAAAAGGGCAATCACGACTTGTGGTGAAAGTGTACACCTCTCGCGCGAGTTTAATAAACTGGTATACTAGCCTTGCTCAAGGACACGGGCGGCCTTGGAATCCTTACATAGATGATGACTTCCGATTGTTAACATGTTCATTGTTTACCGTTTTATGCTCTACATTATTAATGTTACATTGATCATGTGGTTATGGGATTACGCTTATAGTTATACTTGCGGAGTTCAACATGAACTCACTCTTGCTATTCCCCCACACCTCGGGAGAAGTTTAGGCTTGTGATCAACCGGTCGGTTGGATCCAAGTGGAGTCTACACCCGGAGATCGATTCGTCTTTCGCGTTTGCTACCTAAGGTTATGTCTTTTATTTTAAACACGCTATACATATTAAGCATTGTTTACTCGATACTACCTTTCATTTGTGGCTATATGTGAGATTTGACTTTTAAGGCTCACATATGGTGTATATCTCGGTTTTGTTCTTAAACCGGGTGTTACAAATGGTATCGGCTCAATGTCGACTGTAGGACGCAAGCCTAGTTAGAAATGGTCGATTTTATAAACTTATTTTGCTAAAAACTTATCTTGTCTTCCTTTGCCTTGATATTTACTAAAGCAAAACTTTTTGTCGAAGCCCCTACCTTCTCCAAGAGCCATAATGATTTTAAAATGTCAAGTTTCTACCCTAATGCCATTAGGAAGTTGTTGTCCCCGAGCGCTCTTTGCGTTAGTAATGATGCTAAGGAAAGTGATAGGGTGTTTGCATAAGGACCCTTATCATGTTAGTGTGCTATAGCTAGGTTGATTGCTTTGTCATAATGAACTTGTATGATTTGGCTCTTTGCAATGAGTGTAGTTTCAAATAATCTCGGACGAGATTCCCGTTAAGGGGGTAGTGTTGTCACACCCCAAAATTTGTATTTTGGGATGTGACTTAGACAACACTAAACAACATAAATGATTTTATTATTTTTCTAAAATTCCCAACTTTAGTTCAGTTGTTGATATTCTAGATAGTGAAAAATGTGAGTTCCTAAAATTTTTGCAATTCAATTTAATGGTTTGTTGCATTCATGCCTTTGCATAGTGTTTATGTTTGGAAAATGAATTTAAATGTTTTCATGAAACGTCTAGGTTTTGATCCCGACTTCATCTCCCGAATATCAAATCAATATCTAAAACTCCAATCAAGTCTTGTGCCAACATTCTACAAAAATCTAGCATAACCCATTCTCTCTTTCTCTCTTTTTTCTTTTCTTTATGTGAGCTCTCACTAAATTTGGTGTTATGCATTCTTTGGGCTAATCTTTTCTTGTCTCTTATCCATTTATACAAATGGATCTCAAATTGAGTTGAAGCCCGAGACTTCCACCCGCCCAAGCCACACCCGCACTTAGCTCTCATTCCTTCTCACATGGACATGCAGCCGTCTCTTCCGGTGTGGCGCCTAATCTTAATCCCACATGCACAACTGTAGGATCTAATTCCTTCTTGATGCCTTTTTTTTAACTTCACATTATTTTCTCTTCACCGTGCATGTGCGAGACCATGGCCGGCTAGTGCTTTCGCATGCCTCATCCCTCCCTTCCTAAATGCAAACATAATTTCCTCTCTTAATTTTCTTGACTCCATCAATTGTCCCATCTTCTCAATTGCATGCAACCACAGCCTTGTGTCTCGCATGTTATCTCCTCCTCGTGCAAAAATAGGAACATATATCTAATGTCCACTCTAACTTCCTGTCGTCACCTCCTTTGGATGCCTCCCATTAATCTCCTATTAATCCTCTTTTGATAACATCCTTTTTACTCCATCAATTTGATTTCTTCTCACGCAGGAAACAGCAGCACACTTCTCTCTCATGCACAACTAGATGGACACTTTCCTCTCTCGCTCTCTGTCCACTTCCTCCCGCCGCACAATATATCCTCTTTCCCCATGCAAAAGTTATACCAGCAATAGTAATTCTCCTCTCTTAATTCCCTTTACAAGCCCCTCTTTGTGCTCCTTTACCACTCTTTAACTACAGGAGTGAAAGACTCATGAAGCCATGCATCTCCCTCTCTTCCTGCAGAACAGATGCGCCAGTCCTCTCTTCTACTACTTCACCATCTGCCATGGACGCCCCATCTCCTCTCCTTCCAACTCCATGGACGCCACCCCTTCTCCCTCTAAGTCCCTCTTCCTCCTCTCTATCAAAATGTAGTGCCCTCACTGCGATGAATTTGCTTTGCCGCTGCACGTCCATCCCTGTTCATTGGAATTCCGGAATCCTTCACATCAATCTGCAGCAAAACCATGGTGCTGCAGCGCTACATGGACGCCATCCCGATGTGCCTTGTCGTCTCCCTGAACACGCAGCAGCACCCTGCTCATCGTCATTGCTGCCGTTTCCGTGCAGCACATGGTGAGGTCGCCCCTCCATTTTCCCCTCTAATCCTACTGTGCATGATCCTCTCAATCATGTCTTGATCTCCCATGTGGTGCATGATACTCTGCAAGATGGAATTGGTGCAGCTCGTTCATCGCAGAATCTGCCATCACCAATCATCGATGTCGGCTGCCATCGCCGTCATCACCCTCTGTTCTTAACCCCAATGTGAGAGCCCACACATTCCTCTCTGAATTATATGTTCATTCCTATTGCAATTTATGCCACAGATCATGATTCGGTTGATATCGGTGCTGTTTTTCATACAAGCATGTTGCTGTCCATTGCAAACAGCCACCGTCTGGACGGTTGGCATGCATATTCCTAGCATTCCACACCTCCAATTGTTAATTCCTTTGAACTGCATGTGTAACATATACTTGCACACGTCTCTGATAAATTTCGTGGCCAAAGGATCTGATATGAAAGAAATATCGTCCTTCTTGTGATCGCTGTCCCAGTTGCCTCGCAGCTGCTCTGCTGCTGGTTGGCAGGCGTGTTCCCAAAAATCTGTTACTCTATTCATCAAACCCTTTTACCATAGTGTATATATCATCCTTGCACATCACTCTACAAGTTTTGGTAGCCATTCGTGCCATAATGGCCGAGATATTGAGGCCATAGTAACTGCTACTCCTGCTGTCCAGAAATCAGCCATGCCACCCATTCTGTATTCACGTTTCCCGGCCAACGGATGGTCAAACTACCATGAACTTTTGCCATAACATACTACATGAAGTTCAGAACAGCCCCACAAACTGGATTTCCAATTGGAGCTGCTATTCTCTGCTCCTTGTGATTCTATTTCTAGTTGTTCGCCAACATGCACATTTTGGCTGCACTGGTGTTTTACACCTTAGCACAGCCACTTGTCAAAATATGTTCCATGTGTCCTCTTCACATATCCTTAGTCATCAACAATAATTCATCAATAGATCCTTGTGTTGTATAAATCTTCCAAGTTAGTCCATATCCATCATGTTTATTCCATTCCTATCATTTGCCAAATCCTCCTAGCCTCTACCTTTGATCTTGCATATTTTAAATTGTGTCTCTTGTTTTAGTTGTTTTTACGCTCATCGATCGTAGTTGCAAGCCCTACGTGTTTTAAAACCTTATGTCTAGTTTTACAAATAATGACTGGTGTATTGCTTCTAGGTTTTGTCTATGATGCTTGTGATGGTTGTTGCTATCGTTAGAAGTGGAGCTATGCACGGATGATACGAGATGAGTTGGAAAGTTGGATGGCAAGCTTTCGGAAGGCAAGTATAGCTTGAGTTTGATTTCTATGATCATGATCATGTAACTTGATTAATGTTTATGCAACAAACGTTAAAGATGACTTTTTAGCAACTTAAGAATTTATCTCGTAAGAGAACCTCCGGGATTTACGGTACAACCACGAGAACTACATGGCTCGGTCTTAGCCCGGTATCTTGATCTGTTCTAGTTCGTTAGCGGCTTACCGAAAGGGCAAGAGGGGGGTGCCAAGTGAGGTATAGCTCTTGTCCCGCCGTGATGTGTGCTGGGCTGCGGTCATGTGTGTGCCACTCTCGGAGGAGAGCATCTATATCTACTTGGTCAATCTCGAAACCTTAGCGGCTGCTACTTATTAGAACGACTAGTGAAAAGCTTCGTAGTGACCCCGCCAACCTACCTTGGAAGTGGGTCAAGAGGCCGATCACCTCGGGCAAAAGGGCAATCACGACTTGTGGTGAAAGTGTACACCTCTCGCGAGTTTAATAAACTGGTATACTAGCCTTGCTCAAGGACACGGGCGGCCTTGGAATCCTTACATAGATGATGACTTCCGATTGTTAACATGTTCATTGTTTACCGTTTTATGCTCTACATTATTAATGTTACATTGATCATGTGGTTATGGGATTACGCTTATAGTTATACTTGCGGAGTTCAACATGAACTCACTCTTGCTATTCCCCCACACCTCGGGAGAAGTTTAGGCTTGTGATCAACCGATCGGTTGGATCCAGTGGAGTCTACACCCGGAGATCGAGATTCGTCTTTCTTCGCCGTTTGCTACCTAAGGTTATGTCTTTTATTTTAAACACGCTATACATATTAAGCATTGTTTACTGATACTACCTTTCATTTGTGGCTATATGTGAGATTTGACTTTTAAGGCTCACATATGGTGTATATCTGGTTTTGTTCTTAAAACCGGGTGTTACACATAGTCATGTGTGCAAATATGGTAGTTCTAGAGCTGTGGAGCCATGGTTAAGGGCCATTCGGGTTCTCGGGCGGCAACAAACGCTGTGTTGGAGAGGCCTTAGGTGTCAAAACACCTTAACCATGCTGCATGGGCGTGCTTGACTTGGTGCGAGGAGCCGTAGGACGCGCAGGAAACGGCCGTGCGGTAGCAAAGTCGTGTGTGCAAATATGGCAGTTCTGGAGCCGTGGAGCCGAGGTTAAGGGCCGTTTAGGCTCTCGAGCTATGGCAAACGCTATGGTAGAGAGGCCATAGGTGTCAAAATGCCTTAACCATGGCGTACGGGCATTCTTGACTCAGTGCCGGGAGCCATAGGACGCGTTGGAACCGAACGTGCGGCAACATGGTTGTGTGTGCAAATATGGCAGTTTCGGAGCCGTGGAGCCGTGGTTAAGGGCCCTTCAGGCTCTCGGGTGATGGAAAACTCTATGGTGGAAAGGTGAAAGGCATCGAAATAGCTTAACCATGGCATACGGTCATGCTTGACCCGGTGCCGAGAGCCATAGGATGCACAGGATCCGGCCTTGCGGCAGCACAGTCGTGTGTGCAAATATGGAAGTTCTGGAGTCATGGAGCTGTGGTTAAGGGACGTTCAGGCTCTCGGGTGATGACAAACATTGTGGTGGTGAGGCCAGAGGCGTCAAAAGGCCTGAATTATGGCATACGGTCGTGCTTGACCTAGTGCCGAGAGCTATAGGACACGCAGGAACCGGCTGTGTGGTAGCATAGTCGTGTGTGCAAATATGGCAGTTCTAGAGCTGTGGAGCCATGGTTAAGGGCCATTCGGGTTCTCAGGCGGTAACAAACGCTGTGCTGGAGAGGCCAGAGGTGTCAAAACGCCTTAACCATGGTGCATGGGCGTGCTTGACTTGGTGCCAGGAGCCGTAGGACGCACAGGAACCAGCCGTGCAGCAGCAAAGTCGTGTGTGCAAATATGGCATTTCTGGAGCCGTGGAACCGAGGTTAAGGTCTGTTCAGGCTCTCGAGCTATGGCAAACGCTATGGTAGAGAGGCCAGAGGTGTCAAAATGCCTTAACCATGGCGTATGGGCATTCTTGACTCAGTGCCGGGAGCCATAGGGCGCGTTGGAACCGACCGTGCGGCAACATGGTTGTGTGTGCAAATACGGCAGTTTCGGAGCCGTGGAGCCGTGGTTAAGGGCCCTTCAGACTCTCGGGTGATGGAAAACTCTATGGTGGAGAGGTGAGAGGCATCAAAATGGCTTAACCATGGTGTACGGGCATGCTTGACCCGGTGCCGAGAGCCATAGGATGCACAGGATCCGACCGTGTAGCAGCACAGTCGTGTGTGCAAATATGGAAGTTCTGGAGTCATGGAGCTGTGGTTAAGGGCCGTTCGGCTCTCGGGTGATGACAAACATTGTGGTGGTGAGGCCAGAGGCATCAAAATGCCTTAACAATGGCATACGGTCATGCTTGACCTAGTGCCGAGACCTGTTGGACACGCAGGAACCGGCTGTGCAGTAGCATAGTCGTGTGTGCAAATATGGTAGTTCTAGAGCTGTGGAGCCATGGTTAAGGGCCATTCAGGTTCTTGGGCGGCAACAAACGCTGTGTTGGTGAGGCCAGAGGTGTCAAAACGCCTTAACCATGGTGCATGGGCGTGCTTGACTTGGTGCAAGGAGCCGTAGGACGCGCAGGAACCGGCCGTGCGGTAGCAAAGTCATGTGTGCAAATATGGCAGTTCTGGAGCCGTGGAGCCGAGGTTAAGGGCCATTTAGGCTCTCGAGCTATGGCAAACGCTATGGTAGAGAGGCCAGAGGTGTCAAAATGCCTTAACCATGGCGTACGGGCATTCTTGACTCAGTGCCGGGAGCCATAGGACGTGTTGGAACCGACCGTGCGGCAACATGGTTGTGTGTGCAAATATGGTAGTTTCGGAGCCGTGGAGCCATGGTTAAGGGCCCGTCAGGCTCTCGGGTGATGGAAAACTCTAAGGTGGAAAGGTGAAAGGCATCGAAATGGCATAACCATGGTGTACGGGCATGCTTGACCCGGTGCCGAGAGCCATAGGATGCACAGGATCCGACCGTGTAGCAGCACAGTCGTGTGTGCAAATATGGAAGTTCTGGAGTCATGGAGCTGTGGTTAAGGGCCGTTCGGGCTCTCGGGTGATGACAAACATTGTGGTGGTGAGGCCAGAGGCATCAAAACGCTTTAACTATGGCATACGGTCATGCTTGACCTAGTGCCGAGACCTTGGACACGCAGAACCGGGCCGTGCGGTAGCATAGTCGTGTGTGCAAATATGGTAGTTCTAGAGCCGTGGAGCCATGGTTAAGGGCCATTCGGGTTCTCGGGCAGCAACAAACACTGTGTTGGAGAGGCCAGAGGTGTCAAAATGCATTAACCATGGTGCACGGGCGTGCTTGACTTGGTGCGAGGAGCCGTAGGACGCGCAGGAACCGGCCGTGCGGTAGCAAAGTCATGTGTGCAAATATGGCGCCGGAGCCGTGGAGCCGAGGGTAAGGGCGCTTTAGGCTCTCGAGCTATGGCAAACGCTATGGTAGAGAGGCCGAGGTGTCAAAATGCCTTAACCATGGCGTACGGGCATTCTTGACTCAGTGCCGGGAGCCATAGGACGTGTTGGAACCGACCGTGCGGCAACATGGTTGTGTGTGCAAATATGGCAGTTTCGGAGCCGTGGAGCCGTGGTTAAGGGCCCGTCAGGCTCTCGGGTGATGGAAAACTCTATGGTGGAAAGGTGAAAGGCATCGAAATAGCTTAACCATGGCATACGGGCATGCTTGACCCGGTGCCGAGAGCCATAGGATGCACAGGATCCGGCCTTGCGGCAGCACAGTCGTGTGTGCAAATATGGAAGTTCTGGAGTCATGGAGCTGTGGTTAAGGGACGTTCGGGCTCTCGGGTGATGACAAACATTGTGGTGGTGAGGCCAGAGGCGTCAAAAGGCCTGAACTATGGCATACGGTCGTGCTTGACCTAGTGCCGAGGGCTATAGGACACGCAGGAACCGGCTGTGCAGTAGCATAGTCGTGTGTGCAAATATGGTAGTTCTAGAGCTGTGGAGCCATGGTTAAGGGCCATTCGGGTTCTTGGGCGGCAACAAACGCTGTGGTGGAGAGGCCAGAGGTGTCAAAATGCCTTAACCATGGCGCATGGGCGTGCTTGACTTGGTGCCAGGAGCCGTAGGACGCCCAGGAACCAGCCGTGCGGCAGCAAAGTCGTGTGTGCAAATATGGCAGTTCTGGAGCCGTGGAGCCAAGGTTAAGGTCTGTTCAGGCTCTTGAGCTATGGGAAACACTATGGTAGAGAGGCCAGAGGTGTCAAAATGCCTTAACCATGGCGTATGGGCATTCTTGACTCAGTGCCGGGAGCCATAGGGCGCGTTGGAACCGACCGTGCGGCAACATGGTTGTGTGTGCAAATACGGCAGTTTCGGAGCCGTGGAGCCGTGGTTAAGGGCCCTTCAGGCTCTCGGGTGATGGAAAACTCTATGGTGGAGAGGTGAGAGGCATCAAAATGGCTTAACCATGGTGTACGGGCATGCTTGACCCGGTGCCGAGAGCCATAGGATGCACAGGATCCGGCCGTGTAGCAGCACAGTCGTGTGTGCAAATATGGAAGTTCTGGAGTCATGGAGCTGTGGTTAAGGGCCGTTCGGGCTCTCGGGTGATGACAAACATTGTGGTGGTGAGGCCAGAGGCATCAAATGCCTTAACTATGGCATACAGTCATGCTTGACCTAGTGCCGAGACCTGTAGGACACGCAGAACCGGGCGTGCGAGCATAGTCGTGTGTGCAAATATGGTAGTTCTAGAGCTGTGGAGCCATGGTTAAGGGCCATTCAGGTTCTCGGGCAGCAACAAACGCTGTGGTGGAGAGGCCAGAGGTGTCAAAATGCCTTAACCATGGCGCATGGGCGTGCTTGACTTGGTGCCAGGAGCCGTAGGACGCCCAGGAACCAGCCGTGTGGCAGCAAAGTCGTGTGTGCAAATATGGCAGTTCTGGAGCCGTGGAGCCGAGGTTAAGGTCTGTTCAGGCTCTTGAGCTATGGGAAACGCTATGGTAGAGAGGCCAGAGGTGTCAAAATGCCTTAACCATGGCGTATGGGCATTCTTGACTCAGTGCCGGGAGCCATAGGGCGCGTTGGAACCGACCGTGCGGCAACATGGTTGTGTGTGCAAATACGGCAGTTTCGGAGCCGTGGAGCCATGGTTAAGGGCCCTTCAGACTCTCGGGTGATGGAAAACTCTATGGTGGAGAGGTGAGAGGCATCAAAATGGCTTAACCATGGTGTACGGGCATGCTTGACCCGGTGCCGAGAGCCATAGGATGCACAGGATCCGACCGTGTAGCAGCACAGTCGTGTGTGCAAATATGGAAGTTCTGGAGTCATGGAGCTGTGGTTAAGGGCCGTTCGGGCTTTCGGGTGATGACAAACATTGTGGTGGTGAGGCCAGAGGCATCAAAATGCCTTAACTATGGCATACGATCATGCTTGACCTAGTGCCAAGACCTGTTGGACACGCAGGAACCGGCTGTGCAGTAGCATAGTCGTGTGTGCAAATATGGTAGTTCTAGAGCTGTGGAGCCATGGTTAAGGGCCATTCGGGTTCTTGGGCGGCAACAAATGCTGTGTTGGTGAGGCCAGAGGTGTCAAAACGCCTTAACCATGGTGCATGGGCGTGCTTGACTTGGTGCGAGGAGCCGTAGGACGCGCAGGAACCGGCCGTGCGGTAGCAAAGTCATGTGTGCAAATATGGCAGTTCTGGAGCCGTGGAGCCGAGGTTAAGGGCCATTTAGGCTCTCGAGCTATGGCAAACGCTATGGTAGAGAGGCCAGAGGTGTCAAAATGCCTTAACCATGGCGTACGGGCATTCTTGACTCAGTGCCGGGAGCCATAGGACGTGTTGGAACCGACCGTGCGGCAACATGGTTGTGTGTGCAAATATGGTAGTTTCGGAGCCGTGGAGCCATGGTTAAGGGCCCGTCAGGCTCTCAGGTGATGGAAAACTCTATGGTGGAAAGGTGAAAGGCATCGAAATAGCTTAACCATGGCATACGGGCATGCTTGACCCGGTGCCGAGAGCCATAGGATGCACAGGATCCGGCCTTGTGGCAGCACAGTCGTGTGTGCAAATATGGAAGTTCTGGAGTCATGCGAGCTGTGGTTAAGGGACGTTCGGGCTCTCGGGTGATGACAAACATTGTGGTGGTGAAGCCAGAGGCGTCAAAAGGCCTGAACTATGGCATACGGTCGTGCTTGACCTAGTGCCGAGGGCTATAGGACACGCAGGAACCGGCTGTGCGGTAGCATAGTCGTGTGTGCAAATATGGCAGTTCTAGAGCTGTGGAGCCATGGTTAAGGGCCATTCGGGTTCTCAGGCGGTAACAAACGCTGTGCTGGAGAGGCCAGAGGTGTCAAAACGCCTTAACCATGGCGCATGGGCGTGCTTGACTTGGTGCCAGGAGCCGTAGGACGCACAGGAACCAGCCGTGCCGCAGCAAAGTCGTGTGTGCAAATATGGCAGTTCTGGAGCCGTGGAACCGAGGTTAAGGTCTATTCAGGCTCTCGAGCTATGGCAAACGCTATGGTAGAGAGGCCAAAGATGTCAAAATGCCTTAACCATGGCATACGGGCATGCTTGACTCAGTGCCGGGAGCCATAGGATGCGTTGGAACCGACCGTGCGGCAACATGGTTGTGTGTGCAAATATGGCAGTTTTGGAGCCGTGGAGCCGTGGTTAAGGGCCCCTTAGGCTCTTGGGTGATGGAAAACTCTATGGTGGAGAGGTGAGAGGCATCAAAATGGCATAACCATGGTGTACGGGCATGCTTGACCCGGTGCCGAGAGCCATAGGATGCACAGGATCCTACCGTGTAGCAGCACAGTCGTGTGTGCAAATATGGAAGTTCTGGAGTCATGGAGCTGTGGTTAAGGGCCGTTCGGGCTCTCGGGTGATGACAAACATTGTGGTGGTGAGGCCAGAGGCATCAAAACGCTTTAACTATGGCATACGGTCATGCTTGACCTAGTGCCGAGACCTGTTGGACACGCAGGAACCGGCTGTGCAGTAGCATAGTCGTGTGTGCAAATATGGTAGTTCTAGAGCTGTGGAGCCATGGTTAAGGGCCATTCGGGTTCTCGGGCAGCAACAAACACTGTGTTGGAGAGGCCAGAGGTGTCAAAATGCATTAACCATGGTGCACGGGCGTGCTTGACTTGGTGCGAGGAGCCGTAGGACGCGCAGGAACCGGCCGTGCGGTAGCAAAGTCATGTGTGCAAATATGGCAGTTCTGGAGCCGTGGAGCCGAGGGTAAGGGCCGTTTAGGCTCTCGAGCTATGGCAAACGCTATGGTAGAGAGGCCAGAGGTGTCAAAATGCCTTAACCATGGCGTACGGGCATTCTTGACTCAGTGCCGGGAGCCATAGGACGTGTTGGAACCGACCGTGCGGCAACATGGTTGTGTGTGCAAATATGGCAGTTTCGGAGCCGTGGAGCCGTGGTTAAGGGCCCGTCAGGCTCTCGGGTGATGGAAAACTCTATGGTGGAAAGGTGAAAGGCATCGAAATAGCTTAACCATGGCATACAGGCATGCTTGACCCGGTGCCGAGAGCCATAGGATGCACAGGATCCGGCCTTGCGGCAGCACAGTCGTGTGTGCAAATATGGAAGTTCTGGAGTCATGGAGCTGTGGTTAAGGGACGTTCGAGCTCTCGGGTGATGACAAACATTGTGGTGGTGAGGCCAGAGGCGTCAAAAGGCCTGAATTATGGCATACGGTCATGCTTGACCTAGGCCGAGAGCTATAGGACACGCAGGAACCGGCTGTGCGGTAGCATAGTCGTGTGTGCAAATATGGCAGTTCTAGAGCTGTGGAGCCATGGTTAAGGGCCATTCGAGTTCTCAGGCAGTAACAAACACTGTGCTGGAGAGGCCAAAGGTATCAAAATGCCTTAACCATGGCGCATGGGTGTGCTTGACTTGGTGCCAGGAGCCGTAGGACGCACAGGAACCAGCCGTGCGGCAGCAAAGTCGTGTGTGCAAATATGGCAGTTCTGGAGCCGTGGAACCAAGGTTAAGGTCTGTTCAGGCTCTCGAGCTATGGCAAACGCTATGGTAGAGAGGCCAGAGATATCAAAATGCCTTAACCATGGCGTACGGTGTTGACACTTCTAACACCACTCACGCTAAGTTGTCATCCCTAACATGGCGCCAGAAGTGTTGGTATAGAAACTGCTCCTCTAATCAAGAAAAATATGGGATCCGCAAGCGAATAGATAATACACCATTGTAGCATTTTACCAGGAAGTATTCCAGGTATCGTTATTTATATTTAGCTCAAAGGAAAGAACTACGGACTTAAACAATGAGATGAACTTGCTAAACACGACTACTTATGAGTGATTGATTGCACAGTCACATACTTTGACAGAGGGGTAAGCCATGATAAATAATAGAATATAAAGTAATAAGCTCAGGGTATAAATCACACAGAGATTAGATATAGACTACTCACAAAGGTAGGTTGACATCGATTAGTTCAAGAAATAGAAATCCTATGTAGGTTCTAATCTACTAAGTCATTCATCTACTCCAACTCTACACTATCATATATAGCACAAAAGACTCTTCATCTATGTATAAGGATCATTGCTATAACAAGCCAAGACATAGCAGGACTTACTACGCAACTTTGGTTCTGCTAGACCTACCAACGGGGGATGGAATACAGAGGACTCAACGGAACTGTCACTTCAGCGATCTACCACACGACCCGGCCAATAGGGTGCATTTGCAGGTAAACGGCATCTAAGCACTATGCTTACATGAAATCTACCACCTAACCCTCCCGCGAAGAGAGCTAAGCGCTTTGCAAACATATACATAAACTTATCACCAATCATAACCATATCAAATGTAGAACTAGAATAAACTAGGAACATAATAAACGAAACATAATGATATTTAGAATAAAGTCACAAGAATAGATACAAGATAATACCAATTCGATGATGAAGATCCGGAATTCCGAGCACGGCGCCCGATTCTTCCTCTATCTAGTCTAAACCTATGTAGAACTTGAAGATCTAGAGTAACTATTCTAACTCTCTGGTGGAGATCTCTCTCTAAACCCTGGCTTTGCTGATGGCTACCTCTGAATAATGAATTCTAGACTGAATTAGGGTTTTAGCCAGGGGCCAGGGGCTCTGAATATATAGCCCCCTAGGATGCACCACAGCCATCGGATCAAACCGACCTAAACGGACGATAATTATTCATCCTCAAAGGCGGTGGAGGCAGGATCCGCGAGCCTCCACCTGATTGGTGGAGGTGGGGAGTCGACCGACCCAAGGAGGGAGTCGGCCGACCCACCACAATGCCGGTGGGGTCCCCGCTTCCGGGTCTGCCTTCCGGAGTCTTCTAGAGTATACAATTTTACCCGTTCGGTCTTTCTCTCTATGTAATCATGACATGTGGGCCTCCTTGGATGTTTTCCCGATAATCCCCCGCAAAAACACATATTCACCAAAACTCGTGGAATCGTCGGTTTAAACCCTAAGTCTATGGTGGTGAACAGATTATACCCCTCTTTCTCTCTCTCTCGTTGACATATAAAATTGATCATTAACGACCGTCAACAAACTCCCCCAAGCTTACCTTTGCTCGTCCCCGAGCAAATAGCTACGAAGATGGATCGGGGAGTTGCTTTGCAATGCTTTCACGCTTTACAAACACACATGCTCTAAACAAGAATTTCTCCCAGACTAGAGTGAACTATCATAACTCCCAAACTTACTCATGTTTCTTCAACCATGGGGCTTTTACCTGCACTTGGGTCTTGAGTAGTTGAAAGACGTAACAATTAAGTCAAGCACTTGTTGTCTCATGCTCTCGTTGTTTCACCTCGTGCAGGTTTTTATAAGATTTTTCAATAAAACTCGAGTTCCTTAATACAACCCTTTCAAGTCTCTCAATATGTGGTATTTTTGGATCCTCTCTAAGGCATTGAAAGGAGGTATGCCTTCTCTTTTACTCTCAGAATATGTAGTATTTGTGGTTCAAGGCATTTATAGATGAGCCTTCACTCTCTCTCTCACCCTATTCTAATGAAAGCTTATATGGAGCTCATAGGTATGGAGAACTAATGCATTGGCATGACCGAACCATGGATCCGAAGGAACTCAACATACAACCAATCGGTGTGTGCATGTGTGGTTTTATATGTGGACGAAAAATAGAGAGAAATATTTGTGGGAGGAGAAGGGGTGCACAAAGGAATTATCAATGCCCCTTTATTTGGATGAAACTTGGAACTACTTCAACACTTGAATCTTCTTGGAACTTGAATCTTGAAAACTTGACAATGACTGGGCTCATAAATCTTTTTCTTTCTTTTCTCTCTTTTTTTTTCTCTTCTTCTTTTTTTTTTATAATTCTTGCAGCCCAAAAAGGAATGAAATACTTCTTGAATGGAACACTTCTCAATCTTGACAACTTCACATTGGGAACAAATGGAACACTTGGAGCATTGATTTTGGATAAGTGGCTAGCAGAAATGAACAGGGGAATATTTTTGGGTGTTCACTCTCAGTGTAAGAGTAGAACAATCTCAATGGGTATTAATAGGTTTTATGTGGTGCGTACTTCCAGGGTAGAAGTAGCAGGGGTGCATGTGAGTGTGAAACCAAGATTTAGCTGTATGATGAGTTCATAAGGATACAACACAGCCGACAGCACGAGCCCTAAACAAATGAGGAGGCTTCCTATTCTAATGACCAAGTTTGGCTGTGGTAGGAATTTTAACTCTCTGTCATATAAGGAACTCATCATGAAACATTTATAATTTTCACAAACAAATCTCCAGAATTTAGTGGCACTTTGGAACACAATGAACAACAGCTCAGACTATTATCATATCATGTCCGTCAACTACCTAGACTTAGTTTAAGCATATGCTCCCACAGATTTCAGGTGTAGAGTAAATCCGGTTGTCAAACAAGTGTATCTAAATCTTGGGAGAAGTCAAATTTAAAGCTAGGTACTTGCAAAGAATTAGAGCGAGCAACTATTCAACATTTCCATCATGCAATCCTCAAGTCTACACAATTTTATTTATAGCAAACTGATTTGAAAACAAACTTGCACACTCTTTTTATTTGGTTTTCATTTTTAAGGCAAACTTTGAAATGTAAACACTCTTAAAGAAAGCAAACTTCTTTAAAACAACAAAGCAAATTTTTATTGGGTTTTAGTTTTTCTGATTTTTTTTTCAATGCATAAAACAAACTAAAGAAAAATAAACAAACTGAAACAAAAGGAAAGAAATACTTATCTTGAAAATGGGGGTCCTCCCCAAGCTAGCCTTGCGGTGGTGGTGGTGGATAGTGGATGTGCAACGGGTCCACCAGGCCATGCAACATGGAGGCGGCTTCTTCCCCGGTTCTCTTGAATGGTGCCCGGTGTGCGGGTGGTGTTCTCGGTTCCATTGGGCTGGTCATTCCACCTCGATCATGGCGATTCAGAGTGGCAGTGGTGTTGTGCTGGAAGGCTACTTGTTCATCATAGTGCTGCTGGGTGAAAATGAAACTGGTGGCATCGGAGTGGCGACGTGGCTCAGAGTCATGGTGGGGTTCTTCTTCTTCATCGGTGGTACCAAAGGGGTCATAAGAGTATCTTGGCGGCTGTGAGGGTCCTGGCTCGGATGGTCCTGGCTCTGATGTTCCTGGGGTGTTGTATGGTGGGTAGTAACCATAGAATGGTTGATGTGGTTGGCTTTGTGGTGGGTACACCCATGGGTTCAGTGAGTGGTACTGAGGTACATTCCACTCATTGAAACTGGCATGTGCTGGTTCTTCTCGGGCGGTTTCGGCACCACGCCAAACTGGTTCACGATTTCCTGTCACCCTCTCCGAGCGAGCTCTTCGAGGTGCTCTCTCATTCACTGGTTCTGCCTGCAACTCAATATGATAGTTTTGCACATGATACAAAGCCAGTTCCGGGTTAGGTAACCGGATCGCAGCGTCACCATATTTTGCATAATAGACATCATTAACTTTCTTCAGTAAGTGACCTTGGCCAAAAGTATAGAGGTCATAAAATTCTCTATGATGTTCAATGTACTCAAAAGTAGCTCCCTCTAATAAATTCAAGCTTGTGGCAATGCGAGTGATAAGCGAGCAGATGGCCACACTTCCTACTTTGTAACCAGGGACACTCATCCAATGGTTCACTAGGAGGTGGACAGGAGACACTTTCTGTTTCTTGACAGCCGCGTACAGCAACTGCAAGTCGGCTACTCTGATCTTGCTCTCATCATATCATGGGAAAAAGGTGGCTCCTATCCAACGGTGCAAAAATCTAAGCGTAGGATGCTCTATGGCTGCAGTGCGTTGCGCTAAATGGTAGGGTACTCTAGAAATGCTTTGCTCCAAAATCTATGTGCATCAAAATCACCTAGTGCTGCATTTAAATCTATGAGAGCATCTTGAGGGAAACCTAGGAGGTCGCTAAGGTTTCTCCAAGAGACGAAAATTCGAGCAAACATTCTAAAATAAACTCCATTGTTCGTGTATCGAAGGGTGCTAAGGAATTCTATGGTCAAAAGCCTAATCCCCTTCTCGCAAGGTTTGCAAAGGAAGTCCAACCAACTAGTGGAAAAATTGTGTCGAATTCTTGAGCCATACCTGTCACTAGCAGAAGTGTCGGATCGATGACTGGCGTGTGGATGAAACGCTTGTTCTTGAGCTTCTTGTATATCTCCTTCTCCTGGGCGGTTCTCAGGGCGAGGTCAGATGTTCTCATGAGGACTCTCTGAGATGCTGGTGGTGGTACAGTCTGCTGCTGCGCAGGTGCTTCGGGGCTTCGGTGGTGGGTCGACACTCATGTCGGGAACCAGCCCACCGAGCTCGCGAGAGGCACTCCTTGTCCCGATGTTCCCGATGGTTCCCGAGATCCCCTTGAAGACGCTCTTCATCCCGCAAGTTGCTCAAAACAAACAAAAACAAACACTAGTGGAGAGAAGGATTAGTACAAGGTTAGTGGTTAGCCATCCGAGTCGGCGGTCCGAGGAGGTTAGTCGTTCTTCATGACAAAAAGTTCTAAATTTCAGGTCTTGATCTTGACAGAACCTCCCCTTGATTTTAGATTTTCTTTTTCCTATTTGGACAGCATCTTCACTAATTTTGTGATGATCTACTCAGCACTATCCCTTCCCTTCACTTGCTACTAAGCTCTTGCTCACTCTCTCACTTCTTCTCTCTTCCTACTCTTCTCCTCTTCTCTAACTCTCTCCAGGAAACTTGAAGTCGAGAGCAGGTGGTTCAGCTAAAATTCTGGAGTGTGGGTGATGCATGGAAGCCATGGGAGGAGGCCTATTTATAGAGGAGGAAGGGGGAGTCGGCCGACTCAATGGGTGGGTCGGCCGACCCACCAAGTTGGCCAATGTGGCTGCCACTTCACATGCTATTGCGTGATCTTTTGTCAATCCGAAATTTTGGTCGGTTGAGTGGATTTGGCGGTGGAAAAGAGAGGATAGTGGAGGTGAGTGGAAGTGGATAAAATTATGTGATTTGATGTATGTGAGGTGTAGTCTATGACATGTGGGGCCCATGGTGAGGGACCCACCATGCACAAAATGCCATGATAAAAATTATAAACAATGCAGAAATTTAAATGAAGGTAAACTAATTTAAATGCATGAAATGATAGATTTTTGTGCCACCACGATAAATAATTTTCGACGGGTTGTCACACACCGTAAAATTATTTATATGGGGCGTAGAATTTTTATAATGTAATGCTGGAAATAAATATGCCTAAGAAAACTATACGAGATGCAATTTAAAATGCGGATAAATACCGAGTTACCTTCCGGCGAGGATTCGGATTTTTAAAGTCCTCCGAATGGACCTTCTAAAATATTTATTCCGCGATGATCCCAGAGATGCATCCTCTGTCTCTGGTGGTTGTACTGTCTGATCTTCTTCTACCATCTTCGCGGATTTATTGAGCTCTTGTTTCGACTTGAATGCAAATTGCTCTTCTTGCCCATTTATAGTGAACTTGATTTCTCCTTTCCCGACATCAATGTGTGCATTGGCGGTGCTTAAGAAAGGTCTTCCAAGGATGAGTGATACCTTTGAGTCTGGATGCATATCCAGTACTACAAAGTCTACTGGCACAAAGAATTCTCTTATCTTGACTGGAATGTTTTCGGCAATGCCCAACGGATAACGGACCGATTGGTCGGCTAGTTGTAGACACATTGATGTTGGCTCAAGTGCAGTGTGGTTGAGCTTGTAGTAGACTATCACACCGACACTTGCTCCAAGATCACGAGTGCGTTATTGAAATGTTGATCTCCAATTGTGCGATCGATAGTGGGACATCCTGGATCTTTCTTCTTTTACGGTAGTTGGTTAAGGATGGCCGCACTACATTCTTCGGTTAGCTTGATCACTTCATTGGATGGCGGTGGTCTCTTCTTGTTAAGAATATCTCTTATGTACTTGGCATAAGTAGGGACTGTATGGCATCTAGCGGTATATTGACATATAACTTTTGAATTACCTCCACGAACTTACCAAACCGCTCATGCATGCATTTGTGGTCCTCTCTTCCTCCTAGGGAATGGTAGGTAGTTTGTATCTCGAAATTGTTGTCTTGCTTCGATCTTGTACTTGGCTTCTGTCCGATTCTTGTGGTAATACTTCTAGCTCGGGTTGGAAGTCTTCTTCTTCGCATTTGGTGGTAGCACGGTTGGCCTTTTTGCTCCTTTTGGATAGGGAGGATCTCGGTAGAACTCCCTCTTCTTGTAGTAATAGATCTCACCCTTTCCGGGGTTAGTGGAACAACGAGCAAAGCAATGGCCAACTTTGCTATCTTTTCTTCTATCTTTTTATTGAACTCTAATTGGTCATTAATGGCGAGAGGAGAAACTATCCATTTTAATACTTAAGTTTTCCAAGATTTTGTTATTAGCGGCAAGCCTATCCTCCATAGATGAGTTGATCTTGGACTCGTTGTAGAACCAACTCTCTTAAAGTAGGTTGCTTTGCATAATTACCCGATCGAGTACCTTGATTAATGGATGGTTGCACCCAATGTGGAACCTTCCTCACGATGGGACTTGAATTCTGCTTATATGTTGCTTCAATTGCTCTTTTATCTTCCTTGTACTTGGCCCTCGGTCAAGCCAATGGAGTAAGGTATCCATCTTGGTTGATAATGCATTCACTTCTTCTATTGCTTCTTCACTCGATGGCAATCTTGAACATTGTCTTGGGACCGGCTTTGATTATCTGCTATCTTCTCCATGAGTCTTTTAGCTCTCCCAAGAGTGAGTGATAAGAATGATCCTTCGGAGTTGCATCTAGGTGCTCACGTGTCTTCGGAGTTAATCCGTGATAGAACCCTTGCATGAGTAACCATTCTTCCATTCCATGATGGGGACAATCTTGAATGTATCCTTGCAAACGCTCCCATGCTTCGACATGGTTTCCGTCTTCTTTTGGAAGTTGGTAATCTTTCCTCTTAAGGCATTGGTTTTGCCTATTGGGAAGAATTTTGCTAGAAAGGCCTTGGAACACTTCGCCCATGTATTGATATCTTCTTTATTGGCATAGAACCACTGCTTCGCTCTTCCCACTAGTGAGAATGGAAAGAGACGAAGAAGTATGAGGTCTTCTTTAACTCCATCTATGGCGATGGTGTTTCCAATCTCCATGAAGTCCTGTAGATGTGTACTTGCATCTTCATGTACCTTTCCACTGAATTGGATAGCTTGCACCATGTTGATGAGACTTGGCTTGAGCTCAAACTGCATATCAGTGTGTACTGCTGGACCAGTGCGGATGTTCTCTATAGTTGGAGCGAGAGAACTCCGAAGGGTCTTCTCGGCCATCTTGATTGGTGACGAGCTTCTTTCTTGATTGAACCGACTCGATGATCGAGAGTTTGAATGAATCGATTCAATCCCGCTAATACCCCGTATAAAATATAGACAAAGAAAAACAACGGGGTGAACTCCGCCAAAGTAGAGGTGACTAGTGACAATCACTCATTTTCTAAGTATCTGCTTAAGCAATTTTTCTCTAAAAGTTTATTCCGTTCCCCGACAACGGCGCCAAAAATGCTTGTTGACACTTCTAACACCACTCACGCTAAGTTGTCATCCCTAACATGGCGCCAGAAGTGTTGGTATAGAAACTGCTCCTCTAATCAAGAAAAATATGGGATCCGCAAGCGAACGAGATAATACACCATTGTAGCATTTTACCGGAAGTATTCCGGGTATCGTTATTTATATTTAGCTCAAAGGAAAGAACTACGGACTTAAACAATGAGATGAACTTGCTAAACACGACTACTTATGAGTGATTGATTGCACGAGTCACATACTTTGACAGAGGGGTAAGCCATGATAAATAATAGAATAAAAAGTAATAAGCTCGGGGTATAAATCACACGAGATTAGATATAGACTACTCACAAAGGTAGGTTGACATCTGATTAGTTCAAGAAATAGAAATCCTATGTAGGTTCTAATCTACTAAGTCATTCATCTACTCCAACTCTACACTATCATATATAGCACAAAAGACTCTTCATCTATGTATAAGGATCATTGCTATAACAAGCCAAGACATAGCGGGACTTACTACGCAACTTTGGTTCTCGCTAGACCTACCAACGGGGATGGAATACGAGAGGACTCAACGGAACCTGTCACTTCCGCGATCTACCACACGACCCGGCCAACAGGGTGCATTTGCGGGTAAACGGCATCTAAGCACCATGCTTACATGAAATCTACCACCTAACCCTCCCGCGAAGAGAGCTAAGCGCTTTGCAAACATATACATAAACTTATCACCAATCATAACCATATCAAATGTAGAACTAGAATAAACTAGGAACATAATAAACGAAACATAATGATATGTAGAATAAAGTCACAAGAATAGATACAAGATAATACCAATTCGATGATGAAGATCCGGAATTCCGAGCACGGCGCCCGATTCTTCCTCCTATCTAGTCTAAACCTATGTAGAACTTGAAGATCTAGAGTAACTATTCTAACTCTCTCGGTGGAGATCTCTCTCTAAACCCCGGCTTTGCCGATGGCTACCTCGAATAATGAATTCTAGACGAATTAGGGTTTTAGCCGGGGGCCGGGGGCTCGAATATATAGCCCCCTAGGATGCACCACGGCCATCGGATCAAACCGACCTAAACGGACGATAATTATTCATCCTCAAAGGCGGTGGAGGCGGGATCCACGAGCCTCCACCTCGATTGGTGGAGGTGGGGAGTCGGCCGACCCAAGGAGGGAGTCGGCCGACCCACCACAATGCCGGTGGGTCCCCGCTTCCCGGGTCTGCCTTTCCGGAGTCTTCTAGAGTATACAATTTTACCCGTTCGGTCTTTCTCTCTATGTAATCATGACATGTGGGCCTCCTTGGATGTTTTCCGATAATCCCCGCAAAAACACATATTCACCAAAACTCGTGGAATCTGTCAGTTTAAACCCTAAGTCTATGGTGGTGAACAGATTATACCCCTCTTTCTCTCTCTGGTTGACATATAAAATTGATCATTAACGACCGTCAACATACGGGCATGCTTGACTCAGTGCCGGGAGCCATAGGATGCGTTGGAACCGACCGTGCAGCAACATGGTTGTGTGTGCAAATATGGCAGATTTGGAGCCGTGGAGCCATGGTTAAGGGCCCTTCGGGCTCTTGGGGGATGGAAAACGCTATGGTGGAGAGGTGAGAGGCATCAAAATGGCTTAACCATGGTGTACGGGCATGCTTGACCCGGTGCCGAGAGCCATAGGATGCACAGGATCCGGCCGTGTAGCAGCACAGTCGTGTGTGCAAATATGGAAGTTCTGGAGTCACGGAGTTGTGGTTAAGGGCCGTTCGGGCTCTCGGGTGATGACAAACATTGTGATGGTGAGGCCAGAGGCATCAAAATGCCTTAACTATGGCATACAGTCATGCTTGACCTAGTGCCGAGACCTGTAGGACACGCAGGAACCGGCTGTGCAGTAGCATAGTCGTGTGTGCAAATATGGTAGTTCTAGAGCTGTGGAGCCATGGTTAAGGGCCATTCGGGTTCTCGGGCGGCAACAAACGCTGTGGTGGAGAGGCCAGAGGTGTCAAAACGCCTTAACCATGGTGCATGGGCGTGCTTGACTTGGTGCCAGGAGCCGTAGGACGCCCAGGAACCAGCCGTGCGGCAGCAAAGTCGTGTGTGCAAATATGGCAGTTCTGGAGCCGTGGAGCCAAGGTTAAGGTCTGTTCAGGCTCTTGAGCTATAGGAAACGCTATGGTAGAGAGGCCAAAGGTGTCAAAATGCCTTAACCATGGCGTATGGGCATTCTTGACTCAGTGCCGGGAGCCATAGGACGCGTTGGAACCGACCGTGCGGCAACATGGTTGTGTCTGCAAATATGGCAGTTTCGGAGCCGTGGAGCCGTGGTTAAGGGCCCTTCAGGCTCTCGGGTGATGGAAAACTCTATGGTGGAAATTTGAAAGGCATCGAAATAGCTTAACCATGGCATACGGGCATGCTTGACCCGGTGCCGAGAGCCATAGGATGCACAGGATCCGGCCTTGCGGCAGCACAGTCGTGTGTGCAAATATGGAAGTTCTGGAGTCATGGAGCTGTGGTTAAGGGACGTTCGGGCTCTCAGGTGATGACAAACATTGGTGGTGAGGCCAGAGGCGTCAAAAGGCCTGAACTATGGCATACGGTCGTGCTTGACCTAGTGCCGAGGACTATAGGGCACGCAGGAACCGGCTGTGCGGTAGCATAGTCGTGTGTGCAAATATGGCAGTTCTAGAGCTGTGGAGCCATGGTTAAGGGCCATTCGGGTTCTCAGGCAGTAACAAACGCTGTGCTGGAGAGGCCAGAGGTGTCAAAACGGCTTAACCATGGTGCATGGGCGTGCTTGACTTGGTGCCAGGAGCCGTAGGACGCACAGGAACCAGCCGTGCAGCAGCAAAGTCGTGTGTGCAAATATGGCAGTTCTGGAGCCGTGCAACCGAGGTTAAGGTATGTTCAGGCTCTCAAGCTATGGCAAACGCTATGGTAGAGAGGCCAGAGATGTCAAAATGCCTTAACCACGGCGTACGGGCATGCTTGACTCAGTGCCGGGAGCCATAGGATGCGTTGGAACCGACCGTGCGGCAACATGGTTGTGTGTGCAAATATGGCAGTTTTGGAGCCGTGGAGCCGTGATTAAGGGCCCTTTAGGCTCTTGGGTGATGGAAAACTCTATGGTGGAGAGGTGAGAGGCATCAAAATGGCTTAACCATGGTGTACGGGCATGCTTGACCCGGTGCCGAGAGCCATAGGATGCACAGGATCCGGCCAGGTGTAGCCGGCACGGTCGTGTGTGCAAATATGGAAGTTACGGAGTCATAGAGCTATAGTTAAGGGCCGTTCGGGCTCTCGGGTGATGACAAACATTGTGGTGGTGAGGCCGGAGGCATCAAAATGCCTTAACTATGGCATACGGTCATGCTTGACCTAGTGCGAGACACATTGGACACGCAGGAATCGGCTGTGCAGTAGCATAGTCGTGTGTGCAAATATGGTAGTTCTAGAGCTGTGGAGCCATGGTTAAGGGCCATTCGGGTTCTTGGGCGGCAACAAACGCTGTGTTGGTGAGGCTAGAGGTGTCAAAACGCCTTAACCATGGTGCATGGGCGTGCTTGACTTGGTGCGAGGAGCCGTAGGACGCGCAGGAACCGGCCGTGCGGTAGCAAAGTCATGTGTGCAAATATGGCAGTTCTGGAGCCGTGGAGCCGAGGTTAAGGGCCATTTAGGCTCTTGAGCTATGGCAAACGCTATGGTAGGGAGGCCAGAGGTGTCAAAATGCCTTAACCATGGCGTACTGGCATTCTTGACTCAGTGCCGGGAGCCATAGGACGTGTTGGAACCGACCGTGTGGCAACATGGTTGTGTGTGCAAATATGGTAGTTTCGGAGCCGTGGAGCCATGGTTAAGGGCCCGTCAGGCTCTCGGGTGATGGAAAACTCTATGGTGGAAAGGTGAAAGGCATCGAAATAGCTTAACCATGGCATACGGGCATGCTTGACCCGGTGCCGAGAGCCATAGGATGCACAGGATCCGGCCTTGCGGCAGCACAGTCGTGTGTGCAAATATGGAAGTTCTGGAGTCATGGAGCTGTGGTTAAGGGATGTTCGGGCTCTCGGGTGATGACAAACATTGTGGTGGTGAGGCCAGAGGCATCAAAAGGCCTGAACTATGGCATACGGTCGTGCTTGACCTAGTGCCGAGGGCTATAGGACACGCAGGAACCGGCTGTGCGGTAGCATAGTCGTGTGTGCAAATATGGCAGTTCTAGAGCTGTGGAGCCATGGTTAAGGGCCATTCGGGTTCTCAGGCGGTAACAAAAGCTGTGCTGGAGAGGCCAGAGGTGTCAAAACACCTTAACCATGGCGCATGGGCGTGCTTGACTTGGTGCCAGGAGCCGTAGGACGCATAGGAACCAGTCGTGCGGCAGCAAAGTCGTGTGTGCAAATATGGCAGTTCTGGAGCCGTGGAACCGAGGTTAAGGTCTGTTCAGGCTCTTGAGCTATGGCAAATGCTATGGTAGAGAGGCTAGAGCTATCAAAATGCCTTAACCATGGCATACGGGCATGCTTGACTTAGTGCCGGGAGCCATAGGATGCGTTGGAACCGACCGTGCGGCAACATGGTTGTGTGTGCAAATATGGCAGTTTTGGAGCCGTGGAGCCGTGGTTATGGGCCCTTCAGGCTTTTGGGTGATGGCAAACACTATGGTGGAGAGGGGAGAGGCATCAAAATCTAAACCATGGTGTACGGGCATGCTTGACCCGGTGCCAAGAGCCATAGGATGCACAGGATCCGGCCGTGTAGCAGCACAGTCGTGTGTGCAAATATGGAAGTTCTGGAGTCATGGAGCTGTGGTTAAGGGCCGTTCAGGCTCTCGGGTGATGACAAACATTGTGGTGGTGAGGCCGGGCGTCAAAATTAACTATGGCATACGGTCATCCTTGACCCGGTGTCGAGAGACTACGTAGGACACGCGAGGAACCAGTTGTGCGGTAGCATAGTCGTGTGTGCAAATATGGTAGTTCTAGAGCTGTGGAGCCATGGTTAAGGGCCATTCGGGTTCTCGGGCGGCAACAAACGCTATGGTGGAGAGGCCAGAGGTGTCAAAACGCCTTAACCATGGAGCATAGGCATGCTTGACTTGGTGCGAGGAGCCGTAGGACGCGCAGGAACCGGCCGTGCGGCAGCAAAGTCGTGTGTGCAAATATGGCAGTTCTGGAGCCGTGGAGCTGAGGTTAAGGGCAAGTTCAGGCTCTCGAGCAACAGAAACGCTATGGTAGAGAGGCCAGAGATGTCAAAATGCCTTAACCATGGCGTACAACATGCTTGACTCAGTGCCGGGAGCCATAGGACGCGTTGGAACCGACCATGCGGCAGCATGACTGTGTGTGCAAATATGGCAGTTTTGGAGCCGTGGAGCCGTGGTTAAGGGCCCTTCAGGATCTCAGGTGATGGAAAACTCTATGGTGGAGAGGTGAGAGGCATCAAAATGGCTTAACCATGGTGTACGGGCATGCTTGACCCGGTGCCGAGAGCCATAGGATGCACAGGATCCGGCCGTGCGGCAGCACAGTCGTGTGTGCAAATATGGAAGTTCAGGAGTCATGGAGCTGTGGTTAAGGGCCGTTCGGGCTCTCGGGTGACGACAAACATTGTGGTGGTGAGGCCAGAGGCATCAAAACACCTTAACTATGGCATACGTTCGTGCTTGACCTAGTGCCGAGAGCTGTAGGACACGCAGGAACCGGCTGTGCGGTAGCATAGTCGTGTGTGCAAATATGGCAGTTCTAGAGCTATGGAGCCATGGTTAAGGGCCATTCGGGTTCTTGGGCGGCAACAAACGCTGTGGTGGAGAGGCCAGAGTTGTCAAAATGCCTTAACCATGGCGCATGGGCGTGCTTGACTTGGTGCGAGGGGCCGTAGGACGCGCAGGAACCGGCCGTGCGGCAGCAAAGTCGTGTGTGCAAATATGGCAGTTCTGGAGCCGTGGAGCCGAGGTTAAGGACCGTTTAGGCTCTCGAGCCATGGCCAACACTATGGTAGAGAGGCCAGAGGTGTCAAAATGCCTTAACCATGGCGTACGGGCATTCTTGACTCAGTGCCGGGAGCCATAGGACGCGTTGGAACCGACCATGCGGCAACATGGTTGTGTGTGCAAATATGGCAGTTTCGGAGCCGTGGAGCCGTGGTTAAGGGCCCTTTAGGCTCTCGGGTGATGGAAAACTCTATGGTGGAGAGGTGAAAGGCATCAAAATAGCTTAACCATGGCATACGGGCATGCTTGACACGGTCTTGAGAGCCATAGGATGCACGGGATCCGGCCTTGCGGCGGCACGGTCGTGTGTGCAAATACGGAAGTTACGGAGTCGTGGAGCTATAGTTAAGGGACGTTCGGGCTCTCGGGTGATTGCAAACATTGTGGTGGTGAGGCCAGAGGTGTCAAAAGGCCTGAACTATGGCATACGGTCATGCTTGACCTAGTGCCGAGAGCTATAGGACACGTAGGAACCGGCAGTGCGGTAGCATAGTCATGTGTGCAAATATGTCAGTTCTAGAGCTATGGAGCCATGGTTAAGGGCCATTCAGGTTCTCAGGCGGTAACAAACGCTGTGCTAGAGAGGCCAGAGGTGTCAAAACACCTTAACCATGGCGCATGGGCGTGCTTGACTTGGTGCCAGGAGCCGTAGGACGCACATGAACCAGTCGTGCGGCAGCAAAGTCATGTGTGCAAATATGGGAGTTCTAGTGCCATGGAACCGAGGTTAAGGTCTATTCAGGCTCTCGAGCTATGGCAAACGCTATGGTAGAGAGGCTAGAGATGTCAAAATGCCTTAACCATGGCATACGGGCATGCTTGACTCAGTGCCGGGAGCCATAGGATGCGTTGGAACCGGCCGTGTGGCATCATGGTTGTGTGTGCAAATATGGCGGAGTTTGGAGCCGTGGAGCCGTGGTTAAGGGCCCTTCGGGATCTCGGGTGATGGAAAACTCTATGGTGGAGAGGTGAGAGGCATCAAAATGGCTTAACCATGGTGTACGGGCATGCTTGACCCGGTGCCGAGAGCCATAGGATGCACAGGATCCGGCCGTGTGGCAGCACAGTCGTGTGTGCAAATATGGAAGTTCAGGAGTCATGGAGCTGTGGTTAAGGGCCGTTCGGGTGATGACAAACATTGAGGTGGTGAGGCCAGAGGCATCAAAACACCTTACTATGGCATACGGTCGTGCTTGACCTAGTGTCGAGAGCTATAGGACATGCGAGGAACCGGGCTATGCGGTAGAATAATCGTGTGTGCAAATATGGCGGTTCTAGAGCTATGGAGCCATGGTTAAGGGCCATTCAGGTTCTCGGGCGGCAACAAATGCTGTGGTGGGGAGGCCAGAGGTGTCAAAATGCCTTAACCATGGCGCATGGGCGTGCTTGACTTGGTGCGAGGAGCCGTAGGACGCGCAGGAACCGGCCGTGCGGCAGCAAAGTCGTGTGTGCAAATATGGCAGTTCTGGAGCTGTGGAGCCGAGTTTAAGGGCCGTTTAGGCTCTCGAGCTATGGCAAATGCTATGGTAGAGAGGCCAGAGGTGTCAAAATGCCTTAACCATGGCGTACGGGCATTCTTGACTCAGTGGCGGGAGCTATAGGACGCGTTGGAACCGGCCGTGTGGCAACATGGTTGTGTGTGCAAATATGGCAGTTTCGGAGCCATGGAGCCGTGGTTAAGGGCCCTTCAGGCTCTCGGGTGATGGAAAACTCTATGGTGGAGAGGTGAAAGGCATCGAAATAGCTTAACCATGGCATACGGGCTTGCTTGACCCGGTGTCGAGAGCCATAGGATGCACAGGATCCGGCCTTGCGGCAGCACAGTCGTGTGTGCAAATATGGAAGTTCTGGAGTCATGGAGCTGTGGTTAAGGGCCGTTCGGGCTCTCGGGTGATGACAAACATTGTGGTGGTGAGGCCAGAGGTGTCAAAATTCCTTAACTATGGCATACGGTCATGCTTGACCTAGTGCCGAGACCTGTAGGACACGCAGGAACCGGCTGTGCAGTAGCATAGTCGTGTGTGCAAATATGGTAGTTCTAGAGCTGTGGAGCCATGGTTAAGGGCCATTCGGGTTCTCGGGCGGCAACAAACGCTATGGTGGAGAGGCCAGAGGTGTCAAAACGCCTTAACCATGGTGCATGGGCATGCTTGACTTGGTGCGAGGAGCCGTAGGACGCGCAGGAACCGGCCGTGCGGCAGCAAAGTCGTGTGTGCAAATATGGCGGTTACGGAGCCGTGGAGCCGAGGTTAAGGGCCGTTCGGGCTCTCGAGCTATGGCAAACGCTATGGTAGAGAGGCCGGGGAGATGTCAAAATGCCTTAACCATGGCGTACGGCATGCTTGACTCGGTCTTAGGGAGCCATAGGACGCGTTGGAACCGACCGTGCGGCAACATGATTGTGTGTGCAAATATGGCAGTTTTGGAGCCGTGGAGCCGTGGTTAAGGGCCCTTCAGGCTCTCGGGTGATGAAAACTCTATGGTGGAGAGGTGAGAGGCATCAAAATGGCTTAACCATGGCATACGGGCGTGCTTGACCCGGTGCCGAGAGCCGTAGGATGCACGGGATCCGGCCGCGGCGGCACGTCGTGTGTGCAATTATGGATGTTCAGAGTCGTGGAGCTATAGTTAAGGGCCGTTCGGGCTCTCGGGTGATGACAAATATTGTGGTGGTGAGGCCGGAGGCGTCAAAATGCCTTAACCATGGCATACGGTCGTGCTTGACCTAGTGTCGAGAGCTATAGGACATGCGAGGAACCGGGCGTGCGGTAGCATAGTCGTGTGTGCAAATATGGCGGTTCTAGAGGCTTGTGGAGCCATGGTTAAGGGCCATTCGGGTTCTCGGGCGGTAATAAACGCTGTGGTGGAGAGGCCAAAGGTGTTAAAATGCCTTAACCATGGTGCATGGGCGTGCTTGACTTGGTGCAGGAGCCGTAGGACGCATAGGAACCGGCCGTGCGACAGCAAAGTCGTGTGTGCAAATATGGCGGTTACGGAGCCGTGGAGCCAAGGTTAAGGGCCGTTCGGGCTCTCGAGCTATGGCAAACGCTATGGTAGAGAGGCCCGGAGATGTCAAAATGCCTTAACCATGGCGTACGGCATGCTTGACTCGGTCTTGGGAGCCATGGGACGCGTTGGAACCGACCAGTGCGGCAACATGATTGTGTGTGCAAATATGGCGGTTTTGGAGCCGTGGAGCCATGGTTAAGGGCCCTTCAGGCTCTCGGGTGATGAAAACTCTATGGTGGAGAGGTGAGAGGCATCAAAATGGCTTAACCATGGCATACGGGCGTGCTTGACCCGGTGCCGAGAGCCGTAGGATGCACGGGATCCGGGCGTGCGCGGCACGTCGTGTGTGCAATTATGGATGTTACGGTCGTGGAGCTATAGTTAAGGGCCGTTCGGGCTCTCGGGTGATGACAAATATTGTGGTGGTGAGGCCGGGCGTCAAAATGCCTTAACCATGGCATACGGTCGTGCTTGACCTAGTGTCGAGAGCTATAGGACATGCGGGAACCGGCCGTGCGGTAGCATAGTCGTGTGTGCAAATATGGCGGTTCTAGAGCTGTGGAGCCATGGTTAAGGGCCATTCGGGTTCTCGGGCGGTAATAAATGCTTTGTGGTGGAGAGGCCAAAGGTGTTAAAACACCTTAACCATGGTGCATGGCCGTGCTTGACTTGGTGCGAGGAGCCGTAGGACGCATAGGAACCGGCCGTGCGGCGGCAAAGTCGTGTGTGCAAATATGGCGGTTACGGAGCCATGGAGCCAAGGTTAAGGGCCGTTCGGGCTCTCGAGCGACGACAAATGCTATGGTAGAGAGGCCGGAGGTGTCAAAATGAGTTAACCATGGCGTACGAGCTTGCTTGACTCGGTCTTAGGGGAGCCATAGGACGCGTTGGAACCGACCATGCGGCGGCATGGTCGTGTGTGCAAATGTGGCGGTTTTGGAGCCGTGGAGCCATGGTTAAGGGCCCTTCGGGCTCTCGGGTGATGGAAAACTCTATGGTGGAGAGGTGAGAGGCATCAAAATGGCTTAACCATGGCGTACGGGTGTGCTTGAACCGGTGCGAGAGCCGTAGGATGCACGGGGATCCGGCCGTGCGCCGGCACGGTCGTGTGTGCAATTATGGATGTTACGGAGTCGTGGAGCTATAGTTAAGGGCCGTTCGGGCTCTTGGGTGATGACAAACATTGTGGTGGTGGGGCCGGAGGTGTCAAAACGCCTTAACCATGGCATACGGTCGTGCTTGACCTAGTGTCGAGAGCATGGGACACGTAGGAACCGACCATGCGTGCGGTAGCATAGTCGTGTGTGCAAATATGGCGGTTCTAGAGCGGTGGAGCCATGGTTAAGGGCCATTCGGGTTCTTGGGCGGCAACAAATGCTGTGGTCGAGAGGCCGGCGGTGTCAAAATGCCTTAACCATAGTGCATGGGCGTGCTTGACTTGGTGCGGGAGCCATAGGATGCGCGGGAACCGGCCGTGCGCGGCAAAGTCGTGTGTGCAAATATGGCGGTTACGGAGCCGTGGAGCCAAGGTTAAGTGCCGTTCGGCTCTCGAGTGACGGCAAATGCTATGGTAGAGAGGCCGGAGGTGTCAAAATGCCTTAACCATGGCGTACGGGCATGCTTGGCTCGGGCCGGGAGCCATAAAATGCATTGGAACCGGCCGTGCGGCGGCATGGTCGAGTGTGCAAATATGGCGGTTTTGGAGCCGTGGAGGCATGGTTAAGGGCCCTTCGGGCTCTCGGGTGATGGAAAACTCTATGGTGGAGATGTGAGAGGCATCAAAATGGCTTAACCATGGCGTACGGGCATGCTTGACCCGGTCTTGAGAGCCATAGGATGCACGGGGATCCGGCCGTGCGGCGGCACGGTCGTGTGTGCAATTAAGGATGTTACGGAGTCGTGGAGCTATAGTTAAGGGCCGTTCGGGCTCTCGGGTGATGACAAACATTGTGGTGGTGAGGCCGGAGGCATCAAAATGCCTTAACCATGGCATACGGTCATGCTTGACCTAGTGTCAAGAAGGCTGTAGGACACGCACGAACCGGTTTGCGGTAGCATATTCGTGTGTGCAAATATGGCGGTTCTAGAGCTGTGGAGCCATGGTTAAGGGCCATTCGGGTTCTCGGGCGGCAACAAACACTGCGGTGGTGGAGAGGCTAGAGGTGTCAAAATGCCTTAACCATGGCGTACGGGCATGCTTGACTCGGTGCCGGGAGCCATAGGATGCGTTAGGAACCGGCCGTGCGGCGGCATGGTCGTGTGTGCAAATATGGCGGTTACGGAGCCGTGGAGCCATGGTTAAGGGCCGTTCGGGCTCTCGGCGATGGCAAACGCTATGGTAGAGGCCAAAGGTGTCAAAATGCCTTAACCATGGCGTACGGGCATGCTTGACTCGGTGCCGAGAGCCATAGGATGCGTTGGAACCGGCCGTGCGGCGGCATGGTCGTGTGTGCAAATATGGCGGTTTGCGGCCGTGGAGCATGGTTAAGGGCCCTTCGGGCTCTCGGGTGATGAAAAACTCTATGGTGGAGAGGTGAGAGGCATCAAAATGGCTTAACCATGGCGTACGGGCGTGCTTGACCCGGTGCCAGAGAGCCATAGGATGCACGGGATCCGGCGCGTGCGGCGGCACGGTCGTGTGTGCAATTATGGATGTTACGGAGTCGTGGAGCTATAGTTAAGGGCCGTTCGGGCTCTCGGGTGATGACAAATATTGTGGTGGTGAGGCCGGAGGTGTCAAAATGCCTTAACCATGGCATACGGTCGTGCTTGACCTAGTGTCGAGAGCTATAGGACATGCGTAGGAACCGGGCGTGCGGTAGCATAGTCGTGTGTGCAAATATGGCGGTTCTAGAGCGGTGGAGCCATGGTTAAGGGCCATTCGGGTTCTCGGGCGGTAATAAACGCTGTGGTGGAGAGGCCAAAGGTGTTAAAACACCTTAACCATGGTGCATGGGCGTGCTTGACTTGGTGCGAGGAGCCGTAGGACGCATAGGAACCGGCCGTGCGGCGGCAAGTCGTGTGTGCAAATATGGCGGTTACGGAGCCGTGGAGCCAAGGTTAAGGGCCGTTCGGGCTCTCGAGCGACGACAAATGCTATGGTAGAGTGGCCGGAGAGGTGTCAAAATGCCTTAACCATGGCGTACGAGCTTGCTTGACTCGGTGCGGGAGCCATAGGATGCGTTGGAACCGACCATGCGGCGGCATGGTCGTGTGTGCAAATGTGGCGGTTTTGCGCCGTGGAGCCATGGTTAAGGGCCCTTCGGGCTCTCGGGTGATGGAAAACTCTATGGTGGAGAGGTGAGAGGCATCAAAATGGCTTAACCATGGCGTACGGGTGTGCTTGAACCGGTGCCGAGAGCCATAGGATGCACGGGATTCGGCCGTGCGCCGGCACGATCGTGTGTGCAATTATGGATGTTACGGGTTGTGGAGCTATAGTTAAGGGCCGTTCGGGCTCTCGGGTGATGACAAACATTGTGGTGGTGGGGCTAGAGGTGTCAAAACGCCTTAACCATGGCATACGGTCGTGCTTGACCTAGTGTCGAGAGCATGTAGGACACGTAGGAACCGGGCGTGCGGTAGCATAGTAGTGTGTGCAAATATGGCGGTTCTAGAGCGGTGGAGCCATGGTTAAGGGCCATTCGGGTTCTTGGCGGCAACAAATGCTGTGGTCGAGAGGCTAGCGGTGTCAAAATGCCTTAACCATAGTGCATGGGCATGCTTGACTTCGTGCGGGAGCCATAGGATGCGTAGGAGGCCGGCCGTGCGGCGGCAAGTCGTGTGTGCAAATATGGCGGTTACGGAGCCGTGGAGCCAGGTTAAGTCCGTTCGGGCTCTCGAGTGATGGCAAATGCTATGGTAGAGAGGCCGGAGGTGTCAAAATGCCTTAACCATGGCGTATAGGCATGCTTGACTCGAGCCGGGAGCCATAAATGCGTTGGAACCGGCCGTGCGGCGGCATGGTCGAGTGTGCAAATATGGCGGTTTTGGAGCCGTGGAGGCATGGTTAAGGGCCCTTCGGGCTCTCGGGTGATGGAAAACTCTATGGTGGAGAGGTGAGAGGCATCAAAATGGCTTAACCATGGCGTACGGGCGTGCTTGACCCGGTGCCGAGCCATAGGATGCACGGGATCCGGCCGTGCGGCGGCACGGTCGTGTGTGCAATTATGGATGTTAGGTCGTGGAGCTATAGTTAAGGGCCGTTCGGGCTCTCGGGTGATGACAAACATTGTGGTGGTGAGGCCGGAGGCATCAAAACGCCTAACCATGGCATACGGTCATGCTTGACCTAGTGTCGAGAGCTATAGGACATGCGGGAACCGGGCGTGCGGTAGCATAGTCGTGTGTGCAAATATGGCGGTTCTAGAGCGTGGAGCCATGGTTAAGGGCCATTCGGGTTCTCGGGCGGTAATAAACGCTGTGGTGGAGAGGCCAAAGGTGTTAAAACGCCTTAACCATGGTGCATGGGCGTGCTTGACTTGGTGCGAGGAGCCGTAGGACGCATAGGCCGGCCGTGCGCGGCAAGTCGTGTGTGCAAATATGGCGGTTACGGAGCCGTGGAGCCGAGGTTAAGGGCCGTTCGGGCTCTCGAGCGACGACAAACGCTATGGTAGAGAGGCTAGAGGTGTCAAAATGCCTTAACCATGGCGTACGGGCTTGCTTGACTCGGTGCTTAGGGAGCCATAGGACGCGTTGGAACCGACCATGCGGCGGCATGGTCGTGTGTGCAAATGTGGCGGTTTTTGCCGTGGAGCCATGGTTAAGGGCCCTTCGGGCTCTCGGGTGATGGAAAACTCTATGGTGGAGAGGTGAGAGGCATCAAAATGGCTTAACCATGGCGTACGGGTGTGCTTGAACCGGTGCGAGGCCGTAGGATGCACGGGATCCGGCCGTGCGCCGGCACGGTCGTGTGTGCAATTATGGATGTTACGGAGTTGTGGAGCTATAGTTAAGGGCCGTTCGGGCTCTCGGGTGATGACAAACATTGTGGTGGTGGGGCTAGAGGTGTCAAAACGCCTTAACCATGGCATACGGTCGTGCTTGACCTAGTGTCGAGAGGTGTAGGACACGTAGGAACCGGCTGTGCGGTAGCATAGTCGTGTGTGCAAATATGGCGGTTCTAGAGCGGTGGAGCCATGGTTAAGGGCCATTCGGGTTCTTGGGCGGCAACAAATGCTGTGGTCGAGAGGCCGGCGGTGTCAAAATGCCTTAACCATAGTGCATGGGCGTGCTTGACTTGGTGCGAGGAGCGTAGGATGCGTAGGAACCGGCCGTGCGGCGGCAAAGTCGTGTGTGCAAATATGGCGGTTCGGAGCCGTGGAGCCGAGGTTAAGTGCCGTTCGGGCTCTCGAGTGACGGCAAATGCTATGGTAGAGAGGCCGGAGAGGTGTCAAAATGCCTTAACCATGGCGTATAGGCATGCTTGACTCGAGCGGGAGCCATAAAATGCGTTGGAACCGGCCGTGCGGCGGCATGGTCGAGTGTGCAAATATGGCGGTTTTGGAGCCGTGGAGGCATGGTTAAGGGCCCTTCAGGCTCTCAGGTGATGGAAAACTCTATGGTGGAGAGGTGAGAATCATCAAAATGGCTTAACCATGGCGTACGGGCGTGCTTGACCCGGTGCCGAGAGCCATAGGATGCACGGGATCCGGCCGTGCGGCAGCACAATCGTGTGTGCAATTATGGATGTTCTGGAGTCGTGGAGCTATAGTTAAGGGCCGTTCGGGCTCTCGGGTGATGACAAACATTGTGGTGGTGATGCCGGAGGCATCAAAACGCCTTAACCATGGCATACGGTCATGCTTGACCTAGTGTCAAGAGCATGTAGGACACGCACGAACCGGGCTGTGCGGTAGCATATTCGTGTGTGCAAATATGGCGGTTCTAGAGGCTGTGGAGCCATGGTTAAGGGCCATTCGGGTTCTCGGCGGCAACAAACGCTGTGGTGGAGAGGCTAGAGGTGTCAAAATGCCTTAACCATGGCGTACGGGCATGCTTGACTCGGTGCCGGGAGCCATAGGATGCGTTGGAACGGCCGTGCGGTAGCATGGTCGTGTGTGCAAATATGGCGGTTACGGAGCCGTGGAGCCAAGGTTAAGGGCCCTTCAGGCTCTCGAGTGATGAGAAACTCTATGGTAGAGAGGCCAGAGGTGTCAAAATGCCTTAACCATGGCGTACGGGCATGCTTGACTCGGTCTTGAGAGCCATAGGATGCGTTGGAACCGGCCGTGCGGCAGCATGGTCGTGTGTGCAAATATGGCGGTTTTGCGGCCGTGGAGCTGTGGTTAAGGGCCCTTCGGGCTCTCGGGTGATGAAAAACTCTATGGTGGAGAGGTGAGAGGCATCAAAATGGCTTAACCATGGCGTACGGGCGTGCTTGACCCGGTGCCGAGAGCCGTAGGATGCACGGGATCCGGTGTGCGGCGGCACGTCGTGTGTGCAATTATGGATGTTCAGGTCGTGGAGCTATAGTTAAGGGCCGTTCGGGCTCTCGGGTGATGACAAACATTGTGGTGGTGGGGCCGGGGCATCAAAATGCCTTAACCATGGCATACGGTCATGCTTGACCTAGTGTCGAGAAGGTTTATAGGACATGCGGAACCGGCCGTGCGGTAGCATAGTCGTGTGTGCAAATATGGCGTTCTAGAGCGGTGGAGCCATGGTTAAGGGCCATTCGGGTTCTCGGGCGGCAACAAATGCTGTGGTGGAGAGGCCAAAGGTGTTAAAATGCCTTAACCATAGTGCATGGGCGTGCTTGACTTGGTGCGAGGAGCCGTAGGATGCATAGGAACCGGCCGTGCGGCGGCAAAGTCGTGTGTGCAAATATGGCGGTTACGGAGCCGTGGAGCCGAGGTTAAGGGCGTTCGGGCTCTCGAGTGATGGCAAATGCTATGGTAGAGAGGCTAGAGGTGTCAAAATGCCTTAACCATGGCGTACGGGCATGCTTGACTCGGTCTTGGGAGCCATAAAATGCGTTGGAACCGGCCATGCGGCGGCATGGTCGTGTGTGCAAATGTGGCGGTTTTGGGCCGTGGAGCCATGGTTAAGGGCCCTTCGGGCTCTCGGGTGATGGAAAACTCTATGGTGGAGAGGTGAGAGGCATCAAAATGGCTTAACCATGGCGTACGGGTGTGCTTGACCGGTGCTTGAGCCATAGGATGCACGGGATCCGGCCGTGCGCCGGCACGGTCGTGTGTGCAATTATGGATGTTACGGGAGTCGTGGAGCTATAGTTAAGGGCCGTTCGGGCTCTCGGGTGATGACAAACATTGTGGTGGTGAGGCCGGAGGCATCAAAATGCCTTAACCATGGCATACGGTCATGCTTGACCTAGTGTCGAGGCTATAGGACACGTAGGAACCGGCGTGCGGTAGCATAGTCGTGTGTGCAAATATGGCGGTTCTAGAGCGGTGGAGCCATGGTTAAGGGCCATTCGGGTTCTTGGGCGGCAACAAATGCTGTGGTGGAGAGGCCGGAGGTGTCAAAATGCCTTAACCATAGTGCATGGGCATGCTTGACTTGGTGCGAGGAGCCATAGGATGCGTTGGAACCGGCCGTGCGGCGGCATGGTCGTGTGTGCAAATAGGCGGTTACGGGCCGTGGAGCCAAGGTTAAGGGCCATTCGGGCTCTCGAGCGATGGCAAATGCTATGGTAGAGAGGCCATAGGTGTCAAAATGCCTTAACCATGGCGTACGGGCATGCTTGACTCGGTGCGGGAGCCATAGGATGCGTTGGAACCGGCCGTGCGGCGGCATGGTCGTGTGTGCAAATATGGCGGTTTTGCGGCCGTGGAGCCATGGTTAAGGGCCCTTCGGGCTCTCGGGTGATGGAAAACTCTATGGTGGAGAGGTGAGAGGCATCAAAATGGCTTAACCATGGCGTACGGGCATGCTTGACCCGGTGCCGAGAGCCATAGGATGCACTGGGATCCGGGCATGCGGCAGCACGGTCGTGTGTGCAATTATGGATGTTAGGTCGTGGAGCTATAGTTAAGGGCCGTTCGGGCTCTCGGGTGATGACAAACATTGTGGTGGTGAGGCCGGAGGCATCAAAATGCCTTAACCATGGCATACGGTCATGCTTGACCTAGTGTCGAAGAGCTATAGGACACGCGAGAACCGGCTGTGCGGTAGCATATTAGTGTGTGCAAATATGGCAGTTCTAGAGCTGTGGAGCCATGGTTAAGGGCCATTCGGGTTCTCGGGCGGCAACAAACGCTGTGGTGGAGAGGCCAGAGGTGTCAAAATGCCTTAACCATGGTGCATGGGCATGCTTGACTCGGTGCGGGGAGCCATAGGACGCGTTGGAACCGGCCGTGCGGCAGCATGGTCGTGTGTGCAAATATGGCAGTTATGGAGCCGTGGAGCCAAGGTTAAGGGCCGTTCAGGCTCTCAAGCGATGGCAAACGCTATGGTAGAGAGGCCGGAGGTGTCAAAATGCCTTAACCATGGCGTACGGGCATGCTTGACTCGGTCTTAGAGCCATAGGATGCGTTGGAACCGACCGTGCGGCAGCATGGTCGTGTGTGCAAATATGGCAGTTTTGCAGCCATGGAGCCATGGTTAAGGGCCCTTCAGGCTCTTAGGTGATGAAAAACTCTATGGTGGAGAGGTGAGAGGCATCAAAATGGCTTAACCATGGCGTACGGGTGTGCTTGACCCGGTGCCGAGAGAGCCATAGGATGCACGGGATCCGGCGTGCGCGCGGCACGGTCGTGTGTGCAATTATGGATGTTCTGGAGTCGTGGAGCTATAGTTAAGGGCCGTTCGGGCTCTCGGGTGATGACAAACATTGTGGTGGTGAGGCCGGAGGGTGTCAAAACACCTTAACCATGGCATACGGTCGTGCTTGACCTAGTGTCGAGGGCTATAGGACATGCGAACCGGGCGTGCGGTAGCATAGTCGTGTGTGCAAATATGGCGGTTCTAGAGCGGTGGAGCCATGGTTAAGGGCCATTCGGGTTCTCGGGCGGCAACAAATGCTGTGGTGGAGAGGCCAAAGGTGTCAAAATGCCTTAACCATGGTGCATGGGCGTGCTTGACTTGGTGCGAGGAGCCATAGGATGCATAGGAACGGCCGTGCGCGGCAAAGTCGTGTGTGCAAATATGGCGGTTACGGAGCCGTGGAGCCGAGGTTAAGGGCCGTTCGGGCTCTCGAGTGATGACAAATGCTATGGTAGAGAGGCCGGAAGGTGTCAAAATGCCTTAACCATGGCGTACGGGCTGCTTGACTCGGTGCGGGAGCCATAGGACGCGTTGGAACCGACCATGCGGCGGCATGGTCGTGTGTGCAAATGTGGCGGTTTTGGAGCCGTGGAGCCATGGTTAAGGGCCCTTCGGGCTCTCGGGTGATGGAAAACTCTATGGTGGAGAGGTGAGAGGCATCAAAATGGCTTAACCATGGCGTACGGGTGTGCTTGACCCGGTGCCGAGAGCCATAGGATGCACGGGATCCGGCCGTGCGCCGGCACGTCGTGTGTGCAATTATGGATGTTCGGTCGTGGAGCTATAGTTAAGGGCCGTTCGGGCTCTTGGGTGATGACAAACATTGTGGTGGTGGGGCCGGAGGTGTCAAAATGCCTTAACCATGGCATACGGTCATGCTTGACCTAGTGTCGAGAGGCTGTAGGACACGTAGGAACCGGGCTTTGCGGTAGCATAGTCGTGTGTGCAAATATGGCGGTTCTAGAGCGGTGGAGCCATGGTTAAGGGCCATTCGGGTTCTTGGGCGGCAACAAATGCTGTGGTGGAGAGGCCGGCGGTGTCAAAATGCCTTAACCATAGTGCATGGGCGTGCTTGACTTGGTGCGAGGAGCCGTAGGATGCGCGGAACCGGCCGTGCGCGGCAAAGTCGTGTGTGCAAATATGGCGGTTACGGAGCCGTGGAGCCGAGGTTAAGTGCCGTTCGGGCTCTCGAGTGATGGCAAACGCTATGGTAGAGAGGCCGGAGGTGTCAAAATGCCTTAACCATGGCGTACGGGCATGCTTGACTCGGAGCGGGAGCCATAAATGCGTTGGAACCGGCCGTGCGGCGGCATGGTCGTGTGTGCAAATATGGCGGTTTGGAGCCGTGGAGGCATGGTTAAGGGCCCTTCGGGCTCTCGGGTGATGGAAAACTCTATGGTGGAGAGGTGAGAGGCATCAAAATGGCTTAACCATGGGCGTACGGGCGTGCTTGACCCGGTGCCGAGAGCCATAGGATGCACGGGATCCGGCCGTGCGGCAGCACGGTCGTGTGTGCAATTATGGATGTTAGGTCGTGGAGCTATAGTTAAGGGCCGTTCGGGCTCTCGGGTGATGACAAACATTGTGGTGGTGAGGCCGGAGGCATCAAAATGCCTTAACCATGGCATACGGTCATGCTTGACCTAGTGTCGAGAGGCATGTAGGACACGCACGAACCGAGGTGCGGTAGCATATTCGTGTGTGCAAATATGGCGATTCTAGAGGCGTGGAGCCATGGTTAAGGGCCATTCGGGTTCTCGGGCGGCAACAAAGCGCTATGGTGGAGAGGCTAGAGGTGTCAAAATGCCTTAACCATGGCATGGGGCATGCTTGACTCGGTGCGGGGAGCCATAGGATGCGTTGGAGGCCGGCCGTGCGGCGGCATGGTCGTGTGTGCAAATATGGCGGTTACGGAGCCGTGGAGCCAAGGTTAAGGGCCGTTCGGGCTCTCGGCGATGGCAAATGCTATGGTAGAGAGGCCGGAGGTGTCAAAATGCCTTAACCATGGCGTACGGGCATGCTTGACTCGGTGCGAGCCATAGGATGCGTTGGAACCGGCCGTGCGGCGGCATGGTCGTGTGTGCAAATATGGCAGTTTTGGAGCCGTGGAGGCGTAGTTAAGGGCCCTTCAGGCTCTCGGGTGATGAAAAACTCTATGGTGGAGAGGTGAGAGGCATCAAAATGGCTTAACCATGGCGTACGGGCATGCTTGACCCGGTCTTGAGAGCCGTAGGATGCACGGGATCCGGGCGTGCGGCGGCACGGTCGTGTGTGCAATTATGGATGTTACGGAGTCGTGGAGCTATAGTTAAGGGCCGTTCGGGCTCTCGGGTGATGACAAATATTGTGGTGGTGAGGCCGGAGGCGTCAAAATGCCTTAACCATGGCATACGGTCGTGCTTGACCTAGTGTCGAGAGCTATAGGACATGCGCACGAGGCCGGGCGTGCGGTAGCATAGTCGTGTGTGCAAATATGGCGGTTCTAGAGCTGTGGAGCCATGGTTAAGGGCCATTCGGGTTCTCGGGCGGTAATAAACGCTGTGGTGGAGAGGCCAAAGGTGTTAAAATGCCTTAACCATGGTGCATGGGCGTGCTTGACTTGGTTGCGAGGAGCCGTAGGATGCATAGGAACCGGCCGTGCGGCGGCAAAGTCGTGTGTGCAAATATGGCGGTTACGGAGCCGTGGAGCCGAGGTTAAGGGCCGTTCGGGCTCTCGAGCGATGACAAACGCTATGGTAGAGAGGCCGAGAGGTGTCAAAATGCCTTAACCATGGCGTACGGGCTTGCTTGACTCGGTCTTGGGAGCCATAGGATGCGTTGGAACCGGCCATGCGGCGGCATGGTCGTGTGTGCAAATGTGGCGGTTTTGCAGCCGTGGAGCCATGGTTAAGGGCCCTTCGGGCTCTCGGGTGATGGAAAACTCTATGGTGGAGAGGTGAGAGGCATCAAAATGGCTTAACCATGGCGTACGGGCATGCTTGACCGGTGCTTGAGAGCCGTAGGATGCACGGGATCCGGCCGTGCGCGGCACGGTCGTGTGTGCAATTATGGATGTTCGGGTCGTGGAGCTATAGTTAAGGGCCGTTCGGGCTCTCGGGTGATGACAAACATTGTGGTGGTGAGGCGGAGGTGTCAAAATGCCTTAACCATGGCATACGGTCGTGCTTGACCTAGTGTCGAGAGCTATAGGACACGTAGGAACCGGCGTGCGGTAGCATAGTCGTGTGTGCAAATATGGCGGTTCTAGAGCGGTGGAGCCATGGTTAAGGGCCATTCGGGTTCTTGGGTGGCAACAAATGCTGTGGTGGAGAGGCCGGTGGTGTCAAAATGCCTTAACCATAGTGCATGGGCGTGCTTGACTTGGTGCGGAGCCGTAGGATGCGCGGAACCGGCCGTGCGGCGGCAAAGTCGTGTGTGCAAATATGGCGGTTACGGAGCCGTGGAGCCGAGGTTAAGTGCCGTTCGGGCTCTCGAGTGACGGCAAAACGCTATGGTAGAGAGGCCGGAGGTGTCAAAATGCCTTAACCATGGCGTACGGGCATGCTTGACTCGGGCGGGAGCCATAAAATGCGTTGGAACCGGCCGTGCGGCGGCATGGTCGTGTGTGCAAATATGGCGGTTTTGGAGCCGTGGAGCCATGGTTAAGGGCCCTTCGGGCTCTCGGGTGATGGAAAACTCTATGGTGGAGAGGTGAGAGGCATCAAAATGGCTTAACCATGGCGTACGGGCGTGCTTGACCCGGTTCCGAGAGCCATAGGATGCACGGGATCCGGCCGTGCGGCGGCACGGTCGTGTGTGCAATTATGGATGTTACGGAGTCGTGGAGCTATAGTTAAGGGCCGTTCGGGCTCTCGGGTGATGACAAACATTGTGGTGGTGAGGCCGGAGGCATCAAAACGCCTTAACCATGGCATACGGTCATGCTTGACCTAGTGTCAAGAGCTGTAGGACACGCAGGAACCGAGTTTGTGCGGTAGCATATTCGTGTGTGCAAATATGGCGTTCTAGAGCGGTGGAGCCATGGTTAAGGGCCATTCGGGTTCTCGAGGCAGCAACAAACGCTGTGGTGGAGAGGCTAGAGGTGTCAAATGCCTTAACCATGGCGTATGGGCATGCTTGACTTGGTGCGAGGAGCCATAGGATGCGTTGGCCCGGCCGTGCGGCGGCATGGTCGTGTGTGCAAATATGGCGGTTACGGAGCCGTGGAGCCAAGGTTAAGGGCCGTTCGGGCTCTCGGCGATGGCAAACGCTATGGTAGAGAGGCCGGAGAGGTGTCAAAATGCCTTAACCATGGCGTACGGGCATGCTTGACTCGGTCGGGAGCCATAGGATGCGTTGGAACCGGCCATGCGGCGGCATGGTCGTGTGTGCAAATATGGCGGTTTGCGGCCATGGAGGCATGGTTAAGGGCCCTTCGGGCTCTCGGGTGATGAAAAACTCTATGGTGGAGAGGTGAGAGGCATCAAAATGGCTTAACCATGGCGTACGGGTGTGCTTGACCCCGGTGCCGAGGCGTAGGATGCACGGGATCCGGCCGTGCGGCAGCACGGTCGTGTGTGCAATTATGGATGTTACGGAGTCGTGGAGCTATAGTTAAGGGCCGTTCGGGCTCTCGGGTGATGACAAATATTGTGGTGGTGAGGCCGGAGGCGTCAAAACGCCTTAACCATGGCATACGGTCATGCTTGACCTAGTGTCGAGAGCTATAGGACATGCATGGAACCGGCTGTGCGGTAGCATAGTCGTGTGTGCAAATATGGCGGTTCTAGAGGCTGTGGAGCCATGGTTAAGGGCCATTCGGGTTCTCGGGCGGTAATAAACGCTGTGGTGGAGAGGCCAAAGGTGTTAAAATGCCTTAACCATGGTGAATGGGCGTGCTTGACTTGGTGCGAGGAGCCATAGGATGCATTGGAACCGACCGTGCGGCAGCATGGTCGTGTGTGCAAATATGGCAGTTACGGAGCCGTGGAGCCGAGGTTAAGGGCCGTTCGGGCTCTCGGCGATGACAAACGCTATGGTAGAGAGGCGGAGGTGTCAAAATGCCTTAACCATGGCGTACGGGCTTGCTTGACTCGTGCGGGAGCCATAGGATGCGTTGGAACCGACCATGCGGCGGCATGGTCGTGTGTGCAAATATGGCGGTTTGCTTGCCGTGGAGCCATGGTTAAGGGCCCTTCGGGCTCTCGGGTGATGGAAAACTCTATGGTGGAGAGGTGAGAGGCATCAAAATGGCTTAACCATGGCGTACGGGTGTGCTTGAACCGGTGCGAGAGCCGTAGGATGCACGGGATCCGGCCGTGCGCCGGCACGGTCGTGTGTGCAATTATGGATGTTGCAGGTCGTGGAGCTATAGTTAAGGGCCGTTCGGGCTCTCGGGTGATGACAAACATTGTGGTGGTGGGGCCGGAGGTGTCAAAATGCCTTAACCATGGCATACGGTCGTGCTTGACCTAGTGTCGAGAGCTATAGGACACGTAGGAACCGGTACAATGCGGTAGCATAGTCGTGTGTGCAAATATGGCGGTTCTAGAGCGGTGGAGCCATGGTTAAGGGCCATTCGGGTTCTTGGGCAGCAACAAATGCTGTGGTGGAGAGGCCGGCGGTGTCAAAATGCCTTAACCATAGTGCATGGGCGTGCTTGACTTGGTGCGAGGAGCCGTAGGATGCGCGCGGGAACCGGCCATGCGGCACAAAGTCGTGTGTGCAAATATGGCGGTTACGGGGCGTGGAGCCGAGGTTAAGTGCCGTTCGGGCTCTCGGTGACGGCAAATGCTATGGTAGAGAGGCCGAGAGGTGTCAAAATGCCTTAACCATGGCGTACGGGCATGCTTGACTCGGCCTTGGGAGCCATAAAATGCGTTGGAACCGACCGTGCGGCGGCATGGTCGTGTGTGCAAATATGGCGGTTTTGGAGCCGTGGAGGCATGGTTAAGGGCCCTTCGGGCTCTCGGGTGATGGAAAACTCTATGGTGGAGAGGTGAGAGGCATCAAAATGGCTTAACCATGGCGTACGGGCGTGCTTGACCCGGTGCTTTGAGAGCCATAGGATGCACGGGATCCGGCCGTGCGCCGGCACGGTCGTGTGTGCAATTATGGATGTTACGGAGTCATGGAGCTATAGTTAAGGGCCGTTCGGGCTCTCGGGTGATGACAAACATTGTGGTGGTGAGGCCGGAGGCATCAAAATGCCTTAACCATGGCATACGGTCATGCTTGACCTAGTGTCAAGAAGGCTGTAGGACACGTACGAACCGGGCGTGCGGTAGCATATTCGTGTGTGCAAATATGGCGGTTCTAGAGCTGTGGAGCCATGGTTAAGGGCCATTCGGGTTCTCGAGGCGGCAACAAACGCTGTGGTGGAGAGGCTAGAGGTGTCAAAATGCCTTAACCATGGCGTATGGGCATGCTTGACTCGGTGCGAGGAGCCATAGGATGCGTTGGAACTGCCGTGCGGCGGCATGGTCGTGTGTGCAAATATGGCGGTTACGGAGCGGTGGAGCCAAGGTTAAGGGCCGTTCGGGCTCTCGGCGATGGCAAACGCTATGGTAGAGAGGCCGGAGGTGTCAAAATGCCTTAACCATGGCGTACGGGCATGCTTGACTCGGTCTGCCAAGAGCCATAGGATGCGTTGGAACCGGCCGTGCGGCGGCATGGTCGTGTGTGCAAATATGGCGGTTTTGCGGCCGTGGAGGGCATGGTTAAGGGCCCTTCAGGCTCTTAGGTGATGAAAAACTCTATGGTGGAGAGGTGAGAGGCATCAAAATGGCTTAACCATGGCGTACGGGTGTGCTTGACCCGGTGCCGAGAGCCGTAGGATGCACGGGATCCGGCCGTGCGGCGGCACGGTCGTGTGTGCAATTATGGATGTTACGGAGTCGTGGAGCTATAGTTAAGGGCCATTCGGGCTCTCGGGTGATGACAAATATTGTGGTGGTGAGGCCGGTGGCGTCAAAACGCCTTAACCATGGCATACGGTCGTGCTTGACCTAGTGTCGAGAGCTATAGGACATGCAGGAACTGGCTGTGCGGTAGCATAGTCGTGTGTGCAAATATGGCAGTTCTAGAGCTGTGGAGCCATGGTTAAGGGCCATTCAGGTTCTCGGGCGGCAATAAACGCTGTGGTAGAGAGGCCAAAGGTGTTAAAATGCCTTAACCATGGTGCATGGGCGTGCTTGACTTGGTGCGAGGAGCCGTAGGACGCATAGGAATCGGCGTGCGGCGGCAAAGTCGTGTGTGCAAATATGGCGGTTACGGAGCCGTGGAGCCGAGGTTAAGGGCCGTTTAGGCTCTCGGCGATGACAAACGCTATGGTAGAGAGGCCAGAGGTGTCAAAATGCCTTAACCATGGCGTACGGGCTTGCTTGACTCGGTGCCGAGAGCCATAGGATGCGTTGGAACCGACCATGCGGCAGCATGGTCGTGTGTGCAAATGTGGCAGTTTTAGTGCCGTGGAGCCATAGTTAAGGGCCGTTCGGGCTCTCGGGTGATGGAAAACTCTATGGTGGAGAGGTGAGAGGCATCAAAATGGCTTAACCATGGCGTACGGGTGTGCTTGAACCGGTGTCGAGAGCTGTAGGATGCACAGGATCCGGCCGTGCGCGGCACGATCGTGTGTGCAATTATGGATGTTCTGGAGTCGTGGAGCTATAGTTAAGGGCCGTTCGGGCTCTTGGGTGATGACAAACATTGTGGTGGTGGGGCAAGTGGTGTCAAAACGCCTTAACCATGGCATACGGTCGTGCTTGACCTTGTGTCGAGAGCTGTAGGACACGTAGGAACCGGCTGTGCGGTAGCATAGTCGTGTGTGCAAATATGGCAGTTCTAGAGCGGTGGAGCCATGGTTAAGGGCCATTCGGGTTCTTGGGCGGCAACAAATGCTATGGTCGAGAGGACAGTGGTGTCAAAACGCCTTAACCATAGTGCATGGGCGTGCTTGACTTGGTGCGAGGAGCCGTAGGATGCGCGGGAACCGGCCGTGCGGCGGCAAATCGTGTGTGCAAATATGGCGGTTCGGAGCCGTGGAGCCGAGGTTAAGTGCCATTCGGGCTCTCAAGTGACGGCAAACGCTATGGTAGAGAGGCGGAGAGGTGTCAAAATGCCTTAACCATGGCGTACGGGCATGCTTGACTCGAGCGGGGAGCCATAAAATGCGTTGGAACCGGCCGTGCGGCGGCATGGTCGAGTGTGCAAATATGGCAGTTTTGGAGGCGTGGAGGCATGGTTAAGGGCCCTTCGGGCTCTCGGGTGATGGAAAACTCTATGGTGGAGAGGTGAGAGGCATCAAAATGGCTTAACCATGGCGTACGGGCGTGCTTGACCCGGTGCGAGAGCCATAGGATGCACGGGATCCGGCCGTGCGCCGGCACGGTTGTGTGTGCAATTATGGATGTTCGGAGTCGTGGAGCTATAGTTAAGGGCCGTTCGGGCTCTCGGGTGATGACAAACATTGTGGTGGTGAGGCCCCGGAGGCATCAAAACGCCTTAACCATGGCATACGGTCATGCTTGACCTAGTGTCAGAGGCTGTAGGACACGCACGAACCGGGCGTGCGGTAGCATATTCGTGTGTGCAAATATGGCGGTTCTAGAGCGGTGGAGCCATGGTTAAGGGCCATTCGGGTTCTCGGGCGGCAACAAACGCTGTGGTGGAGAGGCCAGAGGTGTCAAAATGCCTTAACCATGGCGCATGGGCATGCTTGACTCAGTGCCGGGAGCCATAGGATGCGTTGGAACCGACCGTGCGGCAGCATGGTCGTGTGTGCAAATATGGCAGTTCTAGAGCCGTGGAGCCAAGGTTAAGGGCCGTTCAGGCTCTCAGGCGATGGCAAACGCTATGGTAGAGAGGCTAGAGGTGTCAAAATGCCTTAACCATGGTGTACGGGCATGCTTGACTCAGTGCCGAGAGCCATAGGATGCGTTGGAACCGGCCGTGCGGCGGCATGGTCGTGTGTGCAAATATGGCGGTTTGCGGCCGTGGAGCTGTGGTTAAGGGCCCTTCAGGCTCTCGGGTGATGAAAAACTCTATGGTGGAGAGGTGAGAGGCAACAAAATGGCTTAACCATGGCGTACGGGCGTGCTTGACCCGGTGCAGGCCATAGGATGCACGGGATCGGTGCGGCGCACGGTCTTGTGTGCAATTATGGATGTTCTGGGAGTCGTGGAGCTATAGTTAAGGGCCGTTCGGGCTCTCGGGTGATGACAAATATTGTGGTGGTGAGGCCGGAGGCGTCAAAACGCCTTAACCATGGCATACGGTGCGTGCTTGACCTAGTGTCGAGCTATAGGACATGCGAGGCCATGGTGTTTTGTCGCGGTAGCATAGTCGTGTGTGCAAATATGGCAGTTCTATGGTGGAGCCATGGTTAAGGGCCGGGTTCTCGGGCGGTTAACCTGTGGTGGAGAGGCCAAAGGTGTTAAAACACCTTAACCATGGTGTTGGGAATATGCCCTAGAGGTAATCATAGAGATGATGATATTCCGCTTGTATCCATGATATATAAAATGTGTCCATTGAATATCCATTAAAGACAACTTGTATTGATTAGCAATTATGTGAATTGTTTGTGGAACTCTTTTACTTGTATGGTTATTCTATATTAGTCCCTGGTCGGAGTTCATGTGAGGACACACATGAATATTAGACTAGCACATTATTAGTTGATGACTATGTTTCACAAGTCATGGACATGGAGATGTCGAACTAATAATGTGGGCACATGTATGACATGTAGGCTGGGTGACCCGACATGAGATTGTCTCTATACACATCATATATGTTATGTCCTTCGACCTGAGATTGTTGTATGTACTCGAGATGTGTATCGACTTGCTTAGGGGCGACAAACGCTACTCCGTCCTTTGGGTAGTTATAAAGGATGTCTTCGGGTTTGTCGAGAAGCATCTTTGCGAGACATAGACAATCAAGATGGGACTTGCCCCTCTCTAATGAGAGAGATATCACTGGATCACTCAAGTGATTGGATCAACAAATGCATGGCCGTGCTTGGGTTAAGTGTTAACCCACGAGTTGAACCATATATCATGAGGCAAGGGAGTAACTTGTATATGGTCGTAGTGGTTCGTCGATATGATCATTTGCGTACGCATAGGAGTTGTCATGCCTTGCTAGAGGCGCTGTCGGCTATTGGGCGAATAGGAGTATTCGGCCCATGTCTATGTGTGCGTGAACCCATAGGGTCGCACGCTTAAGGGGCTGGAAGCCTAATTCGGGATTGGACTCGAATTAGACAAGGCTTAGGTTTTCTAATGCGTCTCCAACTCGGAAAGCACATGAGAGACACCTATATAAGTAGAGGGGAGGGGTGTGGCCAAACACACAAATACAATCCACGCCTTTGGCAGCCGCCGTCGCCCTCCACGCTCTCGCCTTCGCTCCTCGCGGACCTAGCGGTCGGAGCGCATCGCTTCTCCCTCGTACGTGTGTGACACCTCGGAGGTGCTGCATGCAGAGCACGGGGACGGGCCGCACGAACCGCAAGTGGTGGGAGGAGTTGTTGGACGACCACGCAACTACACGGCACTTTGCTGTGACACGTTCGACTACATCGAGTCGTCTTCCGGCGCATCTGCGCGTCTAGTGGTAATCCCGTAACTTTGTAACTAGTAGTAGATCCTGGGCGATGAGGTAAAAAGTTTTGTTTTCTGGCTAGCGTAGCACCCTCATAACCCTTCAGTGGTATCAGAGCTCTATACTACGTTGTTATAGGTTCTGGATGTCGCATATGTGATATGCACGGTTTTAGATGAGTCTCTGATCTTGGTTCATGATCTTGTCGCGTTGGTCTTATAACGATCTACTCGTACCGGTCGGAATCCCGCCATCCGAGTTAAGTGATACATGTAAATCCAATCACGGCGAGTTAGAGATCAATCAGATTGATCGAATTGAACCCTAGGTCAAGTGCCGAGCGCATGTGATGCGGCGGTGGCAGGTGGATCAGCCACCGGGCGCCCGGGTTCTTGAAAAAGTTCTGTTCGTAAAACAGCCGTAACTTTTTAACCGTAACTCGGATCGAGACGATTCTTAAACCAAAGTTGTAGAAAAAAATTTTACATACACCCCAAACTGACTTGTCAGTTTGGCCAGATTTGCGAAAAACGGCTTGGAAGATAGAGTTTTTTCGCGATTTACTTTTTGTAGTCGGAATCGGTTACCTCTTTGTTTTAGTGGTTTTGCGTGGTTTTGATGGCATACATGGATCATAGCCCATATGAGCAGTGATGAGATGGAGATCTCGATAATGGGCTATACGTTCTTACCACCATGTTCTACTTTCACATGCTATAATGTTTTTGTCTACATTCGTGCGGTAGTGAAGTAGAACGATCCCTCGATAATGTTTAAGTTTGTGCTCCCCCAAACCTTGCCTTCGTCCTGTCTTGTACAATCGATGGTGGGTCTATGAAATTAGGGTGCCATCGATTTTACTTGACTAAGACGGGTTCGTATCCCGGATACTTCTTTACTGAGAAGGTTTGGTTGCTTAAACAAGGTCATCCTAACGGTTAGGGACCTTGGAGCATGAGAAGTTGGTAACCCAAGCATAGAGATGCTATCCAACAACAAGAGTCATATGCGATATGATTAGCAAAGAGTTGCTTACCGATCTATCATGTCTTCTAGCGGTGATGCTAAAGCTCACTAGTCGACTTGCTAGTTGTGGGTCTTGAATCACTAAGTTTCAATCGAGGGATATTGATTTTAGTGGGAGTAGATCATATTTGATATTATTTACTCTATCATGGATATTTTGTCTTAGTATTTTGCATTACTTATGTTGTAGATTAATGGCATCTTCTAAGCAACCATTTACTTTGCGTTCGATTCTTGAGAAAGATAAGTTGAATGGAACAAATTATGCGGATTGGATCCAATCGAAATTGTTCTCGAGTGAGAAAAAGGAGGAATATCTAGACACCCCCTTACCCGGATGAGCTGCGATGATGATGCATGCAACTGCTGTGACCAAGCTAGCGGAGGGTGCGGCTGTTGGGCCACACGTAATCAAGATGGTTGGTTACACTCGAGAGGTTGGAGAAGCTAGGCTTCCCAATTGGCCCGAGTTGGCTGCGATTTCATTCTCTCGTCTACGCCACCTAGCTATGGGAACTTCATTGCGAACTACCATATGCATGGGGCGAGAGGGGCTTGAATGAGTTGTGTGGCATGCTTGAAAACGAGGTGACATTAAGAAGCGGTCGGTGGCCAAGTATTGGCGAGTCCAGAACAAGCCTAACTTTAAGAGAAAAAGAAGGGCTGGGGGAAGAAAAAGGGCAAGGCTAAAGATGAGATCTCCAAGCCGGCTCAGCCCGCCCCCAAAGGGCTGGACCACCGGCGATGCTAAATGTTTTCATTGTGGTAAGAATGGGCGTCCTTAGGGACGGCGGTAGTAAAAGTACTCCCGCTCATACGCTTGTTGTTTATGTTACGGACATCTTCCCTCGCTAACTCTTATATCAATTCTTGGGTATTTGATACCGGATCGGTTGCTCATATTTGCAATACGATGCAAGGAATGATAAGAAGTAGAAGCGTGAAGAAAGGAGAGGTTGATTTCCGCGTGGGCAACAATGCAAGAGTTCTGCGTTGAGCGTCGGGACGATGCAACTTCACCGTCGGGATTTGTCATGGAATTGAATAATTGTTATTTTGTTCCTAGTCTAAGTCGAAACATTATGTCACCTTCATGTTTGATGAAGGATGGTTATTCATTTGCGAGTAAAGACAATGGTTGTGTTATCTCGAAGGATGATATGTTTGTGGCTCTTGTATCCATTGTGAATGGATTAATGCTAAATGTTAATGCTAAAAGGCCTCGGCTTAATGAGTTAAGTCCTACATATATGTGGCATTGTCGTTTGGGTCATATAAGTGAAAATCACATGAAGAGGCTCCATGATGATGGACTTCTAACTTCGTTTGATTTTGAATCTTATGAGACATGTGAGACTTGCCTTTTAGGCAAGATGACCAAGACGCCTTTCTCGGGTTTTCCTGAGAGAGGCGTCGACTTATTGGAACTAGTACATAGTGATGTATGTGGACCAATGAGCACGGCGGCTAGAGCGGTTTTCAATACTTCATAACTTTTTTGATGACTTTAGTAGATATGGCTATGTCTACCTAATGAAGCATAAGTCGAAACATTTGAAAAGTTCAAAGAATTTCAGAATGAAGTTGAGAACCAACGTGGCAAGAAAATTAAGGCCTTGCGATCGATCGTGGAGCGAATATTTGAGTTATGAGTTTAGCAATCATCTTAAGAGTTGCGGAATTGTTCCACGGCTTACGCCACTGGAACGCCACGGAGAAATGGCGTGTCGGCGGCGTAATCGGACTTTGTTGGACATGGTTCGGTCTATGATGAGCCGTCGGACCTACCTTTATCGTTTTGGGGATATGCTCTAGAAACGGCCGCTTTCACATTGAATAGAGTACCATCTAAGTCCGTAGTTAAGACACCATATGAGATATGGACTAGGGAAGAGTCCTAGTTTGTCTTTTCTAAAAATTTGGGGTTGTGAGGTTTATGTCAAGCGGCTTATATCGGATAAGCTAACACCCAAATCGGACAAGTGTTTTTAAGTGGGATATCCAAAGGAAACTTTAGGATATTACTTCTACAACCGCTCGAGAGGGCAAAGTGTTTGTTGCTCGAAATGGTGTTTTCTTAGAGAAAGAGTTTCTCAAAGAGAGAAGAGTGGACAAAAGGTGTATCTTGAAGAAGTTCAAGATGAGCCGATCGAGAAGGACTCTACGAGTGATGCTAATGTAGCGAGAACAAGTTGAGATGCCCGTGTAACCCGAAACACCTCCACAACCACGAAGATCAGCAAGACTTTGCGAAGTTGCGTGGGGATCTGTTATTGTTGGACGATGACGAACCTACAGCATGCGGGAAGCTATGATGGACTCGAGATTAGAGCAATGGCGAGTGCCATGAGATCCGAGATAGATTCCATGGGAAATAATCAAGTTTGGAACTTGGTTGACCCGCCTGATGGTGTTAGACCCATCGAGTGCAAATGGATCTATAAAAGAAGAAAGATATGGACGGAAATGTTCACGTCTATAAAGCTCGACTTGTCGTAAAGGGTTTTACGGCAAGTTCAAGGAATTGACTGCGATGAGACATTCTCTCCGGTGCGATGCTTAAATCTATCCGGATCATTCTAGCAATAGCTGCCTATTTCGATTATGAAATTTGGCGGATGGATGTTAAAACAGCCTTTCTAAATGGAAATTTGGAAGAGGGCGTGTATATGATACGGCCGAAGGTTTTGTTGATCCAAATAATGCTGGAAAAATATGCAAGCTTAAGAAATCTATTTATGGGTTAAAGCAAGCATCTCGGAGTTGGAACATTCGTTTTGATGAGGTTGTCAAAGGGTTTGGCTTCCGTCGAATGAAGAAGAGCCTTGTGTTTACCAAAGGCTAGTGGGAGCTGTTGTATTTCTAATCTTGTATGTGGATGACATACTATTGATTGGGAATGACATTCCTATGTTGCAATCGTAAAGACTTCAGCTGAATAATAGTTTTTCTATGAAGGATTTGGGAGATGCGGCATACATCTTGGGCATTAAGATCTATAGAGATAGGTCGAAAAGGCTAATAGGATTATGCCAAGATACATATATTGACAAGGTGTTGAAACGGTTCAACATGGAGCAATCCAAGAAAGGGTTCTTGCCTATGTCACATGGTATGCGCTTTAGCGACAAGCAATGTCCTTCATCAGATGAAGAGCGCAAACACATGAGTAAGGTTCCATATGCTTCGGCAGTCGGTTCCATCATGTATGCCATGATATGTACTCGCCCGAGATGTCTCATATGCTCTAAGTATTGCGGCGGTACCAAGGCAATCCTGGTGAGAGTCCTTTGGGCCAGTGGTTAAAAACATCCTTAAGTACTTGAGAAGAACTAAGGATGAGTTCTGATCTATGGAGGTGAGGAAGAGCTCGTTGTAAATGGTTACACCGATGCTAGCTTCCAAACTGATGTAGATGATTCACAATCTCAATCGGGTTTTCGTGTTCACGGTAAATGGTGGTGCGATGGGTAAAATTGGAAAAGTTCCAAGCGGGGAGACCGGTGTCAGATTCTACAACGAAGCCGAGTACATTGCGGCTTCGAAGCTACAAAGGAAGGTGTTTGGATGAGGTGTTTCCTCATTGATCTTGGTGTGTTTCCTAATGCGGCTAGCCCATTGAATCTACATTGTGATAATAATGGGGCGATAGTGCGGGGCTAAGGAGCCAAGGAATCACCGGAGAAGAACAAACATGTACGGAAATTTCACCTCATTGGACCGATTCATCGATGAAAGGTGAAATTAAAATGTTCAAAATACATACGGATTTGAATGTAGCGAGATCCGTTGACAAAGGCTCTTCCACGACCTAAGCATGAGGCGCACATGAGGTCTATGGGGATTAGACATATTAGAGATTAACTCTAGTGCAAGTGGGAGGCTTGTTGGGAATATGCCCTAGAGGTAATCATAGAGATGATGATATTCCGCTTGTATCCATGATATATAAAATGTGTCCATTGAATATCCATTAAAGACAACTTGTATTGATTGGCAATTATGTGAATTGTTTGTGGAACTCTTTTACTTGTATGGTTATTCTATATTAGTCCACTGGTCGGAGTTCATGTGAGGACACACATGAATATTAGACTAGCACATTATTAGTTGATGACTATGTTTCACAAGTCATGGACATGGAGATGTCGAACTAATAATGTGGGCACATGTATGACATGTAAGTTTGGGCCCGACCCGACATGAGATTGTCTCTATACACATCATATACGTTATGTCCTTCGACACGAGATTGTTGTATGTACTCGAGATGTGTATCGACTTGCTTAGGGGCCCGACAAAAGCGCTACTCCGTCAGGTAGTTATAAAGGATGTCTTCGGGTTTGTCGAGAAGCATCTTCCCGAGACATAGACAATCAAGATGGGACTTGCCCCTCACCTAATGAGAGAGATATCCTTTGGATCACTCAAGTGATTGGATCAACAAATGCATGGCCGTGCTTGGGTTAAATGTTAACCCACGAGTTGACCATATATCATGAGGCAAGGGGAGTAACTTGTATATGGTCGTAGTGGTTCGTTTGATATGATCATTTGCGTACGCATAGGAGTTGTCATGCCTTGCTAGAGGCGGGTCGGCTATTGGGCGAATAGGAGTATTCGGCCCATGTCTATGTGTGCGTGAACCCTTAGAATCGCACGCTTAAGAGAAAAGCCTAATCCGAGTTGGACTCGAATTAGACAAGGCTTAGGTTTTCTAATGCGTCTCCAACTCGGAAAGCACATGAGAGACACCTATATAAGAGAGGGGGAGGCGTGGCCAAACACAACAAATACAATCCACGCCTTTGGCAGCCACCGTCGCCCTCACGCTCTCGCCTTCGCTCCTCGCGGACCTAGCAGTCCGGAGCGCATCGCTTCTCCCTCGTACGTGTGTGACACCTCGGAGGTGCTGCATGCGGAGCCGCAGTACCCCGCACGAACCGCAAGTGGTGGGAGGAGTTGCTGGATGACCACGCAAGCTGCACGGCAGCTGGCGAGCGTTCGACTACATCGAGTCGTCTTCAGCTGCATCTGCTGCGTCTAGTGGTAATCCCGTAACCTGTAACTAGTAGTAGATCCTGGGCGATGAGGTAAAAAGTTTTGTTTTCTGGCTAGCGTAGCACCCTCATAACCCTTCACATGGTGCATGGGCGTGCTTGACTTGGTGCGAAGAGCCGTAGGACGCATAGGAACCGGCCGTGCGGCAGCAAAGTCGTGTGTGCAAATATGGCAGTTCTGGAGCCGTGGAGCCAAGGTTAGGGCCGTTCAGGCTCTCGAGCAACGACAAACGCTATGGTAGAGGCCGAGAGGTGTCAAAATGCCTTAACCATGGCGTACGGGCTTGCTTGACTCGGTCCGGGGGAGCCATAGGACGCGTTGGAACCGACCATGCGGCGGCATGGTCGTGTGTGCAAATGTGGCAATTTTGCGCTATGGAGCCATGGATAAGGGCCCTTCGGGCTCTCGGGTGATGGAAAACTCTATGGTGGAGAGGTGAGAGGCATCAAAATGGCTTAACCATGGCGTACGGGTGTGCTTGAACCGATGTAGCCGGGCGTAGGATGCCTGGGATCCGGCCGTGCGCCGGCACGTTGTGTGTACAATTATGGATGTTACGGAGTCGTGGAGCTATAGTTAAGGGCCGTTCGGGCTCTTGGGTGATGACAAACATTGTGGTGGTGGGGCCGGAGGTGTCAAAATGCCTTAACCATGGCATACGGTCGTGCTTGACCTAGTGTCGAGAGCTATAGGACACGTAGGAACCGGGTTTGTGCGGTAGCATAGTCGTGTGTGCAAATATGGCGGTTCTAGAGCGGTGGAGCCATGGTTAAGGGCCATTCGGGTTCTTGGGTGGCAACAAATGCTTTGGTCGAGAGGCGGTGGTGTCAAAATGCCTTAACCATAGTGCATGGGCGTGCTTGACTTGGTGCGAGGAGCCGTAGGATGCGCGAGGAACCGGCCGTGCGGCGGCAAAAGTCGTGTGTGCAAATATGGCGGTTACGGGCCGTGGAGCCGAGGTTAAGGGCCGTTCGGGCTCTCGAGCGATGGCAAACGCTATGGTAGAGAGGCGAGGTGTCAAAATGCCTTAACCATGGCGTACGGGCATGCTTGACTCGGCCGGGAGCCATAAATGCGTTGGAACCGACCGTGCGGCGGCATGGTCGAGTGTGCAAATATGGCGGTTTTGGAGCCGTGGAGGCATGGTTAAGGGCCCTTCGAGGCTCTCGGGTGATGGAAAACTCTATGGTGGAGAGGTGAGAGGCATCAAAATGGCTTAACCATGGCGTACGGGCGTGCTTGACCCGGTGTCGGCGCCATAGGATGCACGGGATCCGGCCGTGCGGCGGCACGGTCGTGTGTGCAATTATGGATGTTACGGAGTCGTGGAGCTATAGTTAAGGGCCGTTCGGGCTCTCGGGTGATGACAAACATTGTGGTGGTGAGGCCAAAGGCATCAAAACGCCTTAACCATGGCATACGGTCATGCTTGACCTGTGTCGAGAGGCATGGGACACGCACGAACCGGGCGTGCGGTAGCATATTCGTGTGTGCAAATATGGCGGTTCTAGAGTGGTGGAGCCATGGTTAAGGGCCATTCGGGTTCTCGGGCGGCAACAAACGCTGTGGTGGAGAGGCTAGAGGTGTCAAAATGCCTTAACCATGGCGTACGGGCATGCTTGACTCGGTGCGGGAGCCATAGGATGCGTTGGAACCGGCCGTGCGGCGGCATGGTCGTGTGTGCAAATATGGCGGTTACGGAGCCGTGGAGCCAAGGTTAAGGGCCGTTCGGGCTCTCGAGCGATGGCAAATGCTATGGTAGAGGGGCCGAGAGGTGTCAAAATGCCTTAACCATGGCGTACGGGCATGCTTGACTCGTCTTGAGAGCCATAGGATGCGTTGGAACCGGCCGTGCGGCGGCATGGTCGTGTGTGCAAATATGGCGGTTTTGCGGCCGTGGAGGCATGGTTAAGGGCCCTTCGGGCTCTCGGGTGATGAAAAACTCTATGGTGGAGAGGTGAGAGGCATCAAAATGGCTTAACCATGGCGTACGGGCGTGCTTGACCCGGTGCCGAGGCCGTAGGATGCACGGGATCCGGCCGTGCGGTAGGCACGGTCGTGTGTGCAATTATGGATGTTTGGAGTCGTGGATCTATAGTTAAGGGCCGTTCGGGCTCTCGGGTGATGACAAATATTGTGGTGGTGAGGCCGGTGGCATCAAAATGCCTTAACCATGGCATACGATCGTGCTTGACCTAGTGTCGAGAGCTATAGGACATGCGGAAGCTGGGCGTGCGGTAGCATAGTCGTGTGTGCAAATATGGCGGTTCTAGAGGCTTGTGGAGCCATGGTTAAGGGCCATTCGGGTTCTCGGGCGGTAATAAATGCTTGTGATGGAGAGGCCAAAGGTGTTAAAAGTCGCCTTAACCATGGTGCATGGGCGTGCTTGACTTGGTGCGAGGAGCCGTAGGATGCGCATAGGAACCGTTGGCCGTGCGGCGCAAAGTCGTGTGTGCAAATATGGCGGTTCTAGAGCCGTGGAGCCAAGGTTAAGGGCCATTCGGGCTCTCGAGCGATGACAAATGCTATGGTAGAGAGGCCGGAAGGTGTCAAAATGCCTTAACCATGGCGTACGGGCTTGCTTGACTCGAGTCTTGGGAGCCATAGGACCCGCGTTGGAACCGACCATGCGGCAGCATGGTCGTGTGTGCAAATATGGCGGTTTTGGTACGTGGAGCCATGGTTAAGGGCCCTTCGGGCTCTCGGGTGATGGAAAACTCTATGGTGGAGAGGTGAGAGGCATCAAAATGGCTTAACCATGGCGTACGGGTGTGCTTGACCGGTGCCGAGAGCCGTAGGATGCACGGGATCCGGCCGTGCGCCGGCACGAGTCGTGTGTGCAATTATGGATGTTACAGGTCATGGAGCTATAGTTAAGGGCCGTTCGGGCTCTCGGGTGATGACAAACATTGTGGTGGTGGGGCCGGAGGTGTCAAAATGCCTTAACCATGGCATACGGTCGTGCTTGACCTAGTGTCAAGAAGCTATAGGACACTAGGAGCCGGTTTGTGCGGTAGCATAGTCGTGTGTGCAAATATGGCAGTTCTAGAGCGGTGGAGCCATGGTTAAGGGCCATTCGGGTTCTTGGGCGGCAACAAATGCTGTGGTCGAGAGGCCAGCGGTGTCAAAATGCCTTAACCATAGTGCATGGGCGTGCTTGACTTGGTGCGAGGAGCCATAGGATGCGTAGGAACCGGCCGTGCGGCAGCAAAGTCGTGTGTGCAAATATGGCAGTTCTGGAGCCGTGGAGCCGAGGTTAAGTGCCGTTCAGGCTCTCGAGTGATGGCAAACGCTATGGTAGAGAGGCGAGAGGTGTCAAAATGCCTTAACCATGGCGTACGGGCATGCTTGACTGAGCGGGAGCCATAAAATGCGTTGGAACCGGCCGTGCGGCAGCATGGTCGAGTGTGCAAATATGGCGGTTTTGGAGCCGTGGAGGCATGGTTAAGGGCCCTTCGGGCTCTCGGGTGATGGAAAACTCTATGGTGGAGAGGTGAGAGACATCAAAATGGCTTAACCATGGCATACGGGCGTGCTTGACCCGGTGCCGAGAGCCATAGGATGCACGGGATCCGGCCGTGCGCGCACAATCGTGTGTGCAATTATGGATGTTCTGGAGTCGTGGAGCTGTAGTTAAGGGTCGTTCAGGCTCTCGGGTGATGACAAACATTGTGGTGGTGAGGCCAAAGGCATCAAAACGCCTTAACCATGGCATACGGTCATGCTTGACCTAGTGTCAAGAGGAGCATGTAGGACACGCACGAACCGGGTGTGCGGTAGCATATTCGTGTGCAAATATGGCAGTTCTAGAGCTGTGGAGCCATGGTTAAGGGCCATTCAGGTTCTCAGGCGGCAACAAACGCTGTGGTGGAGAGGCTAGAGATGTCAAAATGCCTTAACCATGGCGTACGGGCATGCTTGACTCAGTGCCAGGAGCCATAGGATGCGTTGGAACTGACCATGCGGCAGCATGGTCGTGTGTGCAAATATGGCAGTTCTGGAGCCGTGGAGCCAAGGTTAGGGGCCGTTCAGGCTCTCGAGCGATGGAAAACTCTATGGTAGAGAGGCCAGAGGTGTCAAAATGCCTTAACCATGGCGTACGGGCATGCTTGACTCAGTGCCGGAGCCATAGGATGCGTTGGAACCGACCGTGCGGCAGCATGGTCGTGTGTGCAAATATGGCGGTTTTGCGGCCGTGGAGGCTGTGGTTAAGGGCCCTTCGGGCTCTCGGGTGATGAAAAACTCTATGGTGGAGAGGTAAGAGGCATCAAAATGGCTTAACCATGGCGTACGGGCGTGCTTGACCCGGTGCCGAGAGCCGTAGGATGCACGGGATCCGGCGTGTGCAGCACGGTCGTGTGTGCAATTATGGATGTTAGGAGTCGTGGAGCTATAGTTAAGGGCTGTTCGGGCTCTCGGGTGATGACAAATATTGTGGTGGTGAGGCCCGGAGGTGTCAAAATGCCTTAACCATGGCATACGATCGTGCTTGACCTAGTGTCGAGAGCTATAGGACATGCGGAGGCCGGGCATGTGCGGTAGCATAGTTGTGTGTGCAAATATGGCAGTTCTAGAGCTATGGAGCCATGGTTAAGGGCCATTCGGGTTCTCGGGTGATAATAAATGCTGTGGTGGAGAGGCCAAAGGTGTTAAAACACCTTAACCATGGTGCATGGGCGTGCTTGACTTGGTGCGAGGAGCCGTAGGACGCATAGGAACCGGCCGTGCGCGGCAAAGTCATGTGTGCAAATATGGCGGTTACGGAGCCGTGGAGCCGAGGTTAAGGGCCGTTCGGGCTCTCGAGCGATGACAAACGCTATGGTAGAGAGGCCGGAGGTGTCAAAATGCCTTAACCATGGCGTACGGGCTTGCTTGACTCGGTCTCGAGGGAGCCATAGGACGCGTTGGAACCGACCATGTGGCGGCATGGTCGTGTGTGCAAATGTGGCGGTTTTACTACCGTGGAGCCATGGTTAAGGGCCCTTCAGGCTCTCGGGTGATGGAAAACTCTATGGTGGAGAGGTGAGAGGCATCAAAATGGCTTAACCATGGCGTACGGGTGTCCTTGAACCGGTGCCGAGAGCCGTAGGATGCACAGGATCCGGCCGTGCGCCAGCACAGTCGTGTGTGGAATTATGGATGTTCTGGAGTCGTGGAGCTATAGTTAAGGGCCGTTCGGGCTCTTGGGTGATGACAAACATTGTGGCGGTGGGGCCAGAGGTGTCAAAACGCCTTAACCATGGCATACGGTCGTGCTTGACCTAGTGTCGAGAGTTGTAGGACACGTAGGAACCGGCTGTGCGGTAGCATAGTCGTGTGTGCAAATATGGCAGTTCTAGAGTGGTGGAGCCATGGTTAAGGGCCATTCGGGTTCTTGGGCGGCAACAAATGCTGTGGTTGAGAGAGGCCGGGTGTCAAAATGCCTTAACCATAGTGCATGGGCGTGCTTGACTTGGTGCGAGGAGCCGTAGGATGCGCGAGAAGGGCCGTGCGGCGCAAAGTCGTGTGTGCAAATATGGCGGTTCACGGAGCCGTGGAGCCGAGGTTAAGTGCCGTTCGGGCTCTCGGTGATGGCAAATGCTATGGTAGAGAGGCCGGTGGGTGTCAAAATGCCTTAACCATGGCGTACGGGCATGCTTGACTCGGCGGGAGCCATAAAATGCGTTGGAACCGGCCGTGCGGCGGCATGGTCGAGTGTGCAAATATGGCGGTTTTGGAGCCGTGGAGGCATGGTTAAGGGCCCTTCAGGCTCTCGGGTGATGGAAAACTCTATGGTGGAGAGGTGAGGCATCAAAATGGCTTAACCATGGCATACGGGCGTGCTTGACCGGTGCTGAGAGCCATAGGATGCACGGGGATCCGGCCGTGCGGCAGCACGGTCGTGTGTGCAATTATGGATGTTACGGAGTCGTGGAGCTATAGTTAAGGGCCGTTCGGGCTCTCGGGTGATGACAAACATTGTGGTGGTGAGGCCGGAAGGCATCAAAACGCCTTAACCATGGCATACGGTCATGCTTGACCTAGTGTCAGAAGGCTATAGGACACGCGCGCAGACCGGGCGTGCGGTAGCATATTCGTGTGTGCAAATATGGCGAGTTCTAGAGCTATGGAGCCATGGTTAAGGGCCATTCGGGTTCTCGGCGGCAACAAATGCTGTGGTGGAGAGGCTAGAGGTGTCAAAATGCCTTAACCATGGCGTATGGGCATGCTTGACTCGGTGCCGGGAGCCATAGGATGCGTTGCGAGCCCCGCCATGCGGCGGCATGGTCGTGTGTGCAAATATGGCGGTTACGGAGCCGTGGAGCCAAGGTTAAGGGCCGTTCGGGCTCTCGGTGATGGCAAACACTATGGTAGAGAGGCCGGAGGTGTCAAAATGCCTTAACCATGGCGTACGGGCATGCTTGACTCGGTGCGAGAGCCATAGGATGCGTTGGAACGGCCGTGCGGCGGCATGGTCGTGTGTGCAAATATGGCGGTTTTGCGGCCGTGGAGTGTGGTTAAGGGCCCTTCGGGCTCTCGGGTGATGAAAAACTCTATGGTGGAGAGGTGAGAGGCATCAAAATGGCTTAACCATGGCGTACGGGCGTGCTTGACCGGTGCCGAGAGCCGTAGGATGCACGGGATCCGGGCGTGCGGCGGCACGGTCGTGTGTGCAATTATGGATGTTACGGAGTCGTGGAGCTATAGTTAAGGGCCGTTCGGGCTCTCGGGTGATGACAAATATTGTGGTGGTGAGGCCGGGCGTCAAAATGCCTTAACCATGGCATACGGTCGTGCTTGACCTAGTGTCGAGAGCTATAGGACATGCGGGAAGCGCGTGCGGTAGCATAGTCGTGTGTGCAAATATGGCGGTTCTAGAGTTTGTGGAGCCATGGTTAAGGGCCATTCGGGTTCTCGGCGGTAATAAATGCTGTGGTGGAGAGGCCAAAGGTGTTAAAACGCCTTAACCATGGTGCATGGGCGTGCTTGACTTGGTGCGGGAGCCGTAGGACGCATAGGAACCGGCCGTGCGGCGGCAAGTCGTGTGTGCAAATATGGCGGTTCTGGAGCCGTGGAGCCGAGGTTAAGGGCCGTTCGGGCTCTCGGCGATGACAAACGCTATGGTAGAGAGGCCGAGGTGTCAAAATGCCTTAACCATGGCGTACGGGCTTGCTTGACTCGGTGCGGGAGCCATAGGACGGCGTTGGAACCGACCATGCGGCGGCATGGTCGTGTGTGCAAATGTGGCGGTTTTCGCCCAGTGGAGCCATGGTTAAAGGGCCCTTCGGGCTCTCGGGTGATGGAAAACTCTATGGTGGAGAGGTGAGAGGCATCAAAATGGCTTAACCATGGCGTACGGGTGTGCTTGAACCGGTGCCGAGAGGGCCGTAGGATGCACGGGGGATCCGGCCGTGCGCCGGCACGGTCGTGTGTGCAATTATGGATGTTACGCAGGTCATGGAGCTATAGTTAAGGGCCATTCGGGCTCTCGGGTGATGACAAACATTGTGGTGGTGGGGCCGGAGGTGTCAAAATGCCTCAACCATGGCATACGGTGGGTGCTCGACCTAGTGTCGAGAGGCGTAGGACACTAGGAGGCAGGCGTGCGGTAGCATAGTCGTGTGTGCAAATATGGCGGTTCTAGAGCGGTGGAGCCATGGTTAAGGGCCATTCGGGTTCTTGGGCGGCAACAAATGCTGTGGTCGAGAGGCCGGTGGTGTCAAAACGCCTTAACCATAGTGCATGGGCGTGCTTGACTTGGTGCGAGCCGTAGGATGCGCGGAACCGGCCGTGCGGCGGCAAAGTCGTGTGTGCAAATATGGCGGTTCTGGAGCCGTGGAGCCGAGGTTAAGTGCCGTTCGGGCTCTCGAGTGATGGCAAATGCTATGGTAGAGAGGCCGAGGTGTCAAAATGCCTTAACCATGGCGTACGGGCATGCTTGACTCGAGTCGGGAGCCATAAAATGCGTTGGAACCGACCGTGCGGCGGCATGGTCGAGTGTGCAAATATGGCGGTTTTGGAGCCGTGGAGGCATGGTTAAGGGCCCTTCGGGCTCTCTCGGGTGATGGAAAACTCTATGGTGGAGAGGTGAGAGACATCAAAATGGCTTAACCATGGCATACGGGCGTGCTTGACCCGGTGCTTAGAGCCATAGGATGCACGGGATCCGGCCGTGCGGCAGCACAATCGTGTGTGCAATTATGGATGTTGCGGGTCGTGGAGCTGTAGTTAAGGGTCGTTCGGGCTCTCGGGTGATGACAAACATTGTGGTGGTGAGGCCAAAGGCATCAAAACGCCTTAACCATGGCATACGGTCATGCTTGACCTAGTGTCAAGATGGCATGTAGGACACGCACGAACCGGTGTGCGGTAGCATATTCGTGTGTGCAAATATGGCGGTTCTAGAGTTTGTGTGGAGCCATGGTTAAGGGCCATTCGGGTTCTCGGCGCAACAAACGCTGTGGTGGAGAGGCTAGAGATGTCAAAATGCCTTAACCATGGCGTACGGGCATGCTTGACTCGGTGCCGGGGCCATAGGATGCGTTGGAGCGACCATGCGGCAGCATGGTCGTGTGTGCAAATATGGCGATTCGGAGCCGTGGGGCCAAGGTTAGGGCGTTCAGGCTCTCGGCGATGGCAAATGCTATGGTAGACAGGCTAGGAGGTGTCAAAATGCCTTAACCATGGCGTACGGGCATGCTTGACTCGTGCGAGAGCCAAAGGATGCGTTGGAACCGGCCGTGCGGCGGCATGGTCGTGTGTGCAAATATGGCGGTTTTGCGGCCGTGGAGCTGTGGTTAAGGGCCCTTCAGGCTCTCGGGTGATGAAAAACTCTATGGTGGAGAGGTAAGAGGCATCAAAATGGCTTAACCATGGCGTACGGGCGTGCTTGACCCGGTGCGAGGCCGTAGGATGCCGGGATCCGTTGTGTGGCGGCACGGTCATGTGTGCAATTATGGATGTTCTGGAGTCGTGGAGCTATAGTTAAGGGCTGTTCAGGCTCTCGGGTGATGACAAATGTTGTGCTGGTGAGGCCAGAGGTGTCAAAATGCCTTAACCATGGCATACGATCGTGCTTGACCTAGTGTCGAGAGCTATAGGACATGCAGGAACTGGCTGTGTGGTAGCATAGTTGTGTGTGCAAATATGGCAGTTCTAGAGCTGTGGAGCCATGGTTAAGGGCCATTCGGGTTCTCGGGTGATAATAAATGCTGTGGTGGAGAGGCCAAAGGTGTTAAAACACCTTAACCATGGTGCATGGGCGTGCTTGACTTGGTGCGAGGAGCCGTAGGACGCATAGGAACCGGCCGTGCGGCAGCAAAGTCATGTGTGCAAATATGGCAGTTACTGGAGCCGTGGGCCGTGGTTAAGGGCCGTTCGGGCTCTCGGCGATGACAAACGCTATGGTAGAGAGGCCGGAGAGGTGTCAAAATGCCTTAACCATGGCGTACGGGCTTGCTTGACTCGGTCTTGGGGAGCCATGGGGCAGCGGCGTTGGAACCGACCATGCGGCAGCATGGTCGTGTGTGCAAATGTGGCGGTTTACTACCGTGGAGCCATGGTTAAGGGCCCCTTGAGGCTCTCGGGTGATGGAAAACTCTATGGTGGAGAGGTGAGAGGCATCAAAATGGCTTAACCATGGCGTACGGGTGTGCTTGAGCCGGTGCCGAGGGGCGTAGGATGCACGGGATCCGGCCGTGCGCCCGTGCACGCCGGCACGTCGTGTGTGCAATTATGGATGTTCTGGAGTCGTGGAGCTATAGTTAAGGGCCGTTCGGGCTCTTGGGTGATGACAAACATTGTGGTGGTGGGGCCAGAGGTGTCAAAACACCTTAACCATGGCATACGGTCGTGCTTGACCTAGTGTCGAGAGTTGTAGGACACGTAGGAACCGGCTGTGCGGTAGCATAGTCGTGTGTGCAAATATGGCAGTTCTAGAGTGGTGGAGCCATGGTTAAGGGCCATTCGGGTTCTTGAGCGGCAACAAATGCTGTGGTCGAGAGGCCAGCGGTGTCAAAATGCCTTAACCATAGTGTATGGGCATGCTTGACTTGGTGCGAGAGCCGTAGGATGCTTGGAACCGGCCGTGCGGCGGCAAAGTCGTGTGTGCAAATATGGCGGTTAAGGAGCCCCGTGGAGCCGAGGTTAAGTGCCGTTCGGGCTCTCGAGTGATGGCAAACACTATGGTAGAGAGGCCAAAGGTGTCAAAATGCCTTAACCATGGCGTACGGGCATGCTTGACTCGAGGCCGGAGCCATAAAATGCGTTGGAACCGGCCGTGCGGCCGGCATGGTCGGGAGAATGTGCAAATATGGCGGTTTTAGGAGCCGTGGCGGCATGGTTAAGGGCCCCTTCGGGCTCTTAGGTGATGGAAAACTCTATGGTGGAGAGGTGAGAGGCATCAAAATGGCTTAACCATGTTACAGTGCTTGCTTGATCATCTAGTTACATGGTGGATTGAGTGCGTTATTTAAGGTTAGCAGTTTGATGGTAATTTGTGATGAACCAGGGTTTGGTGGATCCACGGCATATTGTTCAATGCTGTTCAAATTTTAATATTGTCTGCATTTTTATGTGTACTTGCTGCGAATGAAATGGATGGTGTCATATCTGAGTGGTCTTTCTAAGAACGTGCTGTTCGAACTTGCCTGAGGGTCCTTGCTGCTTTTGAGGATTGATTCAGTTTTTACCATGTAGTGCACAGTCTTTGAGCTGTGAACACTCAATATTGCACACATTCTTCAGGATAGGGGGTGATTGATCTGCATCATTTGATGTTCCAAAATGATCCGATTATGTAGTTTGTGTGTGTCACTGAAACTGGTGAACTTTCTCTTACTCATGTAAGTTGTTGATTCGTACAAGATGCTGACTGCATGGATTGCAAATTTGCATGGAACCTAAATTAGGAAGGATAGCTTCTCATCTGTTTGGTTTTATTATGTATACCATTTTTTAACATATATATTGGTATTCGTGTGGAAATGCCAACATCCCTAATTGCGTAAAGTTTCTGTAGTAGGGTAGGATAATCCTCAATATCTTCTCATACTTGAACTGTGTTAAATACATCCATCATATTTCGTATTAAAAGTTTACTGCATGTCTTGATGATTGCACAGGTGCCCTGCTGAAGTTTGTTTTGTATCATGGAGAGTACAGACAAAGATGGCTAAACAATTGCTGTCACAGAAGAGTCTTCTAATCATGGACAAGATTGTGAAGATGAAGGAGATTTGTCAAGGAAAACGGAAATGTTAAATGTAGAAGAAGCACCAAATTCCTCGAATGTCAAATTGAACAATGAATCAGAAGTGCAGATCCAAGAGGGAGATGGTGATTCAGAAAAAGACTTAAATGGACAAATTAAGGAAAGCACAAGCTCAGATTTCATGGAATGTGCAAGCTCAAATGAGATCGCAAAAGAGATTCTTGCTGAAGACAAATCTGAAGAGCCAGTGTTTGATGGAACTGAGGTTCCTGAAATAGAAGAAATGAGGCGTTCTTCCAATCAATCTGTGGAACTTGACTCAGAGGCTCAAGGGTCTGTACTCAATGACCGGGCTGTTGCAATAAAAAACTTTGTTAAGGAGAAGAGTGCAATTGCAGTTTCAACATTTATGCGGCGCCTTTCTGGCAAAAAGGATGAGAATGAATTTAAGGTTGAAGCTGACAAGACTGTTGGTTCAGAATGCATGGACTGCGAGAAGACCGGGACAGATGCTGAATCCAAGCCTAAAGAGGTGCAGCAGAAATCTGAGGAAAGGACTGCTTGGAACCCACTGAACTTCATTAAAATTGGCCGAGATTTTGATACTTTTGTAACTGGGGAAGCATTGAATGAAAATGTGCCTGGTTTGTTGGAGCCACCAACATTGAAGGGTAGACTAACAATATACACAAAGCTGGGGTGTGAAGATTGCAAAATGGTTCGTCTGTTCTTGCATCATAAGAGGCTCAAGTATGTTGAGATTAACATTGACATCTTCCCTGGTAGAAAGTTGGAATTGGAGAAGAATACTGGATCATCCACTGTACCAAAAGTGTACTTTAATGACCTACTGATTGGAGGGCTAATTGAGTTGAAGAAAATGGAAGATTCTGGCATACTTGATGAGAATATCGATGTTCTGTTCAATGAAGAACCCTCATCTTCTGCTCCATTGCCCCCATTACCTGGAGAAGATGATGAATCCGGAAGTGGGAAGATTGATGAGTTGGCAACCATTGTCAGAAAAATGAGAGAATCGATCACTCCTAAGGATAGATTCTATAAGATGAGAAGATTTAGTAACTGCTTTCTTGGTAGTGAAGCTGTGGATTTCATATCTGAAGATCAATATCTGGAGAGAGATGAGGTAAAGCATATATGCTGCATGTTAAAATTACTGTTTTATTTAAGCCATTACGCCTTACAACATAGCTTTGAACAATTTTATTCTTGATTTCTCTAACTTTGGTACTAGTTCTTATTTAGCTATAGATGGAAAAATTGCATCGTTTATGCCATTATATTGTGCAAGGATATTTAATCAAGCAATTTTTTTTTTTGCCTCATACTGGAAATTGTGTGGCCACCACTTTTCATAGATTCCTGTTATACATGTAGGCAGTGGAATTTGGAAGGAAGCTTGCAAGAAAATACTTCTTTCGTCATGTTCTAGAGTAAGTTTTGAAACTAGCATTTCTATTATATCCATCTGCACTGGTTGACAATTTGGGTTGTTAATATTCAAACACTTTGTGACACTGCAGTGAAAATGACTTTGAAGATGGAAACCACCTATATCGTTTCTTGGATCATGATCCCATAGTTATGAATCAATGCTACAACATCCCTAGGGGCATCATGGATGTTGCACCAAAGCCCATTGCTGAAGTGGCATCAAGGCTGAGGTTATTATCCTGTGCCATTTTTGAAGCTTATGTATCGGCAGATGGTAGGCATGTTGACTACAGAAGCATCCAAGGTTCTGAGGAATTTAAAAGGTTAGTGCTTAGCCTCATAGCCTTGATTAAGATGCAAAAGTTCAAGTATACTGCATAATCCATGTCTTGTTTACCTTCATATACTACAGCGATAAGATTTTGTTGGTTGTTCTGATTACTTCTGGCAGATTTGGAGTTAATACATATGTTTAGGTGTAAAGGTTCATAATGTAATAATGGGTAGACCTTGATATGTTGTTTAAATACATAAATAGAAATTTTCTTTTGAATCTTAGTTTTTCTGTTTGGGTTCCTCAGTTGTGATGATGGGTGCATTGCACTAACTCTCATTTCTCCTACATAGATATATTAGAACAGTTGAGGAGCTCCAGAGGGTGGAAATTGATGATTTATCACGTGAAGAAAAACTTGCTTTCTTCATAAATCTCTACAATATGATGGTTATCCATGCATTAGTGACATGTGGCCATCCTGCTGGACCACTCGACAGAAGAAACTTTTTGGAGATTTTAAGTATGTCATTGGTGGATGTGCTTATTCACTGTCAGCGATCCAAAATGGCATTCACGTGGCAACCAAAGGCCACCATACAACATTGCCAAACCTTTCGGGCAGAAAGACCAAAGATCCAAGGTGAACATATCAGATCCCATTCGAAAAGCTAAACATAGTCCTCAGTTTGCACCACTTCCTTTTTCCTCTGAGTCGCATTAGTGCCTGGAATCCTCTTTGCTTTTCTTGGTGTATGTGTCAAATTTTTGTTGTTGTTTCTATTCAAAACAAATAACCTCTCTGTCTCTTGCAAAGATAGACATCTTTTAGTTTTCAGGTGATTCGAGACCTACGAAAAATTCAGTAATCCACTGCTAGCTGATATAATTTCATACTGATGCAATGTAATGCTGGATATTTTTTTGTTGATTACTAGCCTCTAAAAAATTGAATATGTATTGTCAAGAGGAGTTTCTACTTTCTAGTAGTTGATTGCAGAAGCAGATAAAAGGAATATAAATAGCCCATCAGACAACCATTGTATCCTTAGTAGTAAAAATAGTAACCAGTATATTCCTTTTTGTGTCTCTGAAAGTCAGATAGTTAGGTTCAGCAGGTATTTTAAAAAGTTTACATTTCAAATATACCATTCGCAAAAGAAAGTAGAAGATATTGTCATAGAAGTTGTCTGCTCACACTCCCACAATAGAGGTGTTTATATCCACAAGAGGCCTAGAGCCTCTTGCCTAAACAGGCATACATAGCCACAAGCCCACAACCCTTGCTACATTATAGCAGAACTACACTGCTGATACATTTCAGCATTCATTATAAACACTATTCTAACTAATTACTGAGTCCTACATGCCGGCCACGAGCTAGCTAGATTTATGATGAGAAAATAGTTTCACCGTATTTTTGTTCATTGTAACTGCAGGTGGCCCTTCCATACCATGAACCCCTTGTTCACTTTGCTTTGGTATGTGGCACCAAATCTGGACCTGCACTTAGGTGTTACTCGCCAGGGGATATCGATAAAGAATTGATGGAAGCTGCACGTGATTTCCTAAGGAATGGAGGACTGATTGTTGATCCTGAAGCCAAAATTGCATCTGCAAGCAAGATTTTGAAATGGTAACACAATTGTTGTTCTTGCTTACTCATAGTAATTACAAATTTAGTGCTTTCACTTTGTGTAGTGCGCCATAGTAAACTTGGAAAATCAAGTGCTTTGATGTTTCAAATTTTATTGATAACTTAAGATACAAGTGTACTTCAGATACACGGCCAACTATACAACTACAGAAATATTAGCCACTGTTTGCTAAGAAAAAAAGTATAGGATGTGATGTCTCCAAAAAGCTATAGAATCTCCACAAAAGGATGGCCACTTTAACATTGCAGCTCTTGTATGGTGCATGGCTTTTTGTGTGATCTCCAACAAAAGGATGTGATGTTTCTGGATTACATATCATAGTAGTTACTTTTCATCACTTCCAAAATAATATAGTTTGTTGTGGATAGGCATAGTAAAGAGATATGTAAACTAGCGAAAGAAAATTGAAAACACCTCTATAGGTTTAACTGAGGCTGTCAGTTCCCATTCCCAATGATGAGGAGGTTCTTTGTGCTGATTTCATTTTGGGGGCACTTTTCTGAGAAGATTGGCAAGACTTTAAACCAGCAGGCGTGTGTGTCTCTGGCAGTCTAGCTTGTAGCTGCCATAGTGGGAAATTAAAGAAGGATAGTGGGCTAGACGCTAGAAGAGAGAAACTAGGTGTTTATAGAAATACCAATCAGAAGGGTGTAGAATGGTTGCTTTCTTGCTTGTCTTAATCAAAACAGCTTGTCTCTCCTAACCTATTTGGAGTTTTGGATTCCTCTGTTCCAAGCAGAGTGGAGCTATTTTCAGGATGCAATCACAGGTTTTGTGGGTGGAACTTTGCAAGGGCAACAAAATTAAGGGGATGTAGACATGTAGTTCAAGAAGTGCACTAAACATCTTCCACATGATGAACCAGCTAATCTATTTGAGTTTGAAAACGAAAAACATAACATACCATTTGTTACCGGATGAACATAAATGGGTTATTTTATCGAGCAGGCAATGTGCAAGCTGCAAACAATCATTTAGTAGCTTTACTGATATGCAGTACCGTGAAATTGGGCAAGTAGGTAATAAAATTGTAGGAAAGTTCAAGTTTCATTTCTGTGGTTTAATGGTGACAGGCTTGGGTTAACGGTTATTAAAGTTTGTTATTTGCATTTGCCCCAAATTTATTTAGGAAGAAGTCCATTTTACTACCCCAAACAACAACAAAATGTCTTGATATACTCTGTGGAACTATTTCAATTAATCCACTCTGCATTTAAATTCAAATTTTGTAGAGTGACAGAGGACATCATAATTTATGTTAAAATACATTTAGAATTTTTCATGGTTGTATTCATGTTCTGCTATTTATTTATATTTGATGACCTGATATGATATAGCTAATGCTTTGATGATTAGTTTCTCAAATTGATATCTTGTTCTGCATGACAGGTATAGCACAGATTTTGGTAAGAACGAGACGGAAGTGCTGAAGCATGCTGCCAACTATCTTGCGCCTGCAGAGTCAGAGCAGCTCTTGGAACTGCTCGCGAGCACTCAACTGAAAGTCATGTACCAACCCTACGACTGGAGCATCAACATTTAGACGAACACTACGACTGGAGCATCAACATCTAGACGTACACTACGACTCGAGCATCAGCATTTAGACGTACACTACGACTGGAGCATCAACATTTAGACGTATCTTGACGTCTATCCATATGTTTTTGTTTCATTTGCGTACCTATTACACAAAGTTCCGTGGGAAATTTGGAATTCTCTTTCTGAAGCAGGACGCACGCCTAACAGGGTGGTTCTTAGCATCATTTTTTCCGGATTCCGTTTATTCTAAATGAGAATCGCCGACGCCATCTTCGCTATTGGTTCTATTAACTTATTTGCTGCCAGCAGGTTAATGGTGTGTTTCTTGTTGTATCTATTCAGTGTACGGTGTTCTGCACATTTACAAATGGTGGTGATATCAGCACGGCCTGTGATGTGGAGCGAGCAAAGCGTGCGTGAACGCTGGTGCAGTGCGCATGATTGGTTGGAATAATTAACTCCTTGCCTTACAAGCGTGCGTTTGAGCTGCAGGGGAATTTTGTTTTGTTGACTGGCCTATATTTCTTTTTCTTTTTTCCCGTTAGGAAGATGCATCGAAAAAAGTTCATTCTACCTTCCTAGACTATTGCAATAGTCTAATTCCTCCAACTCTAAAATCAAACATCTTACCCCTTGAACTCAAAACCTCACTCATGGTCTAAAGTTGTTTTGAAGATGATTTTGTATTTTCTAGTTAAAAAATTCTGGTAATTATTTGATAAAGTTTTTAACATAAAATTTCTCTAAGTTTCTAAAACATCCAAAAAAAAAGTTCTAGAGATAGACTAGATTATGACAAATCCAAATATAAATTTAGAGCTTGTGAAATTATCTAAAGAAGCTTCGAAAAATATATTTAGCTCTAAAAATAAGAAAAATATACAAACTTTTTGGAATTTTTTAAATTTTTTCTTGGATACCTTTCTATGTTTCTATAACTAAATTAAGTATCTAGAGATATTCTCATGAGGTCTAAATATTTTATTTGGATTATTTGTATTCCAGTATATATCTACAGTTTTTCTCAAGAGATATTTTCTATGGTTCAAAAATCTTGTCAAATATTTACCATTTTTTTAACGAAATGAAGATAAAAGTGCCTTCAAAATCACTTTAAACTAGGCTAGTGTGGTAACTTAAATGATTTTAAGAGTTAAAGGAGGTAAGATGTCTCATAGAATTCGAGAGAAATTAGACTACGACAATAGTTCAAGGACTTTGAATAAAACCCTTGGACTTTGAATAAAACCCTTTAGGCTTGCCGCAGTGAGAGTTTCATTCAAATATAATAAACTGCCATAAACACTTGATGATGTGACTACATTTTCAAGAAGAGAGTGAAGGAGTTTTATGAGGAAGAAACTCTCTTTGGCATGATTACTAACTCCTAATGAGTCATAAAATTAAATATCTATGAAATTGTAGAATAAAACTTTCCATTTGAGAGTTTCATCCATGTTAGCCTTGGAAACAACGGTACTAAACTCTCTACTGAGACTAGCATTAGGACTAGATTGTACATTAATTTATGTTTTAAATCTTGACCAATTTAAATAATCAAAGCCTAAGGAGAAGAATGAAAATGAACATTGCAAGGAGGCTAAAATAAAAACAGTTTGGCGGAAACAAATAGTGTTATCTGTCAAGATCCATCACAACGCTAAGAGCTTCATTGACGTGCTGAATTCTGAAATATATAATAAGAAAATAGAAGTAAACTATACGATCAAACGTTTCGATACTGCGTAAGATAAACACATGAATTTGATTAGAGTGACACAAAGAGAACCTTCCATGGGTTCAACATATTGGTATAATTTCTATGAGACAAACCATTCCATAAAAAACTTGAGTTAGTAAGAAATCAATCATTTGATCTAAAGGGCTTCAAAGGGAATTTTCCTATGGACACTTACTTATTAGAATTTCTCCATTTTTTCTCTGTTTCAAAAGAAGGCCTATTCTAACTCTTTAGAATTTCTCTATTCTCCTTTGTTGCAAAGAAGGCTACGAGCTCACTTGCCACCAGAAACAGGGGGGAGCTCACTTGCCACCAGAAACAGGGGGCTCTGCTCCAAAAGCGCGTTGGCGAGCTCGCCAGTGGAGACGATGCCCGAGGGTCCAACAATAGTCAAAACAAGTATTACTGTATTACTTCATCATCCCATGCCAAACCACAGCATTCCTTACCACTTTATGACAAGAATAGCCAGTCAACCTTTTTCTATTACAAAACACATATACCGATATACGCAACCGAGCTACGAAAAAGAATCGTCTCCGATGTACTATGCAGCAATTCACTTCTGGTATCACTATCTCTACACATTACACAATAGCAAACATCCAATCCCTTGATTCCTCCACAACGTTTTAAGGGTTTTACCAGGACCCCGTGAACTATTCTTCCTGCACAATCGAACACCACTGCAAGCATCAAATTGTCAAGCCAGACGTGACTGGCCGTAACACCATCTCTAGGCTTAGTCTGTGAAGAATAGATGCAAGAATCAACTGTTAAATGAACTTGTGATCCCTGTGGACACCGATATACACATTGCTACTTGCATCAACGTCACAATATCATGCATCCACATCTGTTCGGCTTCGGGGAGTTTGACTGTTGCTTCTCTGAAAAAAGGGAGGTAGAACATTTTAAGGATCTTTTTTAAGCAGGATTATTTCAAAATGTATGGCATGGAATTGACACAGAACGATGCAATTAGAAAATGTACACATGCATGCAACCATATACATACGTACGTAGGTATGTACCTATGACACAACTAGAAATAGGTAACAAAAAAAATAAACTAACACACCAATATAGATACAAGACTGATCAGCAGATATTGCAAGCTAGCTAATACACATTCATATAATGTACAAACAAATCAATTAACTGAAAAATGACAAGAAACTCATGGAAGCATCATCAGAACAGAGAACTGGTCAACTTAAGCAATTTTGTCAAACTTCTGGTATGCCTTCCCTGTCAAACCAACTCCAAACCAGATCAGATTTGACTATAGTTTTGACTAGGCAAGTTTTTGACCAGGAACATATTCTGATCAGTGACCAACAAAAGCAGCAAATACAAAAGAAGTCCTGCTATTTAACTTTGTATCACTGCCACAGAACAGCACTAAGGATAGAAGAGCTAAATTCAATCCAATGCTTAAGTCAAAAGTTGCATAAATAGTCAGGGGCCATATTGAATAAAGAACCAACCTAAAGTGGAGGACCTAGAAAATGCTAACAATGATGAACTGCATTAATACACCAAAATGCACATGATAGGTTTTCATAAGATGAATTCTTAACAACGTTTAGACAGAGAGGGAATCCAAAATGGAAACTTTAATTCCCTATATACAACATAACATGGATGATAAAAAATGTATAACAATAAAACACTCGGTGGCACTCACTATAACACCAAAGAAATAGTTCTTGTGTAGTCAATACTATGTGTACCATGGCTAAAACTCCCAGTCAAGCCAAGACTATTTTGCAAGCTGCAAGAAATAATCCAAAAGAAAAAGTAGGGCAACTGAAACCACCTGTCAGTCCATGCATTTAAAACTTGTCCCGCAAAGATGTAGCTTCATACTGATTGGTAAGATCATCCACCTACAATTGAAATAAAGTTAGTCACACTGGAATTTAGTTAAAACAACATGGCATATAGTTAATATCTATAAGCATTTTACCTTAGTAGTAGGCTTCCTTTGAGCAGATTTTATTCTCTCTTTGATGGTATCCACTAGAACCTTCCTTTTCATTAGAACTTCTATATCAGCTTTTTTATTTAATCCACTCATTGCAACCAGTGCATCTCTGAGACCAGGGTTCCTCACAAGGTAGCTTTTAGCCAACATATTTTTCAGCATGCAAGAATCACGTTTCTCAAAGGGTATCATTTCTTCATCCTTAATATCAGCTTCATTCAGCCCAATAAACTCTAACTCAGGAACCGTCAGCAACAAGTTATCGTGCGCTCTAACAGCCGCACCAAAACAGTAAGTCCAAAAGATACTACACCCATGAGGGTTGAAGTCCACCATTGCATAGAAACGGACTTCAGAGAATTTGTCCTTTAACTTTCTCAGCATAATCCTAGTGGCTATATCACCTTGACCCTTCCCACAGATCAAGATGCAATCCTCGGACTCATGGAATTTTTTTCTTTACTAAATGACAGAAGACATCTTCCTTTTCAATGACAAGAACATATTTTACAGGTCCTGTTTGAACTATATCAGATACCAAATCAACTTCGCTGGGAATTGTACAGCCTGATGCACCTCCATAATTACAGTCGCAAAGGACCTTCTTGCCCTGCATCAGCTGCACAGGACCTGCAATTACTCCTTTTGGTGCTGGTCGGATCCTCAATGCCTCACGGGATATCCTCAACATTTGTGATATGGTTAGGACACAGTCGCTAATCCTCTTTGGCAACTGGTCCTTCTTGAGATCTGGCTCATTGAATTCTTCATGATATTCATAGTGTAAACTATTCTCCCTCTCACCACCGTTTTCATCCTCAAGCATATGCTTAATTATTTGAAGCATCTTCTTAATTCTCAAACCTTTCTTAGGTTTGCAGGGGTATTTATCCAGCTTTACAAGACATACATGTTGAAGATCGTCACTAAAGACAATTGATTGTGTTCATTCACCTTCTTTTCCTTGATTTCCTCTGCTCCGCAATTTGAAATACCGATCCTTCTCATATCGCTGCAACGCCATGTTTACTCTTCTAAGGGCAATTTCTGTGGTCACCCCTTCAGCAATAATGTATTGACTCCTCAGGTCCTTCCTCTTTGCTGCTGTAAGTTTTAAGTTCTTCAATGATCGACATTGGAGAAGCGATGGAAGGCATTGACTGCAAGAGAATGAATATATTAAGTAAGGAAAGTCAGCTTATGAAAGTCAACTACTGCTCTTATGAAAGTCAGCTTAATAGAAGAAATGGTACATCTGTCTATTTGTCACACATTAGTCGCAACATTCCAAAGTGCAAGGTCAGACATTGATTAAAATTGAGAAGGATGGTTCTTGTGATCCAGAGGCCTCACTAAGAAAATTTTATTTGGCAATAATCATGCATGAGTGTTAAGAGTATTAGGAATAGTACCACATTGCCTACCCATGTGGGATGTTAGTCCTATGTACTCTATATAATCAGCCCATGAGGCCCAATGCAATATATCGAATATTCCACCATATTGTGGAACATGAATATTTTGTTGAGTTCATCAAGTCATTGCGCCCAAGTTTTCCTATCAAGAGTCGTGTCACTGTTAGGAAGGAACTCATGGGCATATTTGTGGAAGAAAAGAAAAAGCTTTATGAGTATTTTAAAACTGTTAATTGTCGCTTTAGTGCAACAATGGACATGTGGACATCAAATCAAAATAAAGGATATATGTGCATTACTGTACACTTGGTAGATGATAATTGGAATATTCAGAAAAGGATTATCAAATTCATGCATGTAGAAGGGAGGCATACTGGTGCAAACTTGTCTCAAGCATTCAATGAAAGTGTTTTCAAATGGTTTATTGAAAATAAAATGTTCTCTCTTACCTTGGATAATGCCACTTCAAATGAAGTTGCTGTGAAGGATGTGATTAAAGTACTTGTTAAGAACTCTCCTCTAGTTTGTGATGGATTGTTCTTTCATGTGAGATGTGCAAATCACATACTGAATTTGGTCACCAGAGATGGTTTGAAGCATATTGGAAATGCAATTTCTGGTATTCGGGCATTTGTACTGGCTGTGAAGTGCTCTCCTTTACAGTGGGAGGATTTCATTAAGTGTGCAGCAGAATGTGGACTGGACACAACTAAGGGTCTCTCACTGGATGTTCAAACAAGATGGAATTCAACTTACCATTTGTTGGACACAACTAAGGGTCTCTCACTGGATGTTCAAACAAGATGGAATTCAACTTACCATTTGTTGAAGGATGCCATATACTATAGAGATGCTTTTGGTAGGCTTTATCAAACTGACCAAAAAAGGTATGCAGGGGTGAAGGTGTCTGATGATGAATGGGATCAGGCAAAAACACTTTGTAGATGCTTGAAAAGGTTCAATGATATCACTGAATTATTGTCAGGTACTGCATATCCAACAGCAAATCTGTTTTACCAAAGCTTTTGTGAAATTAAGGCTTTAATTTCAGAGTGGTGTACTAGTTCAAATGACACAGTTAGAGAAATGGCAAAGTCTATGAACACTAAATTTGAGAAGTACTGGAACAAGTCCAATGTAGCCCTTGCTGTGGCTTTCTTTCTTGACCCTAGGTACAAGCGAAAGGCAATAGAGTTTTACATGAAAAAGATTTATGGCCCAATATTATACAATAGTAAAGTAGAAGAGTTCATTGCTGTTGTCAAGCAAATGTATCAAGAATATGCTTCTTCCTCACAAAGCCATGTTGCACCAAACTCTAATGCCAATGCTGAAAAGAGTAGCTTTATGGAAGAAGAAGAAGATGATGATTTTCAGAATATATGACACACAGTGTGGGGCTGATCAAGGTGAGACAACTGACTTGGAAAAATACATGGCAGAGCCACCACTATGGGTTCCTAAAGGTGCTTGTGATAAATTTGAGATCTTATCATGGTGGAAGACACATCAAGAGGTATATCCAATTGGACTATCCTTGGACTATCATCGTCTAGCAGAAACATAAAGACTCACCTTGGACTATCATCATAATCCGAGTCATCACTGTTATAATCGTCGGGTGGGCCACTTTGGCTGGCGTAGTTGGACGTGTCCTCCTCCCCCTCCCCCTCCTCCTCCTCATCATACATATATAAGTTATAAAATAAACAGGAACCTTATTTAATACATTATACGTTAAATTTTTATTATAGAATTGAAAGTAAGAAGACATACTCCCAAACTGAAGGCGCCTAATAGGCAAAGAAGCATCAGGTAGTACTTTTCCCTTCCTCTTTTTTGCAACAATTATTGACGAGAGCATATTGCAAACAGTAACTGACGGTGTATTTTCATTTTCATCTATCAATTTAGTAAGCTCTGGTGCCTCCTCATTGAGAGTGAACACCTTGTGACTTTCCGACCAATGAATATCTGCATCCTGTATGTATGCTTTTATGTTCTATAAATATTTGTGCAGACTTACTGTACGAGAATCAAATTCATCCCCGCATTTCTTGCACTTTAATTTGTGAGCATTCTTGGAAGATGCCCAAAAAGAATCATGTGTTGTCTTCCTCAGATGGTCCATGATTTCACAGCCATTTCTCATGAGTAAATCGCAACAAAAGAAAGAATCGACCTCCTACAGTCAAACCATAAAAATTTAATAAACAAAAACATTATGTGACATTAACTTAGTTCTGTATATCCATATCGTCTAGTTAGTTAATTTAGTTCATTAATAGATATTAGTTAGTAAATAAATTAGATATTTACTTAGCTAGTTTAGTACTTAGTTATTAAGCTAGCTGCCTGCTAGTTAAACAACTTTATCAAAACCAAGTAGTAAATGTAAAACTACCATGATATCGAATTGACCCTCAACTCTGCAGATTCTCTTTGATGAGGACAGACACATCGATAAATATAATGCAAAACTGAAAAAAGTCTAAAGGAGAAAGGGGCTCACTTTGTCCCATTTTGACTCTGCGAATTCCATGAATATAAAACCATGCTGTCCTCTTCACGGACAGTTAATGTTTCTCCACCAAAACTCCCTGCTCCAACAGAAAATGGTCACTAAGATGTTATAACAAAACAGACACTAAACTAAGACGGGATCTGAGCTACTTAAGCTTAAACACCACATGGTTCCATTGAATTTTAGCTTTCACACTACTACTACCTATTCTTACATGCTAAACAATGATCAAGGCAAGGCTCCAAATATTTATAAAAGATAAGAGATTTTGAATTAAAATGCAGAATTTTCACATTATATTTTAAAATATACATGTAGATTGGGCCCATTTGATACCGGAACGAGAATATGTATTCAGCATTAGGTGTTATCTACATGTCATAATACAAGAATAAAAAAATAGATGTGATGTGATATACCTGGAAGTTCCAGTGCCTTCGACCCAGGCAGATCTATCAGCTTAAGTCCAACAGGAGGTTTTCTGTGAAAACAATAAATAAGCATATGATGTGTGAATGATTCGAGGACTCGGTTCTCAGAGAATAGCAACACTAGACAGAACAGTCACTATCTATAGGAGATCACTGAATAATCCTAAGTGATCAAATTTTTAAACAGTAGATGCCAACCTGTCAGAAATAAGACGTCTATAAGCTACATCTTGATCATCACTGCAGAATCTCTTAGAATCATTAGTCCATATTCTTGTGGTGCCATCGGAACAGGCAGTTACGATATCACCATTTTCCAAGAATTTAACATCCCATACACTTCCTGGATGTTCAATGCTCTGAAGGGAGACACCACCTGCATTGTTTTAAACAATTAGAGAATGTAAGTAGTACATCAAGAACTTTCAGTACTACACACATTTGATTTTTTACTGATAGAATTTTCCTTTCCTTCTCACAAGTTCAGCAGGTGAATATACAAGTATACAAGTTTCAGTTAAGCAGAGAGAGGGGAAGTGTTTAACATTCAGTTAGCCACAACTTCTTTTTTTACAACAGTTAGCCAACTTTACATTTTTTACGAGACATGGAATATGTACAAGTTGCTCAAAGAATATGTATAAGTTCAAAACATGAGAAATGCCAATACATTTATAATACAATATATCACCTTTCCATATCTTTAGACAATTATCTTCACTGCCACTAGCAATTAGACCAGAACAATGAGCAGCCACACAGTATACAAGAGAAGAATGCCCAATCATGTCCAGCACACGCTCTCCTTTCAGTGTCCATAACTTGATTGTGCTGTGACAAAAAAAAACATTGTGTGCACAAATAATGACCGTGAAGAAGCAGAGTGACTGCATTGATGATGCATAAAACTGAAAGAGGAGGGGGGGACATTCTTTTGTCTGAATCTAAACCAAGGAAACATTCTGCTGTAAACAGTGAGCGAAGAGTTCATATTGATATTTGTTGGAATTGTGATTCTCTATTGATTTGGCTAACCCTAGAAGGGTAGCTATATAGTGTAGCATACATGGGTCTCATGGGCCTAGCCTCATGGGCCTAATACATGTATATACTCCAACACTTCCCCGCAGTCCGAACTACCGGCGCAAATGGAGTTCTAGACTGAACATCTAAAAGAAAGAGCACACACACATAATCCCCCCCCACAGCCACAACTAGCCACCGGTGATGTTGAGGCTGGAGCGGAAGTCGGTGAAGGTCGACGACGGAGGCCCTTGGTGAAGATGTCGGCGAACCGGAGGTGGTCGGTACATGGAGGACCCGCACCGCCGATGGCCACCCGATCACGGACGAAGTGAAGGTCAATCTCCACATGCTTCGTGCGCCGGTGCGGACGGGGTTGGTGGAGAGGTAGACCGCGCCGACGTTGTCGCAAAGACGAGCGTGGCCCGGCGAAGGTGGCTATGGAGCTCGGCCGAGCCGCCGGAGCGTGAAGCCTCGCCCACACCATTGGCGACGGCGCATGGTACGGACTCCGACCGAGCGGAGGCCACCCGCGGCGCTTGGAGGACCAGACACCAGTTGCCTCCGAGGAAGACGGCATAGCCGAGGTGGACCGTCGAGTGTCCGGACAGCCCGGCCCGGTCGGCGCGGTGTAGACAACCGCCCGTAGAGGAAGACCGTCTGGTGCGGAGCAGCCATGATCGCAGCGCTCTGAGGTACTCGAGGAGACGCTTGAGAGCAAGTGAGATGAGGCTCCCGAGGATCATGCATATGAAGGCACAACCGCCGAACCGCATAGGTGATGTCGCCGAGTGAAGGTGAGGTACAAGAGCACCCCCAAGACTCGCGGTATGCCGTAGGATCACACGGGGGCTCCTCGCGCTCGGACAGCTTTGCTCGAGTGTCAACCGGAGTGGCGCAGGCTTGCACCGTCATCCCGCCCCGCTCGAGTATGTCCAGAGTGTACCGACGTCGGTGAAGAAGAAGCCTACTGGATGAGGCTCAACAAGGACCCCAAGAAAGTGGGCGGAGCACACCCAGATCCTTCATAGCAAACTCCCGCGAAGAGAGGTGATGATGCGGCGAGGAGTGACTCACCGGAGGCCGGAGGACAATGTCATCAACATAGAGCAATAGGTACGCAGCCTCGCCTCCATGGTGGTAGACAAACAACCGACGTGTCCGACTTGGCCTCCACAAAACCAAGTGTCGAGGAAAGCAAAGAAACCCGTGGTTCCATGCCCGGAGCCCGCTTGAGGCCATAGAGAGACTTGTTGAGCCGGCGGACCATCTCGTAGCCGGGAGGAGTCCACAAACCCGTGCTAACCGCAGTGACCGTCTCAAAGGAGAAGACCATGCAGAAAAGCATTCTTCACATCCAAACTGGTGCACAGCCAAGAGCGGGAGAGCCAAGTGAGAGCACGGTGCGGACAGTGAGTGGCTTCACCACCGGACCGAAGGTCTCATCATAGTCAACCCTGTGGCGCCGGAGCGAAACCCCGGAGTACCCACCGAGCCTTGTACCGCCAAGTGTACCATCGCCCGGCGCTTGTGGGTCCGCATCCACTTGCCGGTGACGACGTTGGCACTCGCGGCCGGGCACCGCGATCCCGTGTCCGGTCTGGCGAGAGGAGGCCGCGTACTCCTCTTCCATCGCACGGCGCGCCGAGGGTCCGCCAAGGCCTCACGGACGGAAGAGGTGGCCGAGAGATCCCCGGCCACAGCCGGGCGGCGAGGGCCTCGCGGCGGACGCCCGCCGCGTCACCATCGGGGAGCGTGACGAGGGTCCCGGGAGAAGCGGCGGTGGTACACCGGCGCGCCTCCACACGGGCGGCCGGAGGCCGCGGCGGCGGCGTCGGAGTCGCGGTGGAGAAGACGCCACGGTGGTGCGCAGTGTGACCCCGGGCTGCGGGCCACCCGCGGCGACGGCGGCGGCGGGGCGCGGCGGCCCGTCCACGGCGCCGGTACACGTGCACCGCCGGGCGAAGCGCGCAGGGCGCCCGAGGCGGAGCTCGAGGCGGCGGTCCACGGCGCCGGTACACGTGCACCGGCCGGGGCGAAGCGCGCAGCGGCGCTCGAGGCGGGAGCTCGAGGCGTGGGCCGGGACCCCACCCCGCCGCGGCCTCCATGGTCGAACAGGAGCGGGCCTAAGAGGAACCGGCCGCGCGAGCCGGGCACGGCCCGGCGAAGGGCACGGTGCGTAGTACCTACAGGAGACAACCGCAAAGCTGTGGCTCGACCACCGCGTCGCGGGAAAACAAAGAGGAAAGGTCAAGCTCTGAGGCGAAGTGGTGGTGGTGGTGGTGGAGAAGGGAAGACAGACTCATCAAACACCACATGGCGAGAGATGAGGACCCGACGAGAGGCGAGGTCGTAGCATTACTACTTGTGATCCGGGAGTACCCGAGGAGACACAGAGTCGAACGGGGTGCCCGCCTGGGAGCGGTGGCCGTGGTGTTAGGGTAACACGCACACCCGAAGACGCGAAGGTGGTCGTACCGAGGAGGGTACCGAAAAGAGCGTGGCTGGTGGCGTGGGAGCCGGGCAGCGGGGGGAAGGGCGGCTGAGGAGATAGGTGGCAGGTGCTCTCGGCCCGGGAAGGCGTGCGGTGAGGGACGCCCGAAGGGAGGGTGCGCAGGGTCTCGGTGGTGGTGGTGCGACCATGCGCTCGCCCTTGCCGTTCGGGAAGAGGTGTACGGGCAAGACATGCGCGGCCTGAACCCCGTGAGAGAAAGAAGGCACGGGAGGCGGAGTTATCGAACTCACGACCATTGTCGCACCGGACGGCCTTGATGCGAGGCCGAACCGTGTAGACACCCAAGCGAAGAAGTGGAGAATCGCGGGGAAAGCCTCGACTTCGCACGGAGAGGAAAAGTCCAGAGTAATGAGAGAAATCATCAAGCATCACAAGATAGAACTTGTAACCGTAAATGCCGATGACAGAGAGGTCCAGAGGTCGCAATGTACAAGATCAAAGATGTGGGCCGCCGGGAGGAGGAACTCGAAAAGGGAGGCGACATGACGGCCCGAAATGACACGCATGGCACGATGCTCATCGTGAGCCCGAGGACACCGAATGTCGGAACTACGACGGAAGCCGCATCAAGGCGTCACGACCAGATGGCCGAGTCGCCGGTGCGGGCGGAGGAAGTAGTGGTGGCGAAAGCAATGACAAAGGGGCCGGCGAAGAGGGCGAAGGAGACGCCGGAAGCGAGGTGTACAGGGCCCCCGTGCCGTCACACCGGCGTTGGACGCCGGAAGCCAAATCCCCGACGCCGAGACCGGGAAGAGTCAAACTCCACGAACAGAATTGTCGCAAGAATCGACGATCAGAGAAGGTTGTGAACCATAGAAGGTGCCACAAGAACATCGAAGACGGAAAGAGCCATGAGCGCCGGCGGCACCCACAGACGTGACAGGAAGACACGAGCCATTTGCGACCATGATGGACGAAGGGTGAGAGGAAGAAGGAGGGTGAACGGAGGAGAGTATACCGGGGTCGGGAGTGGTGTGGTAGGTGGCTCCCGAGTCGGCGATCCACTGTGGGCCGACAGGAGTCGTCGGGCCCATGGTACTGAAGGAGTGTGCCAAGGTCGCCGAGTCCCAACCGGCAGGCCCGGGCGAGGCGCCGGAAGATGTAGACCACGGAGACGCTGCTGGGTGGAACCCTGGAGAAGCAGCAGCGAGCATGGCGGTGGCCGGCGGGCAAGGCGCACCGCCGGGAGCCTGGAGAGGCCACGGAGAGAGGTGCTCCAACCATGGGTCGTGGAAAACTGGACCCCACTGTTTCCCGTCCGCGACGACGGCGGCCGCTTGCGGCCCCCCACCCCCGTTCGCCCCGGGTGAGAACCCAAAGAAACCACGGCGGCGGCGTGGCGGGAGTGAGCGGGAGGCGATAGGGGCGGGCGTGGTGCCCATTGACATCGGCCTCCCCCGAGTGAGCGACGACGATGCCGGGTAGTGCGCCGCGCGACACGTGGATCGGCCGGCAGTGCCAAGGAGCCACCGTAGAAGACGGGTGGGAGAGTCCGGCCGAGGTCGACGGGGGGCACACGTGGCGGGGTAGACGGGGGTGGAGAAGCGGTGCCTGCTCTCGCCTCGACGGGTCCAGATCGGGCCGCGTCACGCTCGCGCCCTGTGCTCGGGGCCGCCGCACGGAGGCGGCGTGCTCGTCCCTCCGCACTCCCGCAGCACGGCGGCGGCGAGCCACGGCGAGGAAGCCGAGGCGTGGGCGAAGGTTGTCGTGGACGACCACCGCTCGGTGGAGTGGCTGGCCAGCCCGCACCCGGCGCTGACGTGTCCTCGCACCCGCACCGGAAGAAGAGGCCGCGCCGGGGCGGGCTGCACCGCACCGGGCGCGTCGGTGGCGAGAACCGCGCCCGGGTCATGCCGTTTGCCGGAAGAGGGACCGGCGGCGGGTCTTGGTCCCGCCGGCGACAGCCGCCCGCCGTCGCCCTCACGCCCGCAGTGCCGAGTCGGGAGCGGGGCAGCAGAGCCGCGCCCGCGCCGGTGCCGCACGGTGAGGCCGCGCCCGCACCATCGTGGCCGTTCGCGCATACGAGCTGCCGCGCCGGGCCGCCGCACGTGGCCGCGCCCGCACTGGGGCCGCACCCGCACTGGGCCCGCGCCCGGCCGGCCCGCACTGGGGGCGGCGCGAGAGCGGTGCCGCGCCGGAGGCGCTCCAGGGGCCGGGAAGAGGCGGCGCCCGGCGGATCCGCGCCGGGATGAGGACGGGGCGGGGAGGAGGCGGAGGTCCGGCGGCGGAGGTGACCGGATCCGGCCGCCTCGGCCCCCCCTGCGGCCGCAGTCGCGCCTAGGCGGAGTTCCGTGGCCTGCGCGTCCGCGTCAAGGACACCGGCATCCGGATCCTCGCCCCCCACGCCCGGCTGGAGCTCAGCGACCTCCGCCATGAAGGCCCCGGCGGCCGGCGGCGCGCCATGAAGACTGGGGGCGGCGGCGGCGGCGTCTGAGGCCCTGGGCGCGATTCCAGGCGGCCCGTGCGCCCAGGCAGAGGATGGAAGAGGGGGGAAGGAGGAGGAGTAGGAGGGGAAGGGAGGAGGGCCGCCGGCCATGGCTGGGCCGGCCACCGGCGGCGACGGCGGCGCCCAGGAGGTGCCTGGCGGCTGGAGGTGGGTTACCCTAAACCTAGGCTGCTGATACCATGTTGGAATTGTGATTCTCTATTGATTTGGCTAACCCTAGAAGGGTAGCTATATAGTGTAGCATACATGGGCCTCATGGGCCTAGCCTCATGGGCCTAATACATGTATATACTCCAACAATATTCATTATTTTTTTGACTTACGTGTCATGTGAGGCAGAAAGAATTCCTTGATCTTGGGCAAAAGTTAAACATCTAACAGTATCTGCATGTAACAACATCAAGTCATGTTTGTATATAAAAAAATATTATCGCATTGAAGAAACAACACAACAAAATATTCTCTATGATAGCAAGGGACACAATTTACTAGATCAGCAATGCATCGATATCAGTTTCCAAACAGAATTTTCAGATGCATGATAAGAAAAATAAAGGACAACTTACACCACCATGTGAGATACCGTTTCACACACCCTTGTTAAACAGGTTTTATGCAGTAGCAATAAAACAAAAGGGAGCAAAACTAAACCTGTATGCCCAGATATCGTCTTTCGACAAGCCTGTCCTTCCCACAGTTTGATAGTTGAATCACTTGAACCTATGAAAAAGTGTGAATAATTAAATTGTTAATCATCACTAGAATTTTTTTTCATAAATTTATGAGAAAATCATCCAAGGAAGATAATGCTTTATGGAATCTACAAAAGGATTTGCTTTTGAAAAGCATGTGCAAGTATTACCTCCGTCCCTAGACTTGTTGTAAGTCAAACTTTTGAAATTTTGACCGAATATAGAAAAACGAACACCAATATTTATGACACAAAAAATTGTATCATAGATATGCCATGAAAACTATTTTCATATATAGTACTTATTTGGTGTCAAAGATGTCAATATTCTTTCCTGTCAAACTTAAAAAAAAAATGACTTAGGCCAGCTCTAGAAGTGGATTTATTTGAGGATGGAGGCAGTACAAACTAAGCAATTCGACTTCCAATATAGCATGATTTTGGTCCCAAAATTACAGTTATGTTTAACTGTTTATAAGAACCACATGCTCTAGTAATGATAAATCACATGCACAAGTCACAGGATAATGCACCAATATGCAAATACATGCATAGGAAACAAAAGAATCAAACATAAGGAAGACTTACCACTAAACAGTTCCCCAGAGTCCAACTTGAGAACAGTTTGCACTGCATCTTCATGTGCTCCCCAAACCTCTGTAGCACTGCCGTTACTCCAACGTCTTATAGTTCTGATGTAATCAGTGCAAACTGATTAGTATATACAGCTTTAAACTTGTCTAAGAGTATACAATAGAGGCACTACAAAAATTGATGTAATCAGTATAAACAGCTTTACACTTGTCTAAGAGTGTTTACCGGTCTAAGGATGAAGAAATAATATCTCCGCCGGTGTCCACAGCGAGTCCAGTAACTCGCGAATTATGCCCCTCCAGTTTCTCGATGGCTATTCCTTTTTGTAAATCCCATAGGATAATACATTTATCCATTCCACCGGAGGCAAGTACACCTTGAGGATAGCTGTTAGAAGATGGGATCCATGCCAATGGGCCAACAAGGCCAGAATGACCAGTGAATATCTTGGAGAGTTCATATTCATTCTTCTCTGTGCTCCAGGACCAAAACTTGACAGTGCAGTCTCTTGAGGATGTGGCAATTCCATAATCACCACAGACACAAATAGCACGAACCTTTAGAAGAACAACAACATGATAAGGCATCCGTTAAACAAATGTCCACATAATATACAATGAAAAAGCTAGTTTTGATCAAGATGATCACACAGAAACGACTGAACTATAAATTACTGGGATTGGAATTAGAGCAAAACAACACAATTCTATGTTGTAAACAGTTGTATCGAAACAATAAAATTAATCTAACTAGCAAACATAGCGCAAATTACCCTCACAATAAACCCACTGCAATCACCACTAAGCATCTGGAGGCAAATATAGCCCAATGGAGTCTATGTTCTAAACAGCTGCATCGAAACAATAAAGCTAATTTAACTAGCAAATAAAGCCCAAAATTACTCCCGCACTAAACCTACTGCACTCACACTAAGCATCGGGAGGCAAATTGCATCTCCCAGTGGACTAGTGACTCCCGGGAACGCGTGGCAAAACAAAAAAGGCAGAGATAACAGACCAAAAGCCCCCGCGGTCCCGTCGCGGTCGGGAACCGAACCCCTACAGGGCCGCCTCGGAGCGGGGCGCCGGGCAGATTGAGACCGCGTATCGCCCGCAAACTTGGAGCGGAAGCAAACGGAGACGGAGAGTAGCGAGAGGGGAGAGGGGAGCGGCGGCTTACGTCGGCCACGTGGCCGTGCAGCTGGAGGCGGAGGCGGGAACTCCTGCATGTCGCCGCCGTACGGTGCTTGGCGCGGTGGAGTTCCCTCGCCGAGGCCGGTAGGAGCGTGGGCTTCCGGTGGAGGGTATAGCTACAGGCGAGGCGCCGTCCGCGTCCGCGCCGTCGTCGTCGAATCCCCGTCGCCCGCGCACACACGGCTGTTCCTATTCGGGAGTGGGACTCGCTAGCGCCGAATTTGGATCCGGACTTCCGGAGCCCCTACTAGGGTTCAAGGTGCTGCGCCGGCGTCCGTGCCCGTCGATGCAACAGTCGACGCGACGTGGCGTGTATCTACGGGCGTCACGGGAAGCGGTCACAGGCGCGTCCACGCGGGAGGCTGGCTGTGTTGCGACTCTCTCGACGTGGCGCTGGCGTAGGCGGACGGAAAACATCGGAAGACGTTCGGAGGCCGCTGTACGGAGAAAAAGAGGATGACGGCGCGGCTTCGTGAAAGAAGCGGATGGGAACGGAGGGTGACGGAATGAAACGGATGGGAGCGGCCGCGGCTGACAGGTGGGGCCATGCGGGTGGCATCGCTGAAGCGTACGCGATGCGGCGGCTCCTACGCACGTGAGCGGAGAGGGCAGGTGATGCTGGGCTCGCTCACGCTGGGCCGGCTGGTTGCGACGCGTGGGCTGAGCAAGAGGTGGAGATGATAAAACTAGCGGGACCTGGTGAAAGAAAAAACAGAATTTCTATTTATTTTTAAAAGATTTCTTAATCTCTCATCTTCCACTTTTTTTTTTTTTGACACACACAATCTGCTCTTGTTCACCGTCCACCGATCTGTGCGCGGGATCCCGCACTGTGACACGCAAACCCCCTCTCCCGCGTCGTTCGCCTGATCCAGTATTCGCAATGTGACACGCATTGTTCCTCCGATGTTCTACCGTGTTCCCAGTGATGTTCTATCATGTTATCAACGATGTTCTGTCACGATGCTAGCGATGTTTTGTTAGATGGATCAAAAGTAAAAGACAAACGACTCTAAAATCTTGTACAAGGATGGGTAGGCAAGAGTGCAATAGGACTTGCGTTAGCACACCAATGTGATTGTACACCCGTTGCATTTTTTTGAGTGGCCGTAAATTTGCAGTTTTGGCACATTTGGATCTTGTATCTTCTATATATGATTTCTGCACCAAAAGTGGGCAACCCATCATGCCACGTCACCCATTAACCGTCCGATCCAGCGAACAAGCGATCCGGTCCGTTGGATCAGGCTCTTCGTGTGTAATACCCCGAAAATGCAAGCCATTAATACATGGATCAAGTGTTTTAACAACGGTTGACCGATTCAAGGAGACCAAAAAAATGACTTTTTGATCAATTACTCGGATGGATGAATGGAGAGCACCATCGCGTAGAGCTCGTCAAATGTTTTCCGTTCAACTACTCATACACGTTGGCTGGGGTTTAGATGGCTGAGTTGTGTTTATCGCAAGGTTTTTTAATAAAAAAGAGTGCTACAGTAATTCGCGGCTACAGTAGCAGCCCATTTTCCTGGCCCATACCGTGAGTTCCTTTTGTCGACTCCAAGTGCCGCCGCCTCTACACAGTGCCGGCCCTGAGGGCGGGCGGACCCGGGACCTCCAAATCCCAGGGGCCCCATCCTAGTATATACGTATATAGTAAGTAGTATATCAGTTGCTTTGCTTGGTTAAAGCCTGTGCAGTTTGCTTCGTTTCTAGTACACGCTAATGCTAGCTAGTCTGCCCTGAGAAGGCCTTCAGCAACTCGCGACTCGAGTCTGGCTGACTCCCGATCGACAATCGTCAATCCGTGTTGGCTCGACGCCTCGATGCAGAGACGTGACTTGTCAAGTCTCAAGACACGAGCGCAATGCAGTGACGCTGATGTGATCAGCAGATCACCCAACGGCAACGGCGGCGGTACTAGGCGTAGCTCCGACTGCTTCGTATCAACCAGGACAACATGTATGTCGAAAAAAAGAGCCAAAATCACCCCAACTTGGAAAAAAACAGCTTTTGGTGTTCCAACAACAGTAAAAGAAAAAGAAAGCAAACACGAGTAGATGAATCTATGATCAAACACGAGTAGATGAATCTATGATCACAGAGATGGTCTATATATACATATAAGTCTTTTTTATAAGAACAATTCAAATGCCCGCAAGAGATCCAAACAAGTCAGGGCCGGGACAGCCTCTACAGATCACGCCAAGGCAGGAGAAAGGGAGAGGAGGGGAGGAGAAAAGGAGAAGAGACCTAGGGCTTGATGGATCGTCGTCTTGTCACCGCTCTTTCCTGTAAGATTGGTTAGGCATCATCCTCTCTCTGTTTCCCTTCCTCAATTTCTTGTTCCCCTGCCGTTCTTTTATGGATGTGCCACCTGCGAAGTAGATCGAATCGGCAACCCGATTGTAGCGAGGAGGATCATCGCAAGGTGGAGAAGATGAAGGAAGGATGGGACGAGTGGATCACCGAGGTTTGACGTCACGGTCGCTGTGATTTCCCTAGGTGAGATGGAGAATCCTAATCTTCTTCTTCGGATTGAGATTTGTGGATCGAATTGTTGAATTAGATGGGGTATAGTTGGAGTAGTTCCTAAAATTCACGAAATTAGTTTTCGACATGTCTAAAATTCTGTCAGATTGATTAGTTTCTATTCATCGCTGTTTTGGGGCATCTTAACAGCCTCAATAAATTTTATCACAGTGGACAAAGTTGTAGAGGACTCGAAAACCTTTCATTTGAATCTAGTATCACCCTCATAGCCTCTTTATTTTTGGAGATATGTGTTTTCCAAGAAGGCTATTCTGCAGTGACGAAAATTTGAACAGTTTTTGATCTATCCAATTTGTGCCCCCCCCCCCCCCGTAATGGAGGAATTTGAACTTACGATCTAAATGAGAGTTGTAGAGTTTTTCTTAGTCTTTCCAGACTGCTATACAACACATTTTTTGGATGAGTAAATCTCCAGCTGGGAATTTTATATGTCTGCTGTCCAGTTTGGACTATTAGAAAAGTTTAGTCATGTTAAGAGGACATTTAGGCTTTTTTTGGAGATCTCATATGCCGAATATTTATACACCAAATTTGTAGATAATCAAGTTTTATATCGTATGGTAGATTTTCAGAATTTATGAATGTATGGGTTTTTGCCTATGATAAAGAGAAGGACAGTGCTGCTGTCACGATTGGTAGAGAGTCGATAGATGCTTATTTGGCGGGTTTGGGACATTGTAGTATGTTATATTCTATTTGCACTTGTTGGTATGAAGATGTTGGTGACGAGGTTGACTTGTGATCAGGTGGTTTTCCTTCAGAGCATGACTAGGTCTTTCACTTGATCGTCGGTAAAGGCAAGTAAACGTGGCGTTTTGGTCCACATGCTTTGGCTTTGTTGTTTGAATTGCCTCCACTAAATTTCCAGTATCTCACACTAGCCATATAATCTGAATTTTGAAGTTACTGGCTTTACTTGGAAGTATATGATTTTATATCTTGTGGTATTACTTTGACTTATGAAGTATTTGTGGGTACATGACAACTTTTGCATGTGCACTATTCCCCTTGATTTGCATTTGAAGAAACCGTAGCCAAATTGGTGTGGTAAGTACCGGTACAGCAACGCACATTGATGAGCTTTGTGGTTGCAGCCCTCACTCCCTCTTGTTGGGACATGAGGGTAGAAGTGAAGTCATGCATTGCATTGCACCATTTGCATTGCACCATGCATTTTGCATTGCACTTGGAAGTGTATTTATATTTCTATGAAGCCGCTTGGAAGAGTATTTATATTTCTATATGAAGCAGTTGATATCTCTATTATTATGCAATATAAAGTTGATGCTTAATATATATTGTGATTTAAATAACTTGGTTAAAGCAGTTTGCTTGCTGAGGTTTTCCATAAACCTCATACGCCTGTTCCCCCATCTCAGGTACTTGATGAGCTTCGAGGATGCTTGGTGGGATGGGAGTAGCTTGCACACATGTTGTACACTTCAAACCATTACATACATATTTGTAACATGTTAGATGGTTGTAGAGTCATTTTGTTCGTTGTAATAAACATCTAAGGTTTGTTGGTTAGTTGTGAGGATGCCTTTTCATTTATCATCGTAGAAGACTTAATTAATGTTCAACTTAGATGACGTTTGTTGCTTCTGCGTACTCTGTTGCTTTAGTTTAGTGTGGTAATACTCTAGAAGGATGTTTTGTTGTTGTTTTCTTCTGGGGTGTTACATCGCGGGTCTCCTACCCGTTAACCTGTGAAACTGGGCCGTCGCGGATCCTCACGAACCCGATCTTGGCGACTCCCGTGCGGCCGCGCCTCCCTCCTCCCAGCACGGGCAGGGCCAGCGGCCCCAGCGCGGGCAGAGCATCCCCTCCCGGCTCCGTCTCGCCGTCGTCGCGCAGGCGTGTCAAGGTCACGGCCGTGTTGTGCCGCTGAAACAGGGCAGCAGACCACGGACGATGGCCTGCCTCCTGCAGAGCCATTGGCGTCCACGGGACGGCGTGGGTCTGGTGCGCAGCAAGCCAGCCAACCAGCAACCGCCGCCGTGGCTATTCATGGCTGGATCCAGCACCACGGGAACCTGCTCCCCGCCGAGCACAGTCCAAGGCCGCCGTTGCTCTTGGCTACAGGGCTACAGGCCACCTCCGACCTTGATTCATCCATCCATAGGTGTGCTAGCAATAGCAGGGGACCGAGGGCGGACGAAGAGCTCGCCGTGAGAAGGAAGAAGAACGGTTGAGGTCGGAAGAATGATTACGTAATTGTAAAATGTTGTTTGTTACATTGGTGATGCCCCTCTCTCAGGTTCACTTCTCATTATATTACAGAGCCCAAGCTCTCTCACGCGTGCAAGCGTTAGCCTCAGGCCCATTCGCGGCTTCTCCTTGGTCGTGGGTGTTGGCGGTCCTTAACTCAGTTTTATACCCGCCAACTATAGGTCACTATGGGGGAAATAAATATTTTTATGTCACATATATCTTTACTATTGACCTAGTTCCACCTGTGCTTGGAAGAAATATTGTTTTGCAGAATATATACCAAGTACGGGAATTTTCCGGAATAAAAGTACGCTTTTCGGAAAGCGTAAAACAAGCTCAAGAGCAAGTAGGCCATCCGGGGTCGAAATGGGCCAAAAGCACCAAAGCATGGACAAGACCCGAGATGGCGGCCCGTGCCCACCGCCAAAAAGCGGTCGGGGCGGCGTCACCCAGCGCGAGCGCACAGGGCGCGCGCGCGCCCACCTTGCCGCCAGGTGGGCCCGGCCAAAGGCGGTTGCCTCTTTCCATCTGGGGATTGACGGTTTTGCTGGTGATTTTACACCACTACTCCTAAACCGCCTTCTGGGGGCTATAAATGAAGAGGAGAGGCCCCCACCTTAACACACACCATTTGGAGCCATCTCTACACCTCACACTTGTTCTTTAGCATTAGCATTAGTCATTTGGAGCTAGGCAAAGCTACTTGGAGAGTTTGTCTCCAGGAGGAAAAGCTACACCTTTGGTATAAATCTATGGAGCGTTCTTCCTTAGTCAAGTTCTCATTATATTTATATAGTCGTGCATATGAACTAGAGTATAGTCTAGTACACGATATATTCTATGATCAAGAACTAGGCCATAGTTCTTGTGAGAGTTGTTCATCGTATTCTACATTGTTCTTCATCGTTCATATGTTTTACTTATTTAGATTAGATTATAGGAGAGGAATAGCGGTTCGATGTGCCTTCGGGCTTGCCTATGTTCTAGCTCGTCCATCCGTAGGGTGGGAGTCCTGGGGGGACGTAGGTAGCTCCTTAGTATGCGGACGTGGTGTCCGGGTGCGAGGAACCTTCGGATATGTCGGCATGCCACGGTTGAGGTGGTAGGCGGCGGTGGTGACAGCCCCCGTCCGTCCCTTGTAATCCCCCACGTTCGCATGTTGAGTAGGAGTTCGTAAATGCCGCCATCGACCGGCGCATCAGTTGCCGCGGTCTCCCCATATTCCTAGTCTATAGTCGAGTCTTGACTTGTATAACATGTGGAATTAGCTGTTCTAACATTGACTATATAGGACCTGCCTGCTCCACGTAGATTATTCTTTATTCTTTATTTTATCTTTATTCCTTTGAGGTTGCTCTAAGTGTGTGTCCACTATCCAAAATTACCGTATGCTTACCCCTGTATAGCACATTGGTCGATTTCTTCTCATGCTAGATATCGTATTCATACCCATGCTAGATACTTAACTACCCCATGCCTTCCTTTGGGAAATTATAAATAACGATACCCTGAATACTTCCGGGTGAAATGCTGTGACGATAGATCCGTGCGCTTGCGGATAATTATCTACTAGGATGTGATCTATCTCTCGGCAACACTCACGTAGTTGCTAGAACCAGTTTCTAGTAATTATGCCGAGTAAAGCCATTTAGCGTTTCGCGCCGTTATCGAATGGGCTCTAAGTCTATTTTGGTAATCACGCTAAGAAATGCCAACAAGCATTTCGCGCGGTTGCCGGGGAAGGCATGGAAGTTAAGGATCTAGCAAAGATGGATATGCATATGATATATAAAATGAGAAACGACAATGTCTATACGAGGCTAACTTTTATGTTTTCTCCCGTCGTGGGTGAAAACAGGATAGTGCATGACCGGTTTCTCCCTTGCCGGAAAATTACAACTCAAATCCGGAAGCACTCCTAAGGAGGAAGAGGACTCTTGCCCTTTCCTCTTCTCGCTCCACCGACAGAGAAACCGGTCACCACCGCACCTACTACGCCGCACTCCATGGCCAAGTCCTGCGCGAGTTCTCTGTCCCCAATGTTGCCAACGTGCCCACCGGGCCCGCCGTCAACTTGGGAGACAAGAACTTCGAGCTCGGGCCCAGGCTCATTACCATGGTGCGGGCAAGTTCATTCGTGGACCGCCTAGTGAGGACGCCAACGCACATCTTCGGCGTTTCTTGGAGATATGCGACACCATCGTCATCAAGGATGTCGCACCCGATGCAATCGGGCTCGGCTCTTCCCTTTCTCCCTAGTGGGAAAGGCGAAGACTGGTTCTACAAGGACAAGGCCGCTGTTGACACATGGAGCAAGTGCTCCACCGCGTTCCTCGCTAAATTCTTCCCCATGGGCAAAACCAATGCCTGCGGGGAAGAATCGCCAACTTCCAGCAGAATTCGCTGGAACCCATCCCTGAGGCATGGGAGAGGCTCCAGGAGTACATCCAGGAATGCCCTCACCATGGGATGGAAAGTTGGTTGGTGCTCCAGAACTTCTACAATGGGTTAACACCTATGTCGAAGGGGCACCTGGACGCCGCAGCTGGCGGCGCTTTCCTATCATTGACTGTTGATAGTGCCACGGCACTAATCAACAAAATGGTGGAAAACCAAGCTTGGGGGGAGGACCGCGCTCCCACCAAGGGACAAAAAGGCATGCATACCGTGAAGGAGGCGGATATGCTTGCCGCAAAAATAGACCTACTCCTGAAGAAGATTGACGGTGGTGCCATCAATGATGCATCCGGCACCGTCAACGCCATGGACGCTCGCATGACGTGCGAGGTCTATGGTGAAGCTGGACACTCGGGGAATGACTGCCCCGAGACCCGTGAAGAGGCCGCCTACCTCGACAATGGGTTTTGCCAGCAACAAGGAGGAGGGAATGGCCGGAACAACCGGTCCCCGTCCTCCATTCCAAGGTAATTCAAATTACGCCTCCGGGTTTAATTCGAATCAACCTTCATTGAAGGACTCGGTTTACGGCCAAGCCAAGATAAACGAAAATCTCACCAAAAAGATGATACAACATGACACAATCTGGGAGACATGGACAAAAAGCTAGAAGGTCTCTTATCCGCTGTCAAGAGTCAACAAAGTTTTAACAGCATGATAGAGACCCAGCTTACCCAGTTAGCTGCCACTCTGCCCAAAACTGGAGACAAGGATGCCAAGGCTGAGCTAAAGTCAGTAACAACAAGGGGAGGAAGGTCCACAAGTGACCCGCCATACCCTGACCAAGCGGCATCAGGAAGGCAGAGAGCTCAGAAACAGAGGGAACCTCCTGTAGAGGAAGAGCCACAGAAAACTACACCAACAGGAGCAACACTAGACTACCCTGATACAACTGGCCTACCGTCCCCACCAAAACCAAGAAAATGACTGCGGATGAACAATTCGCACGCTTCGTTGAGATGATAGGGAAGATACATGTGAGCGTCCCACTCATGGACGTCTTGCATGTCCCTTCTTATGCAAGATATGTGAAAGATATCATCAACAACAAGCGTCCTCTACCATCCACAGAGACGGTCAAACTGACGGAGGAATGCAGCGCAGCAATACTTAACCAGCTGCCTGAGAAGAGAAAGGATCCTGGATGCCCAACCATCACTTGTTCAATCGGGGCCAACGGTTTGACCATGCTCTTTGTGACCTAGGGGCCGGCGTGAGCGTCATGCCAAAGACAGTCTTTGACAAGTTGGATTGCACGCGGCTTGCACCAACAACCATGACACTCCAGTGGCCGACTCCTCCATTCGCTACCCCGGGGATTGCCGAGGACATCCCAAAGTAAAAATCCGAGGGTACTTCGTGCCGGTCGACTTCGTGGTGCTTGGACATGGAACTTACCAAGGAGAACCCTCTCATCCCGGGAGGCCATTCCCGAGCACCGCCGGCCCGAATAGATGTTGGAGGTAGGGAAATCCAAAGATAAATGGCCAAGAGGAGAAGTTTGAATTCCGACCCCATGCAAGGGAACAATGCAACATGATCCGTATCAAATATGGACCAAACACTCAAGGCATACGGGAGGTCGAAATCCAACCCCAGGCCTTCATGAGCAAGCCAAGGAAAGAAAATAAGGAGAAGCCAAAAGCAACTCCTAAAAAGGAGCAAAAGGCTGTGACACAACCTAAGAAAAAGAAATCCGCTCCTAAACAAAAGGGCAAGAAAGAAGAAGTTTCTACACCACCAAAGAAGGTGGTGCAGAAGGGGCAGGAAGAACCGCCCGCCGCTGCACCACCCAAGGTTATCAAAATGGAGTGGAGACCCAAGAAGCCATCGACAACAATGGACATACCATCCCTGAGCACGAAGATGGGGGAGGTCCTGCCCAACCAGAAGATCAACCCTGGGCCATGAGCTTCAGGATAAGCTTGGGGGAGGACCCCCATTGAGGTACCTGCATTGCATATTTAATTTCTAGCAATTTAATTTTTTTTAGCATGTTTAAATTCGAGTTTCTTGCATTGGAAAATTCAAAAAAAATTATTTACTTTTATAATTCCATTCCATATATGTGCCATGAAATGTTTAGTTCTACCCATGTTGAAATGATTGGTTGCTCTGTTTTATGTCTCGTTTGTACTTGTCTAGAATAGAGTTTTCTCTAATATTTGGGTTTATCGGCTTTACATTATCATGCTCTAGAAACTTGATTTAGTGGGTTGCATACAATTACTCTCATCTAGGTTATTGCGCGATATGATATAGTGACTTAGACCACAGCAATGAAATGTCCCTATGAGAAAACCTGAAGTCCGGAGTCTTTGTTTTAAAATTTTCAAAAAAAAATAGTTCCTCAGTGATCACGGAATACCCACCAGAGCCATATGATCCATCCATAGAAAAAAAAACCTTCATACGCTACTTGTTCGTACATTGAGTTCGGTCGGATTGTTACCGACGTGAGATTATGACTCTACACCCATGATTGAGATCTACTTGCACCCACCAAATAAAAGCCAACTCTTACACTGAGAGTTGCGCAAAACATGCACCCTTCACCATCCGCCGACTCTTACACTAAGAGTTGCGCACCATTCTTTCCACCAAATAAAAATGCCGACCCTTACCCTGAGGATCGCGCACCCCTCTCTTATAGTTTGTAAAATTTCTCCATGCATTGTTCATCATGACATCTCTCTCCACCACATCCTTTCCATCAATAAATTCTTTGGGCTATGTTCTTAGTTAGAAAAAAAAGAGAGAGAGAGAGATTGTTATAGTTAGATTTATCTCTCTTATAGGCAAACGGGAAAACATCTTAGATCCCCGTTCAAAAAAAAATGAAGAGAATAAATTTAGTTGTTCTTCGATAGCCCATCTTTTCTTCATCTCATTCATCAATAAAAGAGAGCATGTCATGATGCATGGAGACCCAAAAATACCACAAAGATTAGGAATCATCTTTTATTCCATCCACACACTTGCACATCTCAATCAGGGTGTATAGCTTAATCTCCGTAAGGTTCAATCCTTGACCTTACAACAAATATGATTCAAGTATGCCTACTTACATACCTACCCAAAACTCCACTCTCAGCTTTAGTGGTAGGAAGAAGGCAAATTAAAAATGCCTTTGGTGAGGTCTCTATACACTTTTGAGCGATCGAGTGGGTCATTTGAGGAACTTGGTTTATTTATAAAAACTTACAAAACCTCCGGACTAAAAGTTGATCTTGGGACGAATGAAAAGCACCGGTCTTTGGAACTGTTCTATTTTGCAATCGCCCAAGACTTGAGAAAATTAGAAGCCCCACTCCATCGAAATCATAGAAAAGATACAATTGCCGATTTATCCAAATAGCAAGAGAACGCTCTCTTCTAGCTTGTACACTTGAGATATAATCGGCATCGTAGCAACCCCCGATCAACAACCCAAAGCAAAGACTTGCTCGGGACGAGCAAGGGTAAGCTTGGGGGATCTTGTTGGCGGTCCTTAACTCGTTTATACCCGCCAACTATAGGTCACTATGGGGGAAATAAATATTTTTATGTCACATATATCTTTACTATTGACCTAGTTCCACCTGTGCTTGGAAGAAATATTGTTTTGCAGAATATATACCAAGTACAGGAATTTTCCGGAATAAAAGTACGCTTTTCGGAAAGCGTAAAACAAGCTCAAGAGCAAGTAGGCCATCTGGGGTCGAAATGGGCCAAAAGCACCAAAGATGGACAAGACCCGAGATGGCGCCCACCGCCAAAGCGGTCGTGGGCCCACCCGAAGCGCGAGCGCGCACAGGGCGCGCGCGCGCCCAAAAGGGCCCGCGGTTGCCTCTTTCCATCTCGGGATTGACGGTTTTGCTTGGTGATTTTACACCACTACCCCCGAACCGCCTTCCGGGGCTATAAATGAAGAGGAGAGGCCCCCCACCTTAACACACACCATTTGGAGCCATCTCTACATCTCACACTTGTTCTTTAGCATTAGCATTAGTCATTTGGAGCTAGGCAAAGCTACTTGGAGAGCTTGTCTCCAGGAGGAAAAGCTACACCTTTGGTATAAATCTATGGAGCGTTCTTCCTTAGTCAAGTTCTCATTATATTTATATAGTCGTGCATATGAACTAGAGTATAGTCTAGTACACGATATATTCTATGATCAAGAACTAGGCCATAGTTCTTGTGAGAGTTGTTCATCGTGTTCTACATTGTTCTTCATCGTTCATATGTTTTACTTGTTTAGATTAGATTATAGGAGAGGAATAGCGGTTCGATGTGCCTTCGGGCTTGCCTATGTTCTAGCTCGTCCATCCGTAGGGTGGGAGTCCTGGGGGGACGTAGGTAGCTCCTTAGTATGCGGACGTGGTGTCCGGTGCGAGGAACCTTCGGATATGTCGGCATGCCACGGTTGAGGTGGTAGGCGGCGGTGGTGACAGCCCCGTCCGTCCCTTGTAATCCCCACGTTCGCATGTTGAGTAGGAGTTCGTAAATGCCGCCATCGACCGGCACCCGCTTGCCGCGGGTCTCCCCATATTCCTAGTCTATAGTCGAGTCTTGACTTGTATAACATGTGGAATTAGCTGTTCTAGCATTGACTATATAGGACCTGCCTGCTCCACGTAGATTATTCTTTATTCTTTATTTTATCTTTATTCCTTTGAGGTTGCTCTAAGTGTGTGTCCACTATCCAAAATTACCGTATGCTTACCCCTGTATAGCACATTGGTCGATTTCTCCTCATGCTAGATATCGTATTCATACCCATGCTAGATACTTAACTACCCCATGCCTTCCTTTGGGAAATTATAAATAACGATACCCCGAATACTTCCGGTGAAATGCTTTGTGACGATAGATCCGTGCGCTTGCGGATAATTATCTACTAGGATGTGATCTATCTCGGCAACACTCGCGTAGTTGCTAGAACCAGCTTTCTAGTAATTATGCCGAGTAAAGCCATTTAGCGTTTCTGGCGCTGTTATCAGAATTGGGCTCTAAGTCTATTTTGGTAATCACGGTAAGAAATGCCAATAGTGGGTCGCCGTCTCAGCGCAGGCCTGCCAGTAACATTCCCCCTCCTTGGAGAACTTCTTGTCCCCACGCAATCCAACGAAGAAACTCTTGACACACAAAGCTTCATAATCTTCCCATGTCGCCAGTTTAGTTGGCAAATTATTCCATTTGATGAGCACCATGGGGTGGGCGCTAACACATGCTATCGTTAATGAGTGATCATGGCTCTGTTGAAAGCCTTAGCCAGATTAAGAAGTCATGATGTTCGTCTCTATAACTGCAACGGTTGTTTACCTTAGCTTCTGTTTTATATTTTCTTAAATATCGTTACCTGGTTGAATGGGATTCGTTATCAAGACTTGGTTTAAACTGATGAATTATGTATTTATGCTGCATTTCTTCCATGCTTTAAGCTCGTTTCTTTGTGAATGGATCGGTGCTTATATTGATAGCATCATGGGCTTGCTTTAGATTGAAGTAGGGCTACTTGCTACATTTAAGTAGGGTTACTTAATGCAATGATCATTTTTTAGGATTTGTTTCGTTTATATGTTGATTGTATGTTCAGGATGTCCAAGGTGCATATCTCTTTTAGATAGTGTCCAAGGTGCATATCTGGCAGTTTGCATTCCTGGTCATGAGTTTTTTTTGGGAAAGCGAGTTTTTCTTGGAATGGTTTCACCGCCATACGTCATTCAAATTTCAGACGGGACAGTGTGTTGCTGATCTTGCACCGCATCCGTGTTGTCATAAATGTTTGTCCTATGAACTATTTCGTTTCAGATCATGGGAGCGCTTACATCAAATGTTGGTTTTTCTTGTGGTTGTTGGCTGCGGACCGTTATATTTAGCATGGCAAGGCCTATCCTGCCGACCACTACGTGAAAAATGTTCAAAGGGAACGCCCCCTCACTGTAGGGGCAGCTGGCCCGAGGAGCTGGCTGGCCAGATCACCAGCCGCCCTGCAGTGGCCCTGTAGGGGCTTCAGCCGTCCTTACAGTGGTTTTTTTCACAAAATTAGTTAAACGAGGGACTAAATGACCTTAAATGAAAAACTTTTGAATATGAAATAGTTAGAACTCATCAAGATCTACCTTTGATATATAGGAAACTTTTGCATTTAGAAAAGTTTCAGTAAAGTCTAGTCACGGGTTTTAAAAATCCAAGGCGAAATATGGTCAAACTAGGTCAAACGAGGCACTAAATGACCTCAAATGAGAATATTATGAATACAAGGTAGTTAGAGCTCATCAACCACATTTTATAAAATGCAAAAATGTTTTATGTATCAATTGTAGGTCTTGATGAGTTGATCAAACTCGGTATTCATGACTTTCCGAGTTGGGGCCGTCTAGAGTGTCGAAAACTTGCGTGTAGCCGTAAAAAATTAAAATTTCAAAGTTTGAGTGGTCCAAACCCTCTCAGATGAAAAGGTGACCATTAAACCAAATGTGTATCTTGATGAGGTAGACAAACATGCTATTCATCACTTTCGCATCTGAGGACACCTAGGGTCCGGTCAAAGCGTCTTTTCTAGAAAAATGAAGGTTTGACTTGGTCAAACTGGGTCAAATGAGGCACTAGGTGACCTCAAATGAAAAACTTTTGAATACATGGGTGTTAGATCTCATCAAGGTATAACTTTGATACATAGGACACTTTTGCATTTGGAAAGTTTTAGTAAACTCTGGTCACAGGTTTTAAGAAATCCAAGGCGACACATGGTCAACCCGTCGAACGAGACACTAAATGACCTCAAATGAAAAACTTTTGAATACAAGATAGTTAGTGCTCATCAAGATACACATTCCATACATAGGACATTTTTGCATTTGAGAAAGCGTTGCAAAAATGTCCTATGTATCAAATGTAGGTCTTGATGAGTGGATCAAACTTGCTATTCATGACTTTCGAGGTGGGGCCGTCTAGGGTGTCGAAAACCTGGTGTAGCCGTGAAAATTTGAAATTTCAAGATTTGAGTGGTTCAAACCCTCTCAGATGAAAAGTTGACCATTACACCAAATATGTATCTTGATGAGTTGGACAAACTTGCTATTCATCACTTTTGAATCTGAAGCCATCTAGATACTAGCACCATAGTCAACATGATCCAAGCAACCAACCTAAGTCAATTATAAATTGACCCTAGCATGACCATGGCCCATAGTACCAATCACAAACATCATCTACACTTAGCATCATCATGTCATAACCCCCCCTAATCAAAGCATAGTTAAACCATAATTATCAACTAGGTGTAACTACAACCCAAATCTCTACATGTCCAAAAATTCCAGAACAATTACAGTAGCAACCTCAGATTCATACTAGCTTACTTTCCAAATTTCATCCCATTTGGACTTGTGGTTGAAGCTATGCAAAAATCACAAGCTAGCAACAATTCTTGGCATTTAAAGGACTTAAAACTACTTTACACTATGAAACATGGCAAACACCAGATCTGACCTTATGGATGGCTCCTTAACCTCAAAGAACCATCACACAAAAAATTACCAAGGCCAAATCTTAAGTAAATAATTCATGGTGAATTTATTTGCTATTACTAGCTAGCATCACCTTTTAAAGCATCTCTAAAACTTTCCGACTCCTAGAGAAACTAAAGCATAAAAGAAGAACATAGCAACAGGATTCAAAATTTTTTGAGCATCCATTATTTAGTTATGAATTTCCTAAGATTTTATCCAAATCCTCTTTTAAATCAATATTAAATCAACTTGCACAGAAAAGTATCTCCAAAAATCCCCAAAATATTCCTCAGCATAGATCTCATCAAAACATGAATTTAGCAACTTGAATCACTTGAATTGGACCAAGAGAACTCTCGTACAAAATTTACAAGATTCCATTTCAAATCTGGAAATTCAATTTCTAGATTTACAGCACAAAAGTGCTACATGACCCCGAATCCATCCCCACTGTCTGTGCCGTGCTAGATCCACCCCGGGTTTGCACCCAGCCCTCATCGGCCACCCCGCCGTCCAGCTGCCAGCTGGGCCCCCGCTGGCCAGCGAGCTAGAGGCAGGGGAGCCTCCCACCGTCGGTGAACTTCGCCGGCGGTGAGGTCCTGGTCCTCGCGGTCCACGCCGGCAGGGTCCCCGGCTCAAGGTGGAGCCGATGGTGCCCAAGGCGGGCTCGCAGGTCCACCAGAGCACACCTAGCCGGCGATCATGGCGCACAGTGGAGGCAGCTCGACGGCGGCCCGGCAATCCACATCGTGGTCGTCCAATTGGGTAGCGCTCCTCGCTCTTGGGGTCCTCTGCGACCGACACGAGCATGCGAATCGGGTGAATCGGCGCTTGGCCACGCACAACCGCGGCGGCGACCTCGCCGGAGAAGAAGAGGGAGGAGGCGACCGGCGACGCTTACCCCTCTACCCCGATGACAATGACCGGTGGCGCACGCACAGCGCTCGCGCGCATGAGCCTCGCGGCTCGGACGGCGGCGCAGCACGCGGCGGTGGCGGCAATGGCGGGCGGTGGTGTGTTTTGAGGTTGCGGAGAACGAGAGGGAGGAGGTGGAGTGAGTGGGCGGAGTGAGAGGAGTGGAGTGAGGGTGGAGGTGGCGACAGCGTCGAGGTGGGGGTATACCCCCTCTCGGCCCCAGGCGGTGGCGCGCCAGCACGCGGGCACGCGTTGTTGACGGTAGTTAAGTATCATTTTTATACCGTCAACGCAGCAAGAGAAAGGACTAATATGAGTTCACCTGTTAGATATAGGGGTTACACTGACAGAATTCCACGAGTTTTGGTGATTGTCTATTTCTGCAGGGGGTTATCAAGAAAGAACATAATGAAGGCCCACATGTCGGGATTACATAGAGATAAAGACCGAATGGGTAAAATTGTATACTCTAGAAGACTCCAGAAGGCGACACCTGAAGCCGGGGGCCCACCTATCATTGACCAGAGGCGGCCGCCCCTGGCCAAGAGTCGGCCGCCCCTCAACCTCAACCAATGAGGTTGAGTCTCGCGGATCCCTGTTCCACCGCCTTTGAGGATGAATAATAATCGTCCATTTAGGTTGGTTTGATCCGAGGGCTGTGGTGCATCCTAGAGGGCTATATATTCGAGCCCCCGACCACGGGTGAAACCCTAATTCATTCTCCATTCATTCATCTCGAGAGAATTCAAGAGCCATAGCCTCCATCTCAATTAGAGCTCCATAGTTTAGTAGCATAGCTACATAGGAATAGATCTAGAGGGAATCAAGCCTAGCTTGGAGTCCGGATCTGTCGGAGTTCTTGGTAATTCCCCTCTACATTCTTGTAATATTCATCATTGTTCGTGATACTATGAGTAGTACTTTATTCTATTCTATTATATCGAATTGACTTTGCTCTATTTGATTATGTTCTTAATTATATCGTTCTTAGTCTACTTTGATTATATGTTTAGCATAGTTGGACTAGAATTATGTTTATGCATAGGATCGTATAGCGCTTGCTCATTAGGCCAATGGGTGAGTGATAGATATTGTGTAGGCATGGTGCCCGGACCGTATTTATCTCGCGATTGCACCCTATATTCGGATCGTGAGGTAGATCGCAGGAGTGATAGTCCCGTTGAGTCCTTTGTAGCCCTTCTCCCGAGTATAGGTCTAGCGAACAACCCTATTACATTGAAGTCATTGCTATGTCTCTAGTCTTCTCTCGGTAATATCACTATGCATAGATGTGACCTTTTCCCGCCATGATTGCTAGATGTTCTTGCACTAATCATTGTATGCTTTGACTTTATAGTTAGAATAACATAGGATTATACCCTAGATCGTCCTAGTCCATACTAGTGTTATAAGCTTAGAGTGCTAAGTTGAGATGGTTATTACTATCATTTTATGTGGCTAAATACTCTCATTTATCTTATGTCAATTATCATTCATTCCTATATTTTATGTGACACTTACCCCGTATGAGATGATCGATACGCATACAAGGTTAAGCTCTCCATTATTGCATGTGCATTGCTCATCACTCATTATCCAAGTGCATTCCCTTCCCAAGGGTAAAATTATAAATAACGATACCTGGATTACTCCTGGTTAAAATGCTACGATGATATATTCGTGCGGCGCTATGAACCCTCCTTATTTCAAACCGCACTTAATAGACATCAACAAGCATTTTTGGCACCGTTGTCGGGGAAGGTTGAAAGCCAATGGATAATGAGCAAAGCATTGCACTAGATAATGAGATTGAGCGATGTCACCATTCTCTACTCATACAAATTTACCCTTGTCTTTTGTTTATCTTATATTTTTATGCGGGGTAATGTATGAAAAAGACAATTCTTCCCGATAATTATATTGACAATCCGGAAGCTTTATTTAGGAAGGCCGAAGCAAGTTGAAGAAGACCAATCAATCATCATCATCAACTCAACTTGAAAGTTTGTCGGAAGCGAAAAGTCGATCTTTCATTCGAGACTTGACACCAAAGATTTGAAGCCATGGCGAACAAGTCACTCCGCGAGTTCTCGGCTCCCACTACGGACAACATTCGTACTGGACCACCCGGACATCGAAGGAGCTTTGAGCTCAAGCCAGCTCTGATCAACATGGTGCAAGCAAGTTAGTTCTGTGGGAAGGCCCATGAAGATGCTAGTGCTCATCTCCAACACTTCCTGGAGATTTGTAGCACATTCACTATCAAGGATGTCCCTAGAGATGCTATACTACTTCGCCTCTTCCCATTCTCACTCTTGGGGAGAGCGAAGCAGTGGTTCTACGCCAATAAGGAGAAGAATACTACGTGGGCACTATGTTCCACCAATTTCTTGGCGAAGTTCTTCCCCATGGGCAAGACAAATGCTCTTCATGGGAAGATATCAAGCTTTCAAAGAACAACATGATGAGACTATCCCGAAGCTTGGGAGCGCTTTCAAGATTACATCCTCGAATGTCCTCATCATGGCATGGAGAATTGGCCGCTTGCGCACATTCTACCATAGGCTCAAGAACAAAGACACGTGAGACGATGGATGCCGCCGCTGGAGGTGCATTCTTATCACTCACTATTCCTCAAGCCACAGCTCTTGTGGAGAAGATGGCGTCCAACCAAGATTGGAGTGAAGAAAGAACTCAGACCCGCAAGAGAGGTGGAGCAATGCATCAGCAAGGAGGTAGACATGTTGTCTCGCCAAAATGGACTCGCTAATGAAGAGGCTCGATGAGAGAGCCCCGAGAAGAAAGAAGTCATGCATATACATGATGCTCGCATGACATGTGAAGAGTGTGGAGAGACCGGGCACACAGTGCTAACCGCCCGTAGCCGAAGGAGGACGTGAACTACCTCAACAACAACAACAACAACAACAATTACTATCGTCCTCGCGGAATCAAGGCCGGAATCAACAACAGAGACCTAACTACTCGAGTGCAATTATTCGTGCAACTACCAAGGTAACAGCTCCTCCTACAATAATTATAATCACCACCTTTGAGAGAGTTAGTGCCGAATTAAGGCAAGTTGATGGACAATGCTGTCCAAGAAGCCGGCATCAAATGACAAGGTCCTAGAGACACTCGGCAATGAATGGATGGCTTTTCCAATGCCATCAAGAATCAGCCGGCTTCAATAAAATGCTAGAGTCTCAGGTACAATAGCTTGCCAACTTTGCTCCCTCCGCCGGCCAAGGTAAACTGGCAGGACAACCGGAAGAGCTCGAAAATGCAAATCTTGTTGATATATTTAATGCAAAAAGCAGCTGGAGTGACCCATCAAAAGGGTCATGGATTGACTCAACTTTGCCAATCAAGAAGGGCGATCCAGGGAGACCAGTCATTCCGATCTCCATTGGAAGTACCAACTTCAATGAGGCAATCTGTGATTTCGTTGCAAGCATCAACATCATGCCAAGAGTGATATACGAGAAGCTATTCAGATGTCCCCTAGCATACACAACCATGTGCTTGCAGCTTGCAGATCAGTCACTCCGTGTTCCCTTGGGAATACTTGAAGACATATGTGTATGAGTGGGCAACTCGTATGTTCATGCAGACTTCGTGGTAGTGGATACAGGCAGTGACGAAAGGTCCCCCATCATTCTGGGACGACCATTCTTGAACACTGCTAGAGCCATTATGTATGCCAACACTGCCAAGATCATCTTCAACATCAAGGGCAAGAGAGAGGCCTTCTTCTTCAAGAACAGAGTGCTATAGTTCCCAGCACACCCTCATCAGCAGAACAATGAGAAGAAGAATCCAGCTAAGAAGAACAAGACCAAGGATAAGAAGACCAAGAAGACGGAGACAGTGAGGATGGTCACTGCAGTCCACAAGGAGCATGACCACTTACTCAGGTCCCCACGTCCGATCAAGAAGGATGACCCAGTGTCCCAACCATTCAATGCTCCATCAACGAAGCTCTTTCAATAAAGGCATGCCCGTGACACCGGATCAAAGGCGTCAACATTATGGCCAAGGTAACCTATGAATATCTATATGGCACTATGCCTTTGGATCCCACCTATGCACACGGCTACGGATGGCGAGATTAGACATTCCGCTTCGTCGAAGGAGAAGTGAAGGACGTCCTCATCCGAGATAGATGACCATTATGTCCCCACGAGACTTCCTAGTCATCGATATGGGAGATGATTATGATCCTCCGATCATCCTAGGAAGACCATTCCCGAACACCACCGAGCTATCATCTATATTGGAACAAGAGATTCATTTCCACTTTCCCACCGAGAAGGTACGCCGCTACTTCAACAATAATTATATAATCACTGAGGAGCCCAAGAAGAACAGAGCAAGGAGAAGGCAGCGTACCCGTCGCCAGAACAAGAAGAACATCACTACAGATGGATGGGCTGACTATGAGGGAGAAGTGTCTAAATATGAAGATCGGTACCCTGAAGAAGAGAACGTTGTAGAAGATGAAAAGGTGCTACCAGCAAATGAAAAACAAGTGCCCCAAGAAGCTTCCTCCTCAAGGTCACCCTCTCCAACCAAAAAGGTGTGGAAGGTAAAAGCAAAATCAGAATCAATTCCTACACAAGAGGCAACGTCATCAGAGGCGCCAGCCAATGCGCCCCTTGACAAATAAGCGAACATGACAAGTCCTGTTCGGAGGACTTAAAACCACCGAACGCCGCGCCAAGAGGTGACTTGGTATTTATCAAAGATTACTTTTCCAAAGCATTGCATTTTTACCTTAGAATATTTATTTCCCTACTTGCATCATAGTTGCATCCTTGTGTTATTATCTCTGCATTAGAAAAGAAAATAAAGATGTTGTGCAGTTGCATCCAGAAAATCGTTAAGCCCCATGTGGATAATCATTCACTGTGGTGGTACAAAAATAATTTCTCAGCATATTTATCCTTCCCTGTCTGCATTTCTTAAATAATAAAAAGATAAAAATATTTCTTGAGATCCTGTTAGAATAAGTTTAAGTTAGGAAAGTTCTAGACAACCAAGGCCTAGAGGTTTTACCACTAATGCTTAATTAGTTCCACAAGCTTTGTTGTCTATTTTTGAGCTTCACAGAACATCAAGGATCAAGAAGAGCTAACAGGCAGAAGGACATCCAGTTCCCTATCGGAGTGCTGTCCGCGACACTTGAACGCTGTCTCCAACAGCAACTATCCACAACACTCCTGGAGGACTAGAGCGTCTTCATTGCCTGTCAGCAACATCAGCAGACTATGTCAACATCCAGCTTAGGGGAGGGCATCCCCCATGCACCAAGCTAAGTGTTTCCAACTTATCTATTTTATGCCTTGTTAGAGTTTGCTTGGTTAAAACAACTAAAAAAGATACATAACCATAGAAACCCAGAAAGATTTCCTTATTTATCTTTTTCTACTTTTGGAGAGCTCTTGTAATCTGTCTTAAAAGAAGTCCCTAGAATAAACTCTACATGGAGATGATGAATAGTTGCTCTACCGTAATTCCTTTCAAGTACCTAGTTTTCAACCTTGCACTCTCCCGAGTTTTGGACACAACCGTTTAGATTTGAGATTTGCTCAACCCGAAACTTGTGGGTAGCAAACACTTGATCTAAGTCTAGGTGGTTGACGGGTATGATATGGGAAGGTTTTGAGCTCTTGTCCATCTTGTTCCTAGAGATGCTAGAGTTCTGGAGAATTTATCTGTGAAAATATTAAAATTCCTACATGATGAGTTCCTTTATGATGAGAGTTCAAATTCCTACCACAGCCATATATTCGCTTACTAGACTAGGAAAACCCATCTGTTTATATAGAACATTTTATAGGCATTGAGTGTAGTTTGTAGGCATTGAGTGTAGTTATGCTGTGGACCCATAAGGAATCAGTCATGCAATTAAAGTCAATACTATGTGCTCTCCATCCATTGATCTATGCTACTTCTGTCCTCAGAAGCATGCACCCATTTTATAAATGTTACATCCATTGATCTGTGCTACTTCTGTCCCTAGAAGTACCACCCACATATAGATCCACATCCACCACATATTGTGCTGTCTCTACCTTGGAGATACGCACTTATGCTGCTCCTACCCTAGGAGTACGCATCCACCCATCCATTCATCCACATATACACATGCCACTCATTTCACTGCATCTAGAAAAGGTTCTACTCCTATCCTGGGAATGAACATCTAGAAATAATCATCGCCATTCCATTTGCCTACATAAAAGCTCCAATCATTATCATTTCAAGTTATACACTCCCCGTTGCTAAAGTTCGTTTTCAGAGGATTGGTTATTAAAAAAAGAGAGAAAAAAAAGAGAGAGAAAAGAAAAAAAGAGTAGCCAAGTCCTTCCTTTCAAGAAGTTTCAAGGTTTCCGAATAAAGGGAGTCATGTTATCCCCAAAGGAGCAAGTGTAGAAGTAGATGTTCACCAAGTGATCACCCCTCATAATCATTTCCTTATCATCATCATCGTATCATCCATCCCATTTCCTCATTCACATGCACATATGACTTTATTATTATTTTAGTTACTATTGGATCCATGGTTTAACTGTGCAATATATGCAAGTGAGTTTTGAGTGTCTCCTCACCTATGAGCTCCACATAAGTCTATTAGAAAGTAGGGTGAGAGAGAAGGCACTTTCCACTATGCCTTAGTTTCACAAATACCACATATTTTGAGAGAAGAGAGAAAGGCATACACTACTCATACCTTGGAGAGGATCCAGAAATACCACAAATGAGAGACCTGAAAGGTTCATACAAGGAACTCTGAGTTTTATTTCAAAACATTGCAAAAACTCCGGGATAATAGTTGATCAAAGAGCGAGAAACATGGCGCTTGACTTGACCATTCTATCTTTCAACTACTCAAGACCCAAGTGACGGTTACAAGCTCCATGGTGAAAGGTAATATGAGTAAGTTTTGAGTCAGAATAGTTCACTCTAATCCGGAGGAGAGTTCTTGTTTGAACGCATGTGTACTTGTGAGGAGTAAAAGCATTGTAGCAACTCCTGATCCATCACTGAGTCTATCTTTGCTCAGGGATGAGCAAAAGGTAAGCTTGGGGGAGTTTGTTGACGGTAGTTAAGTATCATTTTTATACCGTCAACGCAGCAAGAGAAAGGACTAATATGAGTTCACCTCTTAGATATAGGGGTTACACTGATAGAATTCTACGAGTTTTGGTGATTGTCTATTTCTGCAGGGGGTTATCAAGAAAGAACATAATGAAGGCCCACATGTCGGGATTACATAGAGATAAAGACCGAACGGGTAAAATTGTATACTCTAGATGACTCCAGAAGGCGACACCTGAAGCCGGGGGCCCACCTGTCATTGACCAGAGGCGGCCGCCCCTGGCCAAGAGTCGGCCGCCCCTCAACCTCAACCAATGAGGTTGAGTCTCGCGGATCCCTGTTCCACCGCCTTTGAGGATGAATAATAATCGTCCATTTAGGTCGGTTTGATCCGAGGGCTGTGGTGCATCCTAGAGGGCTATATATTCAGAGCCCCTGACCCTGGGTGAAACCCTAATTCATTCTCCATTCATTCATCTGAGAGAATTCAGAAGAGCCATAGCCTCCATCTCAATTAGAGCTCCATAGTTTAGTAGCATAGCTACATAGGAATAGATCTAGAGGGAATCAAGCCTAGCTTGGAGTCCGGATCTGTCGGAGTTCTTGGTAATTCCCCTCTACATTCTTGTAATATTCATCATTGTTCGTGATACTATGAGTAGTACTTTATTCTATTCTATTATATCAGAATTGACTTTGCTCTATTTGATTATGTTCTCAATTATATCGTTCTTAGTCTATTTTGATTATATGTTTAGCATAGTTGGACTAGAATTATGTTTATGCATAGGATCGTATAGCGCTTGCTCATTAGGCCAATGGGTGAGTGATAGATATTGTGTAGGCATGGTGCCTGGACCGTATTTATCTGCGATTGCACCCTATATTCCGGATCGTGAGGTAGATCGCGGGAGTGACAGTCCTGTTGAGTCCTTTGTAGCCCTTCTCCCGAGTATAGGTCTAGCAGAACAACCCTATTACATTGAAGTCATTGCTATATCTCTAGTCTTCTCTGGTAATATCACTATGCATAGATGTGACCTTTTCCCGCCATGATTGCTAGATGTTCTTGCACTAATCATTGTATGCTTTGACTTTATAGTTAGAATAATGTAGGATTATACCCTAAATCGTCCTAGTCCATGCTAGTGTTATAAGCTTAGAGTGCTAAGTTGAGATGGTTATTAATTACTATCATTTTATGTGGCTAAATACTCTCATTTATCTTATGTCAATTATCATTCATTCCTATATTTTATGTGACACTTACCCTGTATGAGATGATCGATACAGACAAGGTTAAACTCTCCATTGTTGCATGTGCATTGCTCATCACTCATTATCCAGTGCATTCCCTTCCCAGTGGTAAAATTATAAATAACGATACCCGGATTACTCCTGGTTAAAATGCTACGATGATATATTCTGTGCGCTTGCGGAACCCTCCTTATTTTAGTTGCACTTAATAGACATCAACACGCGTCCGGGCGTGTGGCGGCGCGGTGAGGGAGCTCTGTAGCGGAACCGACCAACTAATTTAATTACGAAGCACTAATCAAGGTGACGTGGCAACTCAATTAGGACTTAGTAACCAAACCAGCCCTGTAGTCCATGAAATCTCGAAGGATTTCAAACCACTCTACAAGCAAACCTGAATCCACAGTTCAGCAGTTCCCATTCACCTGTTTTATTTACATTTCGCACATAGGATTATTACAATCCAAATCAAAATAAGAGCGGAAGAAAACACTTTTTATAATACACACTCACACCTATACTTTTAAATACAGTGCCAGCTCAGGGTCGACTCCATCAACAGCAGGTAGATGAGGTATAAGAGTTGACTTTGCCTTAAGTCTAGTCCTCCCGTAGTGGGATATAAGTCCACCGTGTCGCCACGGCAGTAGATATGATTTTCTAAAGCATTAAACCAATTTCTGGAAAATCATTTACTAATCCGGATAAGACAAGCATATTGCAACTAGGACCCTGAACTTCTCAGGAATTAACCGGGCCCTGAACTGTAACTTGCTGTGCCTGGCGCATTTGCAGGAAAGACCCTGGACTTTACCCAATTCTAAAAGTGAGGTCCTTCCCGGAGGAAGAACAGAGGGGGTCGCCGGAGCTCGCGGCTCCGGCCGTCGAGGGCTCCCCTGCGGCCACGGGGTCACGGCGGAGCATGCTGGAGCCCCTGCGCACAGGCCGGAGCACCCCGAACGGCGCGAGGAGACCCGTGGCGGCCCGGCCACGCTGGCCGGCGGCCCGGTCGCCCGGCGCTCTCGGCGGCGGTGGCTTCCGGCGGCTCGCCGATGGCTGTAGTGGAGCGGGAGAGTGTCGCGGCCTCGTCGTGGACTCACTGGCGCCCTCGGCCTAGCCCGTGGCTGCCCGAGTGGCGGTGTCCACGTGCGCCGGCGGCCCCCCGTCGGCAGGGCTCCGATGGCGGCGCCCGGCGGTGGCGGCCGCGGGCCGCGAAGGTGCGCATGGAAGGCGGCGCAGGCTGGTGAACACGACGGCGTAGGCGGATTGCGATGACGAAGAAGACAATGGCGCAGTGAAGGAGGCGCACGGCGGCATCCTTGCCGACCGGCGATGGAGAAGAAGGCCAAATCGATCCTCCTCCCGGCGATGGTTTCGGATGCTGTTGGTGGGAGGAGGTGGCGCTAGCGGAGGCGAAGCTCGTGCACTGCTTTGGTCGGGGCAAGGCGCGGCGGCTAGCTATGGTGCTGTCTGAGCCCTCCGTGGTGGCTGCCATGGCGGCATGCGGCGCCGGTTGCGGGAAGAAGAGAAGCGAGGGAGAGAGAGAAGGAGTGGAGAGTGAGGGGACATGACGATGGAGGCGTCCACCCTGCCTTCAAGGTGCCTGGCCGGGCAGGATGGGCGGAACGCGTGGAGGACACGCGGCAGCCGAGGTCTGCCGTGGCCGGCCCGATATTTTCCTCTTTGACGATTTTCCTGACGGCCATTGACTGACCGACACAGGAATCCTATTTTCATCACACGACATACAATCTTTCTTACCCTATATCTCCTAAACTAAACAGAATTAGAATAAACTTTCTACATGAAAGTTACTCCTCTTGAAGAGTAGATTATTTCATCTCAAAGGAGTTTGTCGATTCCTACTATATTTGGAGATATAAAATTCCCAATGAAAATACCTCTAAAATTCTCTAAAATAGAAAAACAACCCCCAAATCAGTCTTTTTTCTGCCATTTTGGAAATCTTGCGCTCATTTTCATGAAAAGTGAGTATTGAGACTTTTGATCCTTATAAAATTCTGCACCGAAAAGGTTTAGGGCGCATTGCCATGCAAAGCTTCTATCTAGCTCTTTTGAAACGGTCAAAGCAGACACTTTTATAGGCCTAACATGATTACCACATGTAGGAGCAAGATTAACCAAAGTTGTTAACATAACCCTAGGTTCATTTGGTGTCCTAATCATGTCTAGATTATTTTAGTGGTCAATCATCAAACACTTGTATTACTCTATCATAAACACATGCGCTTCGTGCAAAATCAAGCATCGGGGTGAAATGCATGTCAAGTCCGTGATGCACGCAAATGATATGATTATGCGGGTGATGTGCGAGCTAAATCATGATTAACATCCTGGATGTTACAGCCTAACCCTTAAAAGAAATCTCATCCCGAGATTTGGTGGAAGTAGATTAATTTTTGGAAAATGATATCTCACATAACGAACTCTCATGCATTACCACTGCCATTACGTTTATCCAGACACTTCAGATTACTTGTCACAGCCAAGTGACTCAGTTTCAGCTTACATGACCTCAATGCCTAATATCCAATGCATCTCCGGGTATGACCTGCCGGCTCCGATGTCGTGTTCCAGAGACATGATACTGTTTCATCAAAGATAAGCCACTTTGTTCCAGAGACATTGGAGATCCGACAATGTCACATTCCGCTCAAGAAACATACCAAACATTGGTAACCTCGATGGAATCCAAATTATCACATCAACTGATCCACTCTTTGCACAATACTGAACATTCGGTGCAAATGGTGGATACGGAGTTTCATTGGCAAGAATTGCCAAATGAAATAAAGTCATCTATTCTTCAGCTCTGACTCGTCGGTTAATCCATACTTACTCTCTAGCGAGAATCTTCAAGCATAACTTGTATCCGACATGCCCTCTACTCTGATGATGCTACCATTACTATGTCAATCTTAAGTATGAAGATGACAAGGAATAGTATGATAAGCCCGCACATAGAACCCGAGACTAGATACCAATAGGGTAGATCATCATACAACATGACCAATCAACTACCCAACTAGAAAAGGTCGAGGGTTACTTGAGAGGAAATCGCTATTCGCATCATCAAATACATCAAAAGGTGCTTCAAAAATCCATAGTGTTTACCACTAGGAAGCGAGTATAGAGTTCCACAAAATGGAAACCATGTGACTCTCTTCCGAGGTGGCAATATAGGACTTTGTCCACACAAATTCAATATTGGCGCAACCCTTCATAGGAACACTCGGCTATTTAAAATGCCAATATAAATCATTTGTATCAAGAATATTTAACTCCTACATGTAGAAATCAAAATTCCTAGGTCAAAGATATCCAAATCTTCTCATGTAGAAGTCAAAGTTCTTAGGTAAAGGACTCCTTATCTTGGCAGAAAACCGCCAAACTTTTCCTTTCTGTAAGCAGGTCCGACAAGCAAGGTGGATCCTGTAGCAAACATCTACAAGTACCCCTTTCTTGCATAGGACACGTGCTATTGGGTTAGGGTACACTACCTTGGATATACCGAAAGTACTTTTCCAACCATACCCGTGTCGAACCTTACTCTGAACCAAAATTCATATCCCGACAATGCTTGGACGACACGTAAGGCGCATAATTATGAATCCAAGGTCGTATCAATTCACTTATGCTTTGCATACCCAATGCATGACGGATTCGGGCGTACTGACTACCTGATCCTCATTCAGGTGCAAATCCACTAGTACTACAAACATCCAATTCTGCGCAGGAACTTCATCTTATCAGCAAGACATGCTAGCTCCTAGCAGATGGATGGGTTGATAGTTGAACACCACAAGAGGGATGCCAAAAACATGGCAACTGTCAACTATCTTCGCGATTCTGGCTCAATAAATACCTTGGTCCGATGAATCTCATCCATCGATTCCCATAAGGTAAGAGTACCTTATAGGACATTAGATGGCCTAACCCCCTTAAAAGAATTCCACTTCTCGGTACGGGGTACCAGGGAGTAGAGATTTATTTCGTTAATTGGGTAAAATCTTGTATCCAATTTAACTCATGCTTACTGTTCCAACTACTCGATGCTTGTGTCGGCGGGAGTGATCCCAAAGATAGGCAAAAGAATCGCTAGACACAATCAAGAGTTCAACCAATACTACCGTACTTTGCTCTCAAAGCTCTCAGCATTGGACGCGTAGTTGATCATCTTACGAATGATCGCCAAAAGCTAACATTTCGTCTTGATGAACGGCAGACCTATTATAAAATGTAACAGCTACTGGATAGATAATTTTGACTCAATGATTAGTGAAACTGGCTTCATGTTATCCTCTATTCGATAGATTGCTCCACTATGGCCATTTCCAAAATACGTGAGTCGATCGCAAACATGTGGTTAGTTAGCTGTCTATGCCCGGGCTGGAAAATAACCTCTCACAACCGCACCGATAAGTTGCCTTTCAGCATTAAAAGCTTCACAATGGTCGCAATTAACACCGACATAGGCAATATTCATGAAGGATAAGAGGAACAAACAAACACTAAGGAAGTAAAGACCTTACTTAGCTTGAGGTTTGTCCGAACTCATCCAACACGAACAAGGTATCCCTACAAGTACCACAAGGAAAGGGACACGCGTTAAACACGAGATAGTACAATTCTATGGGAAACTCTCGATTGAGTCCCCGTGTTGCTATCTTTCGTGGTCTATCAAAGAATAGTTAGCGGTTTGCTCAAATCGAGCCACCTTTCGTCACACTACAAGTGAGAAAACCTCATTGAGTACATACCATCGTTGACTAGATGACGAAGGATTATAAAAATTCTAAGTAGGGTCACGTGAATTAGCACATCGAGGTAATCCCTATAATGGGTCAGGATCAACAACTGAGATACCAACGCGTGCCGAGCAGCACTACATGTGTGTGCACCCACAGGTGCTCTCGGTTTCATCGCGGCACCTTCAGTTATTAGTCATGACACCACTACAGGTTTTCCCTTCGCGATGCAAGTTCACATAATAGGACAGGTTATTGCACGAACATGCATTACGTGCAAGCCAATAGCGAAGTATACCAGGATACTCGCAGTGTCGTAGGATAACAAGGAAGGGAAAACTGGATATAGGTTCAACATATTGCATACTCGGGTACGTCTCATACCTAACGTATCAACTTTCTCTGGCACAAGGCTGGGCCAGGAGAAATTAGTGTAATCAGGGGTAATTCTCCCCAAAACTGAAGTTAGTCTCTAACGCATCAACTAGTGGGAGTAATGGTTGACATATTCCCACGCAAAGTTAGACTACCAACAATGTCATGATCTTTATTCGAGTCAAACTAGGAAAAGCTCCCATATCGTCTATCCAATAACCCTTGCAAGAAGATATACGAAACAACCATAGCAGTGGTTGACATACTACACCATCTTCCCGCTGCGCACTCTGATAAAACGCCCCAAAGAGGTAGGCGCATTAAACACGTACAATCGCAGGACGATTAGCGCGACACTTCCTATAGGAGAAAGAGTGACGAAGTGATCACATCGAGTGGGTGTGAGATTATCCGACTCGCATTAGCACAACTATGTTCTCGAGGACCGTCTAACTAGAAAGGTGCTAATAATATCCAAGCAAGCGTGTACTATACATACTTAGGCTCTATCATCATGAAGAACTGGCGAGGGACAATCCATTGTCACAACATCAATGGTAAATCTCACTAGTTGACCCAATGTTAGTAAGCTTCGGATAACTCTATTTTTGAGATGTTGCGGATTGCATTGATAGGATAGGAATAAGCGACTATCCAAAAAGAGTCGCACAATGGAAACTTGAGACTGACGTACTAAGATATTGGTCGCGATCAAGAGCTACAATACCAGCATGGTTCCTAGTATACACATCCATGTGCCATGGTTCACATGGTGGCTCTAGGTTCCCGTGCGGCACTATAACAGCTTAAATCGAGATGGTGCTACTAATTGGTGGATGATAAGATAACCCTTCGAATAAATCAGGACATAAATAGACATCTTGTGCAACTGAGCATGCACAAGATAAGATCAGGGCATTTTAAGAATTTGGAAGTTCAAGGATAGCTTGGAGTATCACTAAATGAACACAACAAATATCACGTATGTTATCAACTATACTTGCTTAAGAAGAATTGGCCTAGACGCGTGACACTGAGATATCAACTTCGACGTGTCATCATCGAACGGGAAGGTATGAATCAAATTTTTGCAAGAATGAGATCGAGTTAACATTAAAATGACATTGACATTTCAAACCCAAAACGCTAGCGGACTAACATACTTGTTCCAACCTACTACTTGGGATAGGTACTCTACACTGACTAAGCTTGTCATGACAACAAGTTCCGATTGGTACAATAACAGTGGACCAAGCTATCTAGGATCACACGTCGTTACTTATGTCAATCAAGGAAGCGCTAAACCCACGAGAGGCTTAGCCTTAAGACTACTCTACTTAAACATGGTCCATGTCTCCCGTACCCACTGCATTCCTAGCATCAATATCATCGAAGTTGGGCACAACTTGAGCACCTTCAGGATCAGCTGCTCCAGAAGGTTTATGGGGATGTTGGTTGTAAATCCATTGGATCTCTGCATTGAGAGCAGCATTCTTGGTCACCAGCACATTCACACATTATCTCAGGCGATATTCTTCGTCCAGGCTGCATTCTGTTGATGCACAATGGTACCATGGCCTGTTGCCTCGGACCAAGTAGGGCAAGCAGATCCAAAAACTGACTTTGCGCCACAAAGACTTCAGGCATGGCAACACTCTTTCGCTGCCTAGCCTGTCCCTTGGAAAGTGTCATTTGTGGAAGCAATATAGTTACCCTCTTTTCATTATATCTGGGTACGTTCTACGCTTACTGGTACTCAGTGGTGACATATACAGACTCATGATTATGAGACTCCAATGCACTCTCTAAACAAGAGTAGCTCTTCATCATGGCAACCATTGCACTGCTAGCAAAATCGTTGCTATTCTCAGACTCATCGGTACCACCAACAAGTGCAATTTCACTAATCTGGCGCCACACGACATAGTGTGGGTCGCCCTTAGGAAACACACCTGCAGCGGCATGAGCAAACCCATCCGGTCATCTCTGACGCAAATCCCTCAGGGCCTTGCAAGCAACTATATTTGCACCTTCCTGAGGGTTCCTGCCTCAAGCGACAAAGCGGCGGTCACACCAATGTGACGCATCTTCACTCTTGGCGGGATTCAAAGTTTCGACAGAGAATAAACTCAGACGTTGACTTTCCAATTCCTTGTTCCACTGATAGCGAGGCTCTTTACCCGTAGTATAACCCACCAAGTGCAGATCTTGCCATAAAAGAGACGACATTCCAAAAATCCTTCAGAAACTTCTTGGCACCACGTGGCTTATGGGTGACAAGTTGTAGTCGCCAAGCTTGTGCCTTGGTTGACTTGATTTTGATGCGCTTCATTCGTGCCATCTGTAGAACCGGTGTACCACTCTCATGAGACGAAGGTTTTGTTGGTCGATTTTTATTGAAAAGAGAAGTATTCATTTATAAGGAGAGAAATAGTGTCTTTCCCATCACCCCATGAGATGATCATATGACATGCTGCATGTACGTTCCGTACATCCTCACCAACCTAGAAAACGATAGATTCTAGCGTTTTAAGCGGTGGCATACATACGACATCTATACGGCTCTCAGAAAGCGGAAACTAGTCGAACTACACAAACTTGCGTGGTTAGTGTACCTGCAGAAGATTCCATTTCAGCCCGAAATCCCATATGAATGCAGGCGACGTAAAAACTCGGCACCTTAAGAATAAGGTCAAAACTTCGAATACAAACAACTCCTATTCAACACCCTCCTCCACACAGGCATATCCCCGATATCCCTGCATGTAGGTGCACGCTACCCGAATCATCGTCAGAAGACAACATCCCACACATGGGACACTTTCATATAAACATGTGTGAAACATGTGAATAATCCGGTGTCATATAAGCAATCTCCTAGATCGGCAGTGTATCCGATCATGCTCTCACAACTCACACTTACCTTGGGCGTTGAACCGACTTACCAGAGCGTAGAGGAGTATGAAACCAAACATAACCATTCAAGTGAATGGCCCCCATACATATCCGTCGTGTATGATCGTGACAAAAAAAAATATGATGCAATACCCATAGTTAGCCTGTTAGATAGCCACCTAGTAGTCCATAACTGGGCATATAGGATACGACCACTGGCACACTTTAGTTTGAACACATAGGTTTTTCAACACCTATATAACTATAAGTTGACAAATAGTTTTGTGAAACCAAATTATTTTGTTTTGAAACACCCAAGTGAATGTGTCGGTGTTTCGTACCCCGGGGGGTATAACACCAACGAGTAAATTTCTATGCGTGCTCCCTAATCCGGATGGTAATGCAAGAAGGACACAAGTGTTTATCCTGGTTCAGGCAAAGAATGCCCTACGTCCAGCAGAGGGGAGAGATTTGTATTATCTTGCACCGGGGTGCTTGTACAGGGGTGACTACAAGCGGGACTTAGCCATGAATGAGTGTGTGAAGGTGTCAAAACCTGCCCTAGGCTAGGTCCTGGCTTCCCCTTTTATAGGCCAAGAGGAGGCTCAGGAGTACAGAGTAGATAGGGCTATCGTATGCGTGACGTCGAGGTATGGGCGTCACGTCGAGTCGTCGAGACTGTGGACGCTCCCTTTGGTCCGGTTCGAGCCTGTAGCAGCGTGGGCAATGATGGCCTGCTCGTCCTTCTCGGTCGTGGGCTGACGTAGTCGAGGTATGGTGCCGGCGTAGACGAGCACGTGCGCCCGGGAACCCTGCGGTATGGTCGTCGAGGTGGGAAAGACAGGACACTGCGCACCCCATGCTCAGGTCGCGTCCGTCATCACTCCTCGAGTGGTTAATGTCTGTTTCGAGGGGTGGATGGTCTGAACGACGGGACTGAGCAGCGGGTTTGGTGGTGCGCAGCGTTGACAATCGCGTTCCAAGGGGGTGTCATACACGGCATAGTGTTCGGCGTGGTGTAATAGTGATGCCTGTCATGCTCGAATCCCGGGTGTGGGCGGTGGAATAGGAGAAGTGACCGGCGTACTTCTCACTATTTCACGCACTGTAGCCATGGGGTTAGGCGGAGCAGGCGTGCTTCTCACTATTTCTCGCACTGTAGCCATGGGGTTAGGCGGAGCAGGCGTGCTTCTCACTATTTCTCGCACTGTAGCCATGTGCGTGCCTTGGATAGGCAATTATTGCAGGCGGACTCGAGCGGGCGCTCGCTCGAGCGGTCTCCGTCTCTCTTTCGAGCGGTCGCTCACTCGAGCAGTTACCGTCTCGAGCAGTTACTCGCTCGAGCGGTTTCCGTAATGTTTTCTCGAGCGGGCGACCGGCTACTGCTCGAGTCGGCGGACTTTGCGGCTTTGTGGCTTTGTGGGCCTGATCGTGGGCCGGCCTAGCTCGAGGGAGATTGGGGGTTTCTTCCGGTCGGTTAGCTTTTGGGATTTTTAGAGAGGGATGAGGCCGATTTGCTCATCTCTAATTCACCCAATTTAGGACCCCTAATCTAGGTATCCGACAAGAGCCCCCGAGCCCTTGCTTGATTGTGAAAAACTTCAAGCAAGGGATCATGAAGTGGAGTTGAAGTACCTAGACTTAGGGTCACGTTGTCTCGAGGAGCTATTTCGTCCTTTCTCCGTGGGGCGCGCGAAGCGTCCCCCGGGGTAGCTCTTCGAGGCCCCGAGGAATGAGGCATTCCTCCGGGGGCTTTGAGATGAACGGTTTTGAGTAAGAGTACTATTAACCGGAGTTGTAGCAGCTCGAGACAGAGATTCAATTACTCTTCGAGCCCCCGAGCACCTCCCGCTTCCCGTCGATGGGGGCCGTTTAGGTGACTCGAGCCCCGGGCCTCGAATGGCGGGGCCGGAGTCGTGATCCGCTTCCGCCGGATCTCTTGGATCGATCCAAGTGGTGAGAGGTCCGACACTACTCGCGACCGAGCGAGCGCCACATCTCTCTGTGAGCTGATGGCGGGTAATCCAAGTGAGAGCTCGCCTCCTTTCGAGGGGAGACGGCTTCGTGGCCCGGGGGCGCTCTCATTAGAGCCGGGCGCTTAGTTTCCGTGAGGACCGGCCCCGTTCGAGGGGACCGGCGGCTCGAGTGCCTCCCGTCGACGGGATCTCTTGGATACCTAGTGCCCCGCCTTGGACACGCCACCTGGGTTCGAGGGTTCGTTCTCGTGCGGAACCTTTCGAGGGTTCCTTCCCATAGGCGCCCCTAACTCGGGTGCTCGAGGGCGGCCGTCGAACCCGTCCGTGGGTCAGCCTCCGCTCCTCGAGACTTACTTGTGGGACCGGGGTCCCTGGTTTTCTTACCGTGTAAGGAACCGTCTATCGAGACGTCCCGTCACTGCGCCTGCTCGAGGCGCATCCGTCCGTTGTAAGCGGCGCGCCTTTTTAGGCGGAAACCGGCGCATCATGATGATCGTGGCTTGGCGACGGTTCCGCTCCGTCTCGCGACGCGTGCGCCCTGTAAGTGGAGGTAGGTGGCGGTTTGTCAGGGCAATAAATGCGGTTACCGTTTTTTAGCCGAGTCCGCCGGGGGCGCGCGGTCGTTGGACGGTGTAATCTGGGCCGTCAGATGCGATTCACGCGGATCGGCTTGAGCTCTATAAATTGGGAGGAGTGGGCTCCCGGTTCTTCTTCCCCGCATTCTTGCTCTTCTTGCCACTCACGCCGCCAGTTGCACTCTTGCCCTTCTTGCCGCTCACGCCGTAAGTAGATCCAATCCGCCGCTGTCATCATCCGCAACCGCCGCCGCCGCTGCCCGCGACCGCCAGCGCCGCTCTAGCCCACGTCCGTGCCTGCTTTCTGCGCCATCGTTCCCCGCGCCACCGTTCCTCGTGCTCTGCCGCCGTCGTTGCTCCACCGTCCCGCTCCCGTCGCCGGTATGAGGAGGTCGGGCCAGAAGACGGGCGTAGCTCGGTCGTGGTGCCGGTGGAAAAGGCAAGGGCAAGGGCGGGGGAGCCGCCAAGCCTCCCACGCCGGTGGTGATGGAGGAGGCGCTTCCGTGGCCTCGGTCCACGGTGACCGAGGCGATGCTGATCAACCTGGTTAATGGCGGATTGCTTCCGCCCAATCCGGCGGAGGGGACACCGGAGTGGCGGGTGCCGGACGACGACCACTTCGAGCCCAATCCCCCGCCGGGCTACATCCTGAGTTTCATCAAGTTCCACCGGCGGGGACTTGGTGCGCGGCCGAGCCGCTTCATGCGGGCGCTCCCCCACCATTTCGGGGTTGAGCTCCAGCATTTCAACCCCAACTCCATCTCGCATGCGGCTGCTTACACCGCCGTGTGTGAGGGGTATCTGGGTATGGCGCCGCAGTGGGACCTGTTCACCCACATCTTTAAGGCGACGCTCTTCACCAAAGCGGTGAAAGACAAGGAGGCCGCCGACGACGACGGTGATGCCGGTGACGAGGAGGAGGAAGAGGAGAACGAGGAGGAAGAGGAGAAGAAGAAGAAGAAACTGAAGGTCCGCCGCTACGTTCGAGCGGGTTCCTGCTCGATCGGGCCGAAGAGGAAGGAGTGCCGCTATCCGCGCGTGGGCGTCGAACAACGCCGGCCGGGACGGGAGTGGTTCTACCTCCGCAACGAGGGGCCTCTTCCCCGGAGTACACCGGCGCCGTGCTAACCGCGCCCGGTTTCAACTAGATGCACGGCCAGCCGCAGGCGCGTCAGCCCCGCATGGACTCCCTGCTCAACGCTATTTCGAGCCTCCGCAACCGGAGGTCCGGCAACCTCTTCTTCAACATCGCGCACGTCGTTGCCGAGTTCCACAGCCGTCGGGTGCTCCCGCTCGCCGAGCGCCCGCTACGGCTCGACCCGGATGACGGAGGACGCCGATCCCGCAGTGCTCGCGGCCAGCCAGATGTCGGACGCGCCCTCCCCGGCCGCCACAATCGTGGCTCGGGTGCGCGACGCGATTGACGGCGGAGGAACTTCGGCGAGACCCAAGTCGGCCTCTTCCGCATGCGTCCGGCCTTCAACCTGCTGGGCTTTATGAGTTTTTTCGAGATCCTCTTTCGTCGTTTCTTTTACTCGAGCGATCCTTATCGAGGCCTGTTCTCTTTTTTTTTCAGAATATCAATGACCACGCGGAGTCGAGGCCCCCGGTGAAGGAGGACGCGCCCGACCGCGAGGTAAGACGCCTGAGGGGCGAACGAGAACATGCTGCCGTGCTCTCGAAAAGGGAAGAGAGAGCAAAGAAAGCTCATGACTTAGAGGAGACTCAGAAGCGTAAGGCTAGGCGCCGCCGGGCACGTGAAATCCGTCTGGCGGCGGACCCGACCGACTGGAGCTCTAGTCTCGAGTCGACCGACGAGGACGAGGGCGATGATGATGGGGAAGACGACGAGGCGACCGACAGCGATGGCGCCACCGCCACTCGAGCCCTGACGCCTCCTCGCTCTCGCGTGCAGGAGCTATCTTTGGCGCCAGGCCTTCTGCGCGACGACTCGTCGCTGGTTCAGGCTGGCCAGCAGGAGGAGTCATCGAGCCGCGGTGCTCGAACGCCGTCGCCGGCCCAGGCAAGGCAGCGGGGGGGGGGGGGCGTCTCAATGCTCCGGCCCACCGCGCTCGCTCGCGTCGCCGGCTCCAGCGAGGCGGCGGGAGGAGTCGCCCCGCCGCTCTAGCCATGGCGGCAGCGGGCGCCATCTCCGACGCGGCGGGACTCTTCCTCCCGCCACCATTCTTCTTCAACGGCGCGCACACCCGGCAGCATGAGGCTGCAAATGTGCGTACTTCAACTTTGCGCGGCCGGCGAGCCCGCCGGGCTCCTTCCAAGCCGACCGCCGGCCGAGCGGACCTCGACCCGCAGACCTGGATCCCGTAAGGGACGCCGTGTCCGACCCGGCCAAGGAGTCGGCCAGGGCAGGGGCGGCCGCCAGGGTGTCAGAGCCCCCGAGCGGCTCGAGCGGTGGGCTCGAGGCCCCCAAGTCCTCGAGGGACTCGAGGGGGGCGCCTGAGGCTCGGAAGCCCCCGAGCGCTTTGAGCAAGCCGGATGGCTCGAGCTGCGCTACTTCGACCGCAGGGTAAGTCTTCTGGTCGACCTATCCCTTATTGCACTCTTTTGTTCGCGTATGAGTGCTTTGTCATAGTGAATTTTTGTTTTTCTCTTTCTTCCAGGACTAAGCGCCCCCTGCAGACGTTACCGTCCCTCCCCTCATGCTGCCTACTAAGAGGTTGAGGACCACAGGAGGGTCGAGCGGCACCCCGTCGATGCCAGGTGGAGTGATCCTTCCTCCTTCCACTCCAGTTTGGTTAGAGCGGGCCAAGGATGCACTTAGGCGTGGCAAGCTGATGGCAGCTGCGTCCCGTGCAGGTGCCGGGGCCGTGACCAAGGCTACGGGGGAGGAGGACACCACCACCACCACGGCCTCGACCGCCCTCCCGCTCGAGACCCCGTCGTCGTCAGGCGCGCTGGGCGACGCGACGGTGGGTGACAAAGGGGCGACGGCGCCAGAGCCGGCGACCTCTATTCCGGCGACGGGGGCCGGATCGGAGCAGCAGCCCATCGTGCTCGAAGACGAGAGTCCGAGCTCGGGCGCCAGGTCCTCCTGGCCTATCGGCCTGCGCCAGCTCGAGGTGGAGCGCAGGGAGAAGGAGGAGGAGGAGACGCCGGCAGCCGCCGATCGGCCGGTGGGGGACGTGGAGATGCAGGAGGCGGGAATGGCGCCTGAGCCTCAGCCGAGCCGGGCCCCAACCCTTCCTCGGGATATGGAGGTCGACGCCTCTGCTGGGCCATGGGTCGAGGAGGAGGAGGCCCAAGCTACCGCTCGAGAGGGGGCGCCTGAGGAGCACCCCGCCGCCACGCAAGAGGAGGAGAAGGCGGAGGAGCCGGTGGAGCAGCAGGCGGAACCGGTGGAGTAGCGGCCCCCCGTCACGGGTGGCGATGAGCGCCAGGACGCTGAGCGAGAGCTCCGTCTGGTGCCGTGCCAGGTGCCGCCGCAGCCTCTGCAGCCGTTGGGGGCCCTGGTACCCCACCTCGTGCCCCACTCGGAAACGGGCGAGGTGAGGTTCGAGGCCATGACCGACGCCGACCAGTGGGAGGAGGCCCAAAGGAAGCTGACGGCGGCTGCCATCGTCGACAGCCACATGCGGTCGGTCGGCTTTGGGCCCACTGTGCCCACTGACGTCTCTATCGAGGAGCGGAGGCGGATCGAGGCGCGGGCGCTCGCCCAAGAGGCGTCCTCCTCCTGGAGCCAGCCGCAACGCCCACCTACCCTGGCCGAGCGGGTGGTGGTAGCGGATGTTGACCTGGAGGCGGTGAGGAGACTCCACTCCTCCGCCAACAAGGAGATGCGGGAGGAGTTCCCTCTTTGGGAGAGGCCGCCGCTGGTGCTCTCCGACCCTCTCGACCACGAGGCTCCTCCGATCGTGATGAACGATCAGAAGGAGCTTGAGGTGCACGTGGAGGCCGAGGAGCGTCGGCAATGGCTCGAGAGCGCCTTGAAGACTGCTTTGTCGCTCGTCTCGGAGGACATGCGCCGACTTCTTTCTGTGAGTGCCCTCGAGTTTGGTTGCTTGCCCTTTTGGTCTATCGCGTTTTATGTTCTAACATTTCCCCTTCGAGTTTCAGACGACACAGAGCCGCTCCTATGCCAAATCCGTGCCACGCAAGAGAGCGAGCACGAGATCCGGCGGTACGTGCGGATGGGGCAAGACGCTGAGGGCGAGCGGTACCGCTTTGCTCGGCTCCTTCGAGAGGCCAATGCTGCCCTGGACGCCGCCAAGGAAGGTGCCAAGAATGCTCAAGATGAGCTCGCTCGGGTGGCGCAGGAGGCCGAGGCAGCACAGCGGGAGGCGGGCGAGAAGCTTGCCCGAGCCGCGCAGGAGGCGGAGGCCGCTCGTCAGAAGTACGCGCAGCTGCACGAAGTCTTCGAGCAGCTCAAGAAGGACGCAGCTACGGCGCTGCAAGGTTATAAGGCCAAATGCCGGGACATGGAGCAGCTCCAGAAGGACAAGGCCAACGTCGAGGCATATACAAAGGAACTGCAGGCGGCGGTCACCCGGGAAACTGCCGAGAAGGAGGCCCTTGCCAGCGCGCTCGAGGCGGAGAAGGAGCGGGCGAGCGGTCTCCAGACGGAGGTGGTTAACTTCCGTCAGGTGGTAACGGACAAGGACCTCGCCATCCAGGGCGCCGGCAAGGCTTACGAGGAGCTGCGGACGGAAAAGCGCGACGTCGAGCGCGCCCTCCAGAGTAAGGAGACCGAGCTCGCGGGGCACTCGAGCGCGAGCAAGGGCTCTCGACCCGCCGTACCCGTAAGTAGTCCGAGCCCTCTAACCTTTTTTCCTACGCGGTTTTTGCGCATTGCTCGAGTATTTCATTTTCATCGTTCTTTCTCGTGTTTGGAGGCGGACTCGGTGGAAGCGCGTGAGACGCAAAGTCGGCTCATGCGGCCGGCCGACGGCGTGCTCTCCGCCCAAGGCCCACATCACCGGCGCCATCGACACCCTTAGCGCCAACTGGGGCTTCCCGCCGGTGGTGGATGTCGAGGGGCCGGACGCTGGCCAGAGCTACGCTAGCCGGGTCCGTGAGTTCGGCGCCTCTCTGCGGGGTCGTATCCAGGAGGCCCTCGTCTTCGCTGCGCGCCGGACGATGGCCATCTTCTACTCGGGGTTTAGCATCTCGAGGGAGGACGCCCGGGCCGGGATGGAGGCCGTTGCGAGCGGCTTCACCTACGCCAAGGGCGAGCAAGAAGGAGGGGCCAACCCCCGGATCGAGCAGCTCAAGGCCGAGGCTGAGGAGCCGGGCGCCCGTCTTGGAGATGATCTGCTGCGAGAAGTCCTCCCGCCTGACGTGGAGTAGTTTTTAGCCGGCCTGCGAGCCGAAATCTGGGCAAAAAGGCCCTTGTAAGAAAACAAGTATTTTGGCCATGGAAATGGCCCAAGTGGCCTTAAATCGTGATGCTCAGATGTTAATTATTGCTCTAGTTTTTCCCTTGTGCTCCATACTACTTTTCGCTTCCTGCCTTTATTTTTCTTTAACTAAGTGCTAGCATTGCGCTCGAACCACTTCGAGGGGAGATGAGTTGGGGTGCCGTAGCTCGGAAGCGTGGGAAGCCCTGTGCTCGATCGTCCCAACTCGAAGAGCTCGAGGTGACGCTGATGCTTAGCTTATGAAAAATTTCGAGGCGAGGAGGAGAAAGGTTGCATCGAGCGCCTTTTTTGGAAAAAACTAGGTGCGTTTTTTCGAGGACTCCAGGGGGGTCCCCCCCTGGTCTAGCCCCCGAGGGGGGCTTGGCTTTGTGAAAACAAAGTCGAGCCCACCTTGCATATGAACGAACAAAAAGTAGGAAACTGGTTCGCAGGATTTTTATTCATTCATACTAGCGGTACATTTGGAACGAGAAAAATGTACAAGGCATCGAGGCCTAGGGGAAAAAGCGACGTAGCTGTTCGATGTTCCACGCGTTGGTGAGGGTCGAGCCGTTCTCGTCGGCTAACTTGTACGTCCCCGGTTTCAGCACCTTGACCACGATGAACGGGCCTTCCCAAGGAGGAGTGAGCTTGTGGCGCCCCTTGTTATCTTGGCGTCGACGGAGCACGAGATCGCCGACCTTGAAATCCCTCTTGCGCACGTTCTTCTCGTGATATTGCCGCAGCCTTTGCTGGTAGCGTGCAGAGTGTAGGAGCACCGTGTCTCGAGCCTCTTCAGCCTGGTCGACGGCGTTAGCTAGTCTTTCCTCGTTAGTTTGCTCGTTGTAGGCCTTGAGTCGAGGGGACCCGTACTCGAGATCAGTGGGGAGGACGGCCTCAGACCCATAGACCAGAAGAACGGGGTGAACCCAAAGGGCTCGACTTTCGGTCGTTCGTAGACTCCACAGGACAGATGGGAGTTCAGCTACCCACTTCTTGCCGTGCTTGTTGAGGCGGTCGAAAATTCTTGGCTTTAGCCCCTGCAAAATCATGCCGTTGGCACGCTCGACTTGGCCATTAGTTCGAGGGTAGGCGACCGCCACCGCTTCACACGGATGTGGTACCGATCACGTAAGTCCAAGAACTTTTGCCTCGTGAACCGGGTGCCATTGTCAAGTAATGATGACGTTGGGGACTCCAAAGCGATGGACGATGTCGGTGAAGAACTCGACCGCTCGCTCCGAGCGGATGTTAGTGATGGGCTTGGCCTCGATCCACTTGGTGAACTTATCGATGGCCACGAGCAAGTGGGTGTAGCCTCCGTCGTCTTTTTGAGGGGTCCGACTCGATCGAGCCCCCGACCGCAAATGGCCACGTGAGGGGGATCATCTGGAGCGCGTGTGCTGGAAGATGCGTTTGCTTGGCGTAGAATTGGCATCCTTCACATGCTCGAACAAGCTTGATGGCGTCAGCGGTTGCAGTGGGCCAGTAGAAGCCTCGACGGAATGCGTTCCCGACAAGGGTTCTTGGCACAGCGTGGTGGCCACAAGCCCCCGAGTGCATGTCTCTGAGCAGTTTCCTGCCCTCTTCGATCGAGATACACCGTTGAAGTACACCGGTCGGGCTGCGGCGGTAGAGCTCTTTGTTGTCTCCGTAGATGACGTACGTTTTGGCTCGACGAGCTAGTCACCTCGCCTCCGTTCGATCCTCTGGCAACTCCCCTCGAATGAGATACTCGAGGAATGGTGCACGCCGCCGCCAGGTGGGCTCGTAACCTCGGTCGATTTCCATGACCGTGTGGCCCCGTCGAGGGGGTTCGGTCGTAGGAGCAGCTCATCGGCCGGTCCCGCCCACCCCCGAGTCCCACTTCACGGATGGCTCATGAAGATCTTTCGAGAAGACGTCTCGGGGGTAGCGGCGCCGAGATGAAGCGATTTTGGCCAGCTTCGTCCGCAGCCTCGTTGAAGCGCCTTGGGATGTGGTTGAGCTCGAGACCATGGAAGCCGGCTTCCAACTTGCGCACCTCATTGCAAAGACGCTTCCATCTTTTCATCATGGCAGCTTGAGGCTTTCATCACTTGATCGATAACGAGCTGCGAGTCGCCTCGAGCATCGAGGCGTCGGACCCCAAGCTCGATGGCAATGCGCAACCCGGTAACGAGCGCCTCATACTCTGCCATGTTGTTCGAGGCGGCCAAGTGGATGCGCACCACGTAACGCATGTGTACTCCGAGGGGTGAGATGAAGAGAAGGCCCGCGCCTGCTCCTGTCTTCATAAGTGACCCGTCGAAATACATGGTCCACAGCTCGGCCTGGATCTGGACTGGGGGGAGTTGGATGTCAGTCCATTCGGCGACGAAATCAGCCAGCACTTGAGACTTGATAGCTTTTCATGGGGCGTAAGTGATGGTCTCGCCCATGAGCTCGACTGATCACTTGGCGATTCGACCCACTACTTCCCGGTTTTGGATAATTTCACCAAGTGGGAATGATGACACTACCGTCACCGGGTGGCTTAGGAAATAGTGCTGGAGTTTTCGACGGGTGAGGACGATCGCGTAGAGCAGTTTCTGGATTTGAGGGTACCGAGTTTTGGCATCCGAGAGCACCTCACCGATGAAGTACACCGGCCGCTGGACGGGAGCGCGTGCCCCTCTTCCCGCTCTCGACCACTATGACCGTGCCGACCACCCGAGTGGTTGCGGCAACATAGAGGAGGAGGGATTCGGGCGGGTATGCCGTCTCGAGCCGGCCGAGGCGGCACGAGCACAGAGGAGATGTGAGCATGCTCTTCGCCTTTTGAGAGGGCCTCCTCTCGCTCGTGTGTCCATGCAAAGTGCTCGGATTTTCCGAGGAGCCGGTACGAGGCAAGGCTTTTTCTCCTGTGCGCGCAATGAACCGACCGAGTGCAGCTAAGCATCCAAGGATCTTTGCACCCCTTTCAGTCTCGAATCGGCCCCATTCTCATGATGGCCGCGACCTTCTCGGGATTGGCCTCGATGCCACGCTGGGAGACGATATACCCTAACAACATGCCTCGAGGCACACCAAAGACACACTTCTCGGGATTCAACTTGATGTTTTTAGCCCGGAGGCATCCAAACGTCAATTTGAGGTCCGCGACAAGGTTTTCTACTTTTCGAGTCTTGACAACGATGTCATCGACGTAGGCCTCGACGGTCTCTCCTATGTGTTTCTCGAAGACACGGAGCATGCACACCGATATGTTGCCCCGGCGTTTCAAGGCCGAAAGGCATTGTGACATAACAATACATGCCCATGGGGGTGATGAATGAAGTCGCGAGCTGGTCGGACTCCTTCATTTTGATTTGGTGGTAGCCGTAGTAGGCGTCGAGAAAGGAAAGTACTTCGCAACCCGTTGTGGAATCAATGATTTGATCTATTCGAGGTAAAAGAAATGGGACTTTGGGACATGCTTTATTTAAACTAGTGTAATCTACACACATCCTCATTTTTCCATTCTTTTTTTCTACCAACACGGGATTAGCTAACCACTCGGGATGATGTACCTCCTTGATGAATCCGGCTTTCGAGCTTCTCGACCTCCTCGCGGATGATCCCCGCGCTTCTCCTCGTCGAAGCGGCGCAGCGTTGCTTGACAGTCTCGAACCGGACGGATCTTCCAAGGCGTGCTCGCGACATCCCGGTATGCCGCATGTCCGAGGGACTCCACGCAAACATGCCGCCGCTTGCGCGGAGAAAGTCGACGAGCACCGCTCCTATGCGCCGTCGAGGAGGCGCCGATGACCAGCCGTCTCTCCCCGAGGAGCTTGGATCGAGCAGGATCTTCTTGGTGTCTTCAGCGGGCTCGAAGTTGCCGGCCTGTCGCTTGGGTGTTGGAGCAGAGGGCTCAGCCGCCATGTGATCGAGCATCATGGCTAGGTCCTCAGATGCTCCCATCACGTTCGTCAGTGATTCCCCGTACTCGACGCACTCCACGTCGCAATGGTAGGCGTGCTCGTACGTGGAGTTGACGGTGATGACTCCTTTTGGTCCCGGCATCTTGAGCTTGAGGTAGGCATAGTTGGGGATCGCCATGAACCGGGTGTAGCATGGCCTGCCCAGGATGGCGTGGTAGGTCCCCTCGAAACTGGGCACGTCGAAAGTTATGACCTCTCGACGGAAGTTCGAGCGTGTCCCAAAGACGACGGGGAGGTCAATGCGGCCGATCGTGAGCGCTTTCTTGCCAGGGACCACTCCGTGGAAGCCCCCGGCGCTCGGCTGGAGGTGAGCTCTTGTGAGGCCGAGCAGCAGTGAGGGTCTCCATGTAGATGATGTTGAGGCTGCTGCCTCCATCCATGAGAACTTTGGTGAAGCGGGCGTTGAGGATGATCGGGTCGACGACGAGAGGGTATGCGCGGATTGGTGACGTGCTCGGATGATCATCACGGTCGAACGTGATGGGAGCATCCGACCAGTCGAGGAATTGAGGCGTGGCGGGTTTCAAGGCGAAAACCTCCCTGCGCTCGGCCTTCCGCTCTCGGCGTGTCATCTGGGTGGTTGGGCCGCCGTAGATCATGTAGCACTCGGTGATGGGCGGATACCCATTGTCGTCATTGTCGTTGGCTTGATCGTTTCCACCCTTATCCTTCTTGTCGTCGTCCTTGTCGATCCCGAACCACTTGAAGTAGCCTCGAAGCATTCGACAGTCCTCGAGGTTGTGCTTGACCGGTTCCTTGTGGTACGGGCAGGGCTGCTTCAGCATCTTGTCGAAGACGGCCCCATCTGGAGGGGGTCTAGGCTTCTTGCGCTCGGCGGCGGCCACCTCGTCCTCCGCGACCACGCGCTTGCCTTGTTGGTTGCCCTTCTTCTTCTTCCCGTTCTTCTTCTGGGCCTTGCTCGAGCCCTCACCGCCTCCCGGGGACGGCGCGGGCTTGTTCCCAGCCCCACCAAAGAAGGCCCCCATGGCCTCGTCGCCGGCGGCGTAGTCGGCGACGACGTCCATGAGCTCGTTCACCGTCTTTGGGCGATTGCGCCCGAGCTCCCGCACGAGCTCTTTACAAGTGGTGCCCGAGACGAACGCCAGGATGACGTCGTGATCGGGGATGTGCAGTAGCTCAGTGCGCAGCTTGGAGAAACGTCGAGCAAAGTCTCTGAGGGACTCCGTGGCGTTTTGTTTATAGTTGCAGAGATCCCACGAGTTACCCGGTCGGATGTATGTGCCTTTGAAGTTCCCCTCGAAAATCTGGGACTGGGTCGGCCCAATCGTAGATCCGATTGGGGAAGCTTCTCGAGCCACCGTCGAGCGGTGTCGAGAGAAACAGAGGAGCCGCGTATGATCGCCTTATCCTCGAGCCCTCCCGCCCGGGCAGCCGCCCGGAAGTCGGCCAGCCGTAGCTCGGGCTTGGTCTCCCGTTGTACTTGACCACGCTCGTGGGGGTCGAAACGGGTTAGGTAACGGTGTGTTGCGGATTGCTCGACAAGACTCGAGGGCCCGGCGGCTCGGGAGCCTGCCGGTCCTCGTCGCTGTCGTAACGCCCCCCTCGATGGGCCTTGTAGCCACGGTCCTCGGCACCCGCAGCCTTGCGTCGCCGGTTGTCGTTGATGTCATGATGCGCACCATGAGGCGCGCGGTTGTCGAGGATGCGATCTCGAGCGGGGGCTCTACCACCTCGAGGGGGTGCCTCTTGGTGGACGGAACCCTCCCGCTCATGCTGTGGTTGCTCTGGGGCCGCCTCACGCTGTCTCGAGGCTGAGCTCTCGGCCTGCTGGACGGCCGCGACTTGGAGGAGCCCTTGGATCTCATCTCGTATCCGCAATGCATGCGGATTCGAGGGCGCCGGCATGTCCCGCAGTAGCATAGCTGCCGCAAGTACATTCTGGCTTGCTCGAGGGAAGTGGGCTGGCTCGGGTGGCGCTTCCGGTCGCCCGTCGTTGATGATGCGGTTGAGGACGTCTCGGGCCTTTCCTCGAGCGCCAAGAGGTCGAGGTGGAGGGAGCTGGCTTAGCTCAAGGGTCCTCTTGAGCAAGTCCATGTTCGCGCACTCCGCCTCCATCTTGGTCTCGATTTCCTGGATCTGGGCCCATTGAGCTGCTAGAGCGTCGTCTTCAGGTCGTTGATTATCTTGGGCTTGTGGTGGCGGCCCACGCGGCTCGATCACCTGCAGGGCTCCAGCTGCCGATGTCCCAACCGCCGACGTTACGTCTGCTAGGTTGGCTGTAGGGACGGCCACGGCGGCGCCATCTCTGGTCTCCTCATCCGACGGGACGTCGTCGTTGAGATGAAAACACTCGCGAGCCGGGTCATAGCACAATGAGTCCGAGTCATCGGAGTCTGGGTTAGCGATGGACGGCGTCCAGGGCCTCCCCGTGCTCTCTTCCTTGATCCAGCGGCGCATATCCCCGACCGTGTTGCGGCGTTGCGAGCCAGGTGCTCTGTCAAACCCGCGGTCTACTGACGCTGGCCATACAATCTCCAAGTCCATGGTGGCACGCAGGAGGGGGCCGGGGCTCTCCTCCCGCGGTCCCATGACTGACCGGATCTCATTGGCATACGTAATGGCGGCGTTGGTGAGCCCAAACGGGAACCTGTGACGGGCTCGGTAGAGCCCGTGCGGCAACAGGTTGGGCGACGTCGGCCGTGCGCCTGCTCGAAGTGCCACACCGGGCTCCCTTGGCGAGCGCATGGCGAACGTGAAGCCAGGGTCCACGTCAAGGACTCCCTGCCCAGGCACCACCCCCTGGCGCACACTTGGCACCCTGGCTGGGCGCATCGTGGCGTCTGACTGGGAAGGCTCACGAGCAGGGTGCTCAAGGCCCTGTGCCTGCTGACGGTGATGCTGATGCTGGTGGCGTCGGCAACGTGGTGGCGAGCCGTGGTGGCGCGGCCGGCGCGCGACCCCACCAGCGCGTGGGGGTGACGAGCGTCCCCCTCCTGGTTCACCGATCGAGAGTAGAGCCATGTCGTGGCCTGGGCCGAGCGACACGAACTCTAGACTCCCAAACCAGATCACCGTGGCGAACGGAAGCGAGGAAGCGGGTGATGCCATCCGGAAAATGGCGGGAATCGAGCGAAAAACACGCAGCACCCCTACCTGGCGCGCCAACTGTCGGTGTTTCGTACCCCGGGGGGTATAACACCAACGAGTAAATTTCTATGCGTGCTCCCTAATCCGGATGGTGATGCAAGAAGGACACAAGTGTTTATCCTGGTTCAGGCAAAGAATGCCCTACGTCCAGCAGAGGGGAGAGATTTGTATTATCTTGCACCGGGGTGCTTGTACAGGGGTGACTACAAGCGGGACTTAGCCGTGAATGAGTGTGTGAAGGTGTCAAAACCTGCCGTAGGCTAGGTCCTGGCTTCCCCTTTTATAGGCCAAGAGGAGGCTCAGGAGTACAGAGTAGATAGGGCTATCGTATGCGTGACGTTGAGGTATGGGCGTCACGTCGAGTCGTCGAGACTGTGGATGCTCCCTTTGGTCCGGTTCGAGCCTGTAGCAGCGTGGGCAATGATGGCCTGCTCGTCCTTCTCGGTCGTGGGCTGACGTAGTCGAGGTATGGTGCCGGCGTAGACGAGCACGTGCGCCCGGAACCCCGGTATGGTCGTCGAGGTGGGAAAGACAGACACCGCGCACCCCATGCTCAGTCGCGTCCGTCATCACTCCTCGAGTGGTTAATGTCCCGCTTCGAGGGGTGGATGGTCCGAACGACGGATCGAGCAGCGGGTTTGGTGGTGCGCAGCGTTGACAATCGCGTTCCAAGGGGGTGTCGTACACGGCATAGTGTTCGGCGTGGTGTAATAGTGATGCCTGTCATGCTCGAATCCCGGGTGTGGGCGGTGGAATAGGAGAAGTGACCGGCGTACTTCTCACTATTTCACGCACTGTAGCCATGGGGTTAGGCGGAGCAGGCGTGCTTCTCACTATTTCTCACACTGTAGCCATGGGGTTAGGTGGAGCAGGCGTGCTTCTCACTATTTCTCGCACTGTAGCCATGTGCGTGCCTTGGATAGGCAATTATTGCAGGCGGACTCGAGCGGGCGCTCGCTCGAGCGGTCTCCGTCTCTCTTTCGAGCGGTCGCTCACTCGAGCAGTTACCGTCTCGAGCAGTTACTCGCTCGAGCGGTTTCCGTAATGTTTTCTCGAGCGGGCGACCGGCTACTGCTCGAGTCGGCGGACTTTGCGGCTTTGTGGCTTTGTGGGCCTGATCGTGGGCCGGCCTAGCTCGAGGGAGATTGGGGGTTTCTCTGGTCAGTTAGCTTTTGGGATTTTTAGAGAGGGATGAGGCCGATTTGCTCATCTCTAATTCACCCAATTTAGGACCCCCTAATCTAGGTATCCGACAGAATGGTACATGTGCATATGTATGAGTAGGTGATTGTCGGTGTATGCATGATCAAGGATGATAGATGCTCATGTACAAGTAGCTTGTTTAACCTTCTTCCTATCACTAGCAAACAAGCCAGTAAAGCCAAAGACTTAGACCTAAGCATAATCATTCTAACCAAATCATCATGGCACACTAATTAACAATCAATCATACATAGCATGATCCATATAAGCCATTAGCATTAAGCCCTACATACAAGCAACACTCATTCAAGCGTCATTAGCATTTAGACCTACAACTGGCAGTCTAGTAAATAAATCATAACCGTAGATTTATAAATCCTATGGACATGAATGAGGACAATCTGAAAAGATTATGAAATTGCCCATAAAACATCTCAAGACATCAGAGCCTAATTCTTAAGTTAACTAGGCTCAAAAGAGAGAATATCAGGACTGGGTCCTGACAAAACAGCATTGTAACAATTCTGCCATTCATGTTGCAACAGCTATAACTCCTAGATTAATGATCCAATGACCACCAAATTTCAACAGTAGATGGATACACTAATCAGCTACCTATCATATGAAGACATGTTTCCCAGAAAACTGACCTATCATTAGGTTAGGCATGGCATTTTGGAATCGACTCTAAATTAACCCCCTATGGGTTGAACAACAACCCATAGCTAGACACATCCTAAAATCCTATAAAAATTACAGTAGGATACACATGGCAATACAAGCCCATCATCCAAATTTCACCCCATTTGGATGATCCTACTGTCCTACATGAAAAGGACATGGCAGCACCAATTGGAGGACCTAAAAATATTTTGTACTACCAAATTGATTAAGCCATAAAATCAATCATATATAGAGCTACCTACTGGCATATAATGAGCCTACAAAAATTACCAACTCTAAACTAGGCCTCTATATATCCTTTATGAATTATTTCAAGAAACAAGCAATGAGGCCACTTGAACTACAACTTTATAAACTTACACAGGAGGCAAGCATGATATATTTATCACAGATAAAGCATGACAATCCAAGGCTAACAAAACAAGAATCACATTTTTCTGATCAACCTATGAATTACTATGCATTTCCTAAGATTACAAGCATTTCAAGAATTAAATCTAAACTCAATATAAAAGTATCTCAAACATGGCATTTCATATTTTCTATGCATAGCTCATCTAATAAGAAAAATAATGCAACTTGATTCACTCCATTTGGACCAATATTGAGCAAGATATGATTTTCTAAAGCATTAAACCAATTTCTGGAAAATCATTTACTAATCCGGATAAGACAAGCATATTGCAACTAGGACCCTGAACTTCTCAGGAATTAACCGGGCCCGAATCAGAACTTGCTATGCCAGCGCATTTGCAGGAAAGACCCTGGACTTTACCCAATTCTGAAAGTGAGGTCCTTCCCGGAGGAAGAACAGATGGGGTCGCCGGAGCTCGCGGCTCCAGCCGTCGAGGGCTCCCCTGCGGCCACGGGGTCACGGCGGAGCATGCTGGAGCCCCTGCGCACAGGCCGGAGCACCCCGAACGGCGCGAGGAGACCCATGGCGGCCCGGCCACGCTGGCCGGCGGCCCGGTCGCCCGGCGCTCTCAGCGGCGGTGGCTTCCGGCGGCTCGCCGGTGGCTGTAGTGGAGCGGGAGAGCGTCGCGGCCTCATCGTGGACTCACTGGCGCCCTCGGCCTAGCCCGTGGCTGCCCGAGTGGCGGTGTCCACGCGCGCCGGCGGCCCCCCGTCGGCAGGGCTCCGATGGCGGTGCCCGGCGGTGGCGGCCGCGGGCCGCGAAGGTGCGCATGGAAGGCGGCGCAGGCTGGCGAACACGACGGCGCAGGTGGATTGCGATGACGAAGAAGACAATGGCGCAGTGAAGGAGGCGCACGACGGCATCCTTGCTGACCGGCGATGGAGAAGAAGGCCAAATTGATCCTCCTCCCGGCGATGGTTTCGGATGCTGTTGGTGGGAGGAGGTGGCGCTAGCGGAGGCGAAGCTCGTGCGCTGCTTTGGTCGGGGCAAGGCGTGGCGGCTAGCTGCGGCGCCGGCTGAGCCCGCCATGGTGGCTGCCATGGCGGCGTGTGTTGGCGTTTCTTAGCGTATGCAGCCAAATCCGCAAGCGCACGGAAATCACCGTTATAGCACTTCACCCGGTGAGTAATCGGGTATCTATTTCTTTCACGAAGAACGGCTTGTGAGTTAATTCTAAACAGAGGTTGCCTAGAGATGGAGTAGGATAGCTTAGGTAGTGAGGATTTCTAAGGGTAAAGTCCTAGGAGAAGGTTAAACTCGATGATATACTTCTTACTTCGGCGCGGATCGCACCCGGTCTCGCCAGTGATGCCGGCTCGAGGCTCTACGTCAGAACCGGACGTGGGGATTACAAGGGACGGACAGGGCTGTCACCACCTGCCGCCTACCACCTCAACCGTGGGCTACGAAGCAAACGAAGGTAGGTCCTAGCCTAGACACCACGTCTATGCTAGTTGCTACAACTCTAGCGGTGGCCAGGAGCTCCCGTCTCTATCAGGGGTCCTCTTACTAGAGCTTCCGTCACGGGGACGAACGACGAACCCGCAAGAAGATAACAAGCAAGAATAACTTACTCAAAGGTATTACCGAAAGATAATCATGATGTCTTACTTCAAGTAGCAAGACGCCGTAGAGGTACAATCGAGGAGGGAGCTGACAAGTCCGGCACTCCGCCCCGTGGAAGACTAGCTTCCCAAGAGCTCTCTTGGAGAGATGCTCTACTCTTGCTCCTCTCTCACTCCTTACTTCTATTCTAGCTAGGCTAGGTAGAGTGGCTCTACTCTCTCTATTGTACACTTGTAGAGTGGAGGTATGGTGAAGAGTGAGTCTAAAAATGAAGAATGAATTCGTCTTTGAAGGGGGGGGCTTGCCCATGTTTATATAGGAGTGAGATGGTCGGTTTCCGTAGGGCAAATGTCGAAAATACCCCCGAACCGACCATCAGAGGCGGCAAACAAACCGACCAACCGAAGCTGGGTCCGGGCGCGCGCGCGCCTGGCTGGGCCCCGCCGGCCTTCAGCTTTGGTCGGTTGCCTCCTTGTTGGGCCCCTGATCGGCCCATGCTGGTTATTCTGGTTGGGCTGGCCTTAAAATTGGATTTCCCTTCTTTTTCTCTTGTTTTGCTTGGACCAAAATTAAAGATGTTTTCACCCATGTATTTTTCTTCATGTCTTGGTCCATTTTAGGTGAAAATCAAGTATGTCCTGCAAAACAAAGATTCTGCACCACATTGTGGAAATAGTTAGAGTAGAGGCCTATTCTAGGTGAAAATTAGTGTTGCCTAGACTAGAGTTGGCGGGGTTAGAAATGAGTTTAAGTACCGCCAACAACTCCCCCACACTTAGCTCTTTGCTCGTCCTCGAGTAAAGGATGAGGAACTAGGTGGTTGTATTCTCCCAAGAGTTGACCTGCATACAAATTATTCCAAGCTCTTCCTGTATTTGTGAACATTCATGGTGGCTACCAAGTTATCTTATTGCTATTGAAGGAGGAATAGCTTGAAATCAAGTCAACTCACACTACCCATGCTTTGAGACTCGGGGTTTTAGAATTTTCGCAAAAGTTAGCCTTAGCTCCTCATGTGATACTCTCAAGTCACTCTTTTTCAGGTGGCTAGTCCTGTCCAGGTGTTCTTGATCATCCTACCACTACAGGCTGATATGTGGAGTTTTAGGTATGGATGATGAACAGGTTTCAATGTCAAGCCAGCTGGATGTCATGAAGAGGAGGCCATATCCCTAGATGATGCAAGTGCAAGTGCAAGTGTAGAAATATTTGTGGACTCCTGATCATGTTTCTCTCTTTATGAAAGAATATGCAGGAAGGTATGGACTCGAAGAATATATCTAAAACTTGCTTTATTTTTTTTATTTTTTTTTTTCTTTCTTCTCTCCATTTTCTTTTTTTTTCTATCTCAAGACCGTGGAGAAAAGGAACTCTTCCTTATTTATGAACTATGCTTCTTTTTGTAGGAATTTTTCTAAAAACAGACCATACCTTTCTTGAATGAATGATGGAGAGAGATGCATGACTTGTTGACAGGAGTATTTTGGTGGAAGTGGGAGAAAACGTAGAATATATGTGCTCAATTCTCAGTGTAAGAAATGAGCGTTTTTGGTGGAATGGTGGGTGCATATGGTGCACGACTTTCAATGTGAGAGTCGGCATATTTATTTGGCGGGTGAATGCTGTGCGCGGCTCTCAGTGTGAGAGTCGGCATGTTTATTTGGTGGGTGAATGCAATGATCTTGGGGATAAGGCCATCTCTAGCAAGAATCTGAAGACTTGACATCGCTAAAAGTGGCTAAAACAGATTTTGCACAAGTGTAAGTGTAGATATTTGGCTCTGGTAGGACATAGCACTTATCACACGAGGAGCAATTGCTAAAAAGTTTTGATTTTTTGCATAAAAATACCCAAGTCCATTGCACGAGTTGGTAAGTCTCATATCATTCTACTATATCTCACCTGCCAATAACTTAGATAAACCATGGGGTCCCTATTGCACAGGTTGTTCACACAATCAAGATAGCAAGGAATAAAAAGTATGCAACTCGTTCTCGATTGGTGAAAATAGGAGATGGAGTTTTTTTGCAAAGTTTTTAGTTTTATATGTTTTATTTTCTTAGCAATAAAGAGAATTAGCAGGGAGTGAGAGGGTGCGCAAACTTGTATTTTTGTCGTGTCGAAAAATCTTTGCGCGTCAAGGAGCAAGGTGCCTCCCCCACACTTGTTTTTGTACCTGTCTTTTTCTTAAATGCATACAAAAACAAGTGGAGACAAGGCACAATATATATATATATATAAAATATATAAAACAAATATTTCATTGATAATCAAAGCTTGATACAATAGGCACACTTAGGGAATTTAAAATTTGAAAGGGAAATGATTGAAGGAAACCAAACGTGCGAGTGTGTGCCTAGCCGATTGCGGGAACTCTACTGCGGTGGGTTGCGGGCATATTTGTTCTGGAGTGTGCGAGCTACCCTGTCGAGCTTAGCGGAGAAATTATGGCGCAAGTTCCTCACTTCCTTGACTAAGTCAAGGTGCCTGAGGTCCCTGGTCCCTATCTCAGATTGCATTTCAGTCGCAATGTCGTAGAGCCCGTTTAGGCGACTATTGAGGAAAGCTAAAGTGGGAACTCTCGGTTGAGATTTGCCACTTTTGTCCTCAGCAGGAGCTTTTCCAAGATTCCTAGGGACTCGTGGAGAGGAACCCGAGGAAGCTCCTACTGGCCTAGATGCGGTCCTTTTTGTGGGGTTTGGTATAACCCCTTTTCCACGGCCGCCGTTAGGCAGGTCTACTCCTACAGCGATTTTTGAAGGGCTGCTTGCAGCCGTATGGTAGGATGAAGTGCTATTGGAGAGTGGTGCTGATGAAGGCTTGCTTGGTGCTCCCATCTTGGAGAGGTTGGACTTGAGGCGGATTGCCCCCGTGGTCGGCCTTCTTGTCGGTGCGGCCTTCACCTTGGCACCGGGCGGAGGTCTTGATCTTGCTGTTGACCTCATGCTGTCCCCATGGCTGGACCCGCCACTCCATGGTGCTAGTGTGGCTATAGGCTCGACAGCCATGGCCTCTCTCTCTAGATCCTCTTGGGTGAAGGAGGGACCCTCGCTATTGGGAGTGCGAGCGGAGTTGTAGAGGGCTAGAATATGGCTCGCCATTGGCACCCTTGCTGGTGTGGAGAGGGAGAGAGAGGTAGAAGACAAGGTTTGTCTTGGTGTGAAGAGAATGAGAGGTGGAGGGTGGTATTTATAGGAGAGGATGAGCCATCCTCGCATCTCTTGCGCATCAGGATCAGAATCACCATGATCATCAGCATCAGCACAGCACAGGAAAGAGATGGGAGAAAATCGGGCACCAGAGGGCGCCAGTCAGGCGCGCGCGCGCCTGGGGCGCGAGCGCGCCAGCCTGGGCGCCGCTCGGTTCCGGTTTTCTTCCATCTCGGCTGATGCTTTGTTTGATTCTCGAATTTGTTGGTGATTTTGATTCTACTGGCGCAAAATTTGATTTTGATTGAAAATCTAGAGGATTTTTGGATATTTTAAATAAAAATATTTTTGTATGGGAAAAAAATCCTAGAGAAAGATTAGAGAGAAACTACAGGGTTCCCACACAAAATAGACATAAAAATATATGTAAATATATATATTTTTTTAATAGACACAAGAAAGATAGAATAAATGAAAGTCATGCCTTGAATTAAATCAAGGAATTATCTGGCATGACTAAATCTATTCTATCAATTTCTTGGTCTAACCTTGCACGATAAGAAGGCTCAAGGAAAGGTTTTAAGCGGTGGCCATTTACCTTTGAGATGTTACCGTTGTCGTCCTGGATCGTGATTGCGCCATGAGACGATGTGTCGACGACGGTATATGGCCCCTTCCACTTGCTTCTAAGCTTTCCTTCACCGAACAATTTCACCTTGGAATTAAATAGGAGGACCTTGTTGCCCTGCTGAAACTCCTTGGGTTTTATCCTGTTGTCGTGCCACCTCTTTGTTCGCTCTTTGTAGAGCTTGGCACTGTGGTATGCCTTCTCTCGCCATTCCTCAAGCTCAGAGATCTGCCTCTGGCGGTTTCTTCCGGCTAGCTTGAGGTCCATGTTCCAGCTTTTAATTGCCCAGTAGGCTCGATGTTCGAGTTCTACTGGCAAATGGCAGCTCTTTCCATACACAAGCTGGAACGGTAACATGCCAATGGGGGTTTTATAAGCAGTCCTGTATGCCCAGAGTGCATCAGAAAGCTTGCTTTTCCATCCCTTCCCCATGTCATTGACTGTCTTCTGTAGGATGTTCTTGATCTGTTTATTTGAGGTTTCAGCTTGGCCACTGGTTTGTGGGTGGTAAGGTGTGGCGATGTTGTGCTTGGCCCCCAGCTCTCGCAGGAATGCTCTGAAGGTTCGATCAACGAAATGTGATCCTCCATCGCTTATAACCATGCGTGGTGTACCAAAGCGAGGGAAGATTATTTCGTGAAACATCCTTCGGGCATGCTTTGCGTCGACTACTCGGCATGGCATGGCCTCCACCCACTTGGAGACGTAGTCGACGGCAACAAGGATGTACTCGCAGTCTTGGGACTTCTGGAAGGGTCCCATGAAGTCAATGCCCCACACATCAAATATTTCTATTTGAAGGTTGAAGTGGAGGGGCATTGCGTTGCGAGCTGTGATGCCACCCTGGAACTGGCACTTCCGACACCTCCGAATAAATTCTTTGGTGTTAGCATACATCGTCGGCCAGAAGAATCCGCACTGCCAGATTTTTGCTTGAGTGCGGAATACTCCATAGTGGCCTCCGTATGGTGCCGAGTGGCAGCTTTCAATGATCTGCATCCCTTCTGCTGTCGGCACACATCTTCTCAGTATGCCGTCTGAGCACACTCGGTACAGGTACGGGTCATCCCACAGATGACGACGGCTCTCAACCTCTAGCTTTTTTCTGCTTTCTCCAGGTGGTACATGTCCTGCAACCATGTAATTCACAATGTTTGCATACCAGGGGTTGGAGTCCGTTACTGCTAGTAGCATGTCGTCGCGAAGGAAGTCATTGATGGGCAGATCCTGCATGTTAGTGACTTGCAAATGCGACAAATGATCTGCTACGGTATTCTCTACCCCTTTCTTATCTTTTATTTCTAGATCGAACTCTTGGAGCGAAAGAATCCAGTGGATCAAGCGTGGTTTCGCGTCTTTCTTAGTGAGCAAGAATTTCAAGGCGGCGTGATCCATGTAAATGATCACTTTCGCGCCCACTAAGTAAGACCGAAACTTGTCGATAGCGAATACTACAGCAAGAAGCTCTTTTTCTCGTTGTGGCATAATTGAGCCGAGCTCCCGTCGAGTCTTGCGGCATAAGCTATCGCGTGATGCTTTTTATCTTTGGTTTGGCCTAAGACCGCACCAACAAGATAATCGCTTGCATCACACATGATCTCAAAAGGTAGAGACCAATCGGGAGGTTGGATGATAGGTGCAGAGATGAGTGCTTGCTTGAGAGTGTTAAATGCTTTCAAGCACTCATCGGTAAACTCAAAAGGAACATCTTTAGCTAATAGGTTCGTGAGGGGTCTAGAGATTTGCGAAAAATCTTTGATAAATCTTCTATAGAACCCCGCATGACCTAAGAAGCTACGGATTCCTTTTACGTTTACCGGGGGAGGTAGTTGCTCGATAACCTCTATCTTAGCCTTATCTACCTCGATTCCCCTCTCGGACACTAATTGCCCCAGGACAATGCCCTCTCGGACCATGAAATGGCACTTTTCCCAATTAAGCACCAAATCTTTGTCCTGACACCTTTGCAAGACCCTGTCTAAGTTGTTCAGACAATGATCAAAAGTTTTCCCACAGACGGTGAAATCATCCATGAAAACTTCCATGATTTCTTCGATCATGTCCGAAAAGATAGACATCATGCACCGTTGAAATGACGCGGGTGCATTACACAACCCGAACGACATCCTACGGTACGCGTACGTTCCGTAGGGGCATGTGAAGGTCGTTTTGCTTTGATCATCCGGATGGATGGGAATCTGAAGATATCCCGAATACCCATCAAGGAAACAAAAGAAGGAGTGTTTCGCTAACCGTTCCAACATTTCATCAATGAAGGGGAGCGAAAAGTGATCCTTCTTTGTTGCCTTGTTAAGTTTTCGGTAATCAATGCACATTCGCCATCCGGTGACAGTTCGTTGAGGTATGAGTTCGTTTTTGGCGTTCTCAATGACTGTCATTCCTCCCTTTTTGGGAACCACTTGGACTGGACTAACCCAATCACTGTGTGGTACGGGATAGATTATCCCGGCGTGAAAAAGTTTCAGGACTTCCTTTTTCACGACTTCCCGCATCACATTGTTTAGCCTACGCTGAAGTTCCCGCGAAGGTATGCTAGATGGCTCTATGGGAATGCGATGGGTACAGAGCGTTGGACTTATCCCCTTAAGATCGTCTAGGCAATACCCAAAGACCGATTTATGTTTTTCTAGGACGGCTATGAGTTTGGTCGTCTCCTCATCACTAAGTTGGTCACTTATGATGACAGGAGTTTGGGTGTCGCCGTTCAGGAAAACATAACATAAGCCTTTGGGTAGGGGCTTAAGCTCAACTGGAGGTCTAGGCGGTTTCTCCCCTATAGGAAGATCAACTGTTTCCCCGAGCTCATCTTTTTCTTCTATAAAGAACTCGGCATCTTTATCTAAAGACGACTCGGGTGACTCAAACATGTCAACCGCTAGAACCTCTATGGGCACACTAGGGGGAGATTCAGCCACTGAGTTCCTGGCTCTAGTGACTTGAATCGGGAATGTTTCTCTCCCTAGTTTTATGTTGACTTCCCCTGTTTTTGACGGATTGTCAAAGAGTGGTTCCAGGGGGTGCCCAATGAGTATGTCGAATTCCTGGATGTCGAAGACAAGAAAGTCCAGGGACAATTCGACATCTCCATGGTGGAGTGTCACATTATGTACAATCCCTAGTCCTTTTTGAATAGAATCTGGTGTTCTTAAGGACCGTGTTGTTGGAGTAAATGACTCCATTCCTAGACATGTGGATGCATAGGAATGGGACATCAAATTTGCCCCAACTGTGGGATTATACAAAGCGTCCACCCAATTCCGCTGTATTTTGCAACGGCGGGTAGAAGATGGAGCGCGAATCTGAATTACTTCAGACGAGAGCTCACCTTCTGCTACCCACTCCGTGCTCATAACAAAAGTCAACTCTCTAACTGACTCCTTGAGAAAAAGTTCGTCAAGGGGCTCGCTAGGGGTGATGGGAATTGGTGGTCGGGTGCGACATCCATATTGCGAGGTATTTCCTAGATTTTCGAAAAGCTCATCCTCGAAAGCCGGAAGATCCATGGGTTCTTCCGTCTTGGGTTTTGGTTCGGGAGAAGGTCTCTCTATGGATTGGGAAGGTTCGGCTGATGCCGAAGAGACATCCTCTTTTATTTGCTCGGGTTCTACATGGATGGGTTCTAAGGGAGGAGCATTCTCTTGGATGCGATCCAAGAGAGCTTGCCCTCTTCGGTGGTTTTGTCTTTGGCCGAACGACCCTCCGGCAGCTACATCGAGTAGTAGGGCAAAATTTCTGTCTAATCCTAACCAAAAGTGTTGTAAGAGTACATGGTTAGGAATAGACAGGTCTGGGCCTGATCGTGTTAGGATCAAAAAGCGTTCCCAGGCTGCACCTATGGTTTCATTCTCTTTTTGTTGGAAGTTGAGCACCTCTTGTCGTAGAGAAGCGACACGAGAAATAGGGTAGAATGTGAAGCAAAAATGCTTACGCAATTCTTCCCAATCTCCATTTACTTTCCCTACGTTTTGGGTGTACCATTGCTTCGCCTTTTCATGGAGGGAAAAGGGAAACAATTTCCACCGCAATGTATCTTGTGACATGCCCACAATGGTCAGGCATGCACAGAGTTGCTCAAACTCCCGTAGGTGATCATATGGGTTTTCATATTCCAAACCCGAGAAGGCTTGGTCCCGAACCATGGCTATAAAGCCGGGCGGAGCTCATACTCGGAAGCCGTGATAGGCTTCGAGGATTGGGGTGTTTGAATGAGCTCGCCCTTCGGAGCGGATAGGTTGTAAATGGTTGGTTGCTCCATGAATATTTTTGTTTTCTAAAATAAAACAAAAGAAGTGGAGCAAAGGTAGGTCAAGGTACACGGGCAATCTAGGTTCGTAGCTAATTGCGACAACCGTTCCCGAACGGCGCCGAAATGCTTGTTGGCGTTTCTTAGCGTATGCAGCCAAATCCGCAAGCGCACGGAAATCACCGTTATAGCACTTCACCCGGTGAGTAATCGGGTATCGTATTTCTTTCACGAAGAACGGCTTGTGAGTTAATTCTAAACAGAGGTTGCCCAGGGATGGAGTAGGATAGCTTAGGTAGTGAGGATTTCTAAGGGTAAAGTCCTAGGAGAAGGTTAAACTCGATGCTATACTTCTTACTTTGGGCGCCGGATCGCACCTGGTCTGCCAGGTGATGCCGGCCTGAGGCTCTACGTCGTAACCGGACGTGGGGGATTACAAGGGACGAACAGGGCTGTCACCACCTGCCGCCTACCACCTCAACCGTGGGCTACGAAGCAAACGAAGGTAGGTCCTAGCCTAGACACCACGTCTATGCTAGTTGCTACAACTCTAGCGGTGGCCAGGAGCTCCCGTCTCTATCAGGGGTCCTCTTACTAGAGCTTCCGTCACGGGGACGAACGACGAACCCGCAAGAAGATAACAAGCAAGAATAACTTACTCAAAGGTATTACCGAAAGATAATCTCGATGTCTTACTTCAAGTAGCAAGACGCCGTAGAGGTACAAGCGAGGAGGGAGCCGACAAGTCCGGCACTCCGCCCCGTGGAAGACTAGCTTCCCAAGAGCTCTCTTGGAGAGATGCTCTACTCTTGCTCCTCTCTCACTCCTTACTTCTATTCTAGCTAGGCTAGGTAGAGTGGCTCTACTCTCTCTATTGTACACTTGTAGAGTGGAGGTATGGTGAAGAGTGAGTCTAAAAATGAAGAATGAATTCGTCTTTGAAGGGGGGCTTGCCCATGTTTATATAGGAGTGAGATGGTCGGTTTTCGTAGGGCAAATGTCGAAAATACCCCCGAACCGGCCATCAGAGGCGGCAAACAAACCGACCAACCGAAGCTGGGCCCGGGCCGCGCTCAGACGGGCGCGCGCGCCTCAGGCGCGCCCGCGCCTGGCTGGGCCCCGCCGGCCTTCAGCTTTGGTCGGTTGCCTCCTTGTTGGACCCCTGGTCGGCCCATGCTGGTTATTCTGGTTGGGCTGGCCTTAAAATTGGATTTCCCTTCTTTTTCTCTTGTTTTGCTTGGACCAAAATTAAAGATGTTTTCACCCATGTATTTTTCTTCATGTCTTGGTCCATTTTAGGTGAAAATCAAGTATGTCCTGCAAAACAAAGATTCTGCACCACATTGTGGAAATAATTAGAGTAGAGGTCTATTCTAGGTGAAAATTAGTGTTGCCTAGACTAGAGTTGGCGGGGTTAGAAATGAGTTTAAGTACCGCCAACAGCGTGCGGCGCCGGTTGTGGGAAGATGAGAAGCGAGGGAGAGAGAGAAGGAGTGGAGAGTGAGGGGACATGACGATGGAGGCGTCCACCCTGCCTTCAAGCCGCCTGGTCGGGCAGGACAGGCGGAACACGTGGAGGACACGCGGCAGCCGAGGTCTGCCATGGCCGGCCCGATATTTTCCTCTTAGACGATTTTCCTGACGGCCATTGACTGACCGACACAGGAATCCTATTTTCATCACACGACATACAATCTTTCTTACCCTATATCTCCTAAACTAAACAGAATTAGAATAAACTTTCTACATGAAAGTTACTCCTCTTGAAGAGTAGATTATTTAATCTCAAAGGAGTTTGGTCAGATTCCTAATATATTTGGAGATATAAAATTCCCAATTAAAATACCTCTAAAATTCCCTAAAATAGAAAAACAGTCCCCAAATCAGTCTTTTTCTGCCGTTTTGGAAATCTTGCGCTCATTTTCATGAAAAGTGAGTATTGAGACTTTTGATCCTTATAAAATTCTACACTAAAAAGGTTTTGGGCGTGTTGACATTTCTGAGCGCAACCACCAGAAGTATGGCAGCAACGCTAGAGATGCCAGGAGGGGTAATTCTATATCTATTGGACATTCCGCAAGCGCACGTAATCTACCGTAGTAGCATTTCACCAAGGAGTATTCCAAGGTTGTCGATTTATATTTCTCCCAAGGGAAAGCTGTAGCTAGGAGTCAATAGGTAAAGGAGATCCGGATGTCTATCATCTAGTTTCACTAGTGCTAGTGGGATGAACTAAGTGGATAGGAAGGATGGATCAAGGAGTTGGTAAGAGAGTCTAAGGGGTAACTAATGGAATAGCAGCTAGGTGAGAGGACAACGAGTAAGTGTAAGATTCCTAATGGGTCTTGGCTTACTTCCATGAATTAGTCCTAGTGTTTAGATCCTGACCCAGCTATCCTAAGTATACGTGAGAACTAACTCTAACTTTCTGCTACGGCCGACGGACGAGACAGGATGCTAAAATAACGCACCCTGAAGCGACCCCCAAAGTAGGCCTACAATCTAACCTAACAACACACTCAGGAGAACTCCAAGGTCCCAACGGAAGGCTGTCACACTACACTTGTGGGCGTTCCTGGGTGCAGCCAGACGTTCACACCGGTAGATCTAGTCTAGACACCACGCCTACACTATCTCTACTACTCTAAACCTAGACTAGGGCCTAGAGCACTTCACTCAAGAGCCTGACATACGCCCGCTCAGGAGAGAGCAATGTGCCAGCAGAAAGAATGTATACTTACGATAACTAAGGCATAAAGTAAATACTAGCACTACTCAGAGGAAAGCAAAACAAGAATAATATATATATTAAATACTGAGAATCTTACTAGACCCAGAGGAAGACATACCAGACTCTCCAGAAGACGACTCCGGAGACCCCGAGCTCCGCTCGACTCACTCTAACTCACACACTACTACTATTACTATAGTGGGCTACATAACTATATGGCTCTCAAGAGGATTCTCCTTGATGTCTTGAATGAGAGGGAGTGAGGGGGTATTTATAGTGGGAGATGGAGTAGGGGCTACTCCACCGCCATGTCATCGATCCGCGTGAAGTGGCTTCTCCACCTTCGGATCCAACCGACCTCAAACCGCCTTGAATCAACATCCAGGATGTGCAGGGAACGTCGGTGGAGTGAACCGACCCCGAGTGGGCCCAACCTCTAGGTCGGCCGACCTGGGGTTTTCACCCATTTGCCACGTGTTAGCTCCAGGAGGCTTCAGCATGTCGGTGGTGAGTCAGGACAGGTGGCATCCCACCATAGGGTGGTCGGCCGACCTGGCCTATTGGGGGGGTGGACCCACCACTGTCTTCCTGACGTCTCTCTTGTTCTGGCAGTGTCCGAGATGGCCCCAAACCTTGGTCGGTCGACCTGCCTTTGGTGGAATCAAAGGGCCATCTTTTGCAGGTAGTTTCACCATGCAATTCTAAGCACAATGGTGGTATTAGACCCACAAATGTCAGGTCGGCCGACCTGACCTTTGTGCTCATCTTTTGCACACTAACTCCAGAGGATATGACATTGATGAATGTGGAGTTGGTTTGGTCATTGGCCATCTTGGTTGGTTGCTCTACCTTCATTTGTAGCTCCCGAATACTGAAAAGTGCCTGTTTGCACCTGCACCCAAATAATGACACGTACATCTAGAACTAAGTCAATTGTACCTATGTCACTACTCACTGGCATGGTGTTATCTCCGAACTCAACCATTGTTGACGGCTTTTCATGAGGTAAAAACAGGGTATAATTGCCGTCAACAAGATCCCCCAAGCTTAACCTTTGCTCGTCCCGAGCAAACAATAAGACTTAGCATCAGTGGATCATGTGTTACCACTAAGTTAATATCTCAATAATACTAAGTGCACAACAAATAACTTCTCTTTGAATGGAAAAATTAGCAATACTAACACACCAATATTACTCTAGCACTCATGGGGCTTATGGCATTAACTTAGTCTTGGGATGTTGGAAGACGAATGCTTTGACTAGAGCATCTACTTTTCTCATTCTTTTAGCAAGTTTCATGCCAGAGGTTTTTGATAAGCCTTTCAAAAGAAATCTTAATGTTCCTCAAATGGTTTCTCTCAAGTCACTCAAGGTGTGTATGAATCCTCACCAAGGCACATCATGTGTTTGCCTTTCAAAAACATCCTACCTCTAATAAGGCTTTATGTGGAGCTTAAGTAGGTATGTCAAGGAATAGCATACTAGCAATGCATATGTTGTCTTAGTTAAGAAAGAACAAGATCTTGGACCACGTAAAGAGACTCATCATACCCCCGCATCAAGATGTAAAATGGAATGAATGGAGTGAAGGATTGTAATGGATGGTAAGGTAATGGAAGAAAGGTGGATGTATGGTGGATGAGGTTGCTCCTTTACTTGATTCTATCTCTCTCTCTCTCTCTCTCTACTTCTATTGAGACAAGGCTAGCTCTCTTTTTTTTCTCTTTTTTTTTCCTTTTTTCTCTTTTTTTTCTCTCTCTCTCTCTCTCTCTTTTTTTTAAGCATAGATGCCTAGCCTTTATGAGATGTGTCTCACCTAACAAATGATAACTGAGAGAGAATCTCTAACTTTGGAGCATGGAGCAACCTATGGGATGAAAACGGTGAAGGTGCCTACTTCCAGTGTAGAAGTAGCACGATAATGGCGGTATGGATGATGATGTGTGCTCCCAGGGTAGGAGTAGCATAATGATGAATGATGAGATGCGTACTCCCAGGATAGGAGTAGCATAAATGATGGTAATAAGATGCGTACTCCCAGGGTACGAGTAGCATAATGATGAATGGTGAGATGCGTACTCCCAGGATAGGAGTAGCATAAATGATGGTAATAAGATGCGTACTTCCGGATTAGAAGTAGCATATTTGGTGATTTGGGGATCTTGATCTTAGGGCCATGACAAATCTCTAACAAAGGTTCTACAAGTCTTAACCAAACTCAATGCAAGCAAGTAGCTTATGTAGAAGGCTTATGGATGTATCAAGGTATATATATGGCCGTGGTAGGAATTTCAACACCATTGAGGAACAATTAAGTTTTTCATTCATTTTTAAAAGGAAATCTCTGGCAATCATGCGTGCTTAGAACAATAGAGTAGAGCTCCTATCTTAACTATCTCATATCTCACAACAACTTAGACTTTGTATTAGCACTTGCAACCCACTAAGTGATCAAGTTCATGATGGTTAAGAGTGCCAAGTAATCCATACTTAGAGAAGTGCTAAGTTGTAAACAAGCATTAGAGAAACATTAACTAGCAATTTAACAATCATTTCCATAGGAAGAAGAGCACTCATGAAGCATGATATAGATAAGCCTTTTTATTATAATCAAACTTTTATTTTATAATGCAATAAAGTAAATAAAGGAAAATGCAAGATAGAAGACATACCTTGGATAAACGTACCTTAGTGGGGGAGAGGATCTCCCCCAAGCTTGGCTTTTGCTCATCTTGCATAGTTGTAGAGGTTGGGCGTTCTGTTGAGCCAAGCTTACTGTTGTCGATGAGGTCGTCCATGTCCATCTTTTGATGGCGCCTCTCTCCACCCCCCATGGGTAAGGAGTGCGCACTCTTGGAGTGTGATATGGCAATTCTTCATATGGACTTTGAATGTCCATGGACTTTACCTCATCATCTCTTCTACACTTTCACCTATAGGGTCTGCTTGTTCCTGCAACACTTTGGCTTCTTGCCTGTGCAGTCCAAGAGGGCCAGACATGAGGCTGCTCTTGGACTCTCTTACTCTCGGGAGGTGCACAAGGCATTTATTGGAGGGAACAACTTCTTCTCTTAGCTGCAAAAGGTGAGACAACACAAGGACACGCTAGGAAAACAAAGATTAGCATTAGCATTAGTCCTCCCAAGTGATAGTGGTCCTTGTGGGGCATAGTCACTCCCACGGCGGGAGGTGTGCTAGTGGGTAGTGACACACGCCACACTTGCTCGTTGCACAAGTCAAACTTCTATTGCTACGGGAAGAAGGGCTCGCAAGTGTTCACGGGGAAAAAGAGTACCTCCGGGTCGACCCGACTCGGGATGCTCCTCCCCTTGCTCTGTGCCAAAGTGGGAAGTGAGTGGAGGTCACACTATGTTGGGTGCACTCCCAAAACATCTCTCTTTTTCTCTCTTTAGGAGCATGCTCGTGGCATCCCCCATCTTAGAGAGAGAAAAGAAGGCAATGTGAGCTCAAGATGATTCTAAGTGTGGATTTGGGCTCACATTGCGAGGTTGTTCACAGGGGGAGAAAGGCAAATGGTGAAGTCTCAAAGCTAAGGTAGGCTGATCTCTCCTAAGCACAACTAAATGTTCTATTGGACTATAAGCAGGGAATCCTAATTAATCTGTCTCTAAATTGGCACAAGGTGGGGGTCGGCCGACCCCCAAGCTTGGCCTCTCAACACTCTCAACCTTTTGCCATGGAATTCTAGGAGAGTGAAGGCTAGTTGTGGATCAGAGGTAGTGATATTTCAGTGATTCCCTAATCTAGTGCTTGGTGAACGATAGAAGGCGATTGGCAAAAGTGGGGACATGGCTCGAGTGATTCCCATGAACCATGGGAACACTCAAGCATGTCTCGCTGACCACTTTGCAGAAATGAGCTGGTGGTTTGGTCCCAAGGTGAAGAGGAGTATCTATGCTAAGAGTGATGGACCAAGGGACCATTTCTTTCAATGTTTGGCTAGCATAGTGTGTATAGGATTCTTTTGTGAGGTGAGTAGAAGACAACAGGATGCCCATGGGGTTCATGCGTGGGTCGGTCGACCCACACTTGGAGACCCCTTGAGTATCCAAGTGTTGTCCCAAAATCTACACATCTAGCCAAAGTGAAAGGAGCATAAGTAGGCTCAATGGTGGGAACGGCTGACCCCTGCCTTTGGCGGTCTACCAGCTCAAAATCTTAGTGCCAGTTGCTCTTAAGATTATGATTGGCTTAGTGGCTTAATCACTCTTGCTCAGCTAAATGGGATGGTGAGTTTCATCATCTTCTCAGCTAAAGCAAGGGATGAGAGTGAGGGAGTCTAGCTTCTAAGATGTAGGTTGACAGTTTCCTGTCTTCCTTTTCTTATGGCATTCATACTATAGCTATATGATCACACATACCAGAAGCTGGAAGGAGGTGGGCCTCCCCAAGCTCGTGACACTCTCAAGTGACAAACCAACTAAGTGCACTTGAAAGTTCTTTGCTTAAAGTCAGAGTTTGCCAAGCTAGCTTCATCTAGATGTTTATGCAGCTATACATGTCATGATTTTTAGATTTTAGCTAAAAGCAAGTAATGAACATGTCATGGCAAAGCAAGGGGGCAAAGTTGGCAGATGGGTGGCACCAAGGCTGGGTCGGCCGACCCAACCATGGGCCCCACCTGGTCCCCAAGTTGCTCAGGAGGTTAAGCAAAAGGTTGTCTCTATATATTTTTTTATATGCATTTGGAAAGGGAAATGTTTTTTGGGTTTTTGGTTATGGCTACTACTACACTAAGCTTGAGAAGGCTTAGAACACTAAAGAGAAAAGAGAAGGCCAAGTGAGCTCGAGATGATTCTACTCGGTTATCTTTGTGGTATTGAGCTCAACTTGGGGTGCTAGTTATAGGGGTGATAGGGCAAGGCAAGGCCTCCCAAAGGGCAAAGTCGGCCGACCCCCCGGCCCCTATGCGGCATGCTCTCCCTACGACAAGGAATCTATCCTAGTGTTTGTAAAGGTCACTAGCATTGGACCATAAACCTGGTCGGTCGACCAAGGTTTGTGTCCCCCAACCACTTTAGTCTAAGTTAGGTTGTCTGGCAAGAGTGGTGGTGGTCATGGTCCAAAGTTGCTGAGGTTGCTTGGATTCCTATATCTAGTGTTTGGTGAAAGAGAAAATGAGAAAGCAGAAGTGGAGACAAGCATCAAAGTGATTCCTATGAACCATGGGAACACTTAAATATGCGTTGCTACTCCCTACGCTGGCTTTGGCTGGTGGCATGCTTCCTAAAGCATTCAAGATGCTCGAAGTGGCATCCTAAGCTAAAGTCATGAGCAATGAACCATCTCTCCTCGAATTCTGGCTAGTGTGGTGGGCATAGGATCCATGGTTGTCATCATTGGGAGACAGCAGGGTGCCTGGTGACACCAAGTCCAGGTCGGTCGACCTGGGCTTTGGAGCCCCAGAGCATCCTATGCTGCTCCTTGGATCCCTGCTTCTAGCCAGAGTGAAGAGAGAGGTGGTGGACCCACATGACAGTCCTGGTCGACCTGGCCATGGTGGCCCCACCAGACTTAGCTTTCCTTTAATTGCTCTTCTCAAGTTTTATTACCTATGTCTAACTTACTTTGTCGAAATAAAAATATGCAATTCTAAAAGTAAACATGCAATTGAAAGGAAAATGCAAAATTTAAATGCGAGAAAGTAAATACCGGATAACTACTGACATACCTTATCAGCGAGGGCTCCATGTTTTAGGTCCATAGAGCAGGACCTCTCCATTGACGATTGAGCTTGAATGTGCACCATTCCATCCTGGAGATGGATGGGGACGATTGCACTTTGCCAAACCTTCGAGATCTCCATTCTTTTCTTGATCAAGGCTTCATTCAATGTTCACCGCATTTGTGAATTTCTCAACAACTTACCCTTTTGGATTTGAACTTCCTGCAGGGGTTAGTCCAGACATACAACCACAGTCTACACTAGTAATTTTTGGTTCAATTAATCAAACTTGACTCCATGTCTTATTTGATTAAGGTAGGCAGATTAACCTAACCACCATGCTTAATTTAAAACACCTATGGAAGCAATCGCGAAAAGCACAACCAAACCAAGGCATACTAGAGTGAAAAATGGAAGTAAAGACAATGATGCACAGGATTGAACGACATCTCTGGATCAAGTCATCACTCACAACCTATGATTGCATTATGAGTGATGGAGCCGTTCCGTCACTAGTGATGAGAAGGATTTCTCTTGACGGCGACTTCTTCTCTATTGGTGTAAAACTACCGCTTCGCCTTTCCCAAAAGCAAGAATGGGAAAAGGCGAAGATAGATGGCTTTTGTGGGGGTATTCTAACGATAGAAGTCCCACACACCTACAGGAAATATTGGAGATGGGCATTGGTGTCCCCGTGTGGTTTCCCACAAACGGGTTGGCTTGCACCATAATGATGAGCACGAGACTCAAAAGTTTGCATCCCCAAGCTAAGCTGCGAACCCATAGCGACATAGTCAACTAACGGTGCAGAATAGTCAGGGATGATCTTTTGGGTCATGGCTTCTTTGATAACCAGTGCAAAGCCTCCTTCCTTGAACGGGTTTAGGTTCGAATGAACCCTGGAGGTAGAACTTGACAATGTCCAGTTCACCTCAACAACCGTTCATGCACCGTCTTGCTTCGAGAAGCAAGACAGGTGAGAGGTAAAACCCTAACACTAATTGCTAACTAGATTGGTCACTGACCCTAGATTCGATCCTATTAAAACTCCTAGGTGACGCTTTCCCGGCAACGGCGCCGTAAATGCTTGTTGACATTTCGAGCGCAACCACCGAAGTATGGCAGCAACGCTAGAGATGCCGGGAGGGGGGTAATTCTATATCTATTGGACATTCCACAAGCGCACGTAATCTACCGTAGCATTTCACCAAGGAGTATTCCAAGGTTGTCGATTTATATTTCTCCCAAGGGAAAGTCAGTAGCTAGGAGTCAATAGGTAAAGGAGATCCGGATGTCTATCATCTAGTTTCACTAGTGCTAGTGGGATGAACTAAGTGGATAGGAAGGATGGATCAAGGAGTTGGTAAGAGAGTCTAAGGGGTAACTAATGGAATAGCGGCTAGGTGAGAGGACAACGAGTGAGTGTAAGATTCCTAATGGGTCTTGGCTTACTTCCATGAATTAGTCCTAGCGTTTAGATCCGACCCACTATCCTAAGTATACGTGAGAACTAACTCTAACTTTCTCTGCGGGCCGACGGACGAGACGGATGCTAAAATAACGCACCCCGAAGCGACCCCCAAAGTAGGCCTACAATCTAAACTAACAACACGCTCGGAGAACTCCAAGGTCCCAACGGAAGGCTGTCACACTACACTTGTGGGCGTTCCCTGGGTGCAAATGGACGTTCACACCGGTAGATCTAGTCTAGACACCACGCCTACACTATCTCTACTACTCTAAACCTAGACTAGGGCCTAGAGCACTTCACTCAAGAGCCCATACGCCCGCTCGGGAGAGAGCAATGTGCCGGCGAAAGAATGTATACTTACGATAACTAAGGCATAAAGTAAATACTAGCACTACTCGAGGAAAGCAAAACAAGAATAATATATATATTAAATACTGAGAATCTTACTAGACCCAGAGGAAGACATACCAGACTCTCCAGAAAACGACTCCGGAGACCCCGAGCTCCGCTCGACTCACTCTAACTCACACACTACTACTATTACTATAGTGGACTACATAACTATATGGCTCTCAAGAGGCTTCTCCTTGATGTCTTGAATGAGAGGGAGTGAGGGGGTATTTATAGTGGGAGATGGAGTAGGGGCTACTCCACCGCCATGTCATCGATCCGCATGAAGTGACTTCTCCACCTTCGGATCCAACCGACCTCAAACCGCCTTGAATCAACGTCCAGGATGTGCAGGGAATGTCAGTGGAGTGAACCGACCCCGAGTGGGCCCAACCTCCAGGTCGGCCGACCTTGGGTTTTCACCCATTTGCCACGTGTTAGCTCCTGGAGGCTTCAGCATGTCGGTGGTGAGTCAGGACAGGTGGCATCCCACCATAGGGTGGTCGGCCGACCCGGCCTATTGGGGGTGGACCCACCACCGTCTTCCCGACGTCTCGGTGTTCTCGCGGTGTCCGAGATGGCCCCAAACCTTGGTCGGTCGACCTGCCTTTGGTGGAATCAAAGGGCCATCTTTTGCGGTAGTTTCACCATGCAATTCTAAGCACAATGGTGGTATTGGACCCACAAATGTCGGAGTCGGCCGACGACCTTTGTGCTCATCTTTTGCACACTAACTCCGAGGATATGACATTGATGAATGTGGAGTTGGTTTGGTCATTGGCCATCTTGGTTGGTTGCTCTACCTTCATTTGTAGCTCCCGAATACTGAAAAGTGCCTGTTTGCACCTGCACCCAAATAATGACACGTACATCTGGAACTAAGTCAATTGTACCTATGTCACTACTCACTGGCATGGTGTTATCTCCGAACTCAACCATTGTTGACGGCTTTTCATGAGGTAAAAACAGGGTATAATTGCCGTCAACAGGGCGCATCGCCATGCAAAGCTTCTATCTAGCTCTTTTGAAACGGTCAAAGCAGACACTTTTATAGGCCTAACATGATTACCACATGTAGGAGCAAGATTAACCAAAGTTGTTAACATAACCCTAGGTTCATTTGGTGTCCTAATCATGTCTAGATTATTTTAGTGATCAATCATCAAACACTTGTATTACTCTATCATAAACACATGCAGTTCAGGCAAAATCAAGCAACAGGGTGAAATGCATGTCAAGTCTGTGATGCACTGCAAATGATATGATTATGCAGGTGATGTGCAAAGCTAAATCATGATTAATATCCTGGATGTTACAAGCTCCACTGTCGGTCGGTGGTGAGACCGACAGGTGGGACCTTCTCTTTTTTCTTTTTAATTAGAAAATGCCATTTCTCCCTAAATTTCTAGCTCCCAAATAAAGAGGAATTTGGGGAAACTTTCAAATATGAAAAGTTCCCCATAAAGAGTAGAATATTTTCTCTTAAGAAAGTTTTGCCAAAATCCCATTAGTTTTTGAAATATAAAATTACAAATGAAAAATCATCTAAAATTCATATAAATTAAAATAAGCACCTCAAGCTTCCCTTTTTTTCCCCAATTTGGAATCTCCACTAGTTTTCATCAAAAGTCATTATAGAAGGATTTATTCCTCACAAAATTTCACACCAAAATGGTTTATCAAGTATCTATATTTAAAACACCTAAGCCACACTTCTTAATCAACTTAAATCATAATTTAAACTTAGCCAAGTCAAGTATGACATGGTTGGGCAACCATGGTCATCACTATGACCCTAATCATTTTTAAATAACCTAACATATCTAGGTGTACATATCAAGCACTTGGTAGTTTATCATGTTTTTCACCCAAACCTAGAATTATAAATTCTAGCACCCATGTCTATGCATATGCTCATGATGAAATGCTTAAGTTAATGCATTAGGATTTTTAATTAAGTTGCTTAAAAAAATCCTAGATGTGACAGTCCTACTTTATTTTATTATTAGTAGTAAGAGTATCAAGACCCAGCTCTGACAATAGTTCCGAGCACAAATAGTCCACCAACAGATGTAATGAATTCCCTCTAAACTTCAGAAACCGTCACTTAAAAGCTAGAGGATAAGCAAGGTCAGCCCGAAAACCAAGCCAAACTGAAAACAAGTTCAACAACAATCTTGGCCTGAACATCAAGAACCGTTAGAATGAGGTTCACAAACACACTAAACTGACTTGCTTTCCAAAGTGACAGTCAATTACAATCTAGGTTTCAATTTCTCCAGCCAACCTGATCCTTGTTCAAAACATTCCAACTCTGCAAGAAATTGGGTAAACAGTTAAGTCCCACATCTGGCAAGGAAATAACAATATTTCTGAAAACAAAATCTTTTCATATCAACAAAAGATTACAATACATTACACATCATTATCTTAGATGTCCAGACATTACACGGTGCTCACCCTCAGACAAGCTGGTTTGCTACATTTGCCATGGTGCTTATGATCAAAGTACTGTCTGTAAAGCCAAGAAGGTGCTAATACGAGCCATTTCATTGGGCATTAGTAAATAGAGAAAGTGTTGGATTTTTGATGATTTAATATGGGCCTAGCCCATATTAAATTTAATAAATAAATAAACTCTATTGTATGTAAGTCAATGAGAGGAAAAGAATATTGGTATATATCATACGTGGGCATGATGTGGCAGGCAAGCAATCGAGCGGACGAAGAGACTCTTGTTTTTGTCAATTATGTCTTTTGATTATGGAAGTTTCTTCCACTAATAATAATTGGCAAAATGAGTTTCTCTTTGGTCCACTAGTATTGATGGCATGAGTGCCGTGAAGCTAAATAAGGCTTTTGGCCTCCATGCCGTGGGGCACTTTGCCTCTTGGCTAGTCACCGTGTACTATATATATCCATACTCCTTTGATAAAGAGAATTTGGTTCATTTTCTTCTTACACAAGAGAAACACCAGTCCACAACTCCGCACCAACGAAAGCTTCTCCATCTCGTGTTCTTCGTGTGCACGGAGAGACGAGAGGGCAGGTGCCTCCGAAGCCCTTGCCGTTCGAGACCTTGCACGAGCGATCGACAATTAGGTTTTTGGGGAGCGTATTCGCGACTGCCCAACCCGCCGTTGCCGTCTTCCTCACGTGTACCGCAGCGGATCGTCGTCGTCGTCTTCCCGGTGCGCCGCCGCCGATCTACGTCGTCTACTTCCTGGAGGCGCCATCGTCGTCTACTTCTCGGAGGCCTTGCGTTCTCCATCCTCTTCATCAACATGGAAACAGGACAAGGATCGGGATCCTCTGGAGGGTATAAACTGTTCATCTCCTCTCTATTTTTCGTGATGCAGTTTCTGCATGTTTCGTTAGTTCATGCCTTGTTGTTTCGTATGCTATGATGGATATGTTTCGTATGCTCTGATCTGTTATTTCGTCAGTTTTCTGTTGTCTGATCTTGCTGAAAATGATCTGTCATATATGCATGTTTCGGTAATTCTGTTCTGTTGTTTCATATTCTACTGCATGTATGTTTTGATTGTCCAGTTACATTGTTTCACATGTTTTTTAGAGACTATAATTGTGATGAGTTCTATATCATGTTTTATTTCTTTAGTAGATAAATCATGTTATCATGCTTGTATGTTTCACATGTTCATTGGTCACATGGTTCATATGGTTATGGACATTTGTGACATCATGTTTACAATGCTTAATTATATATCACATGTCATTATCTTTATGTTAATTTATGAAATTAAAATGACATGGAAATTGCCTAATTGTCTAACAGAAAGCTTGCACTATAGACCGCCTAACCATCATTCCATCATTCCAGGTATTATACATCGAAATTGGGCAAGCTGATTCATAATAATGAAATGTCTTGACTCTTGAAAGCTCAATGCAATTGTTGACGATCAAAAATGGCAAAAGAGGGATCAACACGTGTCAAACATCAACGGACGGCAAGACGGAGGGTTCCGGCGGATCAAAGGCGCCGGACGCTCCGGGCCGCGCCGGACGCAGTCCAGAGACCTCGCGGGCGCGCGAGGAGGCCGGACGCCGGGCGTCGGATGCGGCCTGGGAGCGCCGGACGCTGCCTCTCGCGCCGGACGCGGGGCTGCTCGGGCCCGCCCGCGAGCGCGCGGCGCGTCAACAACGCCGGACGCGGAGGCCGAGCGTCCGGCGCGCGCCGGACTCGGTACAGAGAGTACCGCGGCGCGGGCGGGACGCCAGACGCGAGCGCCGGACGCGCGCTGAACGCGCCGGACGCGTCCGGCGCTGCGACGGGAGGCCCAATGCAAGTCCGATTCGTATGCAAATCGGACTTTTGGAAAGTTTAACTCGTGGGAAACTTGATGGACGAGTTTTGGGAGAGTTTCCTACTGGGATAAGACCACCCCCCCTATATATACGAGGGATCATGGCCGATTGAACCCATCCAATCAATCGACATACAAACCAACATAAATCGATCGAGACGATCAATTTACCCTTCTTCTTCTTCTACATCCTGCCATAATTTTCTAGTTGTTGTTCGGTGCTTCTCTCCACGAGTTCATCGGCGATTCTAGGCGCCATCCGCTGGTTCCTAGGAGATCCCCTACGTGCATCCTCCCGACGGGTCTTCCCAGAGGTTGTTCTAGGGTTTACCCTTCCGTCGGCGGGCTCTACGTCGCTTATCGATCTCTAGATCGGTTTGCCGGCCACGCTACGTCATCGTTGCAGTTGCAGGTCGCTTCGAGGCACCTCTAGGGCGTCCAAGGCCCGCTACCGATGCGTTGGCGGATTTCTTCGTCAACACACTTTTTGGCGACTCCGCTGGGGAAGAGCGCAAGGCGCCGTCTCCAGTATCCATCTACTAACATGGGGAGCAGCCGTGACGGTGATTCAAGTGGAGATGATCGCACCAACATCAGCTCCAAGAACATCGTCTGTCCACAAAACATGGATGAGCTTCCTACGATCTCCGTAGCAAGCTTCAAGGACAACTCGACACCATGTGCAAGGCTTTCTTCGAGAGCTGCCACAAGGGGCACCGGGACAAAGTCAAGCAAGTCAAGGAGCCGGACTACGCCGGGTTGTTCACATCTTCATCTTCAGGGAAGAAGGTAAGCAACGAAAAGCCTTTATTTGAAGATATTGGTCCTATGCATGATGACATTGTCCAAGAAACTAGATTGTCACATCTTACATCGGTTCATCAAGGACGAGATGAAACTGTTATTGATTTCATTAAAAGGGCTAGAGATATCAAGAACCGATGCTTTCATTTGATGATCTCCGAAAGAGATTTGGTTGATATATGCTTTAATGGTTTGCATTCTAGGATTCGTGAGAAACTTGAGAATGTGCAATTTAATAATTTCAACCACCTCGTCGAGAAGGCCGTTTATTGGGAATCGCGCCTTAAAGAGTCTCGCGAGGCATATAAGTCTCATCGTTCGAACACGCATGCTTTTCATATTGTTTCAGATAGTTTGGAAGATGAGACAGGTGAATGCAACGCCACTGAAATTAGGTGGCCAGCAGAGAACAAGCTTGTGACTTGTCCTTCTCTCAAACCGATTCAAAAGAATCGGGGTGAGGAAGTAAAGTTTACTTTTGATGTTTCTAAATGTGACCGTATTTTCGATGAGTTGCTGAAAATCGGACACATTAGAATTAATTATGCCATGCCTTCGAGATGAGATTAAAAGAGAGCTTATTGCAAATATCATAATTCTTATTCTCATGCCACTAATGATTGCAATTATTTCCGTCGACAGATACAATCGGCCCTTAATGAGGGACGATTAAGTCTTGCAGACATGGAGATCAAAAGGAACCCCTTCCCGAACAACAACACCAACACTATTGAGGCGGGGGCTCCAGCTATTTTGATTCGTCCCAAACAAGCCGATGGAGCTAAAGGCAAGAATGTCATCATTGGCGAACCACGTCTTGCACCGAATGTCCAAAAGAATTCGGGGCGGCAAGTGATGATGGAGAAGAATCAAGATGGCAAGAATAAGCTCACCATCACTGCTGGATCAGCGGAGGTATTGAGAAGGCAAAGATGGTATGAAACTCAAGCAGCACGTCAACGGCCGTCTCGACCGATCTCTATGATCGGCCAAGGCGATCAATCAAGCAAGGTGGAGGCGCCCAAAGCTGCCCCTACCGATGGTGCTCCGGGAACTTCCAAATCGGCCAAACCGATTGATACAATCGGTCAAACCGATTCACAATCTCCTGAAAAGTCCGTTACTTCCGACATTCATGTGACCCGCACATTTATTCCACACAAGCCGGAGGTAGGAGTTTGGAAAGAGAAGGAGCCAAAGCCTAAGAAATTCGTGGTGAAGCCACTTTGTACTTTTGACAAGCTTATGGCGAAGTACAAACAACAAAAGGCCGATTCTAAACAATCGGCCGATAAAAAAAGAGAGTCTACGCCTCCTAAACGTGAAGATGAAGACAAGAGGCAAAAGGCTACAACTCTTTCAGCTGGTTCTTATTCGCAGGTTGTTCGTTCGCGGCCATCTCGTTGGGGACCACCGGTGACTCCAGCTCCACCTGTCTTGCCTTTGCCGCAGTGGGGTGCCCAAGGTGTGTGGACGCCGTACCCAAATGCTACATCATCGCATCAAGGGTTTGAAGGTGCTGCTGATTATAAAGTGAATCCATCCGTTTTCAGCCGATTGGCTCATCAATCGGGCTATAACGGGAAGAGGGAAGTGCTTCCACCCAATGCTCAATCATCGCAGGGGAGAAGAAAGGCACCAATGCAGTTGGCATATGTGCCAAAGAAGGTGGAGGCACCCAAAGAAGTTGCTCCAAAGCAAGCTCCTGCACCACAAATCGTCATCGGGTCAATGTCGGCTCCGGTAGTTGCCGACAATGAACCGATTGTTGTTAATACCAAAATTCCAGCAAGCGTGCAAGATAAAGCAGTGAAGGAGGTTGCTGAAAAAGAGAAGCCGCCATGGGATCCAAAGTATACACAACCCAAGTGGTGTCCACCCAACTTGGATAAGACCCAAAAGCGGAAGTTGCAGCGCGCCCGGGCCAAGAAATTGAAGAAGCAAGCTCTTAGGAATCCTCAAGAGAGTGCGCCAAAGAAGGATGACGGTGTTGCTGCGGAGCCGGCACCGGCCAAACCGATTGAAGAATCGGTCAAGCCGGTAGAAGTGGCTCAAGAGACAATGGAGCAGGAACCAACCAAGCCGATTGAAGAATCGGCTAAGCTGGTAGTTGCTGAAATAAATGTTCCAGAAGTTGTTGAATCGGTTGCAACCCCTCCCAAGGAGACGGAACCGATTACGACGGTTTCTGAAAATATTGGGGAGAACCCCAAAGAGTTTGCTGCTACGATTGCCGATGTGCTAGGTATGGAAACTCCGGCGGAACAAGACGATGAGATGGTGGATTATGAGCCATCGCCGGAGCGGATTAACGTGGTATATCTATCTTCAGATTACTACGTGATCCGACATGATGAAGAGGAGCCACCGGCAGTGGAACTAGTATTTGCAGTGGAAGACGCCGTATTCAAGAAGCCAGGAGTCAAAGTGGACCATCTTCGGCCTCTCAATTTGAGAGGTCACATCAATGGGACTCCGGTGCATAGCATGCTAGTGGACAGCGGTGCGATCATCAATGTCATGCCATACACGTTGTTCCGCAAGCTTGGGATCAAGGAGGAGGAGCTAATCCGGACCAACATGACCATCACAGGAGTAGGAGGTGATGCTCCAATTCCGGCCAAGGGAATTGCTAACGTTGAGTTGACCATCGGGAGCAAGACCTTGGCTACCGCTTTCTTCGTCACCGATATCAAAGGGAGCTACAATGTGATACTTGGGCGTGATTGGATACATGCTAATGAGTGTGTCCCTTCTAGTCTACACCAGTTTCTCATCCAGTGGGTTGGCGATGCTGTGGAGATTATCCATGCGGATTCATCGGCTGAAGTTGCAATTGCCGATTCGTCCGAGGTTGAAGGACATGGCGCCATGGGGTGCTTATCAGGCAGGGATCTCTCCACATATGATTATGTTGATTATTCTAGGGGCTGCTTTGTTCCCATATCTCTCAAGCCGATTGACAATCGGCTCAACACAATCATTTAATGGATAATCGTGAATGGTTAAAGCATCATTTAGAGCAATATCGGGCTAAAAAGACTGATACTTGTGAAGCAATTGATGACTTTGATGAGCTCAATAAGTTGGGCCAAGGTTTTACATCGGCCAACCCTTTGGAGCAAGTTGACATTGGGGATGGTACTACGCCACGGCCGACGTTTATTAACCAAAACTTGGAAGCCGATTTCAAAGTTGAATTAATCACGCTTCTCAAGGAATATGTTGATTGTTTTGCATGGAACTACACCGAGATCTTTGGGATTGAGCCGAGATCTTGTTGAGCATCGGCTTATTCTCAAGAAGAACTTCAAACCCGTCAAGCAACATCCAAGGTGCTTCAATTCGGCCATCCATGACCGAATAAAGGAGGAGATCGAAAGGTTGTTGCGGGCGGAATTCATACGTCCATGCCAATATGCGGAGTGGGTCTCTAACATTGTGCCGGTTGAGAAGAAGGACAAATGGCAAAATTAGAGTATGCATTGATTTCGAGATTTGAATAGAGCCACTCCCAAAGATGAATATCCTATGCCTATAGCCGATATGTTGATCAATGATGCTTCGGGGCATAAGATGATTAGCTTTCTTGATGGTAACGCGGGATACAATCAGATTTTTATGGCGGAAGAAGACACATCAAAGACAGCTTTCATTTGTCCTGGTTTTATTGGCTTGTTTGAGTGGATTGTTATGACCTTTGGGTTAAAGAATGCAGGAGCAACTTACCAAAGAGCGATGAATCTGATTTTCCATGATCTAATTGGGGTGATTATGGAGGTTTACATTGATGATATAGTGATTAAATCGGCTGCCCATAAATCTCACTTAGCCGATTTGCGTCTAGCTTTGGAGAGGATACGCCGCTATGGTTTGAAAATGAATCCACTCAAGTGTGCCTTTGGAGTATCGGCTGGGAAGTTTCTAGGCTTCATCATCCATGATAAAGGCATAGAGGTTGATCCCAGGAGGATTGAGAAGATCAAGAAAGTTGAGCCGCCAACATGCAAGAAGGACGTGCAGAAATTCTTGGGGAAGGTCAACTATCTTAGAAGATTTATTGCTAATTTGTCCGGGAAGATTATTCCTTTCACTCCTATACTCAAGTTAAAAGATGAATCTGATTTTGCTTGGGGGGCAAAGCAACAAGAAGCGTTTGACAAGATAAAGGAATATCTATCATCACCATCGGTTCTTCGTGCACCAAGGAGAGGGGTGCCGTTCAAGCTATATATTGCTGCCGAAGAGAAGGTGATTGGTGCCGTGATGACTCAAGAAGACGAAGGGAAGGAATATGTTATTGCCTACATTGGGCGACGTCTTCTTGATCCTGAGACAAGGTACACCCACATTGAAAAATTATGCTTATCACTGTACTTTGCATGTCATAAGATGAGACATTATTTGCTGTCAAGTACATGTGTTGTAGCATGCCAGGCCGATGTCATTAAGCATATGCTACATCGGCCAATCCTCAGTGGGAGGTTAGGCAAGTGGGCGTACTCTTTAATTGAATATGGTTTTTGAGCCATTGCGAGCAATCAAAGGCCAAGTCCTTGCTAATTTTATTGTTGAGCATAGCATAAAGTTTGATGATGATATCAATTACATCACAATTGCCCCATGGACATTATATTTTGATGGATCGGTCTGCCGAAACGGTCGAGGCATTGGTATTGTTTTAATCTCTCCCAATGGACTTGTGACCGAGATGCTTAGCCGATTAGAATTTTTCTTGTACTAACAATCAAGTCGAATATCAAGCTTTATTATTCGGATTGATTATGTTAACCTCCATGGATGTGCAGCATGTTGAAGCGTATGGTGATTCATTACTTGTTGTTCAGCAAGTTAGTGGAGAGATTCAATGTTTAGATGAATCACTACGTGCTTGCCTCAATACTTGTTTGGAATATATCTCTAAACTTGCTGAATTTAAAATTCGGCATATTCCTAGAGACAAGAATGCGAGGGCTAATAAGCTAGCTCAACAAGCATCCGGCTTTGAAGTTAGTAAGTGAAACTTTCATATACAAACAAAGCCGATGTATGAGGACGTAAATTTTATATGTGCAGGAATAAATGGATTGGTTCAACCGTCCAATATGATCGGATTAACCAATTCTTCTGAAGCTTATGCTACTAATGATGTCTCAAATCGGTCTAGTGATTCTAGTACCGATTTAGAGGATTGGAGGACTCCTTTTATTAAATATTTGCAGGATCCTAGTATTAAGGTTGATCGATCCATCCGGCGACTTGCTTTCCAATACACATGGCAGCATGATGAATTGTATAGAAGGACAGCCGATGGTCTATTATTGAAGTGCTTAGGACCTGAAGATGCAAGAGTAGCTATGGGAGAAGTCCATGAAGGAGTTTGTGGTACACATCAATCGGATCATAAGATGAAGTGGTTACTAAGACGAGCTGGTTTTTATTGGCCTACTATGATTACTACAAAGGATGTGAAGAGTGCCAACGGTTTGGGAACATTCAAATGGCGCCCGCTTCGGAGCTCCATTCTATTACATCTCCGTGGCCGTTCAGAGGTTGGGGGCTAGATTTCGTTGGCCAAATACATCCCCCATCTTCAAAGGGACACAAGTTTGTTTTGGTTGCTACAGATTATTTCACAAGGTGGTGTGAGGCAGTCCCATTGAAGAATATTACTCATGTGGAGGTAATAGAGTTTATCAAAGAGCATATTATTTATAGATTCGGCATCCCTCAAGTATTGCATACCGATCAAGGAACATCCTTCATGGCTAAAGAGGTGAAGGCGTTTGCCGAATCATACAAAATCAAGATGGTCAACTCATCTCCATACTATGCTCAAGCTAATGGCCAAGCTGAAGCTAGTAACAAGACCTTGATCAAGCTAATCAAGAAGAAGATTGAGGAGACTCCAAGGAGGTGGCATGAAGTCTTGTCAGAAGCTTTGTGGGCGTATCGCACATCAAAGCATGGTGCAATAAAGGCAACTCCATTTGAATTAGTCTATGGTCAAGAAGCTATGTTGCCCGTTGAAGTGAACTTGGGTGCACTTAGATTTGCCAAGCAAGATGACTTATCCGCTGAAGTGTACCATGATCTCATGATGGACAACATAGGTGATGTGACTGACAAGAGAATTGAAGCTCTAAAGGAGATTGAAAAGGACAAGATGCGTGTTGCAAAGGCCTATAACAAGAAAGTGAGAAGCAAACCTTTCCAAGTAGGAGATTTAGTGTGGAAAACCATACTCCCTATTGGATCGAAGAGCAATCAATTTGGCAAGTGGTCTCCTAATTGGGAGGGTCCTTTGAGAGTGATCAAGGTGATACGTGGAAATTCCTATGTGCTAGAGACATTGAAAGGGGAATGTCTCGACAAAGCAATCAACGGGAGGTATATGAAAAAATACTTCCCAAGTGTTTGGCAAGAAGCCTAGTGCTCTTCCAAATAATGGCCGATACATGTATCGCCCTTAGAACAAAATGGCCGATGTAATACATCGCCCTTAGTCGCCGGTTAGCCGATGTGATGGGCATCGTTGCTAGTTGGTTAACAGGTGGAAGAGTATTTTCAAGTTCATGATAATTCACTTGAAAACAGGGGGGGCATGTGTTGACGATCAAAAATGGCAAAAGAGGAATCAACACATGTCAAACATCAACGGACGGCAAGACGGAGGGTTCCGGCGCGGATCAAAGGCGCCGGACGTTGTTCGCCGGGGCGCCGGACGCTCCGGGCCACGCCGGACGCAGTCCAGAGACCTCGCGGGCGCGCGAGGAGGCCGGACGCCGGGCGTCGGACGCGGCCTGGGAGCGCCGGACGCTGCCTCTCGCGCCGGACGCGGGGCTGCTTTCCCGGCCCGCCGCGAGCGCGGGCGCGTCAACAGCGCCGGACGCGGAGGCCGAGCGTCCGGCGCGCGCCGGACTCGGTACAGAGAGTACCGCGGCGCGGGCGGGATGCCAGACGCGAGCGCCGGACGCGCGCTAAACGCGCCGGACGCGTCCGGCGCTGCGACGGGAGGCCCAATGCAAGTCCAATTCGTATGCAAATCGGACTTTTGGAAAGTTTAACTCGTGGGAAACTTGATGGACGAGTTTTGGGAGAGTTTCCTACTGGGATAAGACCACCCCCCTATATATACGAGGGGATCATGGCCGATTGAACCCATCCAATCAATCGACATACAAACCAGGGGCTGCCCTCTGAGCATGATCCTTGTCATGCTCCATGGAGTCCTTCCCAACCCTTGGATCTAAGTGTGCTACCTCTCGACGCTCCAAATACTTAGCACATGGATCCATGGGCCCACATGGAAGCAAGCAGAGAACCAAATGAACTCAACTTCGGACAAGACTGCACATGACAGGTGGGGACAACACCAGGGAGCCAAAGGTGGGCCAGGGATCCCAAGGCCAGGTCGGCCGACCTGGCTTTGGTGGCCTGCCACCTGTCCTGGCCTCCCACCGACATCAGGACCTTCTAGAAGGAGAGTGGGACCCACAGGTCAGCCAACTCCAGGTCGGCCGACCTGTGTGTGGGCCGCTCCCAAGGTCGGTTGGCTCCCCACACATTTCCCACATACTGGTAATCCAAGCCATCCATCCAAGGTCGGTTTGGAGGTCGGTTTGATCAAGGGCCAAGAAGCAACATCACGCGGGATCGCTGACGTGGTGGTGGAGTAGCCCCTACTCCACCATCCCCCTATAAATAGAGGCTGAGTTCACCCTTGTAAACCATCCCCAAGTGTATCCCAAAGTACATTTCTTAGTTATTTGCTCAAGTTCTCTTGGGAGATCAAGTGTAGTCTAGTCTAGAGTGGGAGTTAGAGTCGAGTCGAGCAAAGCTCGGGTCTCCGGAGTCGTCTTCTGGGGAGTCTGGTATAGCTCTTGTACCTTTTCTCTTGTATTATATTCTTTATATTAATATAGTCTTTCTTTACTTTACTATTTACTTTGAGTATTTACTTAGTGCATTACTATACTAGTATAGTAGTGTTGTGTATTAGTCTTATTAGTGTAGTTGTCTTGGTTAGATTAGTGTTTACAATACCTTGTGTGTGTTTCACTACCATTAGGGGTTTTGGCTATTTACGTGATAGTTGAAGTCATAAGACTAGTGTAAGCGTGGTGCTTAGGCTAGCGCTTATTAGTGGATGCAACCTCTCGTTCTGACTATATTAGCGGGCGACAGTTGGCGTGACAGGCATTCGCTTCTCATGAGGTTCTATTTGCGTCGGATTTGGTTTGTAGGACGTCCATAAGCCAAAGGTCCGCTTGGGTAGGAGTTTCGCCTCCTAATGCAGTCGACTTCCCCACCACACAAGAGTGTTTAGATACTAGCCTAGTTAAGTCATTTACATTATTAGAATTAGAACACAAAAGTAGAGTTAGATACATAGGAGTCCTTACTCACTCGTTGTCCACCCACCTAGCTAGCTCACTATCAGTTATCTTTTATTTATTTATTCATTACCTGATCCTGCTACTCTTAACCCCCTAATAACACTAGTGAACTTAGATTGAGTAGACATACCACGGATATCCATCTACACATTTATTAGAGAGTCTTAGTCCGCTTTCCTATGAGCGAACTATAAATCACGACACCGTGGATACTCACCTCGGTTGAAGTGCTACAACGGTACCTGTGCGCTTGCAGAGTTACCCACTTGGCACGTCTTGCCTCATCGCTAGAGTTTAGCTTTGCTTAGCATTTCTAGAGCCATTGCCTGAGGAGGATTTGTAACACTCTCTCTCTAGTGATAGCTCAGTCTTTGATTATTTATCTTTACTCTAGTCGGTGTGCGTTAAGATTTGCTAACAGAGTCACAGTGTGGATTGCAATTAGGGTCGTAGTGGATTTTGATTATATTTTGAAATAAACTGGATTTTAATTAGGGTTGACATCGTTGGTTGAAATTAGGGTCGCAACGTGTGTTGTTATTATGGGTTGCAACAGTTAGGGTTTAGGGATTAGTGTTTAGGATTTAGGGTCTAGTGTTTAGTGTTTAGGATTTTGGATTTAGTGTTTAGGGTTTAAGGTTTTAGTTTTAGTGTTCAACGTTTAGCGATTAGGGTTTAGGGTTTAGGGTTGAGGTTTTAGTGTTTAGGGTTTAGGGTTTATTGTTGGTTTTAGGGTTTAGGGATTAATGTTTAGGGATTAGGGTTTAGGGTCTAGAGTTTAGAGTTTAGGGTTTAGGGTCTAGAGTTTAGGGTGTAGGGTAGGGTTTAGTGTTTAGGATTTAGGGTTTAGTGTTTAGCGTTTAGGATCTAGAGTTTAGGATTTATGGTTTAGTGTTTAGGGTCTAGGGTGGTTTAAGGTCTAGTGTTTAGGATTTAGGGGTTTAGGGAGTTGTGATTAGGTCGCATTTTATGGTGCTTAAATATTATTATTTTTTTATCAGAATATAATCAATATTGCTTGATTTATAGATTTAATTATAAGGAAAATTATGGTTTAGTTGGATTTTAAATTTGATATCTGATTTAAGAAATATGATTATTTGAATATCCGTAGTTGTATGTGGATAAAGTAAGGGCTCCTGCAATAAATGATTTCATTGTAGTGTCATGGATGCATCAGGCCATGCAAGGATAGGGTATACTGTAGCGCGTGTGCCCACCTGCCGCCGTACGTCTCCTTCTAATAAAGTTGTCAGTGCTGTTACCGGATTAGTGTCCTTAACTAAGGAGTACAGCTGTTCAGCTCATTATCTATCGTGAATCTTCAAATTATTTCAACGGCAGATTAGAGGGGTGGAGGCCATCCCGATAGGACTAGAATCGCGTCCATGCATGACAGACATAGATCCTCCAACAAATACCTAAAGCGAAATAAGAACACCAGGAGACAACATGAAAGAAAATCAGATATCAAATTGATACTAAAATTGGGAAACTTTAAATGTCCTTGTCAAGCTATTAAGAACACTGCAGATGTCCTTGTTTTTCTTTTCTCCATCTGCCGATATTTTCTTACTATGTGAAAATGTGTACCAAACTTGTATTTGTGAACCTGAGGGAGGTGAAAAAATGTGTGCCAAACATGCACTATATAAACCCGAGGGAGTTTTCGAGAAAGGGCATGGTTGCTTCACAGCCTCCCATGCGACCTTCCCGCCAGGCAGCAATCCTCGCTACAGGCACCCAAAATCGGACGCCTGGGAGCAGAGCTAGCATCAGGCAGCTCTGCCCAGGTGCAAAGCAAACAGCCCGAGCATGTTTGGACTCTCTCCCGGCAAGGTTGCCTGGCAAACGGAGCTTTGAACGCCTGTAGACGAGATCATTGGCTGGTGAGACTCCTGCCTGTGGGAGGTGTCGATCCAAACATCGCCGCTCTTAAATGCAGGTTGACAGATTATGGCAGACACACATTACACAAACTTATATTCTATCTGTAGAAGGAAAAACCACAATCTTTTATTCAATTCAAAGAGACTAGCATGGTTCGACATGAACCAACTTTATTCACTCCATAAGCTATATAAACAGAAACTGGCAATACTAATTCAGCATCAAAGATTCCCCTAGACAGGGTGTGCCCCTAGGAACAAGTAGCACTGTAAAACGCCAATGTTGCCCCATAGAGCAAAGAATTGCAAGTTTACAACTCAAATATCTGCTGCAGTAAGATGTTGGGATACCAAGCACATCAAAAGCAGCAGAGTCTGCATTGCAATATATCAAAATCAAAATAGCTTTTGAACTAGTAACAGAGAACTCGTTAAACAAGTTAAAAATAAATTCAGACAGGGCATTCTTCCGACCTACATCAACAAAATATCTGTGGCATGGTAATTAATAGAGAGAAAATATGTGCCGTAATACAAAGTAGTGAAAATCAATCACCATCGCTCTGTAGACTTAATAAAGAAATTCAATGGAAATGTGATGTTGCCCTTAGACAAGCAAATCTACTCTCCTCCTGACCTCCAACAAGCCGAACTTTTTTTTTTTAAAAAAAAAAAAACGACAGCAAGTGTCAAATGCTCGACATGGCCACACTTATAAACATAATATTAAACAAAGCAATTCACCAGAAATGTAATGTTGCCATTAGACAAATGCAAATCTAAACTACCAGCAAACTCAATGGGCACAGAAAAGTAAGAACACAGAGGCCTCAATGTAGCTTAAGAGCGGGGTAAAATACTCCAGTAGTGCCTCAGCACCCAGCTAGCTCGTCATGAAGCTCCTTATTCTATCCATACAAAAATTTCAAAATTTACATTGGAGAATAAGTTAGAAACCTTAACTAAGTCAAATAGTTAGCCTGACCTTACCACTACAAGGCTGACACAAGTTGACAATATCAAATGAAAACAAACTTATTCATCACCATAGACAACCTAGAATATCATAAACGTTGCACGGAAGCTTCTTAACTATTAGGTTGTAAGACCTCTGAATATCCAGCAGAATCTGCTCGTCATCACAGGTGACAAAATTGAGGGCTACACCCTTCCTATCAAACCAACCATTACGAAAAGTGCGGTGGAGATAATTCTCAGTCTGAATCAGCATGTCGTAGTTGATGACCAAGGAGACCTGCTGGACGTCGATATCACAGGCGAGCAGGTCAGTGGTGATAAGCACACGGGAGGACCCGGACCTGAACTCGGTCATGATGATGTCCCTAGTATTCTGGTCCATGTCAGCATGCATGGCAGATGCAGTGTGGTCCCTATTTGCCATTGCATCCTTCAGCCAGCCCACCTTGCGGGGAGTGTTCACGTATATGACACACTGAGGCATGGTCTGGGACTCATACAGGTCACAGAGGACATGAAACTTCTGATCTTCGTTCTCCATGTTGACATAGAATTGCTTGATACCCTCAACTGTGAGCTCATCTCTCTTGACAAATATCCTGACAGGCTTATTCATGAACTTGTGAGTAATATCAAGGACCTCGGATGGCATGGTACCAGAGAAAACGCCAACCTGAATCTTTGATGGAAGGAGCTTGAAGATACCATAGATCTGCAGAAGGAACATGTCAGATGAAGAACTTAACCTACCAATAGCAGTAACAAAGCTGGTTTAGGAAACCAGATGGAGCACAGCCAGGTCAGCAACAATCTCCATGAAATTTAATTAGCTTCAGATTCTATTTGTAAATTAGACCAGCAACAATCTCCATGAAATTTAATTAGCTTCAGATTCTATTTGTAAATTAGACAAGTGCATACTAAAATCCTATTAATCACTGTATTAATATAAATTAGTAGACACAAGAATGTAATATGCTGAACAACAATGTAAAGTAGGCTGGTAAAATTAATTTAATTAGGAGTTCCAAGAATCAGATATGTTTTGATTCAAATTTCACATGATCACATCAAATTAACTGAGCAAAAAGGATACAATTGGGTAAATCATATTGCACTAATCAATAGTCTCATACAGTTCTAAACAAAAATATCACGGCCGATTCCTACACATATATAAGCTAAAATTTGTAGCAATAACAATCATGACTGAATATCATAGCAAGGCGACTCGTGGCAAAAGGAGTAAGGAGTAAACCTGATCCTTGAAACCACAAGAAAGCATCTCATCAGCTTCGTCCAACACAAGTATCATAATGTTGTCTGGGGAGAGGAACTTCCTAGACAACATATCAAATACACACCCCGGTGTGCCCACAACAACATGCACACCACTAGCATGAATCCTTTGGTCCCCAGGGGCAACTGTTCGACCAACACAGGCACGCACTTTGACACCCAAGAAAGATCCAAGAGAACACATGAGCTTCACAATTTGCTGCACAAGCTCACGAGTTGGAGCAAGAACTAATGCCTGGCACTCAAACAATCCACAATCAAGCTGCTGTAAAATTCCAGAACAGAATGTTGTGGTTTTTCCTGTTCCAGATGGAGCTTGCTGAAACACATCAAGCCCCTTGCAGAAGGGAACAATTCCCCTTTGCTGAATTGCTGATGGCTTCTCAAACCCTGCACATCAAGTAATGTGATTGCCTGATTGTAGGACGGATCAAAAGTACAACACCACTGAATATTGGGAGGTAAATGAGATACCATAGGCATAAATGCCCCTCAGAAGATTATTTTTAAGCCCCATGTTGTCAAAACTTTCATAAACATCATCATACGAAGTGAAAAAATCGTCAGTTTCAACTTGTTTCCTGTATATTGCAAGCATGGTACAAAGATCAACTTGCAAATCCGTAGATAAAAATGTTGGGAGGAAATAGAGAGCTTAACACAATGTCAGAGGGGCTAAGATAACAAAGTTGAAGTAAAATGACTTACAGTAGCCTTTCTACCCTGCTGCAATACTGCTTTGAATCCAATTGCAACACCTCGGGTACCTCTCCTGCCAAGGCTGTACCATTTAAAAGGGAACAGGTTAACCCAAAAAAAATTATATAGCCAATGGCCTTTTAAGAATGGCCACAGAGGACATTAAACAGTACAGTAAACCTCACAGCAATGCAATCTGGACCACAGAACAAACTGTTAAGACAATAACAATGCAATCTGGACCACAGAACAAACTTTAAGACAACGGCAATGAATGCAACCTGGACCACAGAACAAACTTCTATCATCATAGTAAATAGTATAGAATCATGTTAAAGTCGGAGAAACAATCACAGCAAATTTGGCATAACTATTTTGCCTAAGGGACTTCACATCTCTTCTGCAAAAAGATTCAGCCAGTCAACACCGTAATTCACTGATACTGATCGAAAGCCCATCTCACAACCAGGTAACGTCCCCAACCTAAAAGTAACCATGTGTCGGGCTGGGGATGACGGGGACAGAAAATTCGACAAGGTTTTCTTGGCTATTGACCCACAAAGTGTGAGAAGGCCTTCTTCTCTCAGTCTGGTCCGGTCTGGTGACCGTGTGTGTGCATCTCCGAGTGCCGCACGGCCCAGGACGGCAGGCGCCCTATGCCCAGGGGGCAGCTTGTTCCCCTCGCAGGTCAAGTTTTTTTTTTGTTCAAGAAAATGTTGGATCTAGAGCTAGAAGTACGTTGAAAGCATTTGTTCACAGTTTAGAATACATACAAATATTTAAATTGCCTTAATTTAGTTTACAAACTGCAGATCCAATCAAGATCTCAGAGCTGTGTTAAGAGCCCATAGCATCCAACAAAGAAGCATGCAGGCAATAATAAACAAGCATAGAACCAATATTTAACATAGGTAGCTTTTTTTTGGACAACAACATAGGTAGCTTGGAGGGTAGTTCTCCACATACTGAATAATGTCTGGCAACACTTGCGAATGATAAAAAAAAGGTACCCCACATGCACTGAGCAACCCATCTTGCTCAACATGCTATTACATATAATGTACTGAAGCACTGAATAGCAACTAACAGGTTGAAGTTCCGTTGCGGCTGACCGGCAGTCAGCTTTGGAGCCCAAATATCTGTAGGTTCCTGTCCATGGAACCTACAGCAATGTACTTAGCATCGGCTCCAAACTTCAAAGAATTTACTTTCCCTGCAGAAGTACAAATGTCACAAGACTAAGTTTTTTTTTTCAATGGTCACAAGACTAAGTTAATCTGCCCCAAGGAGTAGTAGCAGCAATCAAGAGAATGGTTGAAGCAGACCTGTTCCTATTACAGCCTTGATATCATTCCAATCATCCTCAACATCGGCTACTTGATAGACCCTACAGAAAACAGAAAGAAGCTAACCTTCAGTTTTACGAACTAATATGAGGACGAAGATGATTTTATACAAGACAACTATCATGGTATATGGAACTATGGAGTTCACTAAAAAAAACATAATAATGCAGATACACGACTCAGTAAGACCACCGTAAAGCACTGCATTCCAAGAATAGATAACTCATGGAGTAAGCAAGATTTGCAATACATGAAACGTACCAACAAAAACTCAAAAATTGTACAACATTAAGAAATAATGCCGAAACGAATGCAAAATGCAGCAAACCATTGAAGGACCAATGGAGAAAATTCAATCAACCTCCAAACTGGAGCCTATTTTGCTTGTCTGTATTTGGACATGGTATTCCTCCAAAGTGTGAGGAAATAAAGACCCTAATGGACTACTACAGCACATACCTCATATCAGAACCACCACCAATGGCAAGATAGCTTCCACTGAAATCAAATTCCACTGCAGGACAAAAGAAGTTGTACATCATATGATTATTACCCAATCAAACCGCATGCAATATTAGCATCAATCTAATAAGCTCCTCACCAGTATTGGTTGGTGTGTCTGAACCATAGGGAGAGATGGTCTTGACATTTCCAAATGTCCTAAGATCCCAAAGCTTGACACCATCAAGAGCAGCAGTCTGCAAAATAATTGTAAAACGTCAAGATCAATAAAGAACTCAACATTGTGCACGTTCTTTACAGAAACTTATACACACCGCTATCAGGTAACCATTTACAGAGAACGACATAGAAGTGACTGGTCCGACATGCCCTTCAAGCTTTGCAACGTTTGACTACAGAAAAATAAACAGTTCATTAGCAAAGATGTTTCAAGGCAAGATCACCTAAAAAAATTCTTGGAAGTGATACTGTATACCATGTCATACCTGGGTCTGCACGTCCCAAATTTTGACAAAGGCATCAGTAGTTCCTGTTCCAAGGATAGAACCATATGGATGGAATGATGCAGATGAATAACCCTCTTTTCCACAAGCTCCATTAACCTGATAAAAGTTGAGCATTTACATACACACGCACACATCTATATATGTGCCATATTTATACGCATGAGGGAACCTGTGTCAGGCAAGATAATGTTGACGTATCATAGAAGCACCATGAGTTATCCTTGGAAACAGTCACAAAGTAATTCTGAGTCCCATGGACTGCAACCGCTTTAACCTGATAAATTTAGAAAAGAAAATCTGGGTTTAAATAACAAATAACAAATTACTTATAAGAAAAGGGATGGACACTTAGCGCAAAGTACTGCCATAACAAGTATGGCAAAAGAACAAACAAAGGGAGTAATATCCATTTATGTAAAACAAGCCGGAGAACTTGGTCCAACAAAGAAAACTGGATGGATGGAAAACAGAGGACTTTTGCTAAAGGTGTATTTTTTTAGCCATCAGAAAATGTATTGCATATTATACCTTATATAAACTTTTCTCGAACCATTCATTTTTTACTTCAAAGCAAGAAGTTGGTCGATCAACAAAAAATTGTAATTGTAAGCAATGATATACAGCAATGGCAATCTGAATGCACTTGGCAACAACAATAACAACAAAAACAACAACTGAAACCCAGAAAGATACCACAAGTCACGGTTCAAGCACTTCAATAGCTGTTTTCCAAGCATTCATATCCAAACATAGATTTCTAGGTATATCCCAAGCTTTTAAATCTCTTTTCACTGCCTCCACCAATTGTCAACTTAATTCAAGTGCATTCAAAGGCAAGACAAATAGAGGAATTATGAGCATCATTGCAGGAGCAAAGATCCAGATAAATTAGTACCGCAGCACTATGATCTTCTAATGTATCAATAAAGTTATAGTTTCCATCCTTCCCATCTTTCCAAATGCGAACAGTCTGCAAGTTTCCAAATAAATCAGCTTATGTCAGCTAAACTACTAAAACTTCAATCAGATCAGATAACTGAAATGCAACAAAGTTGGTAGTTTTTAATTAAAATTGCATCATACCAAAGATATATGAGATACACAATGGAATAAAATTCTTTCAAGCTGAATGACATTTTTGCTACACTACTTAGCTGCTCATTATTATAAAAAGTGCAGATGTGAAGTGACTACTGTGAATTACATTGATCTGCCAATGTCCACATGAGATGAGAGTAAGGACAATACTTCATGAAGAGTATTAGCATGTGTTTGGTTGGAGGACAGGATGGGATGGTCATGTCCCTTATTTTTGGGATGGGGTGATCCTACATTTTTTGTTTCGTTGGAGTTATAGGATGGTCCCTGTTTTCTGTTTGGTAAAAGGGAAGTGGAAGCGAGAGGACAGACTACCGTCTCCACCGACAACCACTGGTCCTTTTCAGCCCACCCTACACCATCGCCATTGACGCCTCCACAGCTCAAGCTCACCACTGCCAGCAGCAGTGTACGGAATCCATCGCGCTGGTCCATGTCCACATCAGGTCTGCTGTCCTCTGCTACTATTGCCCCTTCTATGCTCCTGCACCATGCTGCACTTGTTTCGATTTGGCCATGGTTGCTCTGGAATTTAGCTAATTGTTATTCCAATCCATATGAGCACCAACCAGAAATCCATCAATACGGCACAGGGCGGATCATTGAAACAAGTCAGCAAGCAAATCGAGATATTTCAGACTGCCTTGGTGGTGAAGGCCATAACCTACTAGCTCGAGCCACCGCCACCGGAATCCATGGCGCCCCAACTCACCTCCAGCAACACCCCTGATCCCCGCCCCACACGCTCACTCGCCTCTAGCCGCACGAGGTCAACTTGCCATCCTGCCCTCCAACCATGCTTGCTCATGTCTGCAACGAAGCCACCGCTCGCCTCTAGCACCACGAGGTCAACTTGCCATCCTGCCCTCCAACCATGCTTGCTCATGCCCGCAACGAAGAGGAAACGGCATGAGGGACGAGTCTGTCCACTTGTTTTGGCAAACGGGCTCATCACACATCCGAGGAAATGTCTCACCATCATCCCCCAACCAAACACTAGTCAAAATGGGATCGACCAAATCTATCCTAGCTTATCCCACCAACCAAACATACCCATACGGCATGTTTGGAAGTTCATGTATTTGCCTCAATCCACAATAGTTGAAGTGGATTGGAGTGCATTTGAACTAAGTTCCATTCCAATCCACTCCAACACATGTGGTTTGAGGTAGATACATGTGCATCCAAACAAGGCCTTAGGGTGTTCCACATTTGAACTACTCTACCGACCTCAGGTCATTGTTTATTTAGTTTGAAATTGAATACATCAAAAGTTCAGTTGGTCCAAATTAAAGCCAGAGAAACTCAAGATGGCAATATTTATGTGACGATGTAAAGTCATAAACCAGTGCATAGCGGAATCCTAGAGCACAACGATGGTATAAGAGAAGCATGGGTCCTCCAAAATTGACACGATTATAAGCAGTAAAAAGAGACATGAAAGGATGGAATACACCCAGAGAATTGACGTTCAATTGTGCAGGGAAGGCAAATATTTGCGTGTTCTTGTCCTTTTTGTGTTTCAACTCTACTCCAACTTGCTTGGGGCTAAAAGCCTTGGTTGTTATTGTACATAAAATCATAAACCAGAAATAACTCTACTTACCTTATCTGCTGATCCAGTTATGAATAGTTCCCCCCGGTTGACAAACTTCAAACTGGTTATCTGTGTAACGTAAAGTTCTAATGTTATTACACACACGCGCGCGCGCGCACACACACACATGATGCCAAAAGTACATGGTTAAATACCTTCTTTGAGTGACCAGTAAGGGTGCACATAGTTTGACTGAACAAATCATAGAGAACTGCATTTTTATCGATACCCCCAGTTGCAACAAGGTCCTGCTAATCCATATTAAGAATCAAGTAATAAATGAACAGATGAATCAAAAATTCTCTAGGTTCTAGGCACTAAGTTTGAAACATACAATGATGCCAATATAACAAAACTACATCAACACTCAAGACAAGATAATGATTTAAACTAGTGGTTATTGAAGAGCTTCTGAGAAGGGCTGAGCTTGACATAAGAACATGTGATAATGATTACTAGTGATTATTGAAGAGCTTCTGAGAAGGGCTGAGCTTGACATAAGAACATGTGCTGTTAGCATTAACAAATAAATACTACCATTCCGGACTAAAGCAATTTTTTGTAAAAAGGCAATTCTTGAGACAAGAAATCGAGCTATTCCAAGCATATTATCACTTATGAAATAAGCATATAGCACAAATAACACAATAAATTTAAAAGAAAAACACATTCAAGCATGCCTAACACAAAATAAGCTGCTTTGGACAGCATAACCTGTTTATGCTCATTGAATAACAGAACACCAATAAAAGTATTCAAGAGATCTTATCCAGGTAAAAATATAGTGTATCACAGAGAGACTTGATGTGCTATTACAACAATGTGAAGCCTAAGGCCTAAGGTCCAGTAACAGTGCAACAATGTAAGGTCCAGTAACAATGCAACAATGTGAAGCCAGTTAACAACAATATGCAATCTGAGAGGTTCAGCACAATGAATAGAAACAAACTAACTTTCAAAGGATGTATGTCTATCGATAAAATGCCTGGCTTCGCGCAATGATGTTGATGGCTCGAGATCAGAGTATATCTCTCAAAAGCATCAAACGGCACCAGACTTGGCGGAACCTGAGAGAAAACAGAAGAACCATTGCTTCGTTTTATACAAAAATGTATAAGGCCTAAATATATATAGTTGAACTTATGCCAGCTCCATAACTATCTAGTGACACAAAACTGCAAAACTCTGGATAAGTATGTGTATTCATTCATTTCCTTTTACGCTTTTGGCCTTGTTCTACTTTTGAAGTGTGATCATATAGAGCAAGAAAGTATAAGTATACCTGTCTTTTCTGAAATTGTGATGAAATCATGGAATCATAGTCTCTGAGTTCATCAATAATGGTACTGTTGATACCAGGACGAATCTTCTTCGCATCAGGACTGATTTCATGACCGTTTGTACCTTCACATGCTTTCTCAGCTTCATATGACTTTTTGGCCTGCTCGATCAAAGGCGCCAATTGTCCTTTAAACTTGAGGCTTTGTTGATGGAGCCATAAAATATCATCATAGATAACCGAGCAAGGCATCCTTAATAACTTGTTTTCATAATCCGGTGCATCTTGTTTCATTCTCTGCAACTCTTGACTTGAAAACAGCTGAATGAAACAGACAGGCATTAGTAGAATTAAAAATTTCCATCAAACGCATACACATTCACAAAATATTTCAGTTTACCCCTTTTGGATATAAAACTTTTTCTTCAGGGAAACATAACATCTTGAGGGCTGTTGCAACTTTCAATAAACTCCAACTCGCAGTTTCAAATTTAGATATGTCCTCAAGGTGCTGAGCAGCATCACGCAAGGAGTCACTATGTCTGTTCACACAACGGTGACACTCATAAATGACGCCTGCAGTCTCAATAATATGTCTGGAAACCTGGATACAAGGACCATTGGTACATCAATAATACAGAACAATAACAGCGAGAAAACACCAGAGGAAAAAAATTATGTAAACAATATTGCGTCACAATACTTTGGTCAGCGAAGATTAAAGGCTTCAAGTACATGGGGAGCAATATAAAGCATGAAGCACGTCAATTACAGACATATGAGAAAGGAACCATATGAGAAAGGAACCATATGAGAAAGGAACTGATGGGGCTCACCTTCATCTCTTGTCTGACTTCGTACCCAAGCTCATTCAGGAATTTAATCATTCCAGAACACATTGGCAGTTGATTGTCATTAGGAAAAAACACTGATTTTTCTGCAGTCACTAAAGACCGCATCTGTATCTTAAAGCCCCAAATCAACTCCTCCACATGAGGAGGACAGATGCAGGATATTTGCTGAAACAATCCACAGAATAGTTAGTGCCTAAAAAATGTCCATAGACACAAGCAAACAAGGAGCTTAACTAACCATGTAATTTTCAATGATTTTTTTATATTTCTCACTTGCAACAGCTAATGTCATGTCAGGCTCCATATGCTTCTGGATCATCTCATAAAGCGCTTTGTTGATACCAGTACATTGATTAATAGCATGTTCCTTGTCCTCAATATTTCTAAATTCTTTGAGCACAACAGCCTGTCAAAGACAAAAAAGTGACAATCAAGCTAACGGAAAATGATATAGTGAAAATTTATGTCGCCCAGGTGGGGGGCCATGTAATGCATCAAATGTGATGGCAAATCCTTGTGCCTCGATTATTGCAGCATAAATCAAATGGATTCATATGCTAAGGTAATCCAATCTATTTTGAAAACAGGCCATAGTAGCAGTAATACCATCACCAAGTCAGCCTCAAATCATCGCAAACTAGATGTTAATAGACAGAAATTGCCATATGCAAATGCAATGCCCCTAGGTTATCACCAATCTGTGCCCATCTATTCTTTGAACGTCACTTCACACTCGTAATGAGCTTTCTAGAATAAATTGATTTTGGGGATGCATTCATAAGCAAAGCAATAGAAACATGCTACATGCTTTCCCAACAGCTTTAAGGAGAAAAAATTGGTCATGGGGTCAGTTAAATAAACAGCAAATGGCCAGACTTGTGTTCATATTTCTTCCTTCAACGCAAAGTCAATGCAAAGAATAAATAAAAGCTACAAACATGAAGATCGCTGCTCAGTTCAATTTGAACACAAGTGTCATAAAAAAAGCTGCCAGAAAGAGAGAGATGCTTACATTGTGTGCTGCATAATCATTGATAAAGTCTGCCCAGATGTTCTGCACGTTATAGAGAAAAAATATTAGGTTGGTACAAAAACCAGAAGAGCAAACAGGCCCATGAATCAATCAAACCGGAAAAAATCAAACAAGTACCTGAAGAGCATCTTTTTGGAAGAGCTTGACCCCATCATAAGAAAATATTGCAAAGCCAGAGAGAGTCTCAAATAGCACCAAGATCACCCCACCATTCCCCAATTCGGCAACTGGTAAAACAGAAGACAACAACAAAGCCTTTTAGGCTTGAACAAAACTGGTAAAACAGAATTCTAGCATATTATAACGAAAGTAATTGACCACATATCAGGGTGAAGGCTCAGAGGCCAAAGGATCCATCACCCCCACCAGATCCGCAGACGCAGACTAACCACCAAATACCATCACATGCAAACCCTTCCGCCGATTCGCGGCTCCGGAGTCGAAACCGGCGATGCTGCCCACGCACTAAGCAGCCCTTACCCTAATCCCGGGCTCCACCCAAACCCAGAACACTAAGTACAAGCTACGTGCTAGCTGCTAGGGTTTCCTTCCGGCATGCGTGGGACTAAGGATGGCGGGGTAGTGTAGCTCACCTGGACCAAAGTCGTTTGCCCACCGGGCCAACACGTCCTCGTCTTCCTCGTTCTCGTCCGCGTCTTCCTCGTCCTCGTCCTCGTCCTCGTCCTCGTCCTCTACCAAATCCCGAGCATCCGAATCAGACGACCACCATTCATCCTCCGCCTGCACAGGCTTCTCCTCCGACACCTTAACCGAGGGCGTCTCCCCATCCACCGTGGAGACCGTCTCCTTCCCCTTACTCCCGCTACCTACCGCCATTGACGGCAAGATTCAGATCCAGATCCAGAATTCGAGAGGTTGGAGAAGGGCCCTCGGTCGGGATTTAAGGAAGTCTTGTAGAGTTGGCCCAAATAAATACGCCGTACAGGGCTTTCCTGTTGGCCCAGAATCGGCTCAAGGCCCATTTAGAATGTTTTCCCGTCTGATGCCGATCACGTGGCAGCCATTTTTCTCTCCCCCTTAAAAAAAAGACTATATATCTTATTTACCTCTCAAGTAGCTGTTGAATTTAAAATACCCTCCTCAAACTCTAACATCAGACAACATAGACACCATAACTCTGAAAACCAGATGTAAAGATCGCTCGACTATTTTGAAGTGGTTTTTGGATGGTTTTGTTAATCGGGCGGCGATGGGACACCACTACTACTCTAATAGTTGCGGTTAAAAAGAGTTTTTCAAGGCAAGCAACATCTTGTTTCCAGCCTGCATAAACTGAGATTTACCCGAACAAGTACATGCCTGTGTTCATAAAACAGAGAAAAATAAATAAATAATAGATGAGCCCAAACGCGAACCCATCTATGGCCCACTGTCGCGCTACGCATGCGGCCTTCCCCAATTTGGGGCGCATGCCCCCACCACGTCGCGGCCCCACCGAGCTAGATCCACCGCGCGGCCCTAGCCAACGTCGAGCGAGCCATGTGGGTGTCTCTGAGAGAGTGCCACGACGGGTGAGCCCGAGAGAGATAAGGTTGAGACTGTGAAACCTTAATTGGTTAAGTGACCGTACATATAGTTTGAAGTGCTATATCGAGCTGAGTTGGGCTAAACAAATTGGTAACATGCTTGGCCTGTTAATGAAGGTGGGTCACCATTTTCGAAGGCTGACCTCTTAAGAGGCTCGCGTCTTCATAAATCGACTTTAGGAGGTGGGCAATTTTGACCGTCTCCACAAATAAAATGTTCGCCTCCGTATATTCTCATGTATTTTAGAAGAAGGTTGAATTTTGTGACCGTATCCGTTATGGTAGGACAGTGTCTCCCGAAATCATTTATGTGGTAGTTCACATGCCAGATTAATCAAAGCCACCTTCGAAACCATTTAGAACTATTTTAGAGGAGTAATTTGTTTCGCTTTGAAGGTTAAACGAGCGTACAATACATGTGTAACTAAAAAAAAGCTATCCCATATTCGTGTTTGAGTGTTTTTTTTTTTTAAAGATTTAGCCACAAGTTGAGGGGAGCAAAATGCCCGCTATGCTACCGATTATAGAAATGTAAATGCATATCATGCATCCAAATTCCAAAACTTCCATATAGAAATCCTTGGATGTTCATTTCAAAAGAAGAAAGGCTTAGATGTTGACGCAAAATCTAGATTTTTACAATGAATTCACAAGGGTGAGCTTTGCCGAAACTAATAAAGAATCGGGGGACAATGAAAAAAAAACCGAAATGTCTTTTGTTTGGTTTCGGAGCAAACACGATGAGAGACTGTTACAGACCATCAATAACTTCGTCCGTAGCAGATCGACTGAAACTTGTTTTCTTCGGCCCAAAAAAAGTCAGTTAATTTCAAGGTATGGTGAATCCAATGCTTTATCTTCAGTTTGCCCTGAGCCCTTCTTGATCAGGAACCCGGAGTACTGCTCGCATTTGTCGGACGAGCTGCAGAGGCTGCGGCTGCCTGATCAGCTGCTGGCAGCGATTCTGCAACATTCCAGTAGCAAATATAGGCATCAGTTACTGACAAGAACACAAGATGATCTGCCCTGACAAAACAAGCACGCCTAGTCTGTGTGACAAGCAAACATAGCAGTAGCACACACCTAGTTGTGTTGGGAGGCAATACTGACATAGCTTGAGGTTGAAGCGGCGGCGGCAGCTGGAGCCTGAAGTTGTGCGCGAGCGACGGAGCCGGGAAGAAAGGGGCAGCCTGGATCTGTGCTGGTGGATGAGGCAGCAGTGGTTGCACCGTGATCTGCTGTGCCGGCGGCGGATGCTGCACCAACGGTTGCACGGCGACGTGCTGTGCCGCCGGTGGCGGCGACGGCAGTATCGCCGGCCTTGAAGGTGTTGGAGGTGGATGCGCCACGTACCCGAGGTACTGGGGGTGGTAGGGTGCCGCCGCCGCCGATGGGGAGGTCAGACCGTACAGCCGAGCGTAGTAGTTCTGCATCATTTGAGGATGGCAAGGGCCTGCTTGGTCATTAGCACCACACATTTGCATAGATAGATCAAATTAGCCTCGAGGTTTATCACACATGATGAACTATTAACAACATGACAGAGCACTAATGTTAAATCTGGATTTGCATCATAAAAAGAAGCTGAGCATAGTCAAGATATGGTGGTAAATGAATGAAATTTATCGCTAGTAGGGTGGAGCTGGCCCTAGGCATGTGCACGACAAGTGGCACCGGGGGTTTTGCATGTGAGGAAAGGTGAAAACTGAAAAGCAAAGGAGATGGGAATTGAAGGGGGCGGGGAGCATGCTTACCTGTTGGTATTGAAAGTCAGGCAGGGTACCAGTACCTGCAAAATTTTGTGGAGCTTCTTCATCAGTGACTGATTTTGGGCAGGGAAAAGAGCATGCTTTTTTTTTCTCGAATACGCAAAAGGTTTGCGCATCATTGTATTAAGTAGAAGAGAGTTTTACAAGTTTTTCTGGGGTGTTACAAATTTTAAACACAGCCCGCCACCCCAGAGCGCGTACAAACCGGACTACTCACGCACTAGACATTCTAATTTCCGCGCACCGGCTTCGATCCACAAGTCGGCGGTGTGCTTGATGTTGTTGAGGACCTGGTGGAGGGTGGTCTCCGCGCCTCTGAAGCACCTTGCGTTCCTCTCCTTCCAGATCTCCCATGCGACGACGGCGAAGAGTGAATCCGCTCCTTTGCGCTTGGTCCCGTGCCATCTCTCTCTCCAGCTCTCCTACCACTCCTCGATTGACGTGGCGCCTATCCCGGCGGTGTTCGCTCGCAGCGTCACGAGGATGGCCCACCACACTTGGCGGGAGAAGGAGCAGTTGGCGACGATGTGATCGATCGTTTCTGGCTCTTGGTCGCAGAGGTAGCAGGTGTCGTTCGCCTGTAGTCCGTGCCTGTGTTGCCTGTCCGCCGTCCAGTGCCGTCGGCGGATGGCCAACCAGAGGAAGATCCTGACCCTCAGCGGCGCCCACGTCATCCAAATCCTCTTGCAGCCTGGGATGGGGTGTGATCCAGCAAGAAGAGCCCTATGGGCTGATTTGGCCGTGTATCTTCCATCCGCTGTCCATCTCCATACTACTCGGTCTTCCGCCGCGGTTAGTGTGGTCTGGTCGATCCGGTGCCAAAGGTTTAGGTATTCGGTGGCGGGGGCGAGACGGGCGCCCCCGGGAGATCCGCCGCACCCGGGTTCTCGCCCGTCTGGCCCCACTGGAGCCCCTCTGCCACCGTGGTCTCCCAGATCTCCCTTGCGCCGACGTGGTTTAGAAGCAGGGGCGCGATGTCGGCCACGGAGAGGCCATCGATCCACCTAGCGGTCCAGAACCGGGCTGTCCGACCGTTGCCGAGGATCGTGAAGGTGGAGGCTCGGAAGAATTCGTGCACCTCCCTCGGCACCTTGATCTCCAGCTGTGACCATGCGCGGTCCTCGTCCGCTTGCTGCAGCCAAAGCCACCGTGTCTGCAGTGCTATGGAGGTGCGCCTAAGGTCCGGGATCCCAAGGCCGCCCAGGTCGGTGGGTCTGCATACAGCTGGCCAGGCCACCATACACTTCCCCCTGACATCGCCGTCCTTCCCCGTCCAGAAGAATCTCCTGCAGATGCTGCTGATCTCGTCGAGCGCCCAAGGGGGCAGGCCGTCCGCAATGATGGTGTAGATCGGGATCGCGGAGAGGACGGACTTCACCCAAATGAGCCGGCCGCTCCTCGCCATGAGCGGGCCATGGCATGCCGGTACACGGGCCGCTACCGAATCCACGGCGGCCTGGTACCTAGCCTTGGGGATCTTCTTGGTGCTTAGTGGTAGGCCCAGGTAGGTGATTGGGAACTCAGAGATTTGGCAGCCAATGATGTCCTGTATGGGCTGGAGGTCGATGCCCGGGGGGTAGATTCATGATGGAGCACTTGGCTAGGTTTGTCCGCAAACCCGACGCGTCCCCGAACGTCTGCAGGATCATCTTGAGAGCCCTTGCCTCCGCTACGCTGGGTTGCATGAAGATGATGACGTCGTCGGCGTAGAGGCTGCAGTGGTGCTTGATGGCTGGTGTCCCGACGGGCTGGAGCAGCTGGTCCTCGGCTGCAGTCGCCATCAGCCTGGCAAACACCTCCATCCCGATGATGAAAAGCATCGGCGAGAGGGAGTCTCCTTGCCTCACTCCGCGGCGGTGTTTGATCGGCCTCCCCGGCCGACCATTGACCGGGATGCGGGAAGAGGCGGAGGACAGCAGCGTTGCTACCCAGCGTCTCCACCGCACCCCGAACCCGAAAGCGCGAAGGGCGTCTAGCAGGAAGGTCCACGCCACTGTGTCGAAGGCCTTGGAGATGTCCAGCTTCAGGAGCGCTTTGTGAATTTTCTTCTTCCTTAGGTGGACTGCCGCGCGCTGGACGAACTTGAAGTTGTCGTGGATCGTCCTCCCCCTGATGAAGGCGTTCTGGTTGGGCGAGATGATCTCACTCAGTCGAGCAGCCAACCTGGTCGCCATCAGTTTGGATGCGAGCTTGCCGAAGCTATGGATCATCGTGATGGGCCTGTAGTCGGCCGGCGTGGCCGCCCCAGCTCTCTTAGGCAAGAGTACCACGAGGGCGTTGTTGAGGCTGGCGAAGTGTGAGCAGTCGTCGAAGAAGAGTCCGTTCAGTGCAGCGACGACATCATCCTTGATGGTTGCCCAAGCTGACTTGTAGAAAGCCCCTGTGAAGCCGTCAGGACCTGGTGCCCGATCGGACGGCATGTCGCGCACGACCCTCTCCACCTCATCCCCTGAGAATGGCAGGTCAAGTGCGGCCAGGTCTAGCGGAGTGATGCCTAGGGCGGTGAAGTCGGTGGAGACCCTCCCGGGCCTTCGACGCCAAAGACGCCCTTGAAATGCCTGTAGATGGTCTCTTCGATGTCCTGGGCGTCTGTGCACATGTCTCCGTCCTCCCTCCTGAGGCGGCAGATCCCGTTCTTGCGTTTCCTTCCCCGGGCGAGTAGATGGAAGTACTTCGTGTTGGCGTCCCCGTCCGCCAGGAATCGCACCCGCGACCTCTGCCGGGCGATAGTCCGCTCAAGCGATGCCAAACCCAGGCACTTCCGCTTCATGTCCTTTCGTGCTGCGTACTCCTCGTCCGTGAGCTGCCTACGCTCAGAGGCCTGGTCGAACCGCAGTATGAAGGCGCGCGCCATGAGCAGTTTCTGCCGGACGTTTCCTATTGTCCGGGACGCCCAACTCTGCAGCTCGATTTTTAGGTTCCTGAAGAGCGCGTCAAGGCGGCGTAGCGGGTCGGTGATCCCTGGAGAGCACGTCCATCCCCTGGTCACGGCTTCCTGGAACCCCGTCCACTTCGGCCAGTATGACTCGAAGTGGAATCTTGGCGAGGAGTGGACGGACATGTTCGTCTGCAGCAGTAGCGGACAGTGGTCGGAGACGTCCGACGAGAGGGCCTGCAGGTGGCAGTCTGGGTGCATCGACTCCCAGTCAAGCGACACCAGTGCCCGGTCCAGCCGCACCAGCGTGGGCGACCTCCTCTCGTTGCTCAAGGTGTATCGCCGCCCGTGTAAGTGGATGTCTAGGAGCTCCAGGTCGGCTACCATCTGCCGGAAGCGACTCATGTTCCGCCTGTTGATGGGGCCGTTGCTCTTGTCCATCTCGTCCAAGATGAGGTTGAAATCCCCGATGATCGCCCACGGCCCCACGCAAGCATCCCTGATGGCTGCAAGTTCCTCCAGGAATAGCTCCTTGTCGCCGTCCTCTTGTGGACCATACACTACCGTGAGCCACCAGGGCCCCCGCCCCGTGTCTCCAACGGTGTGAACGCGTACTGTCGCCGAGTAGCAGCCGATGTGCACATCGTCGAGGTGAATGTCCGGGCGTCGTCCTGCAAGAAGAATCCCTCCCCGGGTGCCATTTGCAGGAACGAAGGCGTAGTCAACAAAGTCCATTCCGAATAAGGATGATACAAGGTATTGCGGTACAGAGTGGAGCTTTGTTTCTACCACACAAGCTAGGTGGGGTCTCTCGTTCAGCACCATCATGCGAACGGCGTCGCGCCGGGCCCTATTATTTAGCCCCCGCGCGTTCCAGCATACAATGGTTGTGTTATTCATTACAAATTACATTCTAACTGGCGACCGACGCTCAAGCGTGCCCCCCCCTCCTCGGCGCCTCCGCGGTCGCTGCTGTGGGACGTCGTCTGCCAGCAGCTCCTGCAAGGCCCGGGCATCTCCAGGTCTTCCCTCGAACATCGCGTCCAGCTTCAGCTGCCCCTCCGCCGTCGGCTTTGACTCGATGAACCCCATCTTCTGCATGGCGAGGATCTCGCCTCTCTTTGCCACCGGGTACTTGGAGAGGGGGTTTGCGGCGATGCGCCTGCTCCACGTGGGCAGCTTGATGGAGCTGGAGTCTGCCACCCTGGCTGGGAGGAGCGGGGTGGCCGCCTTGTGGAAGACTTTCTTGGCGAACTTCTTGAGCCGCCCCGTGAGCGAGCCGTCACCGGCGGGGGATCCCCCGTCCCCGGCCGGTGAGTCGGTGTCTGGCCTCCGGTAGATGGGCGTGGAGAACCCTGGTGGCGCGTCGTCGTCGAAGGCCGCGTGCCGGGGCGGGCTCCCAGAGGCCCCGCAAAGGTGCGCCCTGCCCAAGGCCGGCGGTGTGTCTGCGGCGCGGCCCCGGGCCTCCCTGCGGCCGGCGGGTGACTCCGAGCTCCCCGCTGGGTCAACCCCGCCGGTCGCCTGCTGTGTCCCTGTCGGTGCGTCGTCCAAGCCGTCGACCCCAGGGAGCTCGACGGCCTCTGCCGGAGCGCCCCCCTGGTCGTCGCTGGCCCGGCGCTGTGGGGAAGGTCCCGGGAGCACCGCGGTCCAGTCGCCGTCTGCATCCTCCATGGTCTCCCACCTGGGTGGAGAGGGCATCCGCTCTCCCTGCCGTGAGAAGGCCCCCGGGATTGTGAATCCGGGTGGGCCCTCGTCGAGGCCCGCTCCCCAGTGGGCGAGAAGGGTGAGCGTGCCCTCCAGCGAGTCGTCTCCGCCGTGCACTGGCGTAGCTGGGTCGCTCTCCGGCGGCGCCGCTTTTGTCTGCGTCGGCTCCGCCTCCGCGCCCTCGGGACCGGCGCTGCCGAGGTCGTGCGGCCCCCCGCAGGCCGGTGGTCCGGCCGCAAGCTGGTCCCCCCAGTGGGCGAGCAGGGCCAGCATGCCTAGGACCGCCTCCTCGGTCTCCATGGGTGGCTCAAGGTTCCCCACCGAGTCGCCCGTGGTGGCCACTGCCGTGTAGGTTTCCTGTGCTTCCTGTCTTGCTTGGCGCTGACGGTGGGGGTCAGCTGTGTGCTCGGGCAGGGGTCCCTCGAGGGCGAGTGCCCACGCAGCTGCGACTGCGTCCCTCTCCCTGTGCGAGGGGCACGCGTCGGCCACCGCGGCCGAGGCCATGGCCGCAGGGGCGGCCACCGGGTCGCTGGTGGTGGGCGCCTTGGCGCTGTCCCTCTCCTGGCTGGTCCCCGCGTGTAGCCTCTGTCCAGCGTCGGTCGTGGTCGTGTGCGGCACGGTCGGCGCGCGCGGTCGCCACATCTGCATGGGCCGCCGCTCCGTGCGCACGCTGGGCCCAGGTGTTGGCCCCGGGCGGCTGCAACCAGCCCCCTGGACCGCTCGCGGGCGGCTGTTGCCTCGCCCAGCGGCTGCGGGCGGTGCTGGCCGCTCCTTAGGCCGCGTCGCCCCCTGCTTGTGTCCGTGACCGGGCGCACGGCTGCTGGAGGCCGAGGGTGCTGCGCCCTGACTGCTGGAGACCGGCGCCCCCTGCTTGTGGCCGTGAGCGGGCGCACGGTTGTTGGAGGCCGGTGGTGCTGCGCCCAGGCCGCTGGAGGCCGAGGGTGCTGCGTCCTGGTGTTCCCTCCGCCGGCCGGCCACCCGCCTGAGGCGCCGCAGATCAGCGTGCACGGCGCCGTCCCGGATCCCGCGCTCGCAGGTGAACCCGTAGGTGCTGCGCGGTGTTGGGCCCCAGCCCGGCGGGGGGCCGCCGAAGTCGTCGTCGCCGCCGTCGTCGTCCTCCCGGGTCGACGGGCCACCCGGCCCCCCAGGTGGCGTCGCGGGTGGGGTGTAGTCGGCGACGGCCCTCAGGTGGATGAGGACCTCGTAGCCGAGCATGCGCTTGTCCGCGAGGGATTGGATCGCCTCGTTCTCACCGACGCCCAGCCAGCATATCTGGGGGATGAAGTCCGGGTTGGAGGTCCAGGCGGTGATGCGGAAGGAGGCCAGATCGTCGCCGTTGACGGTGCCCTGATCGACCTCCTGGATCCAACACGACGGCGAGAGGATCTTGGCGGCGGTGTCCTCTCGCCACACGTGCGGTGGTATCCCCTCCAGGATCAGGCTGACCTTGAACCTGAAGTCGGTGTACGCTGACTGCCGAAACCGCGTCCATGGGTGGAAGACGAGGGCCGAGTCGGCGAACGGAAGTGGCGTCGTGGCCAGGATGCGGTCGCGGCACTCCTGGTTGGGGCAGATGACCATGAACTGCTCGGGGTAGAACCTCCGGATCGTGATCCGGCCTGCTTGGATCCGGTGGCCGCCACAATGGCCGCCGGGACCTCGGCGAGGTCCACACTCCCCGTGTTGTCGAGGTAGCCCGCGGCGACGGCGTCGGCCTGGGCGCCCACCGGAGTCTCGGGATGCAGGTGGAGGGAGGGCGGCGCGTCCCCGGACGTCCCCACGTCGCTGGACCGGTGCCCTCCTGCTGCGCTTGGCCATGGGGCGGCGGAGTCGCTCGCTCGCGGTGGGGCTACCCCTCCCCGGGCGCCGTCCCCGAGCCGCGAGGGCTGTCGCGGAAGCGGGCGCTCGCTCGGTGGTGGGGCTACCCCTCCCGGGCGCCGTCCCCTAGCCGGCCGAGGTCGCGGCGCGAGTGCTCCGACGGCATGTCCGGAGCGGTGGCAGGTGGCCTGGTGCAGTTCCGCGCCTGGTGGTTGAGGCCGTGGCACCTCCAACACCGCTGTTCCCTTGTGCACGTGTGAAAGGCCCTTGTTTGGTTTTGATAATTGAGTGACAACTTTAGGTGGACTAACATGTGTGATGATTGAGATACACAGGAGTTAGTTCACAGGTACATGTGTGTGAGCAACATATGCCATGGTGGAGATGGCTTGGAGATGTTGTAAGGCTCAACACATGAGTTGATGAAGGAGCTCATTGCAAGTGAGACATGACATGGAGTCATGTGACCAAGAGGTGAAGATCAAGATGAGGCTTGGCTTGATGGACCGGTTGCAAGTGTGAAGGGCAAGTTGAGGCTGCAACGACGAAGGACCATGCGATGGTGAAGCTTGGGCAAGACTTGGCGCCGATGGGGACCGACGCAACGGTGAAGAGCAAGTGAGGTCAAGATCGATGGACCAAGAGTGTCACATGATGATATGAAGTGGATCATATCATTTGATGATCGTGTCGGTGCATGTTGTTGCATTGGCACAATGGAGGAAGACGGTGGAGATGGAAATGCGCAAGGCAAAGGTATAACCTAGGGCATTTCATTTCACTAGGTCTAAGGTTGAGTAGAGAAGTACTTGGGGTTTAGGATAGATGGCCGTACTATCAAGAGGGGTAATCTTGTTTGCATATCGGTCATCTAGTGCCCATGAGCGATCTAACATTGCGATGTGCTAGGATCGAGTGGCGTTGTGAGTTGAAGAGAAAATCCTTTGAAAATGATTGTGAAAATGCTAACACACAAGCACATGGAGTTGTACACTTGGTGGTGTTGGCACATTTACAAAGGTGGCGAATGTTCGCGCCGTGGTTTGTAGGGTTGAGTTGGGCTTGGGTCCTCTCTCCCTCCCGCCGAGCTTGCGAGTGGGATTAACGCTTTCGGGAAAATTGGAAGCATATTTTCCATTGCGCCGGATGCAAATTGTTGTTGGAAACATACTATCCATGGTGATCAAGTTGGTATACTTGTTGGATGGCATGGTGGAGAAGTTGGGCGTTGCGACGCGGCGGCGAACGACGGAGTGTGCTCTGCGAAGCGCCGGACGCGCAGGGAGCCGGACGCGTCCGGCGCGCAAGAGGTCTTCGGCGCTCTGCTGGCTGAAGGCGTCGGACGCTGGGGGTCTCGGACGCAGTCTTAGAGTGTCGCGCGCGCTTGGACCTCGGACGAGAACCGGTGTCCGGGATCCCCCGAGCGATCCAGAGTGTCGCGTCGTCCGGCTCCGTAGCGCCGGCGGCAGCGACGCGTCGCCGCTAGGGACAGTTGGCGTCACGTGGTTCAAGCGGCTAGGCGTCCGAGGTCCACCTCCCGGCGGTGTTGTCGAGGTAGCCCACCCTCTAACTCACATATGGGAGGACGGCCTAGGAGCCGCTCCTCGGAGGCGTCGGTGTGCGCGTCTCGCTTGATGAAGCACCAAGACTCTCGGCCGGACGGTTGCGGGGTCCCAAGTGACGGCCGGCGGGTCTCCGTGTCGTGCGTGAAAAATTGCGACGTCGGAGGAGGGAGGTGGCGACGGCGTCGGCCCTTGTGTAGTTAAGTAAGTTTGAGCTCTTGGGCGCCCACCGGAGTCTCGGGCGACCTTGCAAGCTAGGGTGGAGGGGAGGTTTAGCGAGCCGCGTCCCTTATATCGGACGTCCCCACGCGTCGGCCCGGACCTGCCCCCGCGCTTGACGGGGCGGCAATTGAAAGGAGCACAAAAGAATCGCCGCTCGGCGGTGGGCTACCCATGAGATTTGGGTATATCTCCTCCTCGGCGCCGCCCCGAGGTTGTTGTGGAGGATTGCCGGCGAGGAAGATGATCGATCGAAGCTCGACAAGATGGAGGATGATGCCTCAAGGGCGCTCGCTCGGTGGTGGGGCTACCCTCCCCGGGCGCCGTCCCGACCTCGCTACGGCGAGGCGGCTCGCGCGCGCGCGAGGTGCTCCGGTTGGACGGCATGTCCGGAGCGGTGGCGGGTGGCTGGTGCGGTTCCGCGCCCGTGGGTTGAGGCCGTGGCACCTCCAACACCGCGGTTCCCTTGTGCACGTGGCGATCTTGTGCCGGTGGCTAGGCGCTTGAGGCACTCGCCGTCCGGCTCCTTGCGGGCTGCCTTGAGGGCCGGCGCCCGAAAAAGGCGGGCACCGGGTTCCGCGGGTGAACCTGGTGAAAAATTGCCGGGCCGCCGGCTTCCGCGATTAGGCTTGTGTAGTTGTTAATCTCGGGGAGCTCTGCGTAAGTTTGAGCTCTTGTTTGGGTTGTGTAGCTTGGCGAGCATCTAGTGAGCTTAGGTTGGCTTTGTGCTTTTGCTCATTAGAATTGTGTAGGTGCACACCCGGTTGCTAAGAACGGCTCCATCCCTCGTGGTCCGGGGATGAGGCCCTGCGGTCGGGGCCGAGGCGGTTGGAGGCCGGCACTCTCGGCGCCGGGTTGCTGCCCAGCCTCCTGTAGGCCGGCACCCTGGAGCTCATGTCTGGGCCGAGGCGGCGGTGAGCGGGCGCCCTGGCCTCCGGAGTTGGGCCGACGTGGCGGAACGCGGGCGTCCTCGCGGAGATGAAGACGGGGCCGAGCCGGCGGGGCGCCGGGATCCTGGCCTCTGGCGTCGGGCCGACGCGGCGGCGCACCTCCGTCCTCCGCGCGGGAGGCGCCTGCGGCCCAGCCGGCGGCGCGGGCGGAGCCTCGAGACGCTGGCGCGCGCGCTGTAGATGACGCTTGCGCCGGTTTCCACTCCCGGCCGGCGGTTGGCCGTGGGTGAGGGTGGCGCCGCCCGGGGGGGACGTCGTGCCCTGGTTCCCAGCCCCGGACGAGGTCTCCCCGACCGTCAAGTCCGGGACTGGGCGCTGCGACCGGCGGTCGAGCAGTTGGGGTGCGCCCCGCGACGAACCTTCGGCAGCAGGCGGGCCGCTGGCGTTGCGCGACGCGGGCGCGGTGGTGGCGCTCCTCGCCTGTCCCGCAGCGCCAGAGGTGGGACGGTTCGCCATGGAGGCCGAGTGTCCGGCCGAGGAGGCACGGCCGCCGGCGGCTCCGACCGAGGGCCCCCTCCTCGCGGCCGAGGACGGCCGCCCTGTAGGTCTTGGACGCGGCTGGTCTGGGAGGGGCAGGTCCTCCGCGCCGTGCGGGCTCGGCGTGCCGCTGTCCCCCAGCGCCGTGCGCTGCGCCAGGCCGACGCGTCGCGTCCGCTCCGGAGCTCGCCGCCGCCGGCCGGTGTCGAGGTGGTGCCGTGGGAGCCTGCGCATCGGGGAGGCCGGAGGTGGCGTGGAGGTACCTGCGGAGGATCCAGGGACGCCCTGGACGGAGGACGCCGCCGCCGGTGGCTCGGAGTCCGGCTTGGGCATTCCGTAGAGCACCTTGGGTGCGTGGCTGGGTGACTTCCCCTTGGTGTCGCGGTCGGAGCTCCAAGTCCGGATAGGTGGAGGAGAACCCGGCCGGCGAGCGCTCCTCCTCTTCGTCGTCTGAACAGTCGGTAAGTTCCCCGTCCTGCCACCTCGCTAGCTTGGAGCGACCGGAGGAGGCGGGGACGAAGGGCCGCGCGTCCGGAAGGGGGGGAGGGAGAGGAGGTGGCCGCCGGGGCCGGAGTGGCGACCGGCGGGCTGGGCTTGGCCGCCCCGGAGCCGGCGGCGGCGCCGGCGGCGGTGGGGGCTGGGGAGGGGTGGGAGGGTGGGTCGGGCTCACTTATTCTCCCAAAAAAAAAAAGAGCATGCTTGGGTTTGCCTGACCACGTCTGGACCAACTTATCCACTAGTCTCACTCTATAATTCAGTACGGTACATCCATCCACAAAGCTGTAAAGGCGAGGATCTAGATCACTGACCAACATTCCAGCTGATCCAGAACAACTGAACAAGGACTACATCATGCAATGCAATTATAAGAAAAACTAACCCCAATTCTTCAAGTGCAAACAAAACCAGGACTAAGTACTCGTTCCCAATTTTGTTCTCAAATAAAGAAAAATGGAAGGATGAGGTACAGCTAATGCATTTTTGATAATGCTCCTTTTGCAGGAAACATTAAGCCCTGCAGCGCACCAATAAGCTGCAGAGATTGTTGGTGAAAGAGACCTACTAGTACAGCAATATGGAGTGGGGGACCGAACTCTTTATCTAGCGATTCAGTGTTGAATGGCTAGACGATGCCGTGCTCCGTCGCCCCCATTTGCATACAGTAGGCTCCATCGAGCTAAGGCCAAGGTGTTTAGCGTTTTATAAATGGTAATTAGCGGGCTTTAGTGGCAAAATAGCGGCAAAATTGGGCATGAACGCAAATAGCGGCACAATCTTTTTCAAGCTATTTCGGGCTATAGCGGCAAAAATAGCGGGCTATTTTTTTCCATGAGTAGGCTACACGATGTATGATATGGACGAAGACGAACAGAGTTCTATTAGGACCAACCCAAACTGAATTTGCAAAAACGGACTTCTAATAACACAATACTGGCTTTTGAGAGCTCAACTGTAATAAAACACTCTAGCCGTTTCAGAGTATGAATCTTAGCAATTTGGGATAGAATTTGGCAAGCCAAGAAATGTAAAGATGGCACAGGGGCACAGGGCACTAACCCAAACTGAGAGGGGTAGATAGCAGCTGGGGCACCACCGTGCTGCTGCTGCTGGGGCATCATCATCTGGGGAGAGGCCGGGATGAACTGCAGGACCTGCACGTGGGGCCCCTGTCCTGCGTAGTAGGGTACCCTCCCTGTAACAACAACAACAATTCAGGCCGGACAAATTTTGAATCCTCCATTTGCATTCTTTCTTAACCTGCCATGTTAAGCAACGAACGACGCCAAAGAAACAAATAAACGAGGCGATGAGCTGCGCTCCACTGCAGAATTCAGGCCGTGAGGGCCGCGCAAGGCCGGTGGTAAATCCCGACAGGCGCTGTTGTTTGCATCTGCGCGTGCAGGGCCGCAGGCATGTGCGCGCCCGCGCCGCTGCTTTGACCGGGTGGGTGGCTGTGGGCAGTGGGCTCGCGTCGCCGGCAGGCCGTGGCGTGGCGCTCGCTCGTCGCCTTCGTCAGCTAGCGCTCGTTCGTTTTCAGTTCTCGCCAACAAGCCAAGACTACTGTAGTCTACTACTACAGACTACAGATCCTACAGGCAGCAGCACTGAAAAGTACCGAGTAAAAGCACCCAGTTTTACTGCCACGGAGACGGGTACGTCTGTCTGTCCGTGCCATGGCGTTGCTTCTACAGTACTGGCTTTGTTGTTGTTGGCAAGCCTGCAAGTCTGCAACGCCAAGCGACCGAGTACGCGTGGTGGTGGTGGTCGTGCTACGGAGGAACAGGGGAATTTCGTTGGGGTTAATCTATAAATCACTCGAGTGATTTTTGACCATAGCTCACTCGATTTTTTCATCCATAATCCTGTGTTGCAACGGTGACGATGGTACGAGCATGCAGAGCGCGCGCGTGATTTCCGGCGGCATCGGACGTAGTTAGTTTAAGTGCCTGCAGTCCTTCTCCTTCCAAAACCATGTGCCGATGCGCGGGGCAATGGTCTGTACTGCACCATGCTGTAGGCTCATTGGTAGGCGACTCGCCTAATTTCAGGGTTGCAGGTGTGCTCCTGTCTCCAACATATATATGGTCAGCAACAGCCTGCAAATCCGTAACGTCTCTCGCTACCTGCAGGGTCAGCAGGTGTACTCTCCAGTCAGCAACTCACCGCCGCCGGAGCGTGGTCGGCAGGTTGAACTGCCGAACGCCATAGTCATGGGCGCGTACGTGCGTACTTCGCCGGCCGGGGGCCAAAAACAGCTGTGAAATGGACACAATCTCGTCACGAAACAGGCTACACGTGTTTGCTCGTAGTACTAAACAAACGAGTTTCCGGTCGACGGGCAAGCATCAATCATAGGTTATCGCTAAGCTCCCGACCTGCCGCTTATAATACTCGTACGGCGGCCTGGGCTCTGCTGACCGACCCCGCCGCCGGCCGGCCGTGTCAGTCCCCGCCGGTCGCTTTCCGGTAACACCTCACCACCATGACCGATCGCTTCTGGGCTTCTGGCAATATTGGTATTCGTGTGGAAATGCCAACATCTCTAATTGCGTAATGTTTCTGTGGTACTGTGGTAGGGTAGGGTAATCCTCAATATCTTCTCATACTTGAACTGTGTTCATTACATCCATCATATTTCATATTAAAAATTTACTGCATGTCTTAATGATTGCACAGGCGCCCTGCTGAAGTTTGTTTTGTATCATGGAGAGTACGGACAAGGATGGCGAAACAACTGCTGTCACAGAAGAGTGTTCTAATCATGGACAAGATTGTGAAGATGAAGGAGATCTGTCAAGGAAAACAGAACTGTTAAATGTAGAAGAAGCACCAAATTCCTCGAGTGACAAATTGAACAATGAATCAGAAGTGCAGATCCGAGAGGGAGATGGTTTTCCCGAAAAGGACTTAAATGGACAAATGAAGGAAAGGACAAGCTCAGATGTCATGGAATGTGCAAGCTCAAATGAGATCACAAAAGAGATTCTTGCTGAAGACAAATCTGAAGAGCCAGTGTTTGATGGAACTGAGGTTCCTGAAATAGAAGAAATGAGGCGTTCTTCCAATCAATCTGTGGAACTTGACTCAGAGGCTCAAGGGTCTGTACTCAATGACCGGGCTGTTGCAATAAAAAACTTTGTTAAGGAGAAGAGTGCAATTGCAGTTTCCACGTTTATGCGGCGCCTTTCTGGCAAAAAGGATGAGAATGAATTTAAGGTTGAAGCTGACAAGACTGTTGGTTCAGAATGCATGGACTGCGAGAAGACCGGGACAGATGTTGAATCCAAGCCTAAAGAGGTGCCGCAGAAATCTGAGGAAAGGACTGCTTGGAACCCACTGAACTTCATTAAAATTGGCCGAGATTTTGATACTTTTGTAACTGAGGAAGCATTGAATGAAAATGTGCCTGGTTTGTTGGAGCCACCAACATTGAAGGGTAGGATAACAATATACACAAAACTGGGGTGTCAAGATTGCAAAATGGTTCGTCTATTCTTGCATCAGAAGAGGCTCAAGTATGTTGAGATTAACATTGACATCTTCCCTGGTAGAAAGTTGGAATTGGAGAAGAATACTGGATCATCCACTGTACCAAAAGTGTACTTTAATGACCTACTGATTGGAGGGCTAATTGAGTTGAAGAAAATGGAAGATTCCGGCATACTTGATGAGAATATCGATGTTCTGTTCAATGAAGAACCCTCATCTTCTGCTCCATTGCCCCCCTTACCTGGAGAAGATGATGAATCTGGAAGTGGGAAGATTGATGAGTTAGCAACCATTGTCAGAAAAATGAGAGAGTTGGTCGCTCCTAAGGATAGATTCTATAAGATGAGAAGATTTAGTAACTGCTTTCTTGGTCGTGAAGCTGTGGATTTCATATCAGAAGATCAATATCTGGAGAGATGAGGTAAAGCATCTATGCTGCATGTTAAAATTACTGTTTTATTTAAGCCATTACGCCTTACAACATGGCTTTTGAACAATTTTATTCTTGATTTCTCTAACTTTGGTACTAGTTCTTATTTAGCTATAGATGGAAAAATTGCATCGTTTATGCCATTATATTGTGCAAGGATATTTAATCAAGCAAATTTTTTTTTTTTTGCCTCATACTGGAAATTGTGTGGCCACCACTTTTTTCATAGATTCCTGTTACACATGTAGGCAGTGGAATTTGGAAGGAAGCTTGCAAGAAAATACTTCTTTCGTCATGTTCTAGAGTAAGTTTTGAAACTAGCATTTCTATTATATCCATCTGCACTGGTTGACAATTTGGGTTGTTAATATTCAAACACTTTGTGACACTGCAGTGAAAATGTCTTTGAAGATGGAAACCACCTATATCGTTTCTTGGATCATGATCCCATAGTTATGAATCAATGCTACAACATCCCTAGGGGCATCATGGATGTTGCACCAAAGCCCATTGCTGAAGTGGCATCAAGGCTGAGGTTATTATCCTGTGCCATTTTTGAAGCTTATGTATCGGCAGATGGTAGGCATGTTGACTACAGAAGCATCCAAGGTTCTGAGGAATTTAAAAGGTTAGTGCTTAGCCTCATAGCCTTGATTAAGATGCAAAAGTTCAAGTATACTGCATAATCCATGTCTTGTTTACCTTCATATACTACAGCGATAAGATTTTGTTGGTTGTTCTGATTACTTCTGGCAGATTTGGAGTTAATACATATGTTTAGGTGTAAAGGTTCATAATGTAATAATGGGTAGACCTTGATATGTTGTTTAAATACATAAATAGAAATTTTCTTTTGAATCTTAGTTTTTCTGTTTGGGTTCCTCAGTTGTGATGATGGGTGCATTGCACTAACTCTCATTTCTCCTGCATAGATATATTAGAACAGTTGAGGAGCTCCAGAGGGTGGAAATTGATGATTTATCACGTGAAGAAAAACTTGCTTTCTTCATAAATCTCTACAATATGATGGCTATCCATGCATTAGTGACATGTGGCCATCCTGCTGGACCACTGGACAGAAGAAACTTTTTTGGAGATTTTAAGTATGTCATTGGTGGATGTGCTTATTCACTGTCAGCGATCCAAAATGGCATTCTACGTGACAACCAAAGGCCACCATACAACATTGCCAAACCTTTCGGGCAGAAAGACCAAAGATCCAAGGTGAACATATCAGATCCCATTCGAAAAGCTAAACATAGTCCTCAGTTTTCACCACTTCCTTTTTCCTCTGAGTCGCATTAGTGCCTGGAATCCTCTTTGCTTTTCTTGGTGCATGTGTCAAATTTTTGTTGTTGTTTCTATTCAAAACAAATAACCTCTCTGTCTCTTGCAAAGATAGACATCTTTTAGTTTTCAGGTGATTAGAGACCTACGAAAAATTCAGTAATCCACTGCTAGCTGATATAATTTCATACTGATGCAATGTAATGCTGGATATTTTTTTGTTGATTACTAGCCTCTAAAAAATTGAATATGTATTGTCAAGAGGAGTTTCTTCTTTCTAGTAGTTGGTTGCAGAAGCAGACAAAAGGAATATAAATAGCCCATCAGACGAACCATTGTATCCTTAGTAGTAAAAATAGTAACCAGTATATTCCTTTTTGTGTCTCTGAAAGTCAGATAGTTAGGTTCAGCAGGTATTTTAAAAAAGTTTACATTTCTTTTTTTTTTCAATCACGCAAAAGATTTGCGCGTATTTTGATTAAAAAGGAAAGTTTTAGTACAACCGGGGTGCTTACAAGATTTAACAATAAAAGCAAGAAAAGCACGCCCCACAACCAAACTGCATTAACCTATTACTCGCTAACTAAACAACCGTTCCAACACATGGTGAAAACCATGGTTGGCTCAAGCCCGCGCGTGGCGGCGGCGTCTCTTGCGCCCACCGACGTTGCACCCGTTAGGGAAGAGTTCCCTGAGAGCCTCGTCGTCCTCCGGACGCCCACCAAAGAGAGCGTCAAACTTGTTGGCCGCAGTAGACTCAGTCAGAGGGGAGACCTGGCCGAGGCGCTTGAGGATGAGGTACTCCCCGCGCTTCGACACAGGGATCCTGGAAAGGCTTTGGGCGGCAATCCTCCGGCTCCTCAGCGGCCTCCGCCAAGGTGTCCTCCTGGGCGAGGGTGTCTTCATGGGTGACGGCAGCGGTAGAATGCCAGCAGGCTTGGGCTTGACGACCCTGTCGCGAAACGCTTGGAAGCGCTGCCGAGCGGAAGAGTTCCACGACGGTGGTGACGATGGCGCTCCGAAGCCCGGCGGCGGAGTGTAGCATACCGCGTCATTCGCCGTCGCGGGGACCTCGACCACGTCCTGTGGGAGGTCCGCTCCGTGTGCTGCTTTGTTGCGGCGGGTGTAGACGAGCAGCGGCTTAGCCCGCTCGGACCCCCTCGGCGGGCTGTCCTGCGTGGGCGCGCTTGTGTAAGGTCCTAGATGGCTAGAGGGGGGGTGAATAGCCTATAAAAATTTCTACAAACTCACTAAGCAAACTTCGTTAGATAAACAAACGGCGGAAAGCAAGTTACGCTTAGCCTACTAGATGTTGCAAGCCTCCTATCCAAACAATTCTAGTAGGTGATCACTAGCACACACAATAGCTACCGCTAGTGATCAAGAGTTCTACCCACGGGATTTAATCTACACAAAGAGTGGTTCCCGACCGACCACACAAGCAATTCTACCCACGGGATTTAGTTTACACAAGATGTGGTTCCCGACCGACCACGCAAGCAATTCTACTTTGCAAGAATGTAATCAAAAGAAATGCAAGAGAGGGTAGGAGCTTGTTATACCGACGTGTCGAGTCGAGGTTGCCAATCACCAAGGAGATGAACAATCAATCACAATCGGCAACACACAAAGGATGATGACCAATCACCGGGAGACAAGATGAACACAATGATTTATCCCCGGATGTTCACTTGGGCACCGCCAAGCTACGTCACCCGTTGTGTCGACCAACACCTAGATGGTTCCTCGGTGTGACCCTCAAGTCACTAGCCCCTCAAGGCTCGCCCCGCAAGGCACCGCAAGACACCACTCTCAAGCGAGGTACTCAACGACACGCGCAATCCACTAGGATGCTCTTCGTGATCCCCACGAGGTGAGCTCAAACCTCTCACAATCAACCGGAGGTGGCCAAGAACAATCGCCTTCTCTTGCCAACGCCTCCAACAATCTCCAAGCCGGCTAGGAGCGGTACTCTCCAAGAGTAACAAGAAATCCACTGGCTAAACCACCCACAAGTGCCACTAGATGCCCTCAAGCAATGCAATGCACTAGGTGATCTCTCAATCTCACTTTGGATTCACAATCAAGCAAGAGAGATGAGAGGGAGAGTGTTTCTTCGCTCAAAGGATGAATGAATGAGTTGGGAGAGCCAAGAGAGAGCCAAGCCCGGCCTCCCATCTATTTATAGACCCAACACTTCAAACTAGCCGTTACCCCCTCGGGCGCAAATTTACTGCGCCGGACGCGCGTCCGCCGCGAGCCGTCGGACGCGTCCGCGCCTCGGCCCGCGCGCGCCCGAACGACCGTTGGCGCCGCGGCCAACCACGTGCCGCCACGTCGGCGTCCCGGCGCGGCGTCCGGCCCGCGCCCTTCCAGCGTCCGGCGCCCGCGTCCGCTCGCTTGCGCCGCGCTCAGAACTTTACGTTCCGAGTCCGGCGTGCGCCGGACGCGGCACTGCGCGCGTCCGCCGCTTCGCCCGGTAACCCTCGCTCCGCGCCGAGCCGCAACACGCGCCGGACGCAGCACGACCGCTCTGCGTCCGCCGCGCGTCCGGCCCGCGTCCCGGCCCGACGCCGGCCGAACGGCCGAAAACCCGCTTTCGGTCGGCGTCCGCCGCCCGCCGGACAGCGTCCGCCCGCGTCCGGCGCCTGCCCGGCGCAGCCTCCGTCTTTCGTCGCCGTGTCGTGACACCAACTTCTCCAACATGCTATCCAACAAGTATACCAACTTGATCATCAGAGATAGCATGATTTCAACCAAATTTTGCATCCGGCGCAATAGAAAATATGCATCCATTTTTTTCGAAAGCGCGCCCAACCGCCACCTTTGTAAATGTGCCAACACCACCAAGTGTACATCTCCATGTGCTTGTGTGTTAGCTTTTCACAATCATTTCCCAAAGGTTAGGTTAGCTCACTAGGCCCTACATGCAATGCACTTCATGAATTCACCTAGTGGCACCCGTGCGTCGAATAGCCGATAAGACTTCCCCTCTTAATAGTGCGGCTATCGATCCTAAACCACTCACACCCTCTATGGTGTCTTGAGTGCAAAACAAAATGGCCCTATCGGTTATACCTTTGCCTTGAGCCCATTTTGTTCCTCCAAATGATATGAACACTTCACACCATCATGTGACCGTCTCGATCCATCGACCTTGACTTCACTTGCCCTTCACCGTGCATCGGTCCATCGGCGCCTAGTCTTGCCCGAGCTTCACCATCGCATGGTCCTTCACTCCGAAGCCTCGACTAGCCCTTCACCTTCAACACCGGTCCATGGAGCCAAGCATCGTCTTGATCTTCATCTTTGATCACATGACATGTGTCATGCCTCATATGCAATAAGCTCATCATGTGGACAACCTTTCTCTAAATCAACCACTTTAGATAAACAAGGTTAGTCCTAGGTTTCATCAATTAGCCAAAACCAAACTAGGGACTTTCAGCTTGGCAGTTCGAGCGCTGGAGGGGGGGCCTCCATGGCAAGGTCCTTTCCGGCAGGTTGGTCGACGGCCACATCGCCTGGCGACACCGGGGTGGCACGTGACTCCCCCGCAGAGCAGGGCACCGCTGCAGGGGCGGCTACCGGCTCAGGAGTTGGCCCTCCCCGCGTGGGCATGCACGCGTCGTCGGTCGGCGGCAGCGGGCCTTCGAGAATTGCCGCCCAGGCGACATCCCTCGAAGTGTCCACCGGATCAACGGGTGACTCGAGGCCCGAGCAACCCACTGGAGGCTCGGCCGGTGCTCCATCCACGAGGTGAGCAAACCGCGGCCGCCAAACCTTGGAAACTTGGTTGGGGATGCCCGCCTCCTGCCTCCTCTTCCGCCGGCGAGGTCGGCGCCGACGCGAGCGGTGACCGTGGCCACGTTGGGAGTGGCCGGGGTCAACCGAGCCGCCGGCCCCCGTGGGAGCACGCCCGCCGCTCACGGTGCCGCTGCCGCTCCCTGGCCGAGCGGCGCGCCTTGGCCTCTCACAGTCCCGCGCGAGATGGCCAAGGCGGTGGCAGCGGAGGCACTGCCAAGGTAGGTTGCAGGTGGCGACGCGGTGCCCCGCCGCGAGGCACTTGAAGCAGCGACCATCGGCATACGCGGGGAACTGTCGTGGTCCGATGCTCCCCCCGGGCGCCCACCCCATGGCGTTGCCGCTGCCGCGGTGGTTGCGCATGCTGAGGCAGCACTCGCTGCCACCCATCGGCGTCCGGAGCGGTCGCACGACGCGCGGACCCAAGTCGCTGGTGGGCGGGGACTCGCTCCAGCGCCGCGTCGCTGGCCGGACGGCCTTCGCGCCCGCACCGGCCGAGGCGCTGCCGCGCAGGGGCACGGCCCTCCACCGGCCGAACAGGGAGGCCGTTGACCAGCTGTGGTCGCGGCCGGCCGCGCGTCCTCCGTCTTCGCCGGGAGCCAGACTGCCTGTCAGCCGTCCCACCACGACCCGGCAGTGGCCGCACCTGTGGCGCAGCTGCAATCATCGGTGGGCGGCGAGCGGCCTCCAGGGACGACAAGGAGTGCTCATCGTCCGAAGCGTCGTCGTCGTCCGCCCACCGCCGGTGCTTGGCGCGACCCGCCGTGCAGCTCTCGGGGTGGAAAGGCGCTGCCTGGGGAGACAAGGTTGGAGCCGGGCTCGGGGAGGGGGCCGACGGGTTGACGAGGAAGGCATCGAGGCCGAGGCCATCCCCGCCCCCGCCGCTGTCGTCGTCGTCGTCGTCCGTCACGTCCTCCACAAGGACCTCGCCGTCGTCCCCAAGCAGCGGCGGTGAGGCTGGCTGGGGCAAAACGTCGAGCACCTGGCGGGCGTCCACCGGCCTGCGTCCTTCAGCCCTGGGCGTCCCCTCCCCCGGAGCTGGTGAGGAGAGGGGGGTGAGGGTGCCCTGCCCTGCCGCTGCAGCACCGGTGGCGTGGGGCGCAGATGCCGAGGCGCCGCGGCCGCCAGCGGAGGGGGGCGCGGCCACCGAGTCCTGGGCGGCCGGCGCCGGGCCGCTCTGCCCCGTCGTAGCGGCGGCGGTCCCGCAGGTCGCCGGGGCCTTGGCCGGCGGCGGGCGGCCTTGCCCTGCCGCGGCGGCGGCGGCCCCCGGAGCGACGGCGACCTCCGGGTCATCCAGATCGGAGGTGAGGAGGTGAGGAGACGCCAGCGAGCCAGACGCGGAGGTGAGGAGAGGCGGGTCATCCGCGCGCTGAGGGAAGGGAGGGGGTCGGGGAGGAGGGCTGGGCGAGCCGAGGGGCCGCCGGCGGCGGTGGCGGCGGGTCGGGGGTCGCCACCTAGGGCACCCCCCGTGCGGGAGCGGGAGCGGGCCGGCCCATTCGTGCCGGACCAAAAAAAAAAAGTTTACATTTCAAATATACCATTCGCAAAAGAAAGTAGAAGATATTGTCATAGAAGTTGTCTGCTCACACTCCCACAATAGAGGTGGTTATATCCACAAGAGGCCTAGAACCTCTTGCCTAAACAGGCATACATAGCCACAAGCCCACAACCCTTGCTACATTATAGCAGAACTACACTGCTGATACATTTCAGCATTCATTATAAACACTATTCTAACTAATTACTGAGTCCTACATGCCGGCCACGAGCTAGCTAGATTTATGATGAGAAAATAGTTTCACCGTATTTTCTTCATTGTAACTGCAGGTGGCCCTTCCATACCATGAACCCCTTGTTCACTTTGCTTTGGTATGTGGCACCAAATCTGGACCTGCACTTAGGTGTTACTCGCCAGGGGATATCGATAAAGAATTGATGGAAGCTGCACGTGATTTCCTAAGGAATGGAGGACTGATTGTTGATCCTGAAGCCAAAATTGCATCTGCAAGCAAGATTTTGAAATGGTAACACAATTGTTGTTCTTGCTTACTCATAGTAATTACAAATTTAGTGCTTTCACTTTGTGTAGCGCGCCATAGTAAACTTGGAAAATCAAGTGCTTTGATGTTTCAAATTTTATTGATAACTTAAGATACAAGTGTACTTCAGATACACGGCCAACTATACAACTACAGAAATATTAGCCAATGTTTGCTAAGAAAAAAAAAGTATAGGATGTGATGTCTCCAAAAAAGCTATAGAATCTCCACAAAAGGATGGCCACTTTAACATTGCAGCTCTTGTATGGTGCATGGCTTTTTGTGTGATCTCCAACAAAAGGATGTGATGTTTCTGGATTACATATCATAGTAGTTACTTTTCATCACTTCCAAAATAATATAGTTTGTTGTGGATAGGCATAGTAATGAGATATGTAAACTAGCGAAAGAAAATTGAAAACACCTCTATAGGTTTAACTGAGGCTGTCAGTTCCCATTCCCAATGATGAGGAGGTTCTTTGTGCTGATTTCATTTTGGGGGCACTTTTCTGAGAAGATTGGCAAGACTTTAAACCAGCAGGCGTGGCGTGTGTGTCTCTGGCAGTCTAGCTTGTAGCTGCCACAGTGGGAAATTAAAGAAGGATAGTGGGCTAGACGCTAGAAGAGAGAAACTAGGTGTTTATAGAAATACCAATCAGAAGGGTGTAGAATGGTTGCTTTCTTGCTTGTCTTAATCAAAACAGCTTGTCTCTCCTAACCTATTTGGAGTTTTGGATTCCTCTGTTCCAAGCAGAGTGGAGCTATTTTCAGGATGCAATCACAGGTTTTGTGGGTGGAACTTTGCAAGGGCGACAAAATTAAGGGGATGTAGACATGTAGTTCAAGAAGTGCACTAAACATCTTTCACATGATGAACCAGCTAATCTATTTGAGTTTGAAAACGAAAAACATAACATACCATTTGTTACCGGATGAACATAAATGGGTTATTTTATTGAGCAGGCAATGTGCAAGCTGCAAACAATCATTTAATAGCTTTACTGATATGCAGTACCGTGAAATTGGGCAAGTAGGTAATAAAATTGTAGGAAAGTTCGAGTTTCATTTCTGTGGTTTAATGGTGACAGGCTTGGGTTAACGGTTATTAAAGTTTGTTATTTGCATTTGCCCCAAATTTATTTAGGAAGAAGTCCATTTTACTACCCCAAACAACAACAAAATGTCTTGATATACTCTGTGGAACTATTTCAATTAATCCACTCTGCATTTAAATTCAAATTTTGTAGAGTGACAGAGGACATCATAATTTATGTTAAAATACATTTAGAATTTTTCATGGTTGTATTCATGTTCTGCTATTTATTTATATTTGATGACCTGATATGATATAGCTAATGCTTTGATGATTAGTTTCTCAGATTGATATCTTGTTCTGCATGACAGGTATAGCACAGATTTTGGTAAGAACGAGACGGAAGTGCTGAAGCATGCTGCCAACTATCTTGCGCCTGCAGAGTCAGAGCAGCTCTTGGAACTGCTCGCGAGCACTCAACTGAAAGTCATGTACCAACCCTACGACTGGAGCATCAACATTTAGACGAACGCTACGACTGGAGCATCAACATTTAGACGTACACTACGACTGGAGCATTAACATTTAGACGTAGCGTGACGTCTATCCATATGTTTTTGTTTCATTTGCGTACCTATTACACAAAGTTCCGTGGGAAATTTTGGAATTCTCTTTCTGAAGCAGGACGCACGCCTAACAGGGTGGTTCTTAGCATCATTTTCTCCGGATTCCGTTTATTCTAAATGAGAATCGCCGACGCCATCTTCGCTATTGGTTCTATTAACTTATTTGCTGCCAGCAGGTTAATGGTGTGTTTCTTGTTGTATCTATTCAGTGTACGGTGTTCTGCACATTTACAAATGGTGGTGATATCAGCACGGCCTGTGATGTGGAGCGAGCAAGCGTGTGTGAACGCTGGTGCAGTGCGCATGATTGGTTGGAATAATTAACTCGTTGCCTTACAAGCGTGCGTTTGAGCTGCAGGGGAATTTTGTTTTGTTGACTGGCCTATATTTCTTTTTCTTTTTTTTCCCCCTTAGGAAGATGCATCGAAAAAAGTTCATTCAACCTTCCTAGACTATTGCAATAGTCTAATTCCTCTTAACTCTAAAATCAAACATCTTACCCCTTGAACTCAAAACCTCACTCATGGTCTAAAGTTGTTTTGAAGATGATTTTGTATTTTCTAGTTAAAAAATTCCGGTAATTATTTGATAAAGTTTTTAACATAAAATTTCTCTAAGTTTCTAAAACATCCAAAAAAAAGTTCTAGAGATAGACTAGATTATGACAAATCCAAATATAAATTTAGAGCTTGTGAAATTATCTAAAGAAGCTTCGGAAAATATATTTAGCTCTAAAAATAAGAAAAATATTGAAAAATATACAAACTTTTTGGAATTTTTTAAAATTTTTCTTGGATACCTTTCTATGTTTCTATAACTAAATTTATTAAGTATCTAGAGATATTCTCATGAGGTCTAAATATTTTATTTGGATTATTTGTATTCCAGTATATATCTATGGTTTTTCTCAAAACTTAGAGATATTTTCTATGGTTCAAAAATGTTGTCAAATATTTACCAAATTTTTTTAACAAAATGAAGATAAAAGTGCCTTCAAAATCACTTTAAACTAGGCTAGTGTGGTAACTTAAATGATTTTAAGAGTTAAAGGAGGTAAGATGTCTCATAGAATTCGAGAGAAAAATTAGACTACGACAATAATTCAAGGACTTTGAATAAAACTCCTTGGACTTTGAATAAAACCCTTTAGGCTAGCCGCAGTGAGAGTTTCATTCAAATATAATAAACTGCCATAAACACTTTTGATGATGTGACTACATTTTCATGAAGAGAGTGAAGGAGTTTCATGAGGAAGAAACTCTCTTTGGCATGATTACCAACTCTTAATGAGTCATAAAATTAAATATCTATGAAATTGTAGAATAAAACTTTCTATTTGAGAATTTTATCCATGTTTTCATTTCACTCTATATAATATGTTAGCCTTGGAAACAACGGGATGAAACTCTCTATTGAGACTAGCCTTAGGACTAGATTGTACATTAATTTATGTTTTAAAACTTGACCAATTTAAATAATCAAAGCCTAAGGAGAAGAATGAAAATGAACATTGCAAGGAGGCTAAAATAAAAACAGTTTGGCGGAAACAAATAATGTTATCTGTCAAGATCCATCACAACGCTAAGAGCTTCATTGACGCGCTGAATTCTGAAATATATAATTAAAAAAATAGAAGGAAACTATACGATCAAACGTTTCGATACTGCGTAAGATAAACACATGAATTTGATTAGTGACACAAAGAGAACCTTCCATGGGTTCAACATATTGGCATAATTTCTATGAGACAAACCATTCCATAAGAAAACTTAGTAATAAATCAATCATTTGATCTAAAGGGATTCAAAGGGAATTTTCCTATGGAAGCCTACTTATTAGAATTTCTCCATTTTTTCTCTGTTTCAAAAGAAGGCCTATTCTATCTCTTTGAAATCTCCATTCTCCTTTGTTGCAAAGAAGGCTACGAGCTCACTTGCCACCAGAAACAGGGGGAGCTCACTTGCCACCAGAAACAGGGGGGCTCTGCTCCAAAAGCGCGTCGGCGAGCTCGCCGGTGGAGACGATGCCCGAGGGTCCAACAATAGTCAAAACAAGTATTACTGTATTACTTCATCATCTCATGCCAAACCACAGCATTCCTTACCACTTTATGACAAGAAGAATAGCCAGTCAACCTTTTTCTATTACAAAACACATATACCGATATACGCAACCGAGCTACGAAAAAGAATCGTCTCTGATGTACTATGCAGCAATTCACTTCTGGTATCACTATCTCTACACATTACACAATAGCAAACATCCAATCCCTTGATTCCTCCACATCGTTTTAAGGGTTTTACCAGGACCCCGTGAACTATCCTTCCTGCACATTCGAACACGACCGCAAGCATCAAATTCTCAAGCCAGATGTGACTGGCCGTAACACCATCTCTAGGCTTAGTCTGTGAAGAATAGATGCAAGAATCAACTGTTAAATGAACTTGTGATCCCTCTGGACACCGATATACACATTGCTACTTGCATCAACGTCACAATATCGTGCATCCACATCTGTTCGGCTTCGGGGAGTTTGACTGTTGCTTCTCTGAAAAAGGGAGGAAGAACATTTGAAGGATCTTTTCTAAGGAGGATTATTTCAAAATGTATGGCATGGAATCAACACAGAACGTTGCAGTTAGACAATGTACACATGCATGCAACCATAGAACATGTGTGCCAGTGAGTTTGCCCTTGTGACAGAACTAAAAATTGGTAACAAAAAATAAACTAACACACCAATATAGATACAATCATACAGACTGATCAGCAGATATTGCAAGCCTAGCTAACACACCTTCATATAATGTACAAACAAATCAATTAACTGAAAATGACAAGAAACTCATAGAAGCATCATGAGAACAGAGAACTGGTCAACGTAAGCAGTTTTGTCAAACTTCTGGTATGCCATCCCTGTCAACCCAACTCCATACCAGATCAGATTTGACTATAGTTTTGACTAGGCAAGTTTTTGACCAGGAATCTATTCTGATCAGTGACCAACAAAAGCAGAAAATACAAAAGAAGTCCTGCTATTTAACTTTGTATCACTGCCACAGAACAGCACTAAGGATAGAAGAGCTAAATTCAATCCAATACATAAGTCACAAGTTGCATAAATAGTCAGGGCCCAATATTTGAATAAAGAACCAACCTAAAGTGGAGGACCTAGAAAAATGATAACAATGATGAACTGCATTAATACACCCAAATAAGCACTACACATTCTTTCTATTTTGGGGTGAGATTGAAAAAACATAGCTCAACAGGAGCATTTAACTAATTGTATCTAGAGGGTGATGGTCAAAATTTCAATTACACTAACACAAGAAATTTCAAGCGTCTGGAGCTTAGAACAGGGAAATCATCAAACAGATACGAAAATAACTTGAACAATTTTGAGGAAAAAAGAATATTACCACTTTTGTTAGATTGAGGAGGTCGCACAACAACATGCATTGTAATCGCACTTCCAGGAACTTCTCCAACTGGGACTCGAGATTCAGCAAGAGTTCTGCTATTCTCCAGTATCCTTCCAGCATTGATGAGCTTCACATCATTGACAGTTTTCGGAACTATTTCTTTATCTGTGGACATATATGGAAAATAGTATCAACAAAGATATAGCTCAGAAAGGTTCTGGAGGACTGAAACATGCCAGTAGCCACACAAAAAAATTCTGCGGATATGCCAAAAATGAAGTGTTTGAAAATATTAATGACAGACAATAAGGTAACCAAAAAAGAATGTTAGCTCCCAGTTCTGGACAGATTATCATTTATCAAGGAAAACCCCTGAAATGTGGTTAATTGTGCTATAATTGTTTACTTATTATGTAAACTTTTCATATTGTGTTATGATTGTTTCCATAGTCAGTAATATCTCCCTAATAAGAGCTGAAGCTACTTGGCACCTCTGAATTCTTTCAGTTTAAGCCCGCTAGAATTTGTCAAATTCATCAAACATAAACAGCAGCCCAGTTTCACAAAATAAATAGTGTTTACTTGTGGAACTATCACACAGATATGGTAGAAAAAGCTCATACTGCATGTGGAACTATCACACAGATATGGTAGAAAAAGCTCATACTGCATATAATGTTGTTTCTTCTAGTACTTTCATGTGACCACATGTTGAATGTGGTCCTGTCCATGCAGATGCTCATATGCACTCCGTGTTTACAGTTATAAGCTTAACACAGTCAAATCTGTCTTAATAACCAACAAAAACATTCTAACAGCTAGCTTCACCAAAGCACTACTAAGAGGAGGATTCTCTAGTTGTTCAGAATTCAGGAAAAAAGACTACTGCCCATCTATGGAAATGAGGAAGTAAGAAGACTGGCAGTCACATTGAGCCACGGAATCTCAGGAAATGGTCATGCACATGTTTGCAAAGGACCCATTACAAAATATGCACTCAAGAGTTCAAGCAGGTAGCAAAATTCTCTGATCGTACCATCAGACACAAAATTCCTCTGCACATCCATATACACCATGCAATAAAGAAGGAAGCCAAACAAAGGCATAATCTAATCAGGCAAGAATTTCTACATCTAAACTCTGACATGGAAGGTAGCAGTGTTTCTACTACAGGTAAGGGGGCATTTAAAAAACCATCATCTGGACGAGGGTCTGAAATAACCAACTACCGCACGAAAAGAACAAACAGAGCACTAACCGAATTCAACCTACAACTATCACGCATCCCATTTCCATGCGGCAACGGATCCTATGCAAACTAGGCAAACTGTGCAAACTTGCAAACTATCGATCTGGATCCTAGAATGGTCGTCCGATGGCTGTAGAGAGAGGTGAGGTAATTTTACGATTTAACGCCCGCAGTCCTTGTGATAATTATTGTTTTTTTCAAAAAAAAACCCTCCCTCCGTATCCCTCCGTCTCGAGTCCGTCTGTTCGATCGCTCGCGTTTGTGGAGCCGCCGCCTCGCCTCATCGCCCTCGCGAGTCCGCGTGCGGCGCGGCGGTGGCACTCGACGAGCGCGGGCTGCGTCGAGACGCAGGGCAACGGGAGGGGCAAGGCCGTCGATGCGTCGATCTCGGTCGGAGTCCGTGGTCTCGTCGCCCGCAGCTGCCGCCGGTCATGGATCCTGGTGGTGGTGGTGCTGGGAGATCTGTGGCCTGCGTGATCTCTTTCCCCTCGGTCTCCTCGAGCTCGTGGATTCGCCATCGGTCTGCAGCGAGCTGATTCTAATCCACGGGCACCGGCCAATGGCACACGGGATCCATTTCAGAGGGCGATGCGGCGGGCGGCTCCTCGATCCACCGGCGATGCGGCGAGGCGGCGTCCGTTGCGAGGGCGATGAGGCGAGGCGGCGGCTCCACGAACGCGATCGACCAGACCATGGGGTCGAGCGATCGAACAGATGGAGTTGAGACGGAGGGATACGAGGGAGGGTTTTTTTTTGGAAAAAAATAACAATTAGCACAAGGACTGCGGGCGTTAAATCGTAAAATTATCCCACCTCTCTCTACAGCCATCGGATGACCATCCTAGGATCTAGATCGATAGTTTCTGGTTTCAGCGGTCACTGCGCAATTCTGGCAGACAGGATCCGTTCTTCCATTCAGCAGCATGACCAGTGGGCCTTGGACTTGGATTGCAAGAAAATCACAGCAACAGCTCCAACCCCCAAAACCCACAAGAACCATGGTCCGAAACGGGCGTTTCTTGTCCCAAAAGAACAAACAGCGCACTCGCCAACTGAATTCAACCTACAACTATCACGCATCACATTTCCGGGCAGCAACATGACAAGTGGGTCTTGGATTGCAAAAAAATCGCAGCAGGGAAACCAACAGCTCCAACCCCCCAAACCCCCACAAGAACCATGGTCCGAAATGGGCGTTTCTTGTTCCCGAACGGCCGAACGGGTGAAGAGCAGGACAGCGGAACAAGCAACCTCCCGAAACGGCAAAGCATCAACATAGCAGAGCTGCATATATACGCGACGCAACTGAAGGGAGAGCGTAGCAGAGAGGGAGAAGAAAGAGAGGGGCAGAGGCAGAGCAGTCGACAGGTAGTGCTCCTGACTCACCCTGCGGCCACCGGGCGAGGACGAACTCCTTGAGCGCGGTGACGGTGGTGCTGGGGTCGTACTTGCTGGGCCCGATGTCGGTGCCGTCGAACAGCCGGAACTTCACCTCGATCGGCTCCTTGGCGCCGGCCATCTCCGCGGGCCGGCCGGACGGATCGCGGGCGCCTTCTTCCTTCTACCGCTCACCAACCCCTCCTCGGCTCAAGATCCCAGCAGGCGGCGGGAGCGACCGCCGGGGCAGGGACGCGGATTCGGCGGCGGAGGAAAGGGCGGCGAGAAATCCGAGCAGGGAGGGCAAGCACCGATGCGGATCCCGCGGAGGATCCGATCTTCTGCGCGAGGATTTAGAATTGCTTCGTGGGGGGCAAAGCGAGGAGGAGGAGGAGACGAGGCGGAGGACGCGAGGAGAGAGAGAGAGGAATGGGATTTGTGGGCGGTTTAGCAGATACGCCCTCTGGGATCTCGGTATTTATAAGAGAGATTCAATTAACGTAGTAGTACTACTACGAGTTGTAGGGCTGTAGTGCTGCTGTTTGCCTGTGCCTGACTGACCGTGAGAGGTAATTCTCAAAAAAAAAAAAACGGCGACCGTGAGAAGGGGTTTTTTTTTTCAAAAAAAAGAAAAGAAAAAAAGACCGTGAGAGGAGGCGACTGATTCAGCACACGACCTAGTAGATTGCTCGAGAGTTGTTACTAATATTTTTCGTTACACATATCATTTTTTCGGACTTTCCAAATCGTATTATGTTCTTAGTGTTAAATGATTTAGCTGATATGGTTAAGTAATGGAATGTGAAATCCTATCAAAAAAATATATATATCTAAGAACAAGATTTGGCTTACGGTTTTGCAAAAATATATTTTAATCTATAATTTCTATTATAATATACACTTTATAGGAATAAAAATGGTCATTAGAAAGTATTTTCTAAATAAAAATCAAATATAACTACTTTTGTATTATAAAGATTTTTATACGATTAGGTTAACTGTAAGTTAAAGATAATAAAGTTTGAATTTCAAAATATTTGTAGGTCTTACATCTGACGACTAGAAGACATGTCTATATATTGTAACCGAAAGTACAAGCTTGTTGCATAATCGCTCGAACGATTTGCGGCTCAAAAATTTATTCAACAATTGTGTCATCTGTTTTGGTACATCTTAGAATCATGCTCCAATATGTAGAGTCGTTGGACACGTGTTGGAGTTAGACCCCAAATATTGTCACTAGATGTGAGTACATGTTATCAATCCAGGTCAAATACAGGACATGGAGATGTAACACCGTTGGACACGCCGTAGGAAGTAAAAAGTAGATGGAAGAATCACTTCAGTTTTTAATATTACATAATACCAACAAAAGTGTCTCATTTTAATTTTGCATTAACAGTAGAGGGTAAGTAGACAATTTCAATATAATGAGAGAAGCTCTCCACATAATGTATTTTGAATCTTGGTCAGAGCATGACCCACGGGGAGGAACACTTCGTAGTACACAAATGTAAGGATATGAGAACGGATTACTTTAACCACTTTTAGTTTTTGGGTAGAACACAAATGTTTATATACATGAAAGGATCAAGGATGACGTCTAGAGAGGTATGAATATGCTAATCTCAAAAAAAAAAAATGAAATACAAAAACCGCTAAGAATAGGCACTTCCATCGTGGTAACCCCAAATCATAGAATTATATGCTCTAAAGTATAGACACCGTGCAAAACTGATACTAAAAGATACGGAAACCAAACACCTATGAAAAAGAGGGGATTTTAGTTTTTGGATACATTACTCGTGTATACCATACTAGTCAGTTTGGGAGGGGTTGTTGTTAAACCCGACTAGTCCCCAAAAACTGAAATCTCCTCTTTTTCAATTTTAGCTTCCATCCTTTGTTGCAATATGTATTTTAAATTTTTAATCAATATAATGACAATAAATCATGTCATGTATACATAGTCCCTTGATTGGATTCTTTATAAGGGCACAGGCATAGACGGACCCACCGCATGGCGTGTCCAACCAGCCACCTAGGCTCCTCACACGAATACGCAATGAAACGCTATGTTATTTGAAGGATAGAAAATTGTAATACCCGGTTTTAAGAACAAAACCAGATATACACCATATGTGAGTCTCTGAAGACAAATCTCATAAATAGCTACAAGTAAGGGTAGTATCGATGTAAACAATGCTTGAAACAAATAACGTACATAGTACTAAAGAGATATACCCTTAGGTAGCAATCACGGAAAGAAACTCCGGTCTTCGGTGTAGACTCCACTCCACCGAATCCAACGGACGGTTGACAACAAGCCTAAAACTTCTCCCGAGGTGTGGGGGATAGCAAGAGTGAGTCCATGTCGAACTCCGCAAGTATAACAAGTATAATCTCATAACCACATGATCAAGTGAAACTGAATGATGAATTGCAAATGAACAATTTAAATGAACATATAAAATTCCTTGAGTTTTCCAGGCCGCTCGTGTCCGTGAGCACGGCTATCATGATAGTTTATTAAACTCTCGCTTGTGAGGTGTACACTTTCCCCGTGTGAGTCGGATTTACCCTTTCACCCGAGGTAGCTAGCCTCTTGACCCTCTTCCAAGGAAGGCCGGTAGGGTTCACTATGAAGCCTTTCAAAAGTTTGTCTAACAAGTTAGGGCCGCTAAGGTTTGAGCTGCGAATGTAGAATTCCCCTTCTAGATGGCACAATGACGCGCAGCCTATACACATTTAGGCAGAGGAGCCATCTACACCCGACCGGACACACCCTCTTGCGCCAAATGGTAACCTCTAACAAGCTAGAAAAATTACTCATACGAGCGAGCCATATAGCCTCACAAATCCGCATTGTAAATCCCAGCTTTTGCCAAAGGACAACATTCATCTTTTATGTTTATCACATATTCATTAATCAAGCTCACAAGATCAAGGTTAAAGAAAGAAAACCCAAGCTATACTTGCCTTGAACTTGCTTTACACCCAAAGCAGTTGCTCATAGAATTTCTTCGATCTCCTCTTCTATAGCTTTCGGCCTCCAGTGCATACGTATAGTTCTCTTCTACTCGTAGCAAGCACCACGCATAGGCAAACATACAAACAACAAATTAAAACATCTAAGAACAACATAGCAAGAGATTTGGAACAACGTTGTTAATACGTAGGATAGATGTGGAAAAAGACAAAAGTGTCGGTGCTCACCGTCTAAAGAAAGTAGACGAAGGACGCAACCGGAGGGATGACATCAGTGTGGCTCCATCAGGAATTCAGGCTCGTCTCATAGAAGCCCTCCACGTCTATGAGTTCACCGTGTCAAAACAAGTGGCACACCCGATGATTGATGCTCAACATCTAGCAGCAGGGAGTAGGCGTCGCCGGTGGCCTGCTACAGAAGCCGAGCGGCCACACAGAATCGTGTTCAGCCTGCACAAGCCGAACCGCACACGAAGACACGAGGATGAGGTCGAGCTGTGCACATGTGCTAGGAGCCTTGTGATCTTCAGGTTACGGCAAGACGTACGTACAAAAGCTGCAGATACATAGAGTACGTAGTGATGAGCTACCGTTGCGAATCACAAGAAAAAGGATTAAGAGATATACCAATTGCTCATGTCAATCGTGTTCCTTTATTGGCCGGCTGAACCATGGCTATGGCTGTGACGATCGATGACACAGGCAAGATGAATGCATGGCATCAAACACCTTTTGATCAATATTGGATTTTTCTTGGAGATCTGTACATACGTACATAGTAAAGGATAAAATAATCTGGACGTGAGATCACTTGTATGCCATTGAAAGAGAAGATCGATACAAGCATGTTGGAGACTGGAAAATTCTCATCAACGATGGAGACATAAAGGAGTTTGTCTACAAAGACGACGATGACAGTCAATGAGCACCGTCAGGGGAAGATGTATACTTATGCCGTGGCAACAGAGACAGCACGATGTACGTACGTAGAGCACGGCGGCTCCGGGTGTTCCTGGGAAGGTTTGGCGATAGAATACATATTTGAGCAAACAGAGATAAAAACGAGGGCAAGAATGATGTGTGCAGCTTGGTCACCTAGGCACGAACGAAGGGCGACAAAACGTCCTCCAAGACGACGACGGCAACAATGGAGCCAAACGGCATGACTTGGGCTAGGGCAGAGATGATAGCGAGGAGAGGTGGCGGCTGACAAGGAAGCTAGGGCAGGAGCGATGGCGAGCAAAGGCGGTGCATAGGGCGTCTATGGCAACAGGAGCTCGCTATATATGGATGGAAATCGTGCACGACGTGATGGACCTGGTATCCTTGGCGTACGTGACACACAAGATGAAAGATATACTAGGATTGCTACGTGATAGAAGCATGTGCATTGGCCTGGTTATCTTCTTCGTGAATTATATAAACACCTCAAAGAGAGAGACCGAAGGAACAAAAGAGATATAAATAAAAAAGTAAGGATGATCAGTGCTAACGATAGAGAGAAAGGAAGAGAAATTTTGATGGAGTCGGCGTATAAATAGGGAAGAACTTCTCACCTTTGCATCAATTAGTGATATGGTACTAATTGATGCCGCACCATCCATCATTACTAATAGGCCTAATTAAATATTAAAGCCCATTAGTAAAGAGAGATATGGGCTCTGAGCGTTAAAATAAAGGAGAGATTCTACTATCTTTGGAATTAATTATTTTTGTGGATAAAATAATTCTAGGAAAGTTTAGAATTAATTTTTAAGCCACGAAAAATACTCCGAAAGCTCCGAAAATTTAGGAAAATTTCTCAAAGACATTGTGGAATATGAGCAACCCAAAATCAAAAATTTTAGGGTGTGACAAAAATATACTTTTCTATAGCAAATATTCATTATACTAAAGTTTGTCTGGGCTCTAATGTTTGGCTAGGTCCGCTACTAGGAGGGTTACAAAACTATATAAGCTAGACTTGTGTAAGAAGAGAATGGCCCAACGACAAGATGTGGATGAATTGGACTTAAAATCAATAACCTCCTATGCAAATTCACATCCTATTTGCTTGAACTTATCAGCCATAGTTTTGTGTTTTTCTCTCACAACAAAAATAAATAGTATCAACCGACTTATCAGCCGCATAAACCATTAGGTTGTTCGGCTACTAGTTTTTGCAGCTGATAAGGTGGTTGATGCTATTTTAAACTCCAAAGTACCTTGTCACCTAAGTCTATTAAAAACACACTATGAAGATATTAGGGGCATCATAGCTAAACAAAGTCCTTAGCATAGTTCACAATAAGAGTATTGTCCTTAAGAGGAGTGACAAAGCAAGAGTTTAAACAATAAATAATTCAAGAACAGGAAAAGCAGAGGAGACAACTGGATTTTTCCTATGATCGAGTTGTTGCCACAACCAACTAATACTTGTTGGAGCATGCACCAAAGAGAGTCATCAAAACTCAACTAACTACTTCGCTCTAGTGAATAAGCCTTATCCACTCCAGAATAGCGGGTTAAAGACTACACAACACACGTCTCCTGAACAATATGACTCCACTGAGGAAGGTCAGTCCTCTACCGGACCATCTTGGTGATGAAAATCATCAAGACTCAAGAGTAACAAGTATTCAGCTTGAACTCGAGGAAATCCAACCAAGATCACTAGTAGCACTCAAGGGGTTTTTTTTTTTTGACAACTTAGCACTCAAGGTTAACTCTCAATATTCACTTATTGGCTACGGTCGATATGACTCTCCAAGAGCTTCACAGTCCTCTACATTATGTATAAGTGCTGACGACAATGGACTGTAAAATTGAGTCAAGGGTAGCACTTGTATGTAGAGGGTGAAAAAGGGTTGCTAGTTGTTGGGAAAAGCTGGCAGAAATAGGCACTACTGGATGATCTTGCAATGTACCATACAGTGGAGTTGTGTGGTGGCCTGTTTTTTTCTATCATCAGTTAAAAAGGAATACACTGGAATACTATTGTTATGGGAGTCATAAAGTCTCCACTAGATCATATGACGCAGTGTCAAAACTTGATTAATTTGTCACAAAGTAGCTTGGTCCATTAGATGATCCATCATGGAGTCACCTTACCCAATCCCCATTCCCAAACGCTAATCGGCACGCGTGCACCGCATCCTGTAGCAGCGCACGGACGCGTGTCACACTAGGATTTGAGAAATAGAGTGGAGACGGCGCAGCGTACCGACACATGTCATACAGGCAAGCGGGGACAACATACGGACTGTGAAGCACGAACAAGAAAAGTAGAGCGGGTCACGTGGTCCGTCCGTCATATATGCTTTTTTGTTTTTGAAACGAATTACAAATTTTAAAATGTAATAACTCTTTCGTCCAGCAATCTATTTTCAATTCCGATTGTACCACTAAATTCGTTATGGCCGAGATCTATAAAAGTAGATCCATGTTGGATATGTTTCGACACAATTTTCATTATGATAAAATTTTACGTCTAGAGGTATAAAGTTCATAGCATATCGTATAAAGTTTAAAATGAGCTAATACAAAGTTTCTGAAATTAGGTGTAGATTTTTAAAATCCTAATGTTTTGAACCTAGTAGTACATGTTTATAATGTGATTTAAAGTTTTGAACCTACCAGTATAAGGTTTATAGGATGAAAGTACAAAGTATATAAATTTTGAAGTGTAAAGTTTTAAGTCTATCAGTACGAAGTTTATAACATATTAGTTTAAATTTTATAAATCCCGAGTACAAAGTTTTGAATCTAACACTGTAATGTTTGTAGCGTGACGGTTCAAAGTTTTATATATTATAAGGGTAAACTTTTGGCTGTACATAAGAAAAATTAGAATGATTTTTATTTCGGGGTGAGACTATATGGCTGCATGTCAAAATCATCGGCATGCATATGTGAAACAAACGCTCCTAGGCCTGCGGCTAAGCGCACATAGCCATGAGTGAAGAAAAACCTGGCCTGGTAAAAAAAAAAAAAAGCTAGAGATGAAAAAGGAGAAAAAAAATACTTTCTAGGCCACGTATCGTTCTCATGTGAACACGCGCCGCAGGTGACCAGCATGCGCCGCGTCCTGCCTCCTGCGTGCGTCATTACTGTTTCTGGTGCGCGCGCGTCAGTACCACTAGCGGCGCACGCGCGCTGTGTAACCTCTCCCATCTCCATTGGATCATATGGTGATGGTCAGCTTGTCACCAAGTTAATAAGTTGGGCTTCACCGTTGCACACACACACTCGTTCCCTACTCTAGGATATGAGTTCAGTTTAGATCAAACTTTGCAATAAGTATACACCTTTTATGCTTTTGATAGGAGTGGAGAAAACATGGACCCATACTTTACAAAAGATACTAGATTAGCGATTGTTCTGAAATAATTGTGATTCAGTATTTTTTATGTCCTGCTGGAACGTCTTGTGGCCCCAAGAAATTACAAATTACAGGTAGATAGTAAGGCAATGGATCAGGTGTAAACCACAACCTTTGTGAAAACTCGTGCAAACCATCGTCTAAAATCATAAAAAAAATCACACTTGTGGCTATTTCTTATGTATTTCATTTTTATGCAAGTACAACCGTTTCATCGTACCGTGTACATACACATGAATGCTAGGAGTACATTACAAATGCACTTTGCCAGAAAACTCAAGTAGCAAGGATTTTTTTTTTTTTAATAAATCGGTCTTTGCTGGAACTGGCAAACTTGCCAACCTGAGCTATTTATTTTAGCCCAGCTCAGCAAGTCTACCAAGCAAACCCAAAAAAATTACATCAATGATCATCTTCACCTTCACTGAGCCCGATCCGGAACCGGAACAAAACAAGTAACCGTTGCATCCCCTGTTCTTCGAGCCGGCTGTCCTAGCGCGTTCGAAGCCAAAACTTCCTTAAAAATTGACGAACTCCAATCCGATCCGGAACAGAACAGATCAGGTGTTGTCGAACTGAATCCAAAACGGAAACAGCTGGTCCTGAATCCGACCAGGATTTGGCTCTTCTCAGCCGGCCATAAATATCGCCGCCGCTCGCCGCCCTTCAAGACTTCGACTTCGACTCATCTCAGACCACGATCGATCGATCTCCTAGCAAGCCCTAGCCCAATTCAGCGCGTCGGATCGGATCGGAGGTTGCATTGCTCGCTGTGCGCCCATGGCGGCGACGGCGGCGTGCGCACCCGTGCTCCCGCCGGGCATTCTGTTTTCTCCTGAAGATGAGGTGGCGGTGGCGCACTACCTCCTTCCTCGCCTCCAGGGCTGGCCGCTCCCCGTCGACGGCCTCATCCTCGTCGACGACCCGCTGAGCGCGCCGCCGTGGGACCTCCTCGAGCGGAATGGGCGCAAGGAGCAGGCTTTCTTCTTCGCGGAGGGGCAGGCGGCGGGGTGCGGGAAGGGCACGCGGCAGAGGCGGACCTGCAAGGGCGGCGGGTGGTGGGAGGGGCAGAAGACGTGCGCGGAGGGCGACAGGCTGCGCGTCCCTGGCGTCGGCGGCGGCGATGAGGTCGTCGCCGCGTGGCGGAAGAAGGCGTTCAACTTCCACAGCGGCGGCGGCGGCGGCGGCGGTGATGGGAAGCGGGGGAGCACGGGGTGGGTGATGCACGAGTACGCGGTCACCGCGCCGGAGGACCTGGCGCGCTCGCCGCTCCGGCTGTACCACATCCGGCTCAGCAGCTACGGGAGGAAGCAGTGCGGCGCCATGGAGCTCCCGCCGTGCCTCGGCTTCCCGCCCGGCTTCGTCTTCGCCCCCGAGGACGGCGACGTCGTGGTGCACTACCTCCTCCCCCGCATGCTGGGCCAGCCGCTCCCCATCGACGGCCTGATCCTGGACGACGACCCGCTGAGCGCGCCGCCGTGGGAGCTCCTGGAGCGGAGCGGGCGCGGCGAGGACGCCTTCTTCTTCGCGCTGGGGCAGGCCAAGAGCGGCAAGGGCTCCCGGCAGAAGCGCACCTGCGCGGGCGGCGGGTTCTGGAACGGGGAGAAGACGTGCGTCGACGGCGAGCGGCTGCGCGTCCCCGGCGGCGCCGGCGCGGAGGTGGCGTGGCGGAAGAAGGCGCTCAGCTTCCAGGAAGGCGGCGGCGGCGAGAAGGGCGGCAGCACGGGGTGGGTGATGCACGAGTACGCGATCACCGCGCCGGACCACCTCGCCGAGTCGCAGCTGAGGCTGTACCGCATCCGGTTCTCCGGCCACGGCAAGAAGCGGAAGCAGAGGGGAGATGGTGGAGCTGGAGCTGCGGGAGATTCGTGCGTGGACGAGCCAGCTCGGAACGACGCCCAGCGCCGCCGCGTGGCAGAGGATGACGATGCTCTGCTCCACATGCTGATGTCATCGCTGCAGCAGCCCATCACTTCTTCGACAGTGCTGATTGATGAACATAATTGCATCAATGGGGTGGATCACCAGGCAGCACCAGCGGCGACACTCGGCCCTGGCGTCGGCACGAACTGTGACTGCCCGGGGAGCGTTGACATCGACGAGTTGTTTCGCTTAATTGAAGAGTGCCCCATACCCAGCAACCCATGCGTCTTGCCGGCAGCGACGACGACGGGTTACGGCGGAGCACATCTGGACGCCGATGATGCAGGGTCAAGCTTCTTCGGCCAGACGATGGCAACAGCACCACCGTGTTCTGCAGTTGGCACCGATCTGGTGGCAGGGGCACCTATGAATACGATGATGCATCGTGGCTGCATGGAGCCGACAGATTCTGCCATCTTCTTCACCGCGCCGCCTAACCAGTACTATGCGGCCTGTTAGTCCTTGTGGAAGTGGAAAGACTGCTTAATTATGAACTGTTTATTGGTATACAAAATCTCACCTGTTTATTTATAATTATACGGCTAGGTAGCTAACTATAGTATTTGTCAGTGGCTCAGTGCTGTTTTGTATTATCTGTTTATTGGATTGTCGGCTTGGGCCTTTTAGGATGCAAAAAGTAAATGTAATGTTGTTGCGCCTTGTTTACTCCATTGTTCTTTTGACTTGATCTGAAATTCTGAGTCGATATGTTGGGAACATAATGTCATGTGTGGCTTGTTTACTCCATTGTTTTACTTATTTTTCTTTTGACTTGCTCTGAATCAATATGATGGTAACGTATGCGTGTGAGACCTGAGAGCAACAAAAGCAAGGCTATGAGCCACCATATTACAAGCCCGTGGAACATACTCCACAATACAAATATTTATTAAACTGATGAGCTAGCAATTCCTTCAACTCCTGAATTTTGATCGCTTTAACCATCATAGAATCTGTCTCCACGATCACAATTCGAAATGCCCAAATCGGCTGCCCTCTGTAAGCCTTGCAAACAGGCAATAACTTCATCAGAATGAAGTGCCTCCAGCACCTTCTCTATCCGGCCACATCCCAACACAATATCAGTACCCTGACAATCCCACAGAACAAAACCCCAACCTCCCGAGCGATCAATTTGGTTGAAAGCCCCATCGCAATTTATAACTGGCTGGTGGTCGCTTCCATGTTGGCCTGTCAAGAACTCAAGACAGGAGGTTGCAGGTCCTGGTGTGCTCTGCTTGCATAGCTGAGTACGGCATATGCTAATCGTGCACTCCTCTTTGGTGTTTCTCGCTTCACGTGCTCCACATCTTCCAGACCACCAATTATACATGAGAAAGTAATCACCTTAGTCCCCTGAATCACTTCTTTAGCTGATCTTGGCGGGGTCATAAATTCGAAAGCGACTAAGCCCAATTAATTTAAGCCCAATAATTCTAAGTTAATGATGCTTTGTTTTTTAGTTTCTTGACGTAGCCCAAGAGAATTACGATGCAAAGCATAATGCAATATTCCGATTCTCAAGTTCACCTCGCCTTCCACTTGACAAACCAATATATACGAGAGCATCACAAAGTGGGACATACTGAAATAGAAAATACATCATACAAAATCACATGTGTACTACATGTATATCATACAATACATCATTGTATAATAGATGAACATCACAAAATATATATAGAGCGTCACTTATATATACTATATACGAACATCACATATATCTCATGGAATGTAAAGAATTTAAAAGATAAAAATAATAAAATCAAACTATTTATTCAAATTAAAATAATGTAAAAATAAAAAAAAATCACATGATACTATTTGAATAAAGAAAAATATATACTAGAAAACATTTCGTGTGCTACATGAATACTCAGATAATTATAGAATATTAATTTTATACTACTAGATATCTCAAAATATATTATAGAAAATCACATATACCTTGCATGAACATCATGTGCATCTCATAGGATATAGAAAACAAGAAAGTAAAAACTAAATAAAAAATTAGATTCAAATTCTAAAATATAAAATATAAATTTAAATTAAAATAATAAAATCCACATAAAACATAAAAGGAAAATTTAAACAAAAATAGGAAAAAGAAACAATAAATAAATAAATAAAGGAGAAATATAATAAAACATCCGTGCTCTACCTGACAGCGCAGAAAGAAATGAACAAAGGCCCAAACAGGCCCTATGCTAATGGCTTTAGGGTTATGTCCAATGCCACCAATCGGGCCAGCCCATTTAGCCATCTACTACAAATTTCGGCACCCGGAGACCCAAAGCGGCGGAGGGGGCGATGGATTCCGCGTCCGCCACCGCCACCGCCACCGCCACCTCGAAATAGCCGAGTTCCCTATCCGCGCCATCATACGCGGCGAATCTCCGATGATCCTCCTGTCCGCGGATAGCCCCCTCGGCCTCCAAACCCTAATCTCCTCCTCCAAGGGGGGCGGCAACGGCAGCGGCAACGTGGCCACGCGCACGATCGCCGCCTCCCCCAGCGCGGTGCGTTCCCTCGCCGCCAACGGCCGCGAAGCGGATGGCGGCGGCCGTGACGACGGGAAGGAGGAGGGCGGCGGCGGCTGCTGGGTGTCGTACGGGTGGCGGCGCCTGCCGCGCCGCCTGCCGCCCGCGATCCAGTCGCCCCGGCGCGCGCTCGTGCGGGAGCGCACCGCCGACGGCCGCCTCGTGATCTCGCGGGAGGAGGCCGCGCGCCGCGTCGGCGCCAGGAAGGTCGTCGAGGACCGCCGCCTCGTCCTGGAGCTCGTCGACGACGACCGCGACGGCGGCGGCGCGGCGCCGCCCCCGCCTCAGCGGCGGCGAAGGTGGTCGCACCCGGTGGTCGGGCAGGAAGCCAGGGCGTCTGCGTCAGCCGCCGCCAGCGAGGAGTCTGCGTCGGCGCGGGCGACAACTACGTCTCCGCCGGTTGCTGCGGGCCCGGTCCCGGTGCCGGTACCGCCCGTCCCGGCCGAGGCGTGCTTCGAGGTTGCCATCCGCGAGGCGTCGCTGCGTGAGACGCGGATGAGCTTGCTCAGGATGGTCCACTGAGAGGAATCCCATATCTCTTGCCGCTTCTGCTTGCATGTTGTTGCATGCGCTTAGAGGAAAATTTTGCAGCCATAGGATCGGAATTTTGCAGTCACCGCCGCACCGGAGAGGAAATATTTTGTAACCGTCGTTCAGAGGAGTTTTTTTAGTTGTTGTTAGGCATCGTCGAATTTGAACAATCGTAGGTGTGAGCCAGATCAATTCCCAGATTATAGAGAGAGAAGCATAGCAAATTAGCAAAGTTCATCAGTTTGATTGATTGTAGTTGTAGAGATTGTGCCAAGAAGTTCCTTTTACTGGTGCTCGTTTACAGACATAATTGTTTGTTTGGATAACCGATTTACCAGGCGAATAACCGATCTGATCTACCTGGTGATGGTGATGAACTTGAGGTATGACACTGTGATGGACTTGAGGTATGCCATTTAAGAACAGTCAGCACAAACAGTCAACTTCGTGGATCATCACCATGCTAACTGATTTCTTTGATGGCAGGCAGGCCCAGCTATTGCGTTGAACAAAATATGGATATGAATATAGATGTGACTCTGCATGTGTATGCCTTGAAGAAAGGACAGATAATGTGGATGGAATGGACAACGATATCTCTGAACCCAATGGCTCAAATGTTCTGATATGGATATGAGTTTGGTTGACTGTGGAGGGTGTGCAAAGAAGTTTTTTGTGCACGGACATAGCTGTTTGTTTCCAGTGAAGAGAGACGGATAACTATACCAGGAGGTTTATTGGTATGACACTGACTCATATATAGGGTTTAAGAAATCTTGCACAAACAGTCAGATTCTTGGATCATCGCCCGCTATGGTGTGGAACGAGAAATGGAGATCGATGACCCTGCATGTGTGGAAGAAACCATAGATAATGTGGACAATGATAAGACTCTGAACTGAATGACTCAAAGCGCTGATATGGATACGAGCCACTCTGAACCTAAATTCAGAGGTCATCAATTTTCAGACAAGAAGAACAGGATGGACCTCAACTCTTACCGAGATTTGCCGTTAGCTTGGTATTGTCAACATATCTTTCCTTGCTGTGTGGCAAAAATCCACAAGGATTATTTTAAAGAGAAACAAAGTTTCTTGCTAATAATAATGATACTCATGGTTTTGCGCAAGCCTGGAAAATTTAAAACAATTTAGATTGTCTTGTGTTACCTGTAATTTCTTATCCATTACCCTTGTACTTGTACTTCTATGGCTGTAATTCTTATCCAGGCTCCCAATAATTTTTACCAAGTGCCTATTTTAGCAAGTTGGTTTACCAAGTTGTTGGAGAAACTTTTTTGTGTTTTTACCAAAAATTATAGAATAGCAAGTTGTTTTTGGGAGCTCTTGGAGATGCTCTAACTGGACAACACCACTCCTGAAGCTCTAAGAAAAGAGGAAGAGTGAAGCACAACTGCACGTGCATATAGCAGACATAAAGAAAGCAACGACGAGTTCCACTTTTGATAGAAGGCACAGGTTGTCACAACTAATTTTAACAAGTGTGGCAAGCTAGAAAAAACGTGGCTAAAAAATTTGGAGCCGCACTTTTGCTATGTCCAAGAAAATCTTCCCGCAATTTTTAACATATCTATGGCATTGGTATAATGTGTCCCCCAAAATAAACCTGCCGAATTTTGGTTGCAAACCAAACACTTGTAAAATTGATTAAAGTTGCCTAAGGTGAATTGTGACAATGAATCAAACAACTCCTGAATCTTTCTATGCCGAAGCCTAAGGATATGAATCTACGTTGAATGAGCAAGGCATATGGAACCACTCAGTTTTCCTTTTTCTATGTTAGGATCATGATGTACTTCATAATGGAAACAAAATAATGTCACAATATTTTTAAGTATATAAACATGTGTTGTACCATCGACGAAATTGAACTTCCCTCCATCTCTCTGATCACAAGATGTTCGTTCGCCCAACGCGAATGTGCATCACGCGGGAGGTAACTCCACAAAGCCCATTTTTCCAGCGCCTCGTGAGCGATAGTTTCACGGTTCATAGACTTTTTCTCTCCTTTTATGTTTTCTATTTTTTATAGTTTCCTAACAATTTTCCTTCTTTATGCTATTAATGAAGATTTTTATTTAGAAGTTGGTTCGAAACAAATTATTAGATAACAAAAACTTTTGTGATATGTTATGTTATCCGCAAAATTATTATGCAACATTGCACCAGAATTTTTATGCTGAGAAATTGTTATGATAAATTTGTCCACTAACAGTTACGAATAAAGATTGGGCTATAAGCATAACGGAGAAATCTATAAAATTACTAGAAAGTATGTAAAAAATTTAAGATAATTTGTGAATAACTTTGTTGTGAAAAATGTTATATACAAAAAGGTTTTGTTTATAAATTTTAGAAATTCTAAGAAATTATGGTGATTAGTTTTGTTCAGCAAAATATTATTCATAAAATATATGTACATAACTTTTTAACTTTCTAACAAATATGATAATGAGTTTTGTCCGCAAAGCGCAAAAACTTTATAGTGTAACTTTGTACCATTCTAAAAAGTAAAGTTGCGAAAATAATTTTCTTCAAAAAAGGAAAGTCGCAAGGTCGGTGGGGTTGCCGTTCACTAGCTTATTATGCATATAACAGTCACAAAAATTATGCTTATAATATTGTAAATTTCGAAAAAAGAGAAAGAAAAGTTATTGAACTTTTTTCCTAGTCCTAGAAAGAAAAGGTTGTGGTGGTTGTGGGTTGACGGCTGGATTTTAGCCCAGCGGTTGTTGTTGGTATGACTATAAATTGTAGTGACAAGTAATGTCCATCAATCAAAAACATTATGCACAAAACTGTTTGTTCTGGCAAGAACACAACAAAAGCTTGCCAAATTTTATAGAGGCATCCATCTTTATAGGATTCAACAAATTTCTCGTCTACCTGAAATAAACAAATTGAGAATCATTCATGTTAGCACGGTAAAACTGTGAAAGAGTAACACAATGTCAAAGTAAAATGTCCCAATTCTAGTTTTCAGTTGAACGTCAATATTGTTTTCTATTATCTTTAGATCAGTAGCAGCTTTCTCCAAGTTACAATGCAGTTTGTCGTTTTCAGAATTAAGAGCTGATGTACCTGAAGAATAGTTCTTGCATATGTAATTTTCTCCATTATTTCTAACAACCCAATTCTATCATCTCTTGACTTCAAAATCAATGAAGCAATCTTCCCTTTATTTTAATTGATTGTTGGCAAGTTTTTGCTCCAGAGGAACAAGCAAACAGGGCACCATCTTTAAGATCAATGCCTCTTGGTCGGATCATAGGCATTTGAAAGGATCAAGATGCCCAAGAGGGGGGGTGAATTGGGCTAATTCCAAAATTTTTTGCGGAATTAAACCTACTAGCCCATGATTCACCCCTTTGTGCCTATGTGTGTTCCTAGACAATCGATCAACTAAAGTTTTGCACCCTAAATTCCAATCCTATTCTAGCATGGCAATTCTACGAAAGTAATTGCAAGAAAGTAAGTACTAGAAAGTAAGTGCAGAATTTAAGGGGACAAGGAACACGGCGATCTTTTTCCCGAGGTATCGGAGAGTCGCCACTCTCCACTAGTCCTCGTTGGAGCACCCGCGCAAGGGTGTAGCTCCCTTGATCCTCGCAAGGACCAAGTGCTCTCTAGGGCTGATTCTTCGTCGCTCCGACGCGGTGAATCGCCAAGAACCGCTCACAAGATGAGTTGGGTCATCCACAAGCACCGCCGGATGATCACCAAGCTCCAATCACCACCAAGCCGTCTAGGTGATGGCGATCACCAAGAGTAACAAGCACAAACTCTCACTTGACCTCGCAAAGCCTAGGGAGAAGAGTGGATGCACACTAGCTACTCTCGATTGCTCATGAATTCATGGATTCTCAAATCTCTTCAAGTCATGAGGCTCTTGCAACTCTCCCGCTCTCACAAGGTGGCTATCACCGAACAAGTGAGCAAGAGAACCGAAATGGAGGGGGTGTGGTTGTATTTATAGCCAAGGCTGAAATCCAACCGTTACCCCGCACGATCGTGCGTGGACGCGGACGCGTCCGGCGCTTAGAAACTTTCAAACGGCCGACTAGCCGTTGGGCTACGATCTGCGCGCGGGACGCGTCCGGGACAGCGTCCGGCGCGCGTCCGACCGAGGCCGGTGCGCTTGCCCAAGACTTGGAACTCTCTCATTCGCCGGCGCCCGCCGGACGCCAAGCCAACGCGTCCGCCGCTCAGGGCAGACCGAGGCCAGCTCAAGCATGCGCCGCCGGCGCCCTTGGCTGGCGCGTCCGGCGCCTGTTGAAGTGCCCATTTTCACTTGATCACCGATCTTTTGAAGATGGCGGCAACTCCAAACACTCTCAGGGCTCTCTAGTAACTTCCTAGCGCTAAGATTTCACCGGTGTGCACCACACCTAAACCCGAGACTCAACTAGGTCAAGCTACCCATTTGCACCCCCTTAATAGTACGGCCAAAGGAGAAAACAAAGTCCTAACGACTAATCCGATGTCTCTCAACACCATCGACAATCGGAGCTAACCGTCCTTAACCTTGTCGTCCATCCTTTGAAAACCGAAACGATTTCTATCGATAAGAGGGCATGACAACCAATTGCACGAGATTCCATTACCATGACCTAACTCCCATTGTTTACGCAAAACACACGTTAGTCATAGTAATCTATATTGTCATCAATCATCGAAACCCACATCAAAGGGCCTAGATGCTTTCAATCTCCCCTTTTTGGTGATTGATGACAACCTCGGAGTATGAAGAGTTTAGTTGAGGTTTTCAAGCATGCTTGATTCACATGAGCCTTTGACAATAAGAGCAAAGATTAGAATGACTCATGTGACATCAAGCCAAAAGATCTGTGCACATATAATCTCGCAAAAATGAGTTAGCACAAGACAAAAGCATAGCTCATATGGAATCGAGTAAACCGCGGAAGCCAAGCACATATGAGCAAAGAGCCGGTGACATAGAAGGTGATACCAAACCGAAGAGCATATGTCACTGCGATTGAAAGTACCTCACACATATCATACAATGCATAAAGTAAACATGATGCATGCAAATGTATCAATCAAAAGAACCAAATCCCAAGCTATGAGCTTCCCTAAGTCTACATACTCCCAACTCTCCCCTTTGGCATCAAGGACCAAAACCTAAGGCCGAGGGTGGAAGGAGCGACGAGCCGGTCTCACGAGCATGTGGAGCAATGACGAACGCCGTAGCATCATCGGGCTGTCATCGAGCTCGCTGGGGCCGAGTGACAGGAGCCCGCGACCCTCCGGCGTGTGGTGCTTTGGCGGTGAAACGGTGCGGGTCTCGCTCAACCGACACCGTATGCGTCGTTTGTCTCCGTGGTTGGCACCGTGACGGAGCTATCTCTCGGGTGACCACGTGGCTCGACGGTGTAGCGAGTGGAAGAGTAGGAGCCACCAGTGGTACTTGCCTCGCAGTAGGAAGAGGATCTGTAGAAGCCACGAGGAAGGTATAGTGCACGATGTGCCGGTGCACATCCTTTGGAGGAATTTGCTTCTTCTTGAGGTTGCGAGTCATCTTGAATAGGCGGTCTCATGTACTCGGGTGTCGCCTCTCCCGTGAGTGCACCGTAGGAGGCTCGATGATGAGCCGCGCGCTGAGTGCGGAGTGAATAACGAGATGAGAGCCAACGGGTGAGAAGCCGGTGGAGATCCGTGGAAAACCGGGGACACTGAACCGCTGGAGAAAAAGGTGCTATGCTCAGAAGCCGGTAAGCTGCGCACTCGTGATCGGCATCGAGAAGGTCCTACTCCCAAAGTCTGTCCCCGCTGGCGACTCGGAGCCGAGGAAGAATTCCCGAGGTACTGTGGCACCCGTCTGCTAAAATAGTGAAGCAATCAAAGTCATAGTCTGCGGTGCTGCCGCTGTGCATCTGGCGAGCTCGTATCTCGGCTAGAGCAATCTCATGTCGCTCCTCGGCACGCTCCCGGTTGGCAGCCAACTGTCAAGTACCCGAGTCAAACGCTCAATGGCCGCTCCACAACCGCCCGCCTCGCATCATGCGACGAGGGGAGGAGGACGAACCCGGAATGTAGTACTCCTCATCATCCTCGAGTCGAGGTAGTGATCTCATATCCTGCCGCCTCGGCTTCGCAAGCTCGCTTCTTCATCTGTCGCTAGGCCGCTCAACTCTAGCATCCCGCTCGGCTCTGTCTCTCAGAATCGGATCTCCATGGCGAGGAATGACTGGAGGAGCATTTGCGGTGACTCGACAATCTGTGAAGCATCATAGGAGCCAAACACCTCATAATTCAGCGGATCTTCATATTCCTTTCGATCGAGTCGGAAGATCACCATTTCTATAGATGAGCCGGGTGATCCAATGAGCATAGTGCATTAGCCGGTGTTTGGTGAAGCTCCCATAGATAACATCCTCCATACCACAAAGAATCAAATCCCAGATGTTAAAAGGAATCTTCCTCACAAGATGTGACACTACCCACCGCTTGGAGCCTAGTGAACCCGTTCTGAAACCGGGCCTAGCAAGAATTGTGTACCTCGAATCGATCAAGGACTCGAGCAAGGCGTAGCTCATCCTGTGGTGTCCTGCTCGACCACGCACCAAAGTTAGGTCCAAAGACCTCTCTCATGATCTCGGGAGGTGGCACTACTCCTCCCCGTGCACGGCGGGGTGGCTCAATTCTGGAAAGCACAAACATGCGGCTTGATGGGCCGCTCGAAATCCCCAAGAAGTTCCCGGCTTCCTCACCGGACAAGTTAAATCTCGACCACGAATGGTGTATGAAATAAGTGAATGATTTGGAGCAATCCACGGTGTAGCATAGAACTCTAACACCCATTCGGAATATATCCGCGAGATCTTCCAATTAGATCAATCTTGCCCGGGCCGTGCACCCAAATACTCTCGAAGGCCCGGCCCAACACATGTGAGAAAGAGTCGGCTATCACTTGTCCTGCGCTTGGTGATCTTTGACTTCGCACGTAAGCCTCAACCGGGGACTTGTGCAAAGCCGTGTAATAGGGTGCACCAGCTCTCTCTGGAAGGTGAAAACCGGTGTTTATGTCCACCGCCCGATAGCCTTGTATCTTCTTTGCACCGACCGTCAACGGCTCCTCGTACTCAATCTAGGTCTGTAGAGCCCCTGCCGGGCTGCCTCTCGTGGAGTAGAAGAGGGACTCGACTCCTGTGGATCGCGAGCCGTCCGCTGTGGAGAGTCCTGACACGGGAGGACCGTCATAAAGGAGAAAGATCCTGCTGCTCAAGTGTGATCTCCTCTGCCTCTGGGGCCTCTGCCTCTGCCTCTGCTGATCCAGGCTCTTGGATCACTATGCCTGCACCTCTGCGAGCTCTCCTCTCAGCACGCTTCCGTGTCGCTGTGCATCGATGGCCGCCTCTTCCTCTTCCTAATGGCCAAGACCTTTTTACCCTTTGCTTTCTCAACCATCTTAGGAAGATTTGGTCTCCTATTGGGATCATCATCTCCCCCTGAACCCCCGCCCGTGCCCTTGCACACAGGCATGACCGACGCCGCGATAGATCAAGTAAACCAAACACGAGAGAGGATGAACGACGTCTTAAGAGGCTTGGCCTCAATCCATACCCGCAAGCTTGGCTTAGGGTTTAAACCGCCACCGACACGCTAACCGACAAGACAACCAAATAACCGGCTCATTGCAAGAGATAGAATAGGGAGAGATATATAACCCCGGTAAGCATGAGTCTAGAGGTAAGGAATCCTAGTCGGAAGCATAGCAATCGGATAAGAAGTAGATAGAGCATGGCATTATACCTATAACACGACGAACTCCTGTGAAGAGATAAGAATGACGATGTGAGGCACACCACAAGAGGATCTCAACGCTGCACAAATGAATTGATTCAAAAAAAGAGTCAATTCCGAGGAGAATGAGGATATGGCAACGTATCGAGTATGAAGGAGACTTGATCAAAACTCACCATAAGGAGGTTTAGAGAGTTTTAGGTGATGAGCTTGATCTAGTCGAGAATCCAACCTATGCACTGCAGGTGAAAATTTGATCAAAAGCTGACCAAAAATCAATCGAGCATGGTTTCAACATATTGTCGAACACCTTGAGTGCGAGGTGAAAACTCACAGGGGATATGGCTCTCTCTGGAGAAGATGACGCCTAGCGGCGAGCTTCGAGGCAGAGAAGGAGAGCAAGAGGATACGCCGCGGACGGAGCTGGAGGATAAGTCGCCGTTGAGGATGGCGAGCTTTGGGCAGCGGCAAAGGAGGAGGCTCCGGTGGTGGCGCGACCCGGGCGGCACGGAGCGAGGGCGGCGCTGGCTTGAATGTGGCGGCCGGAGTGGCTCTCGGCGGTGGAGGAGTGAGGCGCGGGAGCGTTGGAGGAAGGCGGCACAATGCAGCTGGGGCGGCGCGGCGCGATGGTAGGGTTAGGGCGACTCGGCGGCGGCGTACGGATGGCGAGGAGAAAAAAGAAAACGGCCGCGGTCGATTTGGAATGAAGGAGAACTATTGGGTGGCCCCACACGACATTAAGTGAACCGCGCTCTTCCTTGTTGCGCCGGACGCGTCTCGAGTGCGTCCGGGGAACCGCCGGACTCCGAACAAAAGTCCGAAAGACTTGCTTCTTAGGCGATCCGCCGGACTCGGCTACGCACGCGCCGGACGCTGGCGAAACACCTTGTCTTTGTCCGGCCGGTGTTGATCTTCGCTACTTCGCGCGGTTCTTCATAAGGCGCCGGACGCGTCCGCCGGGACTTGAAGGTGCGTCCGGCGCTCTATAGAGAGCGAAATGAATTCTTTCTTCGCGGCACCGCTCCCAATTGATTTCCAAACTTTTTAAGAGTCAACTAAACACAGTTTGGAGTCAATATGAGATCCTCACCCTCAAACCCTCGATTTTCAAAATAGTTTGCCATAGGCTATACTTAGATTTCGAAAATAGGCAATAAACACGAACGAGGAACAACGTATGGCCATGAGCTTGAGTTTCTAAACCAATAGAAGCATCAAAAGCTTTCTCAATTCATGGACGAACACAGAGGTTGCTCAAGAGATAAACGAAAAGAAACGAAGAGCAACACACAAGCACATAAAATTACTGGAATTTGAATCTAGGCGGCTTGTCAGGTTTGAACCAAGGGTAAGCTTCTTCACACCTCCAAAGAGTGTTATCTTAACCATGTTAGACAAGCCCTATATGCATTACAGAAATTTAGACGTGCTCTATAAACAATGCAATGCAACCGACAACACCCTTCATCTCTTCCTTGTGAAGTTGCTTAGGTCAAGGATATTGAGCTCATTCCTTAACCTACAAAAGGTTGATTCATCCAATAGCTTTGTGAAGATATCCGCTAATTGATCCTCACTTCTCACACCTTCTAGAGATATATCCTTTTTAGAGACATGATCTCTAAAAAAGTGGTGGCGGATATCTATATGCTTTGTGCGAGAGTGTTGAACCGGGTTGTTTGCAATCTTCACTGCACTCTCATTGTCGCACAAGAGAGTCACTTGACCAAGATTCACTCCATAGTCAAGAAGGGTTTGTTTCATGTACAAGATTTGTGCACAACAAGCCCCTGCGCTATGTACTGCTTCGTGTAGATAGAGCAACACTGCTTGTTACGCTTCTTTGATGACCAAGAGACAAGTGACCTCTCAAGCAAATGGCACCCTCCGGATGTGCTTTTTCTATCAATTTTGCAACCGGCATAATCCGAATCGGAATAGCCAACAAGTTGGAATCTTGCTCCTTTGGGATACCATAGACCAATGCTTGGGGTGAGCTGCAAGTACCTAAGGATTCTCTTGACAAAGACTCGGGTGAGCTTCCTTAGGATCGGCTTGGAAACGAGCACACATACACACACTAAACATGATGTCGGGCCTAGATGCGGTGAGGTACAACAAGCTACCGATCATAGAGCGGTAAAGAGTTTGATCCACGAGTTACCTTCCACATCAAGGTCGAGATGCCCATTAGATGCCATGGGAGTGTTGATTGGCTTGCAATCCTTCATATCAAACCTCTTGAGGAGGTCCTTGGTGTACTTCTCTTGAGATATGAAGGTCCCTTCCTTCATTTGCTTGATTTGAAAACCAAGGAAGAAGTTGAGCTCACCAATCATAGACATCTCGAACTCTTTTGACATCATGTCACCAAACTTCTTGCATTCTTCTTCATTTGTTGAGCCGAAGATGATATCATCAACATATACTTGACAAATGAAGATCTCTCCATTAAGCTTCTTGGTGAAGAGTGTGGTATCAACCTTCCCGATGGTGAACCCCTTCTCAATGAGGAAGTCCCTAAGGCGCTCATACCATGCTCTAGGGGCTTGCTTGAGCCCATAAAGTGCCTTGGACAACCCGAAAACATGATTAGGACAGCTAGGGTCTTCGAACCCGGGAGGTTGATCAACATAAACAAGCTCATTAATGAAACCATTAAGAAATGCACTCTTCACATCCATTTGAAATAGTTTCATTTCATGGTGTGAAGCATATGCAAGGAGGATACGGATGGCTTCAAGTCTTGCAACCGGTGCAAAGGTCTCTCCAAAATCTAGGCCTTCAACTTGAGAGAACCCCTTTGCCACGAGCCTTGCCTTGTTTCTCACAACATTGCCTTGGTCATCTTGCTTGTTGCGGAACACCCACTTGGTACCTATGATTCTTGCATTTTTGGGACGCTCTTCAAGTGTCCAAACCTTGTTGCGGGTGAAGTTGTTCAATTCTTCATGCATGGCATTCACCCAATCCGGATCTTGAAGAGCTTCACCTACATCCTTTGGCTCAACACAAGAAACAAACGAGTGATGTTCGCAAAGCTAGCAAGTCTTTGAGATCGAGTCATTACACCCCTTGATGGACTCCCTATGATTTGATCTTGTGGATGATCGTGGAGTTTGGGAATTCTCTTTTCAACCACTTGAGGAGTAGGTTGAGGAGCATCAACATCTTGAGCTTGTGCCTCTCTTTGTTCATGGGAAACATGAGTGTCTTCATTTTCGGTCATCCCATCTTTTTCCTTGTCATCTTGAGGCACACTTGAAGAAGAGAAAGGCTTGTCAATGACTTGCACTTCATCATCATCTTCTTTAGGCTTGATGTCTCCCACCGGCATGTTCTTCATTGCTTCCCTCAATGGTTCATCACCTACATCATCAAGATTCTCAATTGCTCCTTGGGAGCCGTTAGATTCATCAAACTCCACATCATATGTTTCTTCTACCAAACCAAAGGCATGGTTGAATACCGTTGACGGTCGTTAAGTGCCAATTTTTACCATCAACGAGACATGAGAAAGGACTAAAATATGTTCACCAACTAGATATAGGGGTTATACTTGATAGAATTCCACGAGTTTTGGTGAATGTCTCATTTCTCGGGTGTCACCTGAAAATACCCAAGGAAGGCCCACATGTCGGGTTTACATAGAGATAATCGGGAACCGGTGAAAATTCATGTAACTGGAAGGTTCGAGAAGGCTCGGACCAAACGGGAGCCCGAACGGGCTCGGTGGTGGGTCGGCCGACTCCTCCTTGGGTCGGCCGACCGCCCACTGGACCAATCGGCATCGGCCTCGCGGATCCCCGTTCCACCGCCTTTGAGGATGAATAATAATCGTCCGTTTAGGTCGGTTTGATCCGAGGGCTGTGGTGCATCCTAGAGGGCTATATAAGCGGGGCCCCGGCCCCCGGAGGTGGCAAGCCCTTAAACCCTAATTCATTATCTCCCGGCGGGATCGAGTTGTAGAGGCGTCCCTTGAATGGATGACTTCTCCTCTCTAGAGAATTAGAGCTAGACATTCCAATGTAGTAGATTAGATCTAGATGAGAGTTAGGGAGAGCGGAGCTGCGCTCCTCGGTTCGAGAAGTCTTCGGAGATTTGGTATGTCTTTGTATCTACTCTTTGTAAGACTTATGCTTTAATATATTTATCTTCTCTATTTACTTTCATGCCTATCTTGTGATTGTTAGTATAGTAGTTATGCTTTAGTATGGGATCTTCGCTCGCATCGAGTGCTCTAGTTATCCTAGGTAATTAGAGTAGTAATTGATAGTGTAGACATGGTGTCTAGACTAGAGGTTACCCGAGATTGCACCCAATCCCACGGATTGTTGTGGTAGCCCCAGGATCGTGACAACCCCCGACGGTCGTCGTATTCCACCTCGTTCGGGTTGGTGTTTGTAGGACCGTAGTCGAGCTTCCTAGCCCCCTTCTCATCCATGTCTCGTGGCTAGTGTTCGATGTCCCGAAGTGCTATTGTATGATTGCTATATCTATCCATCCCCTGTTATCATAGAACCAGAGTAATAGAGAAGTATATGGGAACCTTAATCTCTCCCGTTGTCCTTTCAATCTAGCTAGCTACTCATTTATTATAGAATTCTCATGTGTGCTTTATTATTTATATTACCTTACATATATATATCATTTACCCTCGCTTTAGTCTAGTTGGTTTACTAAGTTAGTAGATACATGATGGTGAGTTATCGATTCTTTAAACCCTTGCTTCCCCGTGGTAAAATATAAATAACGATACCTGGATACTCCCGGTAAAATGCTACAATGGTAAGTTCTCAGGCGCTTGCGGAATCCTTCATATTTTAGTTGCACTTAATTTATACCAACAAGCATTTTTGGCGCCGTTCTTGGGAAGCAATCGGTGTTAAGTTTTTGATAATGATCTTGATGTCTGCTAATTTAGTGTATCACTAGCTTTAGTAGGATTACCCCTTGTTCTGTTGAGTGTGGAATAGACAGGACAAAAGATGTCGTTTCGACCTTTCGGCAAGCTTCCACAAGACATTGAAGAGCCCAGGGTCCCTCAACATTCAACTAGAGCCCTGCCATCTCACAGGTTTGTGTATACATATATATTATTCTAACCATGTGCGCATTGGAGAAAATGTCGTCGTCACAATAAGTGATGAACATAGATGCCGCAACACTACTCACAAATTTCATCCCGTGAGTCATGGTAAGTATGATCAAGAACGGTGAGATAGTCTTGCTCATGGACTTTAAAATTATGAGTAGTTATCTTTTAAATTCTTGCACCTCACTACATGTTTAGAAGACATTTGAGTTAAGGCGCTTCTAGACAACCAAGGCTTAGAGGTTTTTATCACTAATGCTTAATCAGTTCCACAAGCTTTGTTGTCTATTTGAGCTTCACGTAACAATAAAGGATCAAGAAGAGCTAAACAGTGCGAAGGACATCCAGGTCCCCGTCGAGTGCTTTGCCGCGACACTTGAACACTTGTCTCCAACAAAGATCTATCTACGACACTCCGGAGGACTCGAACGTCTTCATTGCCCGTCGGCAACATCGGCAGACTATGTCAACATCCGGCTTGGGGGAGGGCATCCCCGTGTACCAAGCTAAGTGTTTCCAACTTATCTATTTTATGCCTTGTTAGAGTGTGCTTTGTTAAAACAACTAAAAAGATGCATAACCATAGAAACCCGAGAAAGATTTCCTTATTTATCTTATGGAGAGCTCTTGTAATGTCTTTAAGTTATCCCGTAGAATAAACTCTACATGGAGATGATGAATAGTTGCTCTGTCGTAATTCCTTTCAAGTACCTAGTTTTCAACCTTGCACTCTCCCGAGTTATGGACACAACTGTTTAGATTTGAGATTTGCTCTGAACCTAAAACTTGTGGGTAGCAAACACTTGATCTAAGTCTAGGTGGTTGACGGGTATGATATGGGAAGGTTTTGAGCCTTGTCCAATCTTGTTCCTAGAGATACTAGAGTTCGAGATTTATCTTTGAAAACATTAAATTCCTGCATGATGAGTTCCTTTATGATGAGAGTTCAAATTCCTACCACACCATATATTCATGCTTACTAGATTAGGAAGACACATCTATTTATATAGATCATAATGTAGGCATTGAGTGTAGTCTTTATAGGCATTGAGTGTGGTTATCTTTGTGGACCCGTAAGGAATCAATCATGCAATTAAAGTCAATACTATGTGCTTTCCATCTATTGATCTATGCTACTTCATCCACGAAGCATGCACCCATTTTATAAATACTACATTCATTCCCCCGTGCTACTTCTGTCCCTAGAAGTACCACCCACATATAGATCCACATCCACCACATATTGTGCTATCTCTACCCTACGAGATATGCATCTATGCTTTGCTCCTACTCGAGTACGCATTTCCCCACATATTGTGTTGTCTCTACCCCGGAGATACGCACTTATACTTTCTCCTACCCCGGGAGTACGCATCCATCCATCCATCCACATATACACACGCCACTCATTTCACTTCATCCAGAAAAGGTTCTACTCCTATCCTGGGAGTGAACATCTAGAAATAATCATCGCCATTCCATTTGCCTACATAAAAGCTCCAGTTATTATCATTTCAAATTTTACACTCCCCGTTGCTAAAGTTTCATTTTCGAGAGATTGGTTGCTCTAAAAAAAAGAGAGAGAAAAAAAAAAAAAAAGAAAAAAAGAAGAAAAAAGAAAGAAAGAAAGAAAGAGTAGCCAAGTCCTTCCTTTCAAGAAGTTTCAAGGTTTCCAAATAAAGGGAGTCATGTTATCCCCAAAGGAGCAAGTGTAGAAGTAGATGTTCACCAAGTGATCACTCCTCATAATCATTTCCTTATCATCATCATCTTATCATCCATTCCATTTCCTCATTCACATGCACATATGACTTTATTATTATTTTAGTTCCTCTTGGATCCATGGTTTAAGCGTGCAATATATGCAAGTGAGTTTTGAGTGTCTCCCCACCTATAAGCTCCACATAAGCCTATTAGAAAGTAGGGTGAGAGAGAGAAGGCACTTTCCACTATGCCTTAGTTCCACAAATACCATATATTTTGAGAGAAGAGAGAAGGCATACACTACTCATGCCTTGGAGAGGATCCGAGAAATACCACAAATGAGAGACTCCGAAAGGTTCATACAAGGAACTCGAGTTTTATTTGAAAATCTTGCAAAAACTCCGGAATAATAGTTGATCAAAGAGCGAGAAACATGGTGCTTGACTTGACCCCGTTCTATCTTTCAACTACTCAAGACCCAAGTGACGGTTACAAGCCCCATGGTGAAAGGTAATATGAGTAAGTTTTGAGTCAGAATAGTTCACTCTAATTCGGAGGAGAGTTCTTGTTTGAACGCATGTGTACTTGTGAGGAGTGAAAGCATAGTAGCAACTCCTGATCCATCACTGAGTTTATCTTTGCTCAGGGACGAGCAAAAGGTAAGCTTGGGGGAGTTGTTGACGGTCGTTAAGTGCCAATTTTTACCATCAACGAGACATGAGAAAGGACTAAAATATGTTCACCAACTAGATATAGGGGTTATACTGACAGAATTCCACGAGTTTTGGTGAATGTCATTTCTCGGGTGTCACCGAAAATACCCAAGGAAGGCCCACATGTCGGGTTTACATAGAGATAATCGGGAACCGGTGAAAATTCATGTCTGGAAGGTTTGAGAAGGCTCGGACCAAACGGGAGCCCGAACGGGCTCGGTGGTGGGTCGGCCGACTCCCTCCTTGGGTCGGCCGACCCCCACTGGACCAATCGGCATCGGCCTCGCGGATCCCCGTTCCACCGCCTTTGAGGATGAATAATAATCGTCCGTTTAGGTCGGTTTGATCCGAGGGCTGTGGTGCATCCTAGAGGGCTATATAAGCGGGGCCCCCGGCCCCCGGAGGAGGCAAGCCCTTAAACCCTAATTCATTATCTCCCGGCGGGATCGAGTTGTAGAGGCGTCCCTTGAATGGATGACTTCTCCTCTCTAGAGAATTAGAGCTAGACATTCCAATGTAGTAGATTAGATCTAGATGAGAGTTAGGGAGAGCGGAGCTGCGCTCCGGTTCGGAGAAGTCTTCGGAGATTTGGTATGTCTTTGTATCTACTCTTTGTAAGACTTATGTTTTAATATATTTATCTTCTCTATTTACTTTCATGCCTATCTTGTGATTGTTAGTATAGTAGTTATGCTTTAGTATGGGATCTTCGCTCGCATCGAGTGCTCTAGTTATCCTAGGTAATTAGAGTAGTAATTGATAGTGTAGACATGGTGTCTAGACTAGAGGTTACTGAGATTGCACCCAATCCCACGGATTGTTGTGGTAGCCCCGAGGATCGTGACAGGTCCCGACGGTCGTCGTATTCCACCTCGTTCGGGTTGGTGTTTGTAGGACCGTAGTCGGAGCTTCCTAGCCCCCTTCTCATCCATGTCGTGGCTAGTGTTACGATGTCCCGAAGTGCTATTGTATGATTGCTATATCTATCCATCCCCGTTATCATAGAAAAAGAGTAATAGAGAAGTATATAGGAACCTTAATCTCTCCCGTTGTCCTTTCAATCTAGCTAGCTACTCATTTATTATAGAATTCTCATGTGTGCTTTATTATTTATATTACCTTACATATATATATCATTTACCCCCGCTTTAGTCTAGTTGGTTTACTAAGTTAGTAGATACATGATGGTGAGTTATCGATTCTTTAACCCTTGCTTCCCCGTGGTAAAATATAAATAACGATACCTGGATACTCCCGGTAAAATGCTACAATGGTAAGTTACGTGCGCTTGCGAATCCTTCATATTTTAGTTGCACTTAATTTATACCAACAAATACTCGATATGCTTTGGATTTTGATGAGTAACCAACAAGAAAACCAATATCACAACGTCTTTGAAACTTCCCTAGGTGTTGCCTTTTCTTGTAGATGTAGCATTTGCAACCAAACACCCGGAAGTAGGAGACGTCCGGCTTCTTCCCATTGAGCAGTTCATAGGGGGTCTTGCCATGAAACTTATGAAGATATAACCGATTTGATGCATAGCATCTTTGTGTTGATAGCTTCACCCACAAGTTCTACGGGGTGTTGTACTCATCAAGCATTGTTCTTGCTAGAGTGATCAAGGTCCGGTTCTTCCTCTCAACTATGCCATTTTGCTGAGGTGTGTAGGTGGATGAGACTTCATGTTTAATCCCAACTTCATCACAATAAGCTTTAATGTTGGTGTTGTCAAATTCTTTGCCATTGTCACTTCTAATTTTCTTGATCTTGACATCAAATTCATTTTGAGCTCTCTTTGCAAACTTCTTGAAGCAAGGAGTAGCTTCGGATTTGTCATGAAGAAAGAAGGTCCATGTGTATCTTGAGAAGTCATCAACAATCACTAGACAATGGAGTTTCCCACCAAGACTCTTGTACGTAGTTGGTCCAAATAGATCCATATGCGGCAACTCTAGCACTCTTGAAGTTGATAGAAAAGCTTTGGTTGGATGAGTGTTTGCAACTTGCTTGCCGGCTTGACATGCACTACAAGGTTTGTCCTTTTCAAATTTAACATCTTTCAAGCCCCTCACTAACTCTTTCTTCAAAAGCTTCTTGAGTGTACTCATCCCAACATGTGCTAGCCTCCTATGCCACAACCACCCAAGTGAAGTCTTGGACAGCAAACAAACATTCGATTTGCATCTTCGGAGGTGAAATCCACTAGATAGAGATTGTTGTATCTAAAGCCTTTGAATATCACGGTTGAGTCTTCTTTCTTTGACACTATCACTTTCTTCTCATCAAACAAGCATTTGAATCCAAGATCACACAATTGACCCACGACGGCAAGTTGAAGCTCAATGGTTTAACATAAAGCACATTTGACAAAGAGTGATCATTTGATATTGCAACTTTGCCCAAACCCTTGACTTTGCCCTTTGAATTATCACCAAATGTGATCCTATCTTGATTTTGCTCCCCTTCATCTAGTGAGGCAAACATATGAGGATCACCGATCATATGTTGAGTGCAACCACTATCAATAACCCAATGACTTCCACCGGTCCTTAGTTCACCTTCTTTTCACTTTTAGCCATAAGGCAAAAGTGGGATGGAGTAGATGATGATGGCAAGATTTGTGGAGGTGGTGAAGATCCAATGCCGATGGCAGCAACACCTTCATCATCACTTTCCTCATCGGATGACCCACAAGAGGATTCAATATCGGTGAGCCAATCACCAACAATATAGGCCTTGCCATCCTTCTTCTTGTGATGCTCTTTCTTTTCTTCCTTCTTCTTGTGATGCTTGTCTTTCTTCTTCTTTTCTTTTTCTTCATCATCACTTGAGTCATCCTTCTTGTCCTTGCCCTTCTTCTTCTTGTACTTCTTGTCTCTTGGAGGCTCTGGACATTGATGAGCTAGATGTCCATCTTGCGGCGGTTGAAGCACTCCATTTCGGAGATGGGCTTCCTTTTGCTACTTGTGAAGAACTTCTTCTTCTTGCCATCAAACTTGACACCATTCTTGTTGAGCTTCTTCAACATCTTGGTGGTCTTCTTCACCATGAGAGCAAGACTCACATCATCAATTTCAGCATCACTAGAATCATCATGAGTTGCCTTGGCCTTGCCTTTTCTTGAGTGACTTGCATTGAGGGCCAAGTCTTTCTTCTTGGATGATGAGCCATCCTCGGGGTGAGATGCATATACATCTCATGAGCATTGATCTTTCCCAATATTTGAGTTGGTGTAGCATTGGAAAGATCACCTTGGTGAAGCACGGTGACAATGTGCCCATATTTCTCAATGGGGAGGACACATAGGATCTTTCTTGCAACATCGGATGGCGACATTTGATTGAGTCCAAGGCCGTTGAGTTCCTCTACAATAGTGTTCAAACGGGAATACATCTCATTAGCACTTTCATTAGCTTTCATCTCAAAAGAATTTAACTTGCGCATAACAAGATGATAGCGTTCCTCACGCTCACTCTTAGTTCCCTCATGGAGCGCACAAAGGTCGGACCATAGTGCATGGGCGTCCTTGTGGTTCCTAACGCGATTGAACACATCCTTGCAAAGACCGCGGAATATAGCGTTCCTTGCCTTTGCATTCCACTTCTCATAGTTAGCCTCTTCACCGACAAGGTTAGCTGAATCCTTGGGTTTTGGGAGTCCTTGAGAAGCGGCACGGAAGCATCCAACATCTATCGCTTCTAAATGTGCTTCCATGCGAATTTTCCAATAAGGAAAATCGTCTCCCTCGAACATGGGAGGAGGTCCATCCCCATGGGACATCTTTACTCTAGGCGGTTAAGCCTAATTTAGAGCAAACCGGCTTTGATACCACTTGAAAGGATCAAGATGCCCAAGAGGGGGGGTGAATTGGGCTAATTCTAAAAATTCTTGCGGAATTAAACCTACTAGCCCATGATTCACCCCTTTGTGCCTATGTGTGTTCCTAGACAATCGATCAACTAAAGTTTTGCACCCTAAATTCCAATCCTATTCTAGCATGGCAATTCTACGAAAGTAATTGCAAGAAAGTAAGTACTAGAAAGTAAGTGCAGAATTTAAGGGGACAAGGAACACGGCGATCTTTTTCCCGAGGTATCGGAGAGTCGCCACTCTCCACTAGTCCTCGTTGGAGCACCCGCGCAAGGGTGTAGCTCCCCTTGATCCTCGCAAGGACCAAGTGCTCTCTAGGGCTGATTCTTCGCCGCTCCGACGCGGTGAATCGCCAAGAACCGCTCACAAGATGAGTTGGGTCATCCACAAGCACCGCCGGATGATCACCAAGCTCCAATCACCACCAAGCCGTCTAGGTGATGGCGATCACCAAGAGTAACAAGCACAAACTCTCACTTGACCTCGCAAAGCCTAGGGAGAAGAGTGGATGCACACTAGCTACTCTCGATTGCTCATGAATTCATGGATTCTCAAATCTCTTCAAGTCATGAGGCTCTTGCAACTCTCCTGCTGTCACAAGGTGCCTATCAGCTGAACAAGTGAGCAAGAGAACCGAAATGGAGGGGGTGTGGTTGTATTTATAGCCAAGGCTGAAATCCAACCGTTACCCCGCAATTCAGCTCAGTCGTGAGCGCCGGACGCGAAACTTAGAAACTTTCAAACGGCTGACTAGCCGTTGGGCTACAGTGCGAGCACCGGACGCGTCCGGGGACAGCGCCCGGCGCGCGTCCGACCGAGGCCGGTCTGCTTGCCCAAGACTTGGAACTCTCTGTTCCGCGTCCGGCGCCCGCCGGACGCCAAGCCAACGCGTCCGCCGCTCAGGGCAGACCGAGGCCAGCTCAAGCATGCGCCGCCGGCGCCCTTGGCTGGCGCGTCCGGCGCCTGTTGAAGTGCCCATTTTCACTTGATCACCGATCTTTTGAAGATGGTGGCAACTCCAAACACTCTCAGGGCTCTCTAGTAACTTCCTAGCGCTAAGATTTCACCAGTGTGCACCACACCTAAACCCGAGACTCAACTAGGTCAAGCTACCCATTTGCACCCCCCTTAATAGTACGGCCAAAGGAGAAAACAAAGTCCTAACGACTAATCCGATGTCTCTCAACACCATCGACAATCGGAGCTAACCGTCCTTAACCTTGTCGTCCATCCTTTGAAAACCGAAACGATTTCTATCGATAAGAGGGCATGACAACCAATTGCCTGAGATTCCATTACCATGACCTAACTCCCATTGTTTCTGCAAAACACACGTTAGTCATAGTAATCTATATTGTCATCAATCATCGAAACCCACATCAAAGGGCCTAGATGCTTTCAGCATTGTGCTTGGAGGGCCCTCTTTTCCTGCACAGCCAAATCAGCATGATACAAGCTGCAATAATCCAGTTGAATAATTCATTTGAGAGCTAAACCTGAAAACTGTAATTTTCTGGTTCACATAGAACATCAGCAAGAAATAACCTGAAAACTTGTTAAAATTGCCACAACTCAACTGAACTTCAATTTGTCTGAAATTGGCAGATAGGTAAAGCCACTGAACATGCAAATTACACACAAGAGAGCTAAATAACAAGAAGCGGAAAATCAAAATTTGTGTCATACTAACTTGCCGAGACAGTAAAACATCTTTGTAGATTACCGATGGTTATTGTTTTCTTCAGAAAAGACACTACCTCCAGTGGTAGACACAAAAAGCATGGACACCTACATTTTATATTTTTATCTGCATATGTTCAGGCTGACATGAGCTTCCTTCATTTAAGAGAAGGATACCCAGGGACTAAAATATTAGATTATTGCAACTAAAGCACTGCAATATAGTTTGAAGAAGCATGGGGAAAATACAGCACTGTAATATAATCTGTCATAACTGCCTTGTGAATCGAACTTCTGTCTTATTGTGTCATTCGGAGCTGAACTAAAATAACTTGCAGTTAACTACACCGAGCATCCTGTGACATTTAGCTCTGAGGGTTTTACAAGCCAAGCCTAGTTTCGAGTACAGCTTGTTCGGTTCCAACACAACTAATTGAACAAAAGTTGTCTGGTTCCAAGGACTCACCAAAGATGATGTATGATGATGACAACATAGCTGGCCCCGAGAAAAGACCTGCATTGAACCGATCTCCATTGAGCCAAAAGACGAACAGGCCGGCACCAATAACATAAGCAAGCAAAGACTTGCCATCGGAGTGGGAGGCCACGAAATCCGCGAGGAGATTGCGGCCAAGCGGTGGTGGCGTGCGGGAGGACGCATCCGCCGTCGCCTCGCTCCGGCACGCCATGGCATCTGCTTGCACCGCGTCGCTTGGATCCACGGACATGACTTGCCCTCTCTTGACCAGACAACTCCATCTAGGACCACCACTTGCGGGATCTGGAGAGGGTAGAGAAGGCCGCCGCCTGCACGCTGCAAACCATCCGCCGCCGCGGCCGCCGTGAGGAATTCCAACGCCATCGCGGCCCGTGCCCCGAGATCCGTCCGCCGCCACCCGCACGTCGGAATTCCGCCGCCACCGCGGGCCGCGTGCCCGAAACCAGGCGCCGCCACTCACGCACATGATGAGTGGGCGGCGCGCGGCTTGGCTGCGGCAGGATCCGATGGGTCTAGCGCCGGTGCGGGGAGGCACGGGCGGTGGCCACTTGCGCACATCGAAGCGAGAGGAGGGCGATGTTGCGGTTGCGACTTGAGACGCGGGCTTGTCACGCATGACGACGCGGGGCGACGGCCGTGCGGCGGCTCACCGAGGAGATCGCGAGGAGGATGGTAACGGCGGACGCTAGGCGGCACGCGGTCTTGTCGCGGCCACGACGGATGCGGGACGATGGCCGTGCGGCGGCTCGCCGAGGAGATGGCGAGGGAGGACGGGGAGGACTTACGCTCGGCAACACGCAGGCTTCGTGAGTTTGAATTTGAAGTGTGTAGGACTCGGAGATTTGTTCCATGATTTGTTCCGAGATGCGAGATGATTTGTTCCTTGATTAGGATGCTTCATTGGGGGGCTGTGGAGGAGGGTGAGAGACTGGTTGTGGGGCTAGTATAAGGGACAGGCTTCTTACGCCTTTACAAGATTTTAATTATAGTATAGATGAATATATTTATATAAAGTAACAAGTGGGCCCACAATGGTATTGAGTAAACTGTAAAGGATTGATGAGTGCGTAAGAAAGTTGGATAGAGTAAAGAATCTTGCTGACCAAGACGGAATATTCCTTTAGAGGGATGAAAATAGAGTGTCTTAACCTCAGCTGCCCTCTGCGGCTCTGCTCCTGGTTGCATCGCCGTGACGTCGTCATCACTCGTCCACCTCAGCCCAACCCATCAATGGCAAAAGCCAAAAGCTCGTCGGACAGCGGTGTGCAGGGCTGGAGCCTGGAGGGCAGAGGCACTGACACTGAGGCAGCACGCGGCGGAAGATTCTATTCCGCGAATCGGCGTCCCCCCGCCGGCGCCAGCGAAACTGTACGCGCACGTTCCACGAGGGCGGTGGGTGCAGGGGACGTCAGGCCCCGCGACACATGTGCTGCCGCAGCCACCAGCCAGCAGCGAAAGAGAGCGCGGAGCACCGCACGGCAGGCAGCGTGAGACACTGGATCGCCGGGCCAGCGATGAATGATTAGCCGGTGTCTGGCGCCATGGCCATACTTGTTGCTCCAATAATCCGCCACGGACAAACTGACAAGGCCGAACAGACAGTTGGGACACGTTTCAGATTACACCAATAATCCGGCAGATGGCTGCCCCTACCCTGCTTCCAGATCGAGTCGACACTCGACACGGAAAACGGAACGGCGAATTTCAGCTCGGCGGGCGTGGCTGGCACTTGCATTGTCCAGTAACGGACTGATGAAAGCTTGGGCGTGCCGTGGACAATGCCCTGCCACTGCCGTGCGTGGAGAGGATGGGTGCCGTGCGTGGAGACGATGGGGAATGCGATGCTGCCCTTCAGGTTGGTTCGGTTCGGTGCAACATCTTGTCGTTCCAACCGGCGGCGGGACCGCGGGAGGGGACTGGGTTGTTGCGCCGAGCCGGCGAGTCGAATTTGCGGTGGATGTTTCCATCAAAAAACATCGTCGTTCGTTCTCGCGGCGCCGGTCGCCATTGTGTCGCGCGGCGGCAGTTCAGTTTCGGTGGCCGTCACGCGAAAGACGCCCGAGCGCGCGGCGCCGGCGCGGAGGACACGGATACGGACACTTGGGATGACCGATCGCTTGCTAGGGCAGCTGGAAAAGGGAATATAAAAGAGTAGCTTATCCTGGCTAGCTAGGCCATCATGGACCGTCGGTGCCACGTGCTGTTCCCGTCCGTGGTGAAAGACCGAAGAACGGCACAAGACCACACCGTGCCTCTGTGATCTATCTCTAGTTGATGTTTCCCGGCTACGATCGGTCATCTGTGGATGTTGAGTTCAGGAAAATCAATTTGAAAATGCACGCTAATTAAATTGATCTTGATTTGAACTGACTTGAGCGAGGGACCTGTGGCCCAGCCACAACTGGTGGCAAGTGCGACGTCTCAATCAGCCGCCCCTCTCGCAGTTTGATCGATCGGACTCACGCACGGAGTACACGAGCACACGCACTAAATTCGGGGCAGTTAATTACGTACGAATTCTCCAAGAATGGGTTAGTTAGCGCCAGGTCTCCTCCATCCATCCATGTCGTCCTGGCCGTGGCCGATGGCCGATGGCCGTAATGCGGTTGCGCCGTCCCATTCACCCAAAGAACGCCGTCGCCACCGGCCGCTGCGCCGTCGGCATCACACCATCCCGGAAGAAAAACGAACCCCGCGGGCAAACTAAAAGCTAGCTTCACCGTGAATGCATCGGCAGATTTTCTGGCTCCAAATCATGCATGCTTTCCCGTGGTTAGGAGAGAAAAAAAAGCAAGCCAAGTAGCCAGGACGACAAGATTGCAATTAGCACCCAAAACTATCTAATTGCATGCATATATAACACAAGGACTATCATCAGACTATCAGCTGTGTTAGTTCAGATGTTACTGTTCATTCTCTTGGAGCTACCCTTTGGGAGGGTTATACTAACAACCTGACAAAGCTTAATCTACTTGGAGTCTAATAATGATAGTCAATAATGGAGTAATCCTCGTGCACATGGCCACGCCGAGCGGCAGTGCCCAGCAGGGGCTCCACTGTCTTTTCGCTCGGTGGCATGGTCCAGACTCCAGCGCCCTAACCTACTGATTAGGCAATTCCCCGGCATAAAAGAAAGGAAAAGGTAGAGGAATCCCGAGCAGCCGAAGGATCTAGCTTGCTTTTCAGCTTCGGACTGTCAGTCAGAGTGATGTTTCCACGGATCATGAACGTGCCATGTCCCATGTTCTCTACGATAACTCCGTCACGGATTGTATTGTTTGCTGTTAGCCATCCTAATCACTATGTAAAAAAACACTGATTGTTGATTCAGAGATTGTCACAATTCCATGGTCCTATATATATCATATATGCAATATCCACGCTTCAAAAGGGCCACGAAGATGGTGGTGACATGTACCGTGACAAGTGACAACACACAAAATATGTGACGGTTCTCAATTCAGATCATAAACATTTTACTTGTGCCATCGCACAAATATTTTTTCCATCCATAAAATAAAAAAAGGAGAATGTGCCCAACTCAACTGTTGGTGCTGGATCCTCTCATGGGTGCCACTGATTTTACAGCTATTTGGGAGGTGGCAGACACCTCTCCCACCCTGTTGATTTTTTGTCTTGTACACAGGGGCGAAGCTACCTTATGAGCTGTGGGTGCCTAGGCACCCCAAAAAATTATAAAAACAATGGATTTGGTTAAAATTTCACCATATAGGCACCCCCTAAAACACATGTCTATGCACCCACAAGGCACGTGCACCCCCCTCTAGTGCGCTCTAGCTTCGCCACTGCTTGTACAAGACGATCCCCAAAGAACCCCTCAGCCAGCCCATGCAGACTGGCACACACCAACAACCACCATCCTCATCATCCACCGTATCGTGCTCCCTAATTAACAAATCCTATGCCACGCTTAATCTAATCACGAAAGCTCAACGACAGAAAAAAGGCCACAACCTTGCACAAAACACCCTCACCTTCCTCGATATTCAGTCCTGTGTAGTTCAAGAATGAAGCTTGAGTGACACATTCCCACGAAGAGCGTGACGAAATATAATAACAGTTTAGGGATTCCATTGTAAAAGTGGCACTCCATGGCTGGCTGCAAGCCAACTTGCTTGCGCACTGCCATGGAGTGGTGTGTGTGTGCGTGTGTTGAGTGAGGCGTGCGTGTGTATGAACAGATACTACAGCTGTACCCAGATGAGAGGCGCTCAAAAAAAAAAAACTTGCTTGCGCACTGCCACTGTCGGCAGTCGTTGGGAGGAGGAGAGGAGAGGAGAGGAGCTATATAAACGCCGATTCCTTTTAAGGGCGCGGAAATTAGCGAAATTAAGGCTCCGGGAGCTTCCCATTTCCCACCGAAAATAAGCGGAGGCGCGTCCAGCTTCTCATCTCATCATCCGTTTCTGGGAAGCAGATCCAAAATCGCCTGGACGCGCGAGCGCTGTCGGTGTATGGGCGCCGCCCTCCCCGCTGGATCTGCGGCGACTCTCCGGCGCGGCGGCGACTCCATGAGAGGTCTCTCACTCCATCTCTTCTCACTGGTTTCAGTCAGTTCCCCGGATTTTTCTCAGTTTTTTGGGTGTTTTTTTGGTGTCGGTGGAGGGGTTTGGGTCGGCGTGGCGGGCAGCAGTGACTCCGTCAGTGCAGTGCAGTGCAGCTGGTCTGGGTGCTGGATTCGGTGGCTGATGACTGAGTGGTTGGTAGCGGCGGCTCGTGATCGGTAGTGGTGGCTCGTGATCTAGCTGGGCGCGGGTAGGGTGGTCGTCGCTGGGGTAATCGCCGCGAAATGCAGCTGTTCGTGGGAACTGGTTCGATGGTTCTGCGATTCGGGAGCGTCTGATTCGCTTGATCGTAGCGGTAGCTGTAGCGTATGCGTATGTCTAGATCTGGGTTGATTGCTCATCCCGGAAACGAATTTGTGGTTATTTATTCGATGCGTGGCTGTTGATCGGATTTGGATCGTGTCTCATCGTGGATCTGACGCCGATTGTTTGCTTGCTCTCGAGTGGGTTTCAGGTTGAGGACGCGGCACTGAAGACGAAGTGGATAGTGCATACTCTGATCTGCTCTGCTTATAGCGGGTTTATTTAGCATCTGAGTATGGCGGCGACATTGACGACGTGGCGGTTCAATGGAACCAATGGTGGCGCCCATGGCAGTGGAGATCTGGTTAGTCTCGTCTTCGACTCTGTGGCTCTGAGCTTCTCGTTTGGCGGCCTCTCGCTTTCTTATGTTCCTCAGCTCTGCAATTCTGTTTTACCTGCCGCTTGGAGGACAATTGTTTCGTCTGCATGGTGTTTCTCATTTTGGATGTAGCTGTGAATGGTGTTGCAGTAGGATATTCTTTGAAAGCGAGATCAGTGTTCGCTGTTCAGTCCACTGGAGACAAGTCCTCCCCGTGTGTTAAATTATAAGAAGTGGAGTTGGAGTTTCCTTGGAGCTGTATTTTTCATAAAGCCCATTTAGCTAAGGTTGACAATAGTTCTTGTGTATATAGATATGTTAAATGATGGTAAAAATGGGCTGAACAGATGTTAGAGCTTTCTTCACATAACTAAAAATGCTAAAACTGAACGGTTAAATCATGTGTTTGGAGTATGTTTCCTTTTGGCACCTATGACCATGATTCAACAATTATTATAAACTAACTTTGATGTAATGTGGCTTGTTCTATGAAATGAAAGCACATGAAAAATGCTTACTGACTGCTCACTTCGTAATTGCATCTGTGTGCCATCTTGATCTGTGGAATAAGATTGGATATTTATTTTGGTTTGTGTGTTTGGTTGATAACACATCCTTTTTCGCTCCTTGTTATGTGCCATCATTGTTGCCTTGAGCCCCCCTTTTGCATATTAAATCATGTGTTGTGTCAGCAGCTTGATATTATGATCCAGGAGCATTCCTGGGGGAGAAGCAAGTGATAACATAATCAGAAATAGACATCCAATTAACCGGAGAAAAGAAATCTGGTGACCATAACAGAAGTTCAAACTTTTAGTTTTTCTGTAGTATGTTTTTGAGGAGGCCGACCTTTGAGCTGCTCTTCGTACACTTCAAAGATGCTCATTCTTTTGTATCTTGTTTACCATTCAAAAAAAAAAAAAAATGCATGGGCTTTAAGCTCAGCATCAACCTATTTCATAAAGCATTGGTTCCATTATTTGAATACCTTTAAGATTGCACTCTCATTTGACCATTGAAGCGTTATCATTTCCTTGAACTTGGAATCTATTGTTCAATGCTTTGTGTGATGAATATGAACTCATTGAAGAAGTTATATGATTCACACCTTGGAGTTTTGATAATAAATGCTTCTTTCATCAACAGGAAAGGCATGTGGACAAAGTTCAAGACTCAGAGCCACCGACTCCTATGTCAGTCATGAAAATGGGCAAGTAAGTTTTGCTGTGCTTCTTGGTAGTTAAGAGAGACATGAAAATCTTAACATGTCAGTTTCACTTGTCATGAGCCTCTATAATTTTCTCTTCAGTACAGCCACAGTTAACCTTCAAGAGTGATCCTGGAAAACAAATTAACAAACCCTAAATACTTATGCTTATTTTCTGTCCACTTGAGGGATACATAGCTGGCTTTGAAAACAATTTTGTTTTGGAAAGAAAGGTCTCCTGTTTACAACATTTGCTCCAGCTCATCATCGAAATGTGATGCTTGAACTAGAAACTTAACTTCTACAGCCTTATTTCTTCTTCTATGGTTTAGCAAAAGATATACTCCCTCCTCAAATTATATATCATTTTGGCTTTTCTAGGTACTTAGCTTTTGCAATGCATCTACATATACACTGTGTCTAGATACATAATAAAAAACTATGTATCCAGAAAAGTCAATGACCTATAATTTGGAAGGGAGTAAAAAAACACTGGCATCAGAATATTCTTTGGTGGGAATCCTGCTAGTATAATTTTCATGTCATAGATTAATAATTTTATGCATGTTTATTTTTTGGACCAAAGCTTGTAAAGATTAGTTGCCAAATTTTAAAATGGCCTATAGGGTCTAGCAATAGATGTCACAGGATACTAATAGTCAACTAAGAACTCTATTGGGAAACATTAGAGTCTCTTCTTGTTTTTTGGATCAAAGGCTCAGTCTTTTCTTTGTAGTCGGAACAATTGATTTTTTTTTGAAAAAGAGAATTAAAATTTATGGTACAGTTGCTCTAGTTTCAATACGAGTTTACCTCTGCTAACCAGTAACCACAACTAAATTATAAATATTCACATAAAGTAAGTATGTTATATGCATAATTACGTACATGGGAATTGCTATTATATGTATAATTGTCGTTTTGGAATGGACATGGGGTTGCATTGTATGATTATTTATATCGTTCAACCGTTTATGAGTTTGTTTCAAAAATAGGCACCTTAATCGTGTATCTTTTAGCATCACTTTTCCCCTTTAAAATTCTCTAAAGCTAAAATTGTGCTCATGCAAATATGCAACACATTGGAGCTGTTGTTAACTGTAGAACACTAGAATTTTGAATCTTATAATTCGGTATGTATTTGCAGGAACCGAGTTAATGTGGAGGATGAGGAGACACTTTCAAGCGTTGCTCATTGTATTGAGCAGCTACGGCAGAGTTCTTCATCCTCACAGGAGAAAGAGAGCTCTTTGAAGCAGTTATTAGATCTTGTTCAAACTCGTGATACTGCATTCGGAGCTGTTGGGTCGCATTCACAGGCTGTTCCAATACTTGTATCTCTCCTTAGGTCTGGACCATCTGGAGTTAAGATGCTGGCTGCCACTGTTCTCGGGTCTCTTTGCAAGGAAGAGGAGTTAAGGGTGAAAGTCTTACTTGGTGGTTGCATCCCTCCATTGCTCGCTCTTCTCAGATCAAAGTCAGCTGAAAGCCAAACTGCAGCTGCCAAAACCATCTATGCAGTTTCACAAGGTGGGATAAGGGATCATGTTGGATCAAAGATTTTCTCTACAGAAAATGTTGTTCCTGTACTGTGGGAGCAACTTAAAATTAGTCTCAAGAATGAGAGTTTGGTGGATGGCCTGCTAACTGGAGCACTGAAAAATTTATCAAAGAATACAGAGGGGTTTTGGTCAGCAACAGTGCAATGTGGTGGAGTTGATATACTTATAAAGCTGGTTAGTTCTGGACAAACAAATACCCTTGCAAATGCTTGCTATCTTCTTGGGTCTTTGATGATGGAAGACTCTTCTGTTTGTTCTAAAGTTTTATCTGGAGAAACAACAAAGCAGCTCTTAAAGTTACTTGGTCCTGGCAATGAAACTTCTATTAGAGCTGAGGCTGCTGGGGCTCTCAAGTTCCTTTCTGCACAGAGTAAAGAGGCCAGACGTCAGATAGCTAATTCTAATGGTATTCCTGCTCTTATAAATGCTACTATTGCTCCATCAAAGGAGTTCATGCAAGGTGAATCTGCTCAAGCATTGCAAGAGAATGCAATGTGTGCATTAGCAAATATATCTGGTGGTCTGTCCTATGTAATCTCAAGCCTCGGTGAGAGTCTTGAGTCATGTTCTTCACCTGCACAGATTGCAGATACTCTTGGTGCATTGGCCTCAGCCTTGATGATATATGACGCAAATGCGGAATCTACCAGTGCTTCTGATCCTGTTGACATTGAGAAGACACTGTTGAAGCAGTTTAAGCCTAAGGTTCCCTTCCTTGTGCAAGAGCGCATAATTGAAGCTTTGGCTAGCTTGTATGGTAACCCGGTTCTCTGCAAGACACTAGCAGATTCTGATGCAAAACGTTTGCTTGTTGGTTTAATAACCATGGCAGCTACTGAGGTGCAAGATGACCTCACAAAATCACTTTTTGCTCTCTGCAAGAAGGATTGTGACCTATGGCAAGCTCTGCAAGGCCGTGAAGGTGTCCAGCTATTGATTTCTTTACTTGGTCTTTCCTCAGAACAGCAGCAGGAATGTGCTGTTGCTCTGCTCGCACTTCTTTCGAAGGAGAATGATGAGAGCAAATGGGCTATAACTGCTGCTGGTGGCATACCTCCACTTGTTCAAATTTTGGAAACTGGATCTCCCAAAGCTAAAGAAGATTCAGCAACCATCCTTGGGAATTTATGCAATCACAGTGAAGACATAAGAGCATGTGTCGAAAGTGCTGATGCTGTTCCTGCTTTACTGTGGCTTCTGAAAAATGGAAGTGATAATGGCAAGGAGATAGCTTCTAAAACACTGAATCACCTCATACACAAATCAGATACAGGAACTATTAGTCAGTTATCTGCTCTCTTAACAAGTGAACAGCCTGAGTCAAAAGTTTATGTTCTGGATGCTTTGAAAAGCTTGCTTTCTGTTGCACCACTTAATGATATTCTACATGAGGGAAGTGCAGCAAATGATGCAGTTGAGACAATGATTAAAATTCTAAGCTCACCCAAGGAAGAGACTCAGGCTACATCAGCAACTGCTCTTGCTGGTCTATTTCATTGCCGCAAGGACCTGCGAGAAACTCCTATTGCAGTGAAGACACTTTGGTCGATCATGAAGCTGCTTGATATGCAGTCTAACAAAATACTAATGGGCGCCTCATGTTGCCTTGCTGCCATTTTTCTTTCAATTAAGCAAAATAAGGAGGTTGCTGCAATTGGCCGGGATGCCTTGACCCCACTTGTCTCACTTGCAAATTCTTCAGTTATTGAAGTGGCAGAACAAGCGACTAGAGCTTTGGCAAATCTTTTCCTTGATCAGGAATTATCCCTCCAGGTGTCTTTTGAAGAAATTCTCTTCCGTGTAACACGTGTGCTCAGAGAGGGAACTATTGATGGAAGAACTCATGCAGCCGCAGCAATAGCTCGTCTTTTACAATGCCGAACTATTAATCAGTCACTTTCAGATACTATTAACCGCTCTGGGTCTGTCCTTGCTCTAGCTGGGCTCTTGGAAGCTGCCAATGGTGAAGCTGCTGCAACATCAGAAGTTCTTGATGCACTGGTGCTGTTATCGCGACCAAAGGCGTCAAGTGGGCACACCAAGGCTCCCTGGGAAGTTCTCGCAGAAAACCCCCACACGATACTTCCCCTTGTTTCATGTATTGCTGATGCTGCAGCCTCCTTACAAGATAAAGCCATAGAAGTTGTGTCAATGCTCTGTTCTGACCAACATGATGTTGTCGGTGGTCTGGTTTCTGAAACTCCAGGTTGTATATCATCCATCACACGGCGAATCATTGGCTCCAACATGCTTAAAGTTAAAGTTGGTGGATGTGCTCTTCTTGTCTGTGCTGCAAAAGAGCATTGTCAGAAGCAAATAGAGGTTCTGAATGATGCAAGTCTGTATATTCAACTAATTCATTCTTTAATTGGTATGATTCATATGGCAAACACGCCTGCTGAAAATGTCAGCAGTGAAAGCATATCAGATATTAGAATTTCCAGACACTCCAAAGAAAACAACAGTGATGGTGAAACTGTTTGCCGCACTGCTGTAATCTCAGGCAACATGATTCCACTATGGCTACTTGCTGTATTTTCTCGTCATGACAGCAAAACAAGAGCAGAACTCCTAGAAGCGGGAGCAGTTGAAATGCTCACCGAGAAGATTTCACAAAATGCATTCCAATATGTGGTATGTGAAAAAGCTCTTCTTATTTCTATTACCTTCTTCTTTTGTCATCATTTGATGAATGCTAGTGTCTCCTATGGTTTAGTAATTTTACAATATGAAAACAAACTACATATAGATAATAGAGTTTACATAGCATCCTAGAACAGTCTTTCTGCTTTACATTGCAGGTTATTGGTCACATTAGTATAATGCTTTGATGCCCTAGTTTTCCAAGTGATATTGTGGAAGAAACTTTGTTTCAGAAACTCATTTATATAGAATAATCAAGTTGCCAGAATTTAAATAAGTGGTAAAGTTAAGGTACTTATTGATAGATTGGAGTAGTGCATTTGACCAAATTGGCTGTAAGCATTCATCTATTGTACATAGAAAAAAAAAATTATAATCCTTGCTGTTCTTGGAGCCCTGTATTAAATTTGGATACTTAACCATGAAATATGGGACTGCACTAACTAATCTCTACAGAATTTGAGGGGGTTATTGTTGGTTGAGGTCATAAAGATTGTATTTGTCTGTGCATAATCATTGCTAAAAAGCTACTCTCATTCAAAGTTTAGGTTATTTAGAACATCTACAGTCTTCAAAATGACATTTTGATTTGCAATTTTGATAAAAAAAAATATGCTCGCAACTCCCAGAAATAGATGACATCCTGACATGCAAACCTTTGCCTGTAGCTAGTACGATATATATATTGTGAAATCATTTTCTATGATGAATCGAGTAACATCAATCAGGTTTTTATTAATCTTTGCATTTTTTTATATTGATGGCTCAAATTAAAGAAGTTTGACTGACTAGAATCTTAAAAACAACCTAAATTTGGAATTGGAGGGAGTATTATGTAAGTTGGTTCAATCACTACGCTTCTATTCTGTTCCTTGTTACATTGATAGACACCATGCTTTTCAATCTTATCTTATTTACTAGAGTACTGTTTTGAGATTGATGACATATAAATATATTTAGTACCGCAATAACATCCATATATCCTATTGAAGTTCTGTTTTGGCTTTATTATTCATACTGTAAGGCAGTACATCTTTGTACAAACACTTCAAAATCAGACATGATCAAAAGTAAATTTGGATTTCTTTTTACATTCCTTTTGTCTAAATGGTTGGATATGATATCCTAGAGGCACCTTTTTTAAATTTTTTTAAGTGCTGGTCACTTATTTGGCATTTGTACTTAGGCCATTAGGAATCTGTTTGTTTTAGTTACAGGTTTACATTGTAATTGCCTAAAATCTTTATATTCCATCTAGAGGCCGCTGGTAGATAATGAGATGATGGTGTTTGTTGGGTCAGGTTCTGTGTTTGTGTGAGCATGGTGTGTTTGTGTGTTGTAATTTGTTATCTCCTTAATGCAATGATACACAGCTCTCCTCCGTATTCTATTTTTTTTTTTTTATGCATATGGAATATGAGGCCTGAAAGTACCTGCTGGAACTCATTCTTGCTCGTGTCAAAATTTTTTGGGCTTACCTACTATTTATCCTCTCGCTTCATGTATTGTTAAGTTTTTTTCTAAATTGCCGCAGGCCTGTTGCTGACCTTAACTTTTGTTCATGCTCTTGTCAGGGTGAAGAAGATAGCACCTCATGGGTCTGTTCCTTGCTTCTTGCTTTGCTATTCCAAGAAAGAGAGATAATTCGATCAAACTCAGCATTGCATTCTATTCCTGTGCTGTCAAACTTGTTAAGGTCAGATGAGCCAGCATACAGGTACTTTGCTGCACAAGCTTTGTCAAGTCTGGTCTGCAATGGTAGCAGAGGAACTCTTCTGGCTGTTGCTAATTCTGGGGCAGCCATTGGACTTATATCTTTGCTTGGATGTGCTGATGTTGATATAGCTGATCTTTTGGAATTATCAGAGGAATTCATGCTGGTGCCTAACCCTGATCAAATTGCATTAGAGAGGCTATTCAGGGTTGATGATATCAGGGTTGGTGCAACTTCTAGAAAATCTATTCCTCTTCTTGTTGATCTACTTAAACCCATTCCCGAGAGACCTGGTGCTCCTTTCTTGGCCTTGGGTCTTCTGACCCAGTTAGCTGTTGATTGCCCTCCAAACATGCAGCTAATGGCTGAAGCTGGAATCCTAGAAGCACTTACCAAATACTTATCTCTTAGTCCACAAGATGCAACAGAAGAAGCTACAACTGAATTGCTGGGCATTCTTTTCAGTAGTCCAGAAATAAGGCACCATGAATCAGCACTTGGTGTTGTTAACCAACTTGTGGCAGTCCTTCGTCTAGGAGGAAGGAATTCACGTTACAGTGCTGCAAAGGCATTAGAGAGTTTGTTTTTTGCTGACCATGTGAGGAACAGTGAGTCAGCTAGGCAGGCTATTCAACCGCTTGTGGAGATTCTGAGTACTGGCATGGAGAGGGAGCAGCATGCAGCTATATCAGCCCTTGTTAGGCTTCTTTCTGACAATCCTTCAAGAGCACTTGCAGTTGCAGATGTTGAGATGAATGCTGTAGATGTTATGTGCCGGATTCTTTCTTCTGACTGTTCAGTGGAGTTGAAAGGAGATGCTGCAGAACTATGCTGTGTTCTATTTACCAATACAAGGATCCGTTCCACAATGGCCGCAGCTCGTTGTGTGGAACCCCTGGTTGGTTTACTGGTTAGTGAAGCTAACCCTGCTCAGCTTTCTGTGGTTCGTGCATTGGATAGGCTTCTAGATGATGAGCAACTGGCAGAATTAGTGGCAGCACATGGAGCTGTCATTCCTCTTGTCGGGCTTATGTATGGCAAAAACTACATGCTTCATGAGGCAGTTGCTAGAGCTTTGGTGAAACTTGGGAAGGACAGACCAGCTTGCAAATTGGAAATGGTCAAGGCTGGTGTAATTGAGAGCATTCTTGATATTCTCCATGACGCTCCAGATTTTCTTTGCATTGCATTGTCAGAAATGCTTCGGATTTTGACAAACAATGCTACCATAGCAAAAGGTCCATCTGCAGCCAAAGTAGTACAACCTCTTTTCTCTTTGCTTTCTAAGGCAGACATGGGTCCTGAAGGGCAGTATAGCACATTGCAGGTTCTTGTGAATATTTTGGAGCATCCTGAATGCCGTGCTGATTATAGCTTGACACCTCGCCAAACTATTGAGCCAGTGATAACCTTACTGAATTCATCTCCACCAGCTGTGCAACAATTAGCTGCAGAACTCTTGTCACATCTTCTTCTAGAAGACCACCTCCAAAAGGATACAACAACTGAGCAGGCAATTACTCCTCTTATCCAAGTTCTTTCTTCAGGTTTGCCAAATTTGCAGCAGAGAGCTATAAAAGCACTTGCTAACCTTGCAATAGCTTGGCCAAATACAATTGCAAAGGAGGGTGGTGTTTTTGAGTTGTCCAAAGTGTTGTTGCAATCTGACCCACCTTTGCCTCATGTTGTGTGGGAATCTGCAGCATCTGTATTGTCTAGCATTCTACAGTACAGTACAGAGTTTTTCCTTGAGGTACCTGTCGCAGTACTAGTGCAATTGCTCAGGTCAGGAACGGAAAGTACTGTTGTTGGTGCTTTGAATGCCCTTCTTGTATTGGAGAGTGATGACTCAACAAGTGCAGAAGCAATGGCTGAAAGTGGTGCTGTGGAAGCATTGCTTGATCTCTTGAGGAGCCATCAGTGTGAAGAAACTGCTGCCAGACTAATCGAGGCATTGCTGAACAATGTAAGAATAAGGGAGGCAAAGGCTGCTAAAAATGCTATTGCACCATTGTCCATGTACCTTCTGGATCCACAGACACAATCTCAACAGGGAAGATTGCTTGCTGCTCTTGCTCTTGGAGATCTTTTCCAAAATGAAGGTCTTGCTCGTTCTACTGATGCTGTTGCAGCATGCCGCGCTCTAGTCAATCTTCTTGAAGATCAACCAACTGAAGAGATGAAAGTGGTAGCAATTTGTGCCTTACAGAATCTAGTCATGTACAGCCGAGCAAATAAGAGAGCAGTTGCAGAATCTGGTGGTGTCCAGGTCCTGCTGGATCTTATCAGTTCAAGCAATCCTGACACTTCTGTCCAGGCAGCAATGTTTGTCAAACTCCTATTCAATAATCACACTATCCAGGAGTATGCGACCAGTGAAACAGTCAGAGTTATAACTGGTAAACAATATCCCTTTCTTGTTCTGTCATGTTCATTTTGCATAGCAAATTCATTGTTATCAACGCCTGTCATGCTAAAGATGTCAGTATCCCCTTTAGTATGAGATTTAAGGAATATGTAAGTTATGTCAAGCAAATACATGAATCAAGTCACATTTGTGAAGTTCACATTTACTTGGCGAATTCTAATCAAACAATTTTTGTTATACAATATGTAAAAAAGAGTCTGTCATTTATTTTTTTAGATAAAGGAAAATAATTCAGCATCTGCATTCATGACTAAATGTATATAGCTCAACATGCCATCTTTTATTAGTTTGGTTATCTCTCCTAGCCAGCTGAAATATATATATGTTTACGATCATACCCAACTTGTATATATCTAATGCTTACATTTTTCATGCAGCTTCTATTGAAAAGGATATATGGGCTTCTGGAAGTGCTAATGAAGAGTATCTCAAAGCGCTTAATGCTTTGCTTAGTAACTTCCCTCGTCTGAGGGTCACTGAACCTGCCACATTGTGCATTCCTCATCTTGTAACATCCCTTAAAACTGGTTCTGAGGCAACTCAAGAAGCAGCACTAGATTCACTATATCTTCTCAGGCAAGCTTGGTCAGCTTGCCCAGCTGAAGTATTTAAAGCACAATCAGTCGCTGCATCAGAAGCTATTCCTCTGCTTCAGTACTTGATACAGTCTGGCCCACCGCGGTTTCAAGAAAAGGCAGAACTGCTTCTTCAGTGCTTGCCTGGGACTCTCACTGTTACGATAAAACGTGGCAACAATCTAAGGCAATCAGTTGGAAATGCCAGTGCCTTCTGCAAGCTTACTCTTGGAAATAATCCGGCAAGGTTGACAAAGGTAATACCAAAATCATTGTGCTTCTGATTCTAGGGATTTTGGTCCTCTGTTCATTGTCCTTGCCCTCACACTATCTTGCTACAGCTTACATTAGCTTTTATTGGCATGTTTCTTTCGCTATTGGTTTTGAACATTCTTAATTTATTGCATGGGACATTGTTGACCTAAACTTACATGGCCTAATTCATAGATTGTCTCGACTGGTGCAACACCTGAATGGGATGAAGCCTTTGCATGGGCATTTGACAGTCCTCCCAAGGGCCAGAAGCTTCATATTTCCTGCAAAAACAACAGCAAATTTGGAAAGGTGCGATAATAGGATAGATGTAACACATCAATCACTTTACATTCCTTTTCGACTTCACATCACTGTGATTGAGCCCTCATTATCTCAAACTTGTTGCAGAAATCATTCGGTAAAGTGACGATCCAGATCGACAGGGTTGTCATGCTGGGGTCGGTTGCGGGAGAGTACACCCTGCTACCCGAGAGCAAAAGCGGCCCCAATAGGAACCTGGAAATCGAGTTCCAGTGGTCAAACAAATAACTGTATACCTACATAATTTAGGTGCTCTGTAAGTTAAAGGTCTATAAGAGGTTGAGTGGTTTCTTGTTTTGCACTCTGCTAAAGGTTACCCTGTTTGTGCATCATTGTAAATAGCAGGCAGAGAAAGTTGTCGTTTGTGAGGTATAAACAGATGAGTTCTCAGATGTTTTGTACTGATTGTAAGTTGTAACAGGCTTCATTCGTTTATTTTTTTTACCCTGGAATTTTGTCTTTGTAAAGGTATGTAAACAGAACATGTATACACTGTTATTAGGCTCTCTTATATGGAATGGACTTTGTGGTCTGTTACAGTGCATGTTTATTTGCCATGTTTGTTCCTTTTCGGGTGTCTTAGAATGCTGATTGAAGATTACGGGATGTTGAATTCATCGTGTACTATTGTAGTTGATTTGGTTTGTGTATGTTATATCGGCATTGGATGCACGTTCTTTTGAGTGGCAAGATTCAAGTACACAACCTGACTTACAACCAACTGGCTCAATATCCTCGGATGTGCAATTTCAATGTTAGGGTTGAGATGCTCGCTGAGCCCCCCTCCGTCCCTCGGCTGAACAAGGCTGTAGTCCAATTCAGTCCTCGGATGAATCCTCCCTTTTTGGCCAGTAGTCCAATTCAGCAAAGAGTTCAGAAAATAGACTCCGTCCGTCTTACAAATCATATATTGCTCTTAAATTATACTATGTTGCTACAAAACGATTTACTGTATAATGTGGAACGGAGTGTGTACTATCTTTTGAGAACTCATCCCTTGTACCTTGTCCCTCGGGAACTCACGTGAAATGTTACAAGAACTACATGGCCTCACTATAATTGCCATGTGTATGAAATGCAAACAAATATCGACCGATAGATTGCAGCAATAATATCATAAAGAGCACTGATTGGTAGCCACTTACGCGTTGCTGGAAAGACTAATATCAATCTGTTTCCATGTTACAACATGATAGTAGTAATTAGTAAGAATATATAAGATCACGCGACCAGGGTGAAGCTAGACGAGGCTCATTGTCAGGTGGCCCTGCCCGTCGCGCTCGCGCCGCCGTGTGCAGATGAGGCCACCGCGCCCGCCCGAGGCCCCGGACCCTTCGCCGCGATCCGTGATGACTAGGCGCCCGTCGGCCGTGCGCGTGCGCACCAGCGCTGGCCGCCGCCGCAGCGACGAGATCGGCGGCGGCAGGCTTCGCGCGCTGTCCGCCCAGCGCGGCCGGCCCCTGGGCGCCGGCGGCTGCGGCGGCTGTTGCTCCTGCGGAGCTGGTAGTGCTGGCGCGGCCGCGACGTTCGCGGGGACCAGGCCCTGGAGGCCGGCGACGAGGCCGGCGTCGGCGGGGTCGACGCGGATGGCGAAGAGCAGCAGCAGCGGCATCATGGTTGCGTGCCGGGAGAGCTTTCAGCTTTTGTGTCAGTGGCTGGGGGCAGCTCGATAGGGATCCGTGACCTCGACCCGAGTTCCCGATGGGCAACTTTTTTATCGTGTCATCCCATTTCCGTAGCCGCCCCGCTAAAACACCCATACCACGAGACAGTCTTTCGAGCGCTTCAATTATTGGTTCAATCTGGGCACATGGGCTAAGGAAACAAGGGCCGATTGGCTTCCAAATTTTATCAAACCAAAATCATGGCATACCAATTTTATGATTATTAATTGGTTAATTATCAAAGAATTGGCACCACCAATTTTTATAGCAAAGATCTGGCAGTTCTTATAAACTTCATAAGAGAGAAAATTGGCAAACCTTGATTTTGATAGTGAACCAAATGCACACCTATATTTTTTACCCTAACTTTGGCAAGTTTGATTTGGCAAGACTAAGTTTTAGCATGTCATTGTTTTGGTTTGGCAAAAATTGGTAGCCAACCAAGCAGGCCCAAGATGCAAGCGCGGCGAATAACTGTAAAGACTTGCAAAGTTACAGGAGACTGGAGTTTCAGTTTCTGTCTATAATGAACAGTGTCTGTGCAAACAAATCCAGAGTTCTGAATTTGAACTTTTGCTGCCACAACTTCAAACCTGAGATAATGAAATTTTGAACTATTGCTAGCACCACGTAGTCATCCAGAACTGCTGACAATGACTAACAAAGGTCACTACACAGTGTGTATGAGAACAAAGTTGAACTGCTGACAATGACTAACAAAGGTCACTACACAGTGTGTATGAGAACAAAGTTGCTAGGCACTGAAGTACATTGTAAGCACTCTGGGCCAGAAATTGAACTCTGAAATTATGAAGAACTCAAAAGCAAACTAAACTGGGATGTGATAGATTTCAGCAGTAGGGCAACACATTCCAGGAGCATACATGCGTGTCAAACTATTGCACCTCAATGGACTGCAAAAGGTAAGTGGGTTTCATAGAGCACAACATGTATATCGACTACACTTCGGGTTTCTTATATAATAAACAATCCAGGTCCGATCACATGTAATGTATAGCTAACTACAACAATGTCCATTTCTATCATTAAACTAAATAATAAACTAGGAGCAAACCAGGGCCTTATACAGATACGGTCATCTAATCCCCCACAGCTGAGCTCTACTTCATTCAACTCGTATATATATCCAGCAAGTTGGCTACATTCTGCTTTTGCAAGAGAAAACTAGAATTATCCTTTCAAAAAAAATAGAATTCATCTTATCCAACAAATATACAGACATTAATCGAACCAGTTCATGGCTTTAATAAATCTGAGAAATAAAATATACCTTGATAGAAAGAAACAACGGAGAGCGGACCATACCACACATGTACTACTGATATAAATCAATGGAAGCCATCAATTGATATGATGTCTAAATAAGAAGATCATGTAGTTATAAATTATTAATATATGTTACCGATATATGTCTAAATAATCAAGTTTTTTTATATATGTCTAAATAAGAAGCATCACATAGCAGCTCAAAGCCGGTCCTGAAAGCATAATAGAGTGCTGCCTGAAAGCCTAGTCTTGTGATCATTGATCACACGGCCATTGATGCTGAAAGCAGACTCAGATGTATAACAGTAGAAACAATAATAATTAAGATAGGCCATGGCAGTCAATGTTGGATACTCAGATGTGTGCATCTTCTACCAATTTAGAATGTCAAAACTATCATCATCGCATGGGAACAAATCATCACACAACTACCTACTAATATGCACGGTTTTCTTGGTTTTTGGCACTTGTGCGTGCACTCCAATCAGACCTAGAGTGAACTTTACTTGTAGATGTCATGTCATCTTCATGGGTCTCTACTCTCTACTTGAGAAACACCTCGCATTTGACTAGTGTAGGCATCGAACAATCTTCTAATATTTCGATCCACTTTATCAAGGTGATGGCCACTTCCATAGTATCCAAAATGCTTGCTTAAAATGAAACTCAATGATGCCATATTTGAAGCAAGAATCAAGGATAACAGGTACATAGTTTGTTATGTATAATCATCATGTACTTATGAACTTTGGCTTGCATTTCCAAAACCATGGCTACAATGGTTTCATTTGAACTAAACGTTTCCTCTTCTAAAGACTCCAAAATTTATAAATAGAGATGCGACGTTGAATATGTTATACCAGGGACAACTTTAGTAGCTTTCTGGAAAACATTTAACAAGTTGCATAGCTCTTTCTCTATTATTAGATAAACTTTTAACAAGTTGCATAGCCCTTTAGATGAAGAACAATATTTATAGCAGTTGTTATCTTTCACTTTTAACTAAAAAATCTCTTTGAATAGCAAAGCAGACTCTAACATGTCACATGTGGAGTTCTAACAAGTTGCTACATCAATTTTAGGCTCTTATATGTAGAAAAAGCACAGGTACATGCTTGCAGCTAAATTTGTGGTTGTGCATGTGCTCAAATAAGATAAATTTAGTTTTTAATCCATTTCACTTTTTCAAATGTTTAGGGCGGGCACACCAACCATTATATATGAAATAAATGATTATTTACAAGCCTTTCGTAAACTTATGCGTAGACATTGGAGAAGGGAAAAAAAATCACTTTATAGGTCAATATCAGATCCTCATAACTCCTTTGTGCAACTGACTGATGGGTCTAATAGATCTAATTATCATATAATTAAGTTAGTTTACAAAAACAAGCCTAGGTACTTAGTGGATCTACTAGTAATGGACTGGAATGACTTCTCGATGGCTTTTCGCTGGCAGATGGTAATTGGTCCGCAATGGACTGGAATTACTACTCGCTGGATTTTCGCTGGCAACGTGTAGATCAAGATGGTAACTGGTCCGTAACACATGGTATAAATACTATAATACTATGATCTAAAGAATAAGTATCTCCATACTAGGTTAGTAAACATAGAAGTTGTCAGTCTGGTATTTTTAACTCCCCCAAAAAGGATGAGTTCATTTTACACACGGTTACGAGAATATAATGCAAAGTTATGTGTTAAATCATCAAAGTTGTCTTGTCTTTTTTTAAGTTGTAGCTACCTATTATATACTTATCTAATTTCTATTGCAATGAGATTTGTAGCCTATATGTGTCGCTAGCTAGTATTTCAATTTCAGTTTGTTGGGTTATAGTCCCTCGCATATAACTTCATCGAAGTGAAAGTTAGATCGGAAGCTAGTCCCACACAAAAAAGTAAACGAGAATAGAAGCTAGGATTGGGGTTTGGAAAACAGTGGAGAGAGGCACTCCTATTGCCCTTGGGTTCCATTTATAGAGGAGGTGGAGGGATGCATCTTTCTCTTCACACCTTATGTTCATGAATTTATACGAAGGTCTTCAAAACTACTAGCCATTGGACCTTTTTAGATGGAGCGGATAGGCAGAGCCTCCCGTACTCCCAACAATTTCCCCTTAGCCACTAGGCTTTGTTGTACCTAGTTGGTACAATAACATGAAAAAGTCCAAGCTGCCAATTTTCCAACTAAGAAAAGTACACATGTTGGTTACGAATACAATACATTGGTACCATCAATAGTACATGACTAATATTTAGAGTACCAATCACTAATACATTGGTACCATTTCTATCATGAAACTAAACTAGGAGCAAACCAGGGCCTTATACGGTCATCTAATCCCCAAGAGGAGGTAAACTGTACTTCATTCAACTCCTATACTATATATACCGAGAGTAAGTTGATTATGCTTTTGCAAGAGAAAAACTAGAATTCAGCTTATCCTCCGCCACCTTCCATGGGGTACTCCGGTGAAAGTCCCTAGTTTGGTTTTGGCTAATTGATGAAACCTAGGACTAACCTTGTTTATCTAAGTGGTTGATTTAGAGAAAGGTTGTCCCCATGATGAGCATATTGAATATGAAGCATGACACGTGTCATGTGATCAAAGATGAAGATCAAGACGATGCTTGGCTCCATGGACCGGTGTTGAAGGTGAAGGGCTAGTCGAGGCTTGTGAGTGAAGGACCATGCGATGGTGAAGCTTGGGCAAGACTAGGCGCCGATGGACCGATGCACGGTGAAGGGCAAGTGAAGTCAAGGTCGATGGATCGAGACGGTCACATGATGGTGTGAAGCGTTCATATCATTTGGAGGAACAAAATGGGCTCAAGGCAAAGGTATAACCTATAGGGCCATTTTGTTTTGCACTCAAGACACCATAGAGGGTGTGAGTGGTTTAGGATCGATAGCCGCACTATTAAGAGGGGAAGTCTTATCGGCTATTCGATGCACGGGTGCCACTAGGTGATTTCATGAAGTGCATTGCATGTAGGGCCTAGTGAGCTAACCTAACCTTTGGGAAATGTTTGTGAAAAGCTAACACACAAGCACATGGAGATGTACACTTGGTGGTGTTGGCACATTTACAAAGGTGGCGTTTGGGTGCGCTGTGGTTTGCGGGGTAGAGATGGGTTTGGGTCCCTCTCTTCCTCCTGCCGATCCTGTGAGGCGGGATTCGGCGCTTTTGGGAAAAATGGATGCATATTTTCTATTGCGCCGGATGCAAAATTTGGTTGAATTCATGCTATCTCTGTTGATCAAGTTGGTATACTTGTTGGTTAGCATGTCGAGAAGTTGGCGTCACGACGGGCTGAAAAACGAAGTTTTGATGGCCCGGTTTCGGACACGCAGGGCTTGGGCGCGGACGCGTCCGGCACATTGTGACTTGGCGTGAGCGAGTGACGAGCGCCGGACGCGCCGGACGCAGCGGCGGACGCGGCGTGGTTACCGTGCGCAGTCCGGCGCGTGGTGGTCGTTGGCGCGGTGCAGCCCAGGTCTTCGAAGGCGTCGGACGCGGGCCGTGCGTCCGGCGGACGCGGCGGACGCGGACCCGAAACTTCGAGTTTTTGGCCGGTCGCCGGACGCGGCGCCGGACGCTGGCGCGTCGAGCGCCGGACACGGCGGCGTCGGACGCACACGTGGCGGCACGAGATTGAATGCGACGCCAACGGTCAACTGAGGTCCGCGCGCGGAAGGTGGCGCCGGACGCGTCCAGCGGCCTGCGGCGGACGTCCGGCGCATGTTTTTCGGGCGCGCGATTGGTATAACGGTTGGATTTTGAGTGTGGGCTATAAATAGATGGGTGGCCGGGCTTGGCTCTCACTCTTGGCTCTCCCAACTCATTCATTCATCCTTTGAGCCGAAGAAACACTCTCCCTCTCATCTCTCTTGCTTGTTGCTCATCCAAAGTGAGATTGAGAGATCACCTAGTGCATTGCATTGCTTGAGAGCATTCTAGTGGCACTTGTGGGTGGTTTAGCCGGTGGATTTCTTGTTACTCTTGGAGAGTACCGCTCCTAGCCGGCTTGGAGATTGTTGGAGGCGTTGGCAAGAGAAGGTGATTGTTCTTGGCCACCTCCGGTTGATTTGTGAGAGGTTCTTGTGCTCACCTCGCGGGGATCGCGAAGAGTAACTCTATTGGATTGCGCGTGTCATTGAGTATCACACTTGAGAGTGGCGCCTTGTGGTTTCCTTGTGGGGAAGTGCCTTGCGGGGCAAGTGGCTTGAGGGTCACACCAAAGGACCATCTAGGTGTTGATCGACACAACGGGTGACGTAGCTTGGCGGTGCCCAAGTGAACATCCGGGGATAAATCATTGTGTTCATCTTGTCTCCCGGTGATTGGTCATCATCCTTTGTGTGTTGCCGATTGTTATTGATTATTCATCTCGCTTGGTGATTGACAACCTCGACTCGACGCGTCGGTATAACAAGTCTCATTCTCTCTTGCATTACTTTGATTACTTTCTTGCAAAGTAGAATTGCTTGTGTGGTCGGTCGGGAACCACTTCTTGTGTAGACTAAATCCCGTGGGTAGAACTCTTGATCACTAGTGGTAGCTCTTGTGTGTACTAGTGATCACCTACTAGAATTGTTTGGATAGGAGGCTTGCAACACCTAGTAGGCTAAGCATAACTTGCTTTCCGCCGTTTGTGTATCTAACGAAGTTTGGTTAGTGAGCTTGTAGAATTTTTTAAGGCTATTCACCCCTCTAGCCATCTAGGACCTTACAAGTGGTATCGGAGCCGAGGTCGCCGTTTTAGTGCAAGGCTTAACATCCTACGGTGTTAAGATGGCTCAAATTGTGTTCAACCATGTTGGGGGCAAACCGCCTATGTTTGATGGAGTTAGTTCCTTTGATCATTGGAAGATAAAGATGATCATGTATCTTGGTTCAATACAAGAGAGAGTCTTGCAAGTCACATTGCATGACTATGCTATTCTTGATAATGATCATCTCACCGATGAAGATAAAGCCAACATCACATGCAATAGAATGGCTCTCAACACCCTATACAATGGCATTGATACAAAGGTGTTTGAGGGAATCAAGGATTTGGAGCTTGCAAGTGAAGTGTGGACTAGGTTGGGTGAGACCTATGAGGGCACTAAGGTTGTGAAGAGTGCCAAGCTATATGGACTCAAGAGTGAGTTCGTTCGAGAACTTCAAGAAGAAGGAGGATGAAACAATCATTGAGATGTTTCATCGCTTGCAAGTGATTGTGAATGATCTCAAGAGTTTGGGGCACAAGACAAAAGATGAAGACTTTTGTCACAAGTTCTTGATTTGCTTGCCGAGGAGCTTCAAGATGTTGAATCTTATGCTACAAAGAGATGGGCTTGAAGCTAAGAAGCCAAATGATTTGCTTGGTGAAGTCTTGACATATGACAAATTTGATCAAGATGATGAGAAGGTAGAAGAGGAGAAGAAGAAGAAGACCGTGGCATTCCAAGCCACATCCTCCAAGGGCAAAGCACCAATCTTTGAAGAAGAAGAAAACAATGAGGAAGATGGTGACTTTGAGATTGATGATGAGGCACTTGCTCTTGTGGTGAAGAAGATGGGACACATGTTCATCAAGAGAAGAGGCTTCAAGAAGAACAACTTCAAGAAGCAAGAGCAACCAAGAAAGTGCTTCAATTGTGATAGCACCGAGCATCTACAAACCGAATGCCCATATGAGAAGAAGAAGAACTACAACAAGGGCAAGTTTGAGAAGAAGAAGCATGAGGCCAGGATGACACTCAAGAAGGGCAAGAATGGTGCATTTGTGGTCACTTGGGAGAGTGATAATGATGATGAAGATGAAGATACAAGCAACAAGGCTATGGCATCCATCACCATCAATAAGAAGTCTTCATTATTCTCTTCATCACCATCGTGCTTCATGGCCAAGGAAACCAAGGTACAATATGATGATAGTGATGATGATAGTGAGATGGAATATGCTCACGATGTTGATAATGTTGATGATGATGATGAACCTTCTAAGGATCAATTATATGATTTGATGCAAGAAACTAGAGATATAGCTATTGCCAAGGAAAAGGAGTGCAAGAAGCTTTCAATGAAAGTAGCAATACTTGAGAAAGCCCTAGGTGAGCTTATGACCACTCATGAGTGTCTAGTGGTAGACCATGAGAAACTTGGTGATGCTCATTCTAAGCTTGAAAAGGCTCACTCACTTCTACTTGAGCAACAAGCAAAGAAAGTGGTGGTTGCATCATGTGATATAGGTCTTACTTGTGACATCATTGATGAGTCATTTTATCAACCTATCATCATGACAAATGCTAACCCTTCTTGTAGCACATCATCCACCACAACCACCGACTCTACCTCTACTACTAGTGATGGCTTCACTTGTGATGCTACACTTATGGTTGAGAATGAGACTCTCAAGAAGGAGGTGGATGAGCTCACTCATGCCTTAGGCAAAGCCTATGGTGGTGAGGCCCGCTTGCTAAAGTGCTTGGGTAGCCAAAGGTTCTCTCTTAATAAAGAGGGATTGGGCTATACCCCCAAGAAGGGCAAGTCGGCCTTTGCAACTCCAAAGCCTAGCTTTGTGAAGAGCAATGGTCGGTTTTGCTATAGATGCAAGCAAGTTGGGCACCTAGAGCAAAATTGCAACAAGAAGCAACAAAACAAGAAACTTGACAATGCTATACCTTTTGATTCCTGTTATGTGCTTACCAAGGGTGTGAAAGGTGTGCAAGCTAAGTTTGTTGGTACACCCATGGTTGGCCCAAAGAAGAAGGCAATTTGGGTACCAAATAGCTTAGTCACTAACCTACAAGGACCCAAGCAAAAATGGGTACCTAAGCTTCATTGATTTGCTTGTAGGTGAATTATAAAGCCGGAGGAAGGCATTGGATTATTGATAGTGGGTGTTCTCAACACATGACCGGCACATCAAGAATGTTTGATTCAATTGAGAAGAATGATAGTGGCATTGAGTCAATTACTTTTGGCAATAACAAGAAAGGCAAGGTTGTTGGTTTGGGCAAGATTGCAATATCAAATGACATGAGTGTCTCAAATGTGTTGCTAGTTGAAAGCTTGGATTTCAATCTTCTCTCGGTGGCACAAATTTGTGATCTAGGCTACAAGTGCATTTTTGGAGCAAATGATGTTGAGGTAGTTTCTCTTGATGGCTCCAACTTGGTGTTCAAAGGATTTAGATATGAGAATCTCTATCTTGTTGACTTCAACACTAGTGAAGCTTCTTTGACAACATGTTTGATATCAAAATTAAGTTTGGGTTGGCTTTGGCATAGAAGGCTTGGGCATGTTGGCATGAAACAATTGAAGAAGCTCACACAATACAATCTTGTTGAAGGCTTGAAAGATGTTGTATTTGAGAAGGACAAGTTGTGTAGTGCATGTCAAGCCGGGAAGCAAGTTGGAAGCTCACATCCAAAGAAGAGTATAATGAGCACATGCAAGGCATTTGAGTTGTTGCACATGGATCTATTTGGCCCAACTACATACACAAGTATTGGTGGCAACAAGTATGGATTTGTCATAGTGGATGACTTCACAAGATTCACATGGGTATTCTTTCTTAGTGACAAGAGTGAAGTGTATGACACGTTCAAGACCTTTCTCACTAGAGTTCACAATGAGTTTGACATGAGAATCAAGAAAGTGAGAAGTGACAATGGGAGTGAATTCAAGAATACAAGAATGGAAGAATTGTGTGATCACTATGGCATTGGTCATCAATTCTCGGCCAAATACACTCCACAATCAAATGGCCTAGTTGAGAGGAAGAATAGAACATTGCTTGATATGGCTAGATCAATGCTTCATGAGTACAATGTTAGTCAATCATTTTGGGATGAAGCAATCAACACGGCATGCTACTATATCAATAGGCTCTATTGTCATATTTTGCTTGAGAAGACCCCATATGAGCTACTTCATGGAAGAAAGCCCAACATTGGCTATTTTAGAGTATTTGGTTGCAAATGCTACATCTTGAGAAAGGGCACTAGATTGGGGAAGTTTGAAAAGAGATGTGATGAAGGGTTCCTACTCGGTTATTCAACTACAAGCAAGGCTTATAGAGTTTGGAACAATTCAAGTGGCATTAGAGAGGAAGTCCATGATGTGCAATTTGATGAAACCAATGGGTCACAAGATGAAGATGAGAATCTAGAAGATGTTGGTGGAACTCAATTGGTTGAAGCTATGAAGAACATGGACATTGGGGACATTAGAGCAAAGCAAGTGGTTGATGTGCAAGATGATAAAGATGAAGTGCTCAATTCTCCATTGAGGCAAGCTAGCAATGCTCAAGTGCAAGATCATGGTGTTAGTTCATCAAATGAAGACAAGTCAAGAGATCAACCAAGTTCAAGCAATCAAGTGCAAGTGCTACAACCACAACATGTTGCAAGAGATCACCCAATTGATAGTGTTATTGGTGATATTATAAGTGGTGTGCAAACAAGATCAAGAGTGGCTATGATTTGTGAGTATGCATCATTTGTGTCAACCAAAGAGCCAAAGAAAGTTGAGGAAGCCTTGGATGATGCCGATTGGATCATGGCAATGCAAGAAGAGCTCAATAACTTCACAAGAAATGATGTGTGGGAGTTAGTTGAGAGGCCGAAGGATCACAATGTCATTGGAACCAAATGGGTTTTCAAGAACAAGCAAGATCAAGATGGTGTTGTGATTAGAAACAAAGCAAGACTAGTTGCACAAGGCTATACTCAAGTTGAAGGTCTTGACTATGATGAAACATATGCTCCCGTGGCAAGATTGGAGGCAATAAGGATTCTATTGGCTTATGCATGTGCCCACAACATCAAGTTATATCAAATGGATGTCAAGAGTGCATTTCTCAATGGGATCATCAATGAGCTAGTATATGTTGAGCAACCTCCCGGTTTGAAGATGAGAAGAAGCCCAACCATGTGTACAAGTTGAAGAAAGCTTTGTATGGCTTGAAGCAAGCACCTAGAGCATGGTATGAGAGATTGAAGACTTTTCTTCACTCCAAGGGGTTCATTATGGGCAAGGTTGATACTACTCTATTCACCAAGAAGATTGGTAATGATCTCTTCATTGTGCAAATCTATGTTGATGATATCATCTTTGGATCAACCAATCAAGCATATTGTGAAGAATTTGGTGAAATGATGGCAAAAGAGTTTGAGATGTCCATGATTGGTGAACTTAGCTATTTTCTTGGTCTTCAAGTCAAGCAATTGAAGAATGGGACATTTGTGAGTCAAGGGAAATACATAAGGGACATGTTGAAGAAGTTTGGGATGCAAGATGCAAAGCCAATCTCAACTCCAATGGGCACCAATGGGAATCTTGATAGTGATCATGATGGCAATATGGTGAATCAAAAGGATTATCGGTCATTGATTGGAAGCCTACTCTATGTCACCGCATCAAGACCGGATGTCATGTTTAGTGTTTGCATGTGTGCTAGATATCAAGCCTCACCTAGAGAGAGTCATCTCACGGCCGCAAAGAGAATATTGAGGTACTTGAAGCAAACAAGAGATGTTGGATTGTGGTATCCCAAGGGGTCAAAGTTTGAATTGATTGAATATTTGGACTCCGACTATGGTGGTTGCAAGATCAATAGAAAGAGCACAAGTGGTACATGTCAACTTCTTGGAAGATCACTTGTGTCATGGTCCTCAAAGAAGCAAAATAGTGTGGCAATCTCTACCGCCGAAGCCAAATATGTTAGTGCGGGGAGTTGTTGTGCACAATTGCTTTGGATGAAGTCAACTTTGAAGGATTATGGCATCAACTTCAAGAATGTGCCATTGTTTTGTGACAATGAAAGTGCAATCAAGATGACACAAAACCCGGTTCAACATGGAAGAACAAAGAACATTGACATAAGACATCACTTCATAAGAGATCATCAACAAAAGGGTGGCATTTCCATTGAAAGTGTGGGCACCGATGATCAACTTGCCGATATACTCACCAAGCCACTTGATGAAAGAAGGTTTTGCAAGCTAAGGAATGAGTTGAACATTCTTGATTTCTCAAATATGTGTTGAATGCACCCCACCACTACTTGACATGCCTCTCCTTCGACAAAGCAAGGTACCATTGGTTGACATGTCATTCATTCTTAGGATTATACTTGTGGTAGTACATGTAGACATACAAGTGCATTTGGAGCATTCATGATAAATCAAATGTGTTTGATGTATATATGTTTACCACTATTGATTCTATGCTTTGCTTGATCTAGTGGTGACATATGACATGTTTGTGGGCTTGCAATCCTAGTGTTGAATCTAGAATATTTGCTACAAGTGTTTAATTCAACATAGGCAAGATAATCCTTGTCATGAGGTGTGAAGAAGCTTGTCTTTGGTTCAAACTGAATTAAATGTCTTTGGCAAGTGGTCTAGATTGAACCAAATTTGACTAAAGTTTTGTTTACTCCATCAAAATCCTTTTCTCCACAATTTGATCCCATTTTTTGGGCAATTGTTGACAAAGGGGGAGAGAAAAAGATGATTGAACATGATAAAGGGGTAAATAAAATTTTGATGCACACACGTAGGGGGAGCAAGCTCATGAACAAAGTTGTTGCATTTGTTTGTGCATTCTCATATGACTTGCTCATGGCACCTAGTTTCAAAGTTTTATACAAGTGGTGTCTCCTTGCTTGTGTGGTGCAATGCTAGTATAGGACTTGAATGGTGAAATGATCTACTAGCGTGCATAGGTTGTAACTAGACTCCCCTTACTTTACAAGTGGTTCAAGAACTTTGCTTATAATGTTGATCTCATGAGGTTCTTGAGTTTTTGATGGGTGTCTAGTTACTTCATGGTGCTAAGGATGGTGTAAATTGCAACTCCGATTGGTATCACGCTTCAAAGGTCCATTTCTTACACCTTAGCATCATTTTGGTAGAATTACTCTCCCCACACTTCTATCCATGCATATGTGCAAAGCTTCAAATCCAAACTCTATGCACATATGTAGGGGGCTAATGCTACCAAAACCGAACTTGCTATAGTTGTCCAAATTCCTCTTGAGAGCTTAATGATTGGACAAGTATGACAAGTTCAAAAATCTTTATTATAAAATCATCTTTGTTGAGGTTGTCATCAATTACCAAAAAGGGGAGATTGAAAGTCCCTAGTTTGGTTTTGGCTAATTGATGAAACCTAGGACTAACCTTGTTTATCTAAGTGATTGATTTAGAGAAAGGTTGTCCCCATGATGAGCATATTGAATATGAAGCATGACACGTGTCATGTGATCAAAGATGAAGATCAAGACGATGCTTGGCTCCATGGACCGGTGTTGAAGGTGAAGGGCTAGTCGAGGCTTGTGAGTGAAGGACCATGCGATGGTGAAGCTTGGGCAAGACTAGGCGCCGATGGACCGATGCACGGTGAAGGGCAAGTGAAGTCAAGGTCGATGGATCGAGACGGTCACATGATGGTGTGAAGCGTTCATATCATTTGGAGGAACAAAATGGGCTCAAGGCAAAGGTATAACCTATAGGGCCATTTTGTTTTGCACTCAAGACACCATGAGAGGTGTGAGTGGTTTAGGATCGATAGCCGCACTATTAAGAGGGGAAGTCTTATCGGCTATTCGATGCACGGGTGCCACTAGGTGATTTCATGAAGTGCATTGCATGTAGGGCCTAGTGAGCTAACCTAACCTTTGGGAAATGTTTGTGAAAAGCTAACACACAAGCACATGGAGATGTACACTTGGTGGTGTTGGCACATTTACAAAGGTGGCGTTTGGGTGCGCTGTGGTTTGCAGGGTAGAGATGGGTTTGGGTCCCTCTCTTCCTCCTGCCGATCCTGTGAGGCGGGATTCGGCGCTTTTGGGAAAAATGGATGCATATTTTCTATTGCGCCGGATGCAAAATTTGGTTGAATTCATGCTATCTCTGTTGATCAAGTTGGTATACTTGTTGGTTAGCATGTCTGAGAAGTTGGCGTCACGACGGGCTGAAAAACGAAGTTTTGACAGCGCCGGACACGCAGGGCTTGGGCGCCGGACGCGTCCGGCACATTGTGACTTGGCGTGAGCGAGTGACGAGCGCCGGACGCGCGCCGGACGCAGGCGGCGGACGCGGCGTGGTTACTGTGCAGAGTCCGGCGCGTGGTGGTCGTTGGCGCGGTGCAGCTGGGTCTTCTGAAGGCGTCGGACGCGGGCCGTGCGTCCGACGGACGGCGGACGCGGACCAGAAACTTCTGAGTTTCGGCCGGTCTGCCGGACGCGGGCGCCGGACGCGCGTCGGCGAGCGCCGGACACGGCGTCGGACGCACACGTGGCGGCACGAGATTGAATGCGACGCCAACGGTCAACTGAGGTCCGCGCGCGGAAGGTGGCGCCGGACGCGTCCAGCGGCCTGCGGCGGACGCGTCCGGCGCATGTTTTTCGGGCGCGCGATTGGTATAACGGTTGGATTTTGAGTGTGGGCTATAAATAGATGGGTGGCCGGGCTTGGCTCTCACTCTTGGCTCTCCCAACTCATTCATTCATCCTTTGAGCTGAAGAAACACTCTCCCTCTCATCTCTCTTGCTTGTTGCTCATCCAAAGTGAGATTGAGAGATCACCTAGTGCATTGCATTGCTTGAGAGCATTCTAGTGGCACTTGTGGGTGGTTTAGCCGGTGGATTTCTTGTTACTCTTGGAGAGTACCGCTCCTAGCCGGCTTGGAGATTGTTGGAGGCGTTGGCAAGAGAAGGTGATTGTTCTTGGCCACCTCCGGTTGATTTGTGAGAGGTTCTTGTGCTCACCTCGCGGGGATCGCGAAGAGTAACTCTATTGGATTGCGCGTGTCATTGAGTATCACACTTGAGAGTGGCGCCTTGTGGTTTCCTTGTGGGGAAGTGCCTTGCGGGGCAAGTGGCTTGAGGGTCACACCAAAGGACCATCTAGGTGTTGATCGACACAACGGGTGACGTAGCTTGGCGGTGCCCAAGTGAACATCCGGGGATAAATCATTGTGTTCATCTTGTCTCCCGGTGATTGGTCATCATCCTTTGTGTGTTGCCGATTGTTATTGATTATTCATCTCGCTTGGTGATTGACAACCTCGACTCGACGCGTCGGTATAACAAGTCTCATTCTCTCTTGCATTACTTTGATTACTTTCTTGCAAAGTAGAATTGCTTGTGTGGTCGGTCGGGAACCACTTCTTGTGTAGACTAAATCCCGTGGGTAGAACTCTTGATCACTAGTGGTAGCTCTTGTGTGTACTAGTGATCACCTACTAGAATTGTTTGGATAGGAGGCTTGCAACACCTAGTAGGCTAAGCATAACTTGCTTTCCGCCGTTTGTGTATCTAACGAAGTTTGGTTAGTGAGCTTGTAGAATTTTTTATAGGCTATTCACCCCCCCTAGCCATCTAGGACCTTACATCCGGTGAGATGGCCGGCCGACGGACCAGATCCGGGTCGCTATAAGCGCCAGATCCGCCCTCCGGCCGCCGTTTCCATGCATGGCTGTCGCTATCGGGAGGTCGCTATGACGGATGGCAGCGCTGCCTTGGCGTCACTAGTACATAATTGATTAATCGCAACGAGGCCCAAACCACCATAGTGGCGGGCACTTTCTTTGCCTGTTACGGTAAATCATGGGATTTACCATAACGGGCATTTTTTATTTATCGTGGCGGGCACTTTTGCCCGCTGCGGTAAATTGATTTTCCACAGCGAGCATTTTAAGATGTCCGTCACGAAAAATACCTATTTTTCGTGGTGGACATCTTAAAATGCCTGTTGCTGAAAATCAAATTACCACATCGGGCACCTTATACGGCCCACCACGGAAAATGCGAGGACCAATAGGCCCAAAGTGAGGCCCATAATTCCATCTTGATATATATACAGGCAGCGAGCTAGGGTTTCATTCATTCTCTCCCTTCTCTGCCCACCCCCGCAGCCTCAATCCCTTCTCCTTGCAGGGTATGGAGGAGCGCCTGTTCTTCCTCCTCCACTCTCTCCCAAAATCGGCTGCACACTCTGATACGCCTCCCTCTCCCTCACTTGACTTCTCTCTCTGGTCCGAGCTCTCCCATATGCCTCCTCACTCCCTTCCTCTTACCGATCCCCACGGAGGTGGGGGCCTCGCCCGCACGTCAGAGGTGGAGGGCCTCGCCCGCACGTCAGTGGTGGCGGATCTGGCGGCGGAAGCAGGTGGCCGCGCGCGCCACGGAGAGGGAGCCATGGCGGCGGGTGTTGTGCTCCCCGGTGCTCTGGAGCGGCGGATCTGTGTGATGGTGGCGTGGATCCGGCACTCGCGGCTCCCTTTCAAGTGCAACGACGAGGAGGTGGCCAGCTTGACCTCCCTCCCGGTTCGGCTGCAGCGGCGGTGGCGGCCCTACAGCAGTGCTGGTGTCCGATGGAGCCGTTAGGGACCTACAATAGTGGTGCGCACGGCCATAAAGCCTCGCCATCCACGGCGGCACGCGGGGACACGACGACGGTCTCCGGCGGCCGGCGGAGCGTCGTCCGGCAGATCCGGCCTCGGGGCCCGCGAATCTGGCGGATCCAGCTCCTCCCGTTGGTGCTAGGGCTTCAGTGGTGCAGATCCGGTGCTAGGGTTTTAGCGAGCGCGTCCGCGGCGGTTCCAGTGCTCCTGGCAGCGGGCTCAATTGGGCCGGGCGATGGGCTCAGTTGGGCTCGCTAGTTTGTTTTTTATTTTTTTAAACAATCGCCCGGGCCGGCGGTAGTGGTGCAGTTACTGCCATGATCTTGGAGGTGTCGTTAAAGCTCATGTCCGTCTGGGAATGCTAAGGTCGAGAGACCTAATCCCATGCTCGTACCAGTGTTGTTGGCTTCTGCGGATATCAAGGTCGTTCCTGAAGGCTTCGCTCGATCCTTGTCTGTGTGCCTATGTGTGCCTCATGGTTATCTTCGCAATGGTTTGTCTAGTGTTTGGTGTTGTCGTTGTTGTTCCTCTCCGTAGCGGCTACCTGATCGTTGGCGGACGTTGTCATGTTTTACCCTGTAGCGACTACCTGGTCGCTGGGGAAGCTTCCACCATCTTGGCAATCATTGTGTGGATGTATTTTTCTTTTACAGGCATAGTTGGTTGTTGTGTTGAGGTGGGGTTGTCCCTTCCCCTATGTAGTCTTGCTTATTGTCTGTGTTTGTCTCTGGGACTTTGCCGGTAATTCTTAGATTACTTATGAGCCCTTTGTATTCGTGTTTTGGTCTTTTTTTTATAATATATACCTGTATTAATTAATAGAAATAAACATGTCTAAATACAAGTACACCGAATAAGAATACATAGGACATCTGTCCAACCTATATTCTACGAGAAAGGAAGCCGGCCACTTCCGTTGCCGACGAAGATCGCCGACACCAGCCGACGCCGCCAAACCTGAATCACCAGAAGCCGGAGGAAACCACCGGTGTTGAGGTGGACTGCAGCAGACGCTTAATCTCGCGGAGGCGAATAAGTCTTTGAGCACCCATTCATCAGAATCACAATCCAGGTTGGAATGACGAGAGCGGCGCCGACGATGGAATCCGTCATCGCAGTGAAGCCAAGCTCGCTCAATTCTGATCCGTGGGCCTTTTTTTACCCTTCCTCTTATTAAAATTTGAGTAAATGACCCCGTCGCGAAAAAAACGGTTCAAACCCTTTAATTTCCTTCTTCCTCCCATCCCATCGTGTCCCCCCAAGACCTAGAGCTCGATGCCTCAATCAATGGCATCGCGTGGCCTTCTTCCTGCTCACCGCCGCGGAGGGGCCACGAGAGGTGACGGAGGGCGAAGTCGCCGCCGCGCAGGGCCACGAGGCGCAGCTGGAGAGCGAAGCGGAGATCGGACGCGGCCAGCTGATAGCGTTTTTAGTTTCCCTGGACGCGGCCAGCTGATAGCGTTTTTAGTTTCCCTGTCAGCTGGTTGCATTACCGTTCCCGTGCTTCCTTTGAACCAAACAGAACCTATTCATACTTATTTCGAAGCAATGTCTATCACGAAGAGCTGTTGCATAGTTCTCTTATGACAAACTCTGCCTCTATTGTTTCAATATGGAAAATTATTGAGATGCCTGGCTATTTGGTGTTCCACTATTGTACAATACAAACATACTACCTCCGTTTGGAAATGTACGTGATCAATTTTATGCATAGTTTAACTGTTTGTCTTATTCATTCAAAAAATTTATTTAAACAACTCAAATACTATGAGTTATGCTTAAAGTGCCTTTATTAACATGCCAACCGCAAGCCCCAGCTTCTAGTACGAACTATGAGAAGCCGCAAACCAGAAACTTGGAGAGCTCGACACCGTGGGAAAACAAGGGGTACCAACCATTAATCACATTGCATAGAATATAGGAGGTGATAAAAGACTTCAAATCTAGTTTCCATCCACGACCGAACATGTTCTTGATATCATAAGACAGTATACAAATTACTTCGCCAGAATAAACAGCTTCAGTAGCATAGACATTTAAACATCTACCTGCTACTAAACCAAACCAACATAGATATTTCCTCTCATTCAAAAACGGACCAGGCAACACTGATGTCCAATTTGCACAAGCCACTAATATGAAGCTCTTCAGAGCTTGTACCCTTTTTCTGAGGTTTGAACTCCGCTGTGCCCTTCAATGTAACTGAACCATCCGAAGCACTAACAGAAACCATCAGCTTTCCAAAAACCTCAACAGAGACAACACTCCGTGAAAGGTTTATCTCATCACCAGTACGATGCATTTCCTCGACTCCAGAAATATGTAACAAGATTTCAGGTTTTAAACTGCTTGTAGAGGCAACAAACCGACCAGAAAAACCATGTGGTGGCCCAGAAATCACTTTCATGCTGATCGTAGCTTCCACAGAGTAAATAATATGGCCAACCTCAAATTCCAGTGTGCAATGTCTGCTAGGGCAAGAATTCATCATCAGTTGCGACTGAAATGATTTCCATCTTCTGAACGAATGAGCTAGAAGGATTAATTCTTCGTCATCGGATTCAGTAGTGCCCCTCACATACAGCCAAGCCTCAAAGACCACAGAATCACAGAACACAACGCCACGCACAGGACCTGTCAGTACCAGATATGGATTCTGCATGCAGAGTCATTAATTCAATAAGTCAAGTGAAATAAATTGAGCAAAAGAACAGTGAAACAGTATAGTGAAAACAGAATGCATAGTATAAATGATGATACAAGGTGAATGAAACAAATGATGGAAGACAAATGCATTGTGTGGGCACATGTAAAGAGCCTAGTGTTCCCAGAGTCATGGTAAGATACAAATACAAATTATAAAGCACATGCAATCTTCTATGGGCACTGTATTATGGAAGTACGAACTTCAACCAATGTCTTAATACATAATTAGTAATCTTGTAAGTGAGTGCTGATTTGGATTAGTATTTTGTCGAGTCCTACTTTGCCATGCTATAAGATAGCTACAACCTCATCCACATCTTTATATCCATATGACAGAATTTTATGATATATGGCCACCTCATTTGTGCCTTTTAGTTTCTGTTATAAATGTCTACACGTTTCAAATGTAACAGGCATGGCGATTCTACACATGGAAGTTGTAATTTCTACAAAAGAATGGTATTGGATGACCACACACTATTATCAAGCTCACTGAAAGGTGTCAATAGTATGAAATAACTAAGATCATTCAATCAGGAAACTCCACATGTATTCATTACTAAAACTATTTAAAGGCAGCAAATAATAGATAGATAGCACAACTAAGATCATTTGACGAGGAAACTCTATGCATGCTTCCATAGAATCAATAACTAAGAAACAAGGTGCATGCAAAAGTATGTAGGAATAAGGCAGTACACAAAAGACATAAAGAATGGTGCAAGTAGGAAATACTACAGACCTCGTCAGTGAGGGTTTGACAGTTATCCCTTTCACACTTGAAGATAATATTCCGGTTGTGATCCAAATTGTCACGTAGGGCAACCATACCAAACACATTGATGGGCCATTTTAAACCTCCGGTTAATTCTGTGACTTTGACAGAAAATACCTGAAGAGTATCGCACGTTCTGCCACCAAGTGGCGCAGGATCAATTGTATAACGCTTGCAAGGGATAGATGCTGCATAGAGTTTTAGGAGATTCAAATGAGTTAGGTATTCATTATTCAAGTGCAATGGCAACAATTGTTGTAGTAACTACTTAGTAAACATATGCCTCTCATTGGTCCAGTTCTGATCCTACCACATGTGTCTCCTATATGCACAAAACACATCATAGTAATAACTACCCCCTCCGTTCTAAAATAAGTGTCATTCTTGCTTCCCGAGAAACTACTAAAATATATAAATATTTATGTTAAGTAATTAGTATCATCGAAAAGATCTTTAGTCTAGTTGTTAACATGTTTTTTTTTCTACAAATCGAGTCAAACTTATGGCACAAAAACACAAAACGACACTTATTTTGGAACGGAGAGAGTACTACACAATACGGAATATGCAAAACCAAAGGCATCATCATAAAAACTACATAACAAGGAATACAGGTCACTCACTATTGTCCTCAAAGCGGCCGAAACATGATGACAAATAGGAAGTCTCCCATGTTTTCTTGAAGAGCCTAGCTTCGTAGGCGTAGCGGTCCGTGTACTTCTCTGGATCACAATTACGCGCTTCCTCGTCCATCCTCCTCTTGTAGTCCTCGTAGGCCTCCAAATCCTTCTGTATCTTCAAATCCATCTTTATTTTCCTCTTTATCTTCCTCTCGGCTTTGCTCATCCGCTTTCCCTTGCCGCCTACATTTGAGGACTTCTCCACGATCCATGCATCCTCCTTCGATGCCTCTTTAGAGGAAGACGTGTCCCTCTTCGCCGCCTTCTTGCTCCCCTCTGGCTCTTCATGCTCTAATAACAACGGCCAGTGTATCTCTTTTAACCAACTGCTTAGCTCTTCGACATCCAGCTCTACGTTCGCTGCATCGCCTTGCCCTTCGATATCCAGCTCTATCATCTTCGCCGCTTCGCCTGGCCCTTGTAGCTCTCTATACTCCATAAACTGCTGGTTTATCTCTTCCAATCGGAATAGAAGTTGTACCTCTCCCCTTTTGCGGAATATATGTATGTATGCTGTCGAAATTACGGCTTCCTTTTCCTTCCTATACTCTCCAACTCGCGCAAAACGGACTCCAGATCCCTCATCTTTTTCCACAACTTCACCAAACTCGGCCGCCAAGAAACCTCCGTATCGGTGTCCCTGTTCCCCACCTCCATCTCCGCCTCCGCCTCCGCATTGCGCGGCAAGGAGATTTTGCTCGCAGATTACTAGCAGCCGCCGCCGCCGCTGTCACACAGAACGAAAGGAAACCTAGACCTGATCTGATTCTCTTGCCTCTGCGTGTGGGCCGAGTTTGGTGAAGTTGTGGAAAAAGATGAGTACGTTACGTTCATAACTGGGCTTCTCAGCCCAAGTCCACGACTCAGTCTCTAGGTCCGATGATTACAGGAATAGGCCACATGTGCTAAGATATTCCACAAGACAAAAAACGAAAGTAATCCACATTTTCATCTAAGTTCGAAAGTAACCCACATTTTCATCTAAGTGATCTTCTAAAAAAACACTTATGCCATCATTAAAAATAACTAAAGAGATCCCTGAATTAGCATCTAAATTACTCATATTAACTTTAATAAAATAAGCTAAAAATGACTTCTAAATTTTGCATAAAAGACCCAGATTCATATATACCCACTTTGTCCATTCTCAATAGAGAAGAAACTAACCAAGGTATACACACATGATGCAGACAATGTATATACTTATATATGTATGATGTATGAAGTGATGAGTATATTGATTTCCATGGTTAACACCTAAACCATGTTAATGTTTCAACTACACTCTTGTGAAAACACACAAGATTGCAAACTATCTATATTATTAGTATTGCTAATGATGAAGAACAAAGATCGATAAACAATATAATTAATTATATATGGGCCAAATGATCTCTGAACCTCCAATGCAATGTATATGTTTCCTTTTTTCAGCTCACTGACCATAATACTATTCGCTGGGAGTTTCAGGCTGAACGGCCCAATTATAACCTCTATCTAACTATGTTCGTATTTGTTGACGCCGAAAAGTGATCCGGCGCCTAACACACCACACGTGGGCCTTGGACGCCCTCGAGGTAGCCTTCGCAACCTGCAACGCGGTGCCTTCGACACGTGACCGGCAAAAACCGATCTAGAGATCGGTTAGCCGATGTAGAGCTCGAAGTTGACCGATAAAGCTCCCGAACTCGCTCCCGGAAGGATCCGTCAGGGATGAGCACGTGGAGGATCTTCTAGGACCAGCGGATGGCGCCTAGAAAGCCAACGGAAATCGCGGAGATAGCCGCCGGACAGCAACTAGAGGGGTTGAGGAGAGAATTAGGGCAAAGGAGATAGGTTTGTTGTAGTTGTTTGATTCGATTGATAGATGGGATCAATCGGCCGTGATCCCCTTGTATTTATAGGGGGGGGTGGTCTTATCCCCGTGGGAAACAACTCCGGAATCAATACGACAAGTTTTCCACGTTAAAAGTTGCCAAAAACGCGACTGGGTCGGAGTCGGTCGTGCCCGACACGGCGCGGACGCGTCCGGCGCGAGAGAGGCGCGTCCCGACGCCCGCGTCTCGCTGCGATCGCGCGCTCGGATGTTTCGTTCCACGTCGCGCGGGCGGACGCGTCCGCGCTGTCGCGTGTGCCGCGTCGGCGCAGCGACGCCGCCACGCACGCGCGCGTGTGCCGCGCTCGGCGCGTCCGGCGCTCGGTGTGCTTCCGGCGCGGCCGCGTCGGCGTCCACCCTCGCGCGAGGAGGCACTGAGTGCGTCCGGCCCGACTCAAGCTGCGTCCGGCGCGGCCGAGCCGGCGTCCCGGCGCCTCTTCCCACGGCGTGTCGACGTCCGGGGATGCCGATTTTGCCACTCCTTCGTTCGTTTTCGCCGTTGACGACATATAAACATTTTTAGGCGTCAACACATGCCCCCCTGTTTTCAGGTGAATTAGCAATAAACCTGAAAATATCTGCTTGCAATCAACTAGCAACGATACCCATCATATCGGCTAGCTGGTGTCTAAGGGCGATGTATACATCGGCCATTTTTGTTCTAAGGGCGATACATGTATCGGCCATTATCTGGAAGAGCACTAAGCCTCTTGCCAAACACTTGGGAAATATTTTTTAAGATACCTCCCGTTGATTGCCTTGTCGAGACGTTCCTTCTTCATTGTCTCTAGCACATAAGAGTTTCCGGGCACCACCTTGATCACTCTTAAAGGACCCTCCCAATTAGGCGACCATTTGCCAAATTCGTTGCTCTTCGATCCAATAGGTAGTATGGTTTTCCACACTAAATCTCCCACTTGGAATGATTTGCTCCGCACTTTCTTATTATAAGCCCTTGCAACACGCAGCTTTGTCTTTATCAATTTCCCTAAGAGCTTGCAACCTCTTATCGGTCACTTCATCTATGTTGTCCATCATGAGATCATGGTACATTGTTGGAGATAAATCATTTTGTTTAGCAAACCCGAATGCACCCAAATTCACTTCAACAGTAACATAGCTTCTTGACCATAAACTAATTCAAAGGAGAAGTATTTGTAGCACCATGCTTTGATATGCGATACGCCCACAAAGCTTCGACAAGACTTCGTGCCACTTCCTTGGAGTCTCTTCGATCTTCTTCTTAATGAGCTTGATCAAGGTTTTGTTACTAGCTTCACTTGGCCATTAGCTTGAGCATAGTATGGAGACGAATGAACAACCTTAATCTTGTATGATTCGGCAAAAGCCCTCACCTCTTTAGCCATAAAAGATGTGCCTTGATCCGTATGCAATGTTTGAGGTATGCCGAATCTATGAATTATGTGTTCTTTGAGAAAATCAATCACCTCCGTATGTGTCATATTCTTCAATGGGACCGCCTCACACCATTTAGTGAAATAATCAGAGCAACCAAGATAAACCTATGTCCCTTTGAAGATGAGGGTGTATTTGGCCAATGAAATCAAGCCCCCAACCTCTGAATGGCCACGGCTTTGTGATAGAATGGAGCTCCGAAGCGGGCGCCATTTGAATATTCCCGAACCGTTGGCACTCTTCACATCCTTTGTAGTAACGAAAGCAATCGGCTATCATAGTAGGCCAATAGAAACCAGCCCTTCTTAATAACCACTTCATCCTAGGAGCCGATTGATGCGTACCACACACACCTTCATGGACTTCTCCCATAGCCACTCTTGCTTGATCGGTCCCTAAACACTTTAGCAACAACCCATCGCCAGCTTCCTATAGAGCTCATCACCTTGCATTGTAAACTTGAATGCAAACCGCCGGATAGTTTTGTCAACTCTAGTGTTAGGAATCTGCAAATATTTCATTATGGGAGTTCTCCAATCCTCTAAATCGGTATTAGAATCATTATTTGAACTAGACCAATTTAAGACATCATCAATAGCACATGTTTCTAAAGAATTGGTTGATCCGATCATATTGAACGGTTGAACCAATTCATTTGTTCCTGCACAACAAAAATTTATATCTTCATGCATCGGCTTTGTTTGTATATGAAAGTTTCGCTTACTAACATCAAAGCCGGATGCTTGTTGAGCTAGCATATTAGCCTTGTAATTCTCATGTCTAGGAATATGCCGAATCTTGAATTCAGCAAGTTTAGAAATATAACCAAGACAAGTATCAAGACAAGAACGTAGTGATTCATCTAAACATTGATATTCCCCATTAATTTGTTGAACCACTAACAACGAGTCACCATAAGCTTCAACATGCTGTACTTTTGTAGGATCTAGTACGCCATAGGCTTCAACATGTTGCACTCCCATAGAAGTTAACACAATCAATCCGAATAACAAAGCTTGATATTCGGCTTGATTGTTGGTGCAATCAAATTCCAACCGGCTAGACATCTCGGTTACAAGACCGTTGGGAGAGATTAAAACAATTCCAACGCCCGACCGTTGCCGCAAACCGATCCATCAAAATATAGCTTCCATGGAGTAATAGTGACATAATTGATTTCATCATCAAGATTAATGCTATGCTCAACAATAAAATCAGCAAGAACTTGACCTTTGATTGCTCGCAACGGCTCAAAGACCAGATCATATTCAATTAAAGAGTATGCCCACTTGCCTAACCTCCCACTGAGGATCGGCCGATGCAACATGTGTTTAATAACATCGGCTGGCATGCTACAACACATGTACTTGACAGCAAATAATGTCTCATCTTTTGGCATGCAAAGTACAAATGATAAGCATAATTTCTCAATATGAGCATACCTTGTCTCGGGATCAAGAAGACGGCGACCAAGATAAGCAATCACATATTCTTTCCCTTCATCTTCTTGAGTCATAACAGCCCCAATAACCTTGTCTTCGGCAGCAATATAAAGTTTGAATGGTACTCCTCTCTTTGGTGCACGAAGAACGGGTGGTGACGACAAATATTCCTTTATCTTGTCGAATGCCCTTTGTTGGCTTGCCCCCAAGTGAATTCAGATTCATCCTTCAACTTGAGTATAGGAGTGAAAGGAATAATTTTCCCGGACAAGTTAGCAATAAATCTTCTCAAGTAGTTCACCTTCCCTAAGAATTTCTGCATGTCTTTCTTGCATGTAGGTGGTTGAAATTTCTTGATCTTCTCAATCCTCTTGGGATCAACCTCTATGCCTTTGTCATGAATGATAAAGCCTAGGAATTTCCCAGCTGATACTCCAAAAGCACACTTGAGTGGATTCATCTTCAAACCATAGCGACGCATTCTTTCAAAAGCAAGACGTAAATCGGCTAAATGAGATTTATGGGCAAAACGATTTAATCACAATATCATCAATGTATACTTCCATAATCACCCCAATTAGATCATGGAAAATCAAATTCATTGCCCTTTGATAGGTGGCGCCGCATTCTTCAACCCAAAGGTCATCACAATCCACTCAAACAAACCGACGAATCCGGGACAAACAAAAGCCGTCTTTGATGTATCTTCTTCCGCCATAAAAATCTGATTATATCCCGCATTACCATCAAGAAAGCTAATCACCTTGTGTCCCGAAGCATCATTGATCAACATATCGGCTATAGGCATAGGATATTCATCTTTGGGAGTGGCCCTATTTAAATCTCTGAAATCAATGCACACTCTAATCTTGCCGTTGTCTTTCTTCTCAACCGGCACAATATTAGAGACCCACTCCGCATATTGGCATGGACGAATGAACTTTGCTTGCAACAACCTTTCGATCTCCTCCTTTATTCGGTCATGGATGGCCGAATTGAAGCGCCTTGGATGTTGCTTGACGGGCTTGAAGTTCTTTTTGAGAATGAGCCGATGCTCAACAAGATCTCGGCTCAATCCCGGCATCTCGGTATAGTTCCATGCAAAGCAATCAACATATTCTTTGAGAAGCGCGATTAATTCAGCTTTATAATCGGCTTCCAAGTTTTGATTCACAAACGTCGGCCGCGGTGTAGTACCATCCCCAATATCAACTTGCTCTAAAGGGTCGGCCGACGTGAAACCTTGGCCCAACTTATTGAGCTCATCAAAGTCATCAATAGCTTCATAAGCATCGGTCTTTTCGGCCGATACTCCTCCAATCGACGCTTTAACCATTCGTGACTATCCATTAAACAATTGTATTTAGCCGATTGTCAATCGGCTTGAGAGATACGGGAACAAAGCCACCTCTAGCATAATCCACATAATCATAAGTAGATAAATCTCTTCCCGATAAACGGCCGAAGGCGCCATGCCCCCCCGGGTTCGGACGAATCGGCAAGCGCAACTTCACCGATGAATCCGCATGGACAATCTCAATAGCATCGCCTACCCACCGAATGAGAAACGGTGTAGACCGGAAGGAACACACTCATTAGCATGTATCCAATCACGCCCAAGTATCACATTGTAACTTCCCTTGATGTCGGCGACGAAGAAAGCGGTAGCCAAGGTTTTGCTCCCGATGGTCAACTCAACGTTAGCAATGCCCTTAGCTGGAATTGGAGCATCTCCGCCAACTCCCGTAATGGTCATGTTGGTCTTGATCAACTCCTCTTCCTTGATCCCAAGCTTGCGGCACAACGAATAAGGCATGACATTAACAATAGCACCGTCCACAAGCATGCCGTGTACCGGAGTCCCATTGATGTGACCTCTCAAGTTGAGAGGACGAAGATGATCCACTCTAACTCCCGGCTTCTTGAACACAAAGATCCTCCACCGCAAACACAAGCTCTGCGGGCCGGTGGTTCCTCCTCATCATGGTGGATCACATAGTAATCCGAAGATAGATACACCACATTGATCCGCTCCGTGATGGCTCATAGTCCACCATCTCATCATCTTGTTCTTCCGGAGCTTCCATACCTAGCACATTGGCAATTGCAGCAGCAAAATCTTTGGGATTCTCCCCAATACTCTCAGAAACCATCGTTATCGGTTCCGTCTCTTTGAGAGGAGTTGCAACCGATTCAACAATTTCTGAAACGCTTATTTCAGCATCTACCGGCTTAACCGATTCTTCAATCGGTTTGGTCGGTTCATGCTCCATTGTTTCTTGAGTCACCTCTACCGGCTTGACCGATTCTTCAATCGGTTTGGCCGGTCTGCTCTGCGGCAACGTCCTTTTTCGGTGCACTTTCTTGAGAATTCTCAAGAGCTTGCTTCTTCAATTTCCTTGCCCGGCGCGCTGCAATTTCCGCCTTTGAGTTTTGTCCAAGTTTGGTGGACACCACTTGGGCTGCATGTACTTAGGATCTCTTGGCGGTTTCTCCTTCACCTCTTCTCCAAGAACTTCCTTTGCAACTCCCTCTTGCTTGCTTGCTGGAATTTTATTTTCAATCACAATCGGTTCATTGTCGGTAACCACAGGTGCCGACATTGACCCGATAATGATGCTAGGTGATGGAGCACTTTTGGAAGTAGACTTTTCAAGTTCTTGCATTTTCTTTTGAACATATGCTCGCTGCGTTGGTGCCTTGATTGTCTTCTCTTGATGCACCTTGCTAGAGCTCGATTGAAATTCCAATCGGCTAGAGACAGGGTGCCTCACATCCTCCAACCTCTGATGAACTGGAATACGAGCTTGAGGATATGGAATCCACACACCTTGAGTTCCCCATTGTGGCAATGGCAACTCATGTGGAGATGAAATAACCGGTGGCCCCCAACGAGTTGGACGAGAACGGACAACCTCGCATAGAAGAACCAACCGATTGAGCTACACCCTTTTGCTTCTTATCTTCACTTCTCTCTTAGGTGGTGTAGACTCTCTTTTTTTTATGGGCCGATTCTTGGAATCGGCCTTCTCTTTCTTGTACTTCGCCATAAGTCGATCAAAAGTACAAAGTGGCTTGACCACAAATTTCTTAGGCTTCTCGCTCTTCCGCTTCCATACACCAATCTCCGGCTTGTGTGGTATAAAGGTGCGTGTCACATGAATACCGGAAGCAATGGAACCCTCTGGAATTTGAGAGTCGATTTGACCGATTGCAACAATCGATTTAACCGACTTTGCAGTAGAAACATCGGTGGGCTGTTCACCTTGGGGCGCCTCTTTGCTCTCAATGGTCGGGTCGACCCGGTCGGCTGGAGGGACGGCCGAGCCGGTCTTTGCCGCGCCGCTTGATGCTCATACCACCGTTGCCTTCGCAATGCTCCCACTGAACTAGCGGTGATTGTAAGTTTGCTCTTGCCTTGATCATCCTTCTCAAGTGCCACTTGTCGCCCCGAATTCTTTTGGACATTCGGTGCGGGATGTGGCTCATCGATAATTACATTCTTGCCTTTAGCTTTATCGGCTTGGTGAGGACGAATCAAGATAGCCGGCTTCCCTGCTTCAATGGTATTTGTAGGAAAAGGATTTTTCTTGATCTCCATATCGGCAAGGCTCAATCGTCCCTCATTAAGGGCCGATTGTATCTGTCGACGAAAGTAATTACAATCATTAGTTGCATGAGAATAAGAATTATGATATTTGCAATAAGCTCTCTTCTTAATCTCATCCGGCGAAGGCATAGTGTAATTGATTCTAATGTGTCCGATTTTAAGTAACTCATCAAAAATCCGGTCACATTTAGAAGTATCAAAAGTATACTTTACTTCTTCATACCGATTCTTTTGAATCGGTTTGAGAGAAGGACAAGTAACTTGCTTATTCTCTGCTGGCCACCTAATTTCAGCAGCATTGCACTCATAGTTATCATCATCCGAATATTCTGAAAAGCATAAAAATATGTGTATTCGAACGATGTGACTTATAAGTCTCACGAGAATCTTTAAGGCGCGATTCCCGAAAACGGCCCTCTCCATGAGATGATTGAAGCTAGTAAATTGAACATTCTCTAGTTTCTCACGAATCCTAGAGTTCAAACCATTAAAGCATATATCCACTAGATCTCTTTCGAAAATACTAAGATGAAAACATTTATTCTTAATTTCTCTAACTCTAGTGAAAAAATCTACACAAGCTTCATCACGCATTTGCCTAACAACAAGAAGGTGTGCCGTCTAGTTTCTTGGGTTCCGGTATAAAAATGATTATGAAACCTTTCCTCTAATTGAGCCCAAGAATTAATAGAACATGGTGCTAGAGAAGTAAACCATGCAAAAGCAGTACCAGTCAATGATAAAGGGAAATTACGAATTTTCATATACTCATGAGCACTATGTTCCCCTAATTGAGCAAGATACATACTAATATGTTCCATGGTAGTTTTATTACTACCATTAAATTTCTGAAAATCAGGTACCTTCCACCCTTCAGATTTCTCATGCAATCATAAGCATGAGGATATGGTTTAGTATACAAATTCTTAACCGTCTTCAAGTTGATACCTAGACTTTCTTCGAGGGACTTAGTAAAATCATCCTTAAACCGATTCAACATGTCATCAAAATCAGTAGAGGGAGGATTATAAGTGTTTTTGCCCTCAAAATCAGGAATTGGGCTAGGAGACTTCGGTGGGTTAGGTAAAACCTTATTTCCCTCCGAATCCTTTGATGCCCTATGATCGGTTCGTAATGGAACCGATTTAGGAACACCACCCGATGTGCTAGCTCCAGGATGACCGGTTCCACTAAGTGGAGCCGATTTCAATTTGCTAGCATCAGAATAAGATGACTGATCTTTATAAAATCCCTGTGGCATGCCAAATTCAGGTTGTGGCAAGACGCCCGAACTTTCTGGTTCGGTCTTCTTACCCATCATCTTATTTATCTGAGCTTCTAACGAATAATGTGATTTTTTAATCATATCAGTTAGAGCAATATTCTGAGTTAACAACATCTTAGCTACACCGGCTTGATCAATTGGACCCTCATCATATTTAACGTTAGTTTCGAGGTTTACCTGTTCCTCTGCCGATGCTCCTAAGAAGTCATCGAACTTTGGTTCTTCCTCCAGAATTATCCGTTGATGACGATCTTTTACGCAACCGTCCAGGAACGCTTGCTGAAAAGCCGCCATCTTCTCTTCTAGTTGGGCCTTCAACTCTGGAGATAGCTCCTCCACGGAGGTAGGTCGAATGATATTGCCGCCATGGACTTCGCTTTTGTCCTGCGTTGAATTTTCACCCGCCATATCACCGTTTGAAGAAAACTTGAGCTTACGCCTAGATTTCCCCAAATGAGTCGCCAAAAAGTATGTTGACGCCGAAAAGTGATCCGGCGCCTAACACACCACACGTGGGCCTTGGACGCCCTCGAGGTAGCCTTCGCAACCCGCAACGCGGTGCCTTCGACACGTGATCGGCAAAAACCGATCTAGAGATCGGTTAGCCGATGTAGAGCTCGAAGTTGACCGATAAAGCTCCCGAACTCGCTCCCGGAAGGATCCGTCGTGGGGATGAGCACGTGGAGGATCTTCTAGGACCAGCGGATGGCGCCTAGAAAGCCAACGGAAATCGCGGAGATAGCCGCCGGACAGCAACTAGAAGTGTTGAGGAGAGAATTAGGGCAAAGGAGATAGGTTTGTTGTAGTTGTTTGATTCGATTGATAAATGGGATCAATCGGCCGCGATCCCCTTGTATTTATAGGGGGGGTGGTCTTATCCCCGTGGGAAACAACTCCGGAATCAATACGACAAGTTTCCCACGTTAAAAGTTGCCAAAAACGCGACCTGGGTCGGAGTCGGTCGTGCCCGACACGGCGCCGGACGCGTCCGGCGCGAGAGAGGCGCGTCCGACGCCCCGCGTCTGCTGCGATCGCGCGCTCGGGATGTTTCTGTTCCGCGTCTGGCGCGGGGCAGACGCGTCCGGCGCTCGCGTGTGCCGCGTCTGGCGCAGCGACGCTGCCACGCACGCGCGCGTGCCCGCGCTCGGTCGCGTCCGGCGCTCGGTGTGCTTCCGGCGCGGCCGCGTCTGGCGTCCACCCTCGCGCGAGGAGGCACTGGAGTGCGTCCGGCGCGACTCAACTGCGTCCGGCGCGGGCCGAGCCGGCATCCGGCGCCTCTTCCCACGGCGTGTCGACGTCCGGGGATGCCGATTTTGCCACTCCTTCGTTCGTTTTCGCCGTTGACGACATATAAACATTTTTAGGCGTCAACAATATTGCTCTAACATCTGCCACATTTCGGTCCTGCTCGATCACTATTGGTGTTGCCTACCCGTGATGGTCATGGAGCACACAGCTGGCCGGCCATGGCCAATGGTAGGAACAGAACAAGGGATTCCGGATGCCTGCCGGAGGCCATCGCACTGGCCAGGCCACTGAGCACGCATGCAGGTCACCAGCATGGTATGGTAACCGAACAGATCGCCTCGCAGCGCATTTTTCCCATACGTGCAAGATCTCACTCACGCAAAAGCAGATCGCCGGCCCGGCAACGGAGCTAGTGGAGGAGTTCATCGTGACACCATCAGGATCCAGGGGACACCAAAATCAGCCGCCGACGTGAACTCAGCTTTCCTTTTGCTTTCCGGTAGTGCCAGGCCAGCTTCTGATCGAGCTCATCGCCATGCTTGTCCCCATTGGCCATTGCATCGGTGCGCACGGACGACGTGTGCGCTCTCACGACGCGCGTATGGCGTCGCGTCCTGCGCCTTTCAGTCGCATCTATCATTGCAAAGGCCAGGGCTCGTATTGGTGTTATCGTGGCTGCCTTTTTATACGGAGGGAATGTGGTATAACAGTAGCACTTGCTCGTGGTCACTGACGAGGCAAACATTAGTCGAGCAAATGCGGACCGGACTATCCACTGTAGTTGCTGCTATGACAGCACAGGTTAATGGGGCTACCGCAATTGCTCACCATGTTTCCATTCCATGCACATGATGCTTCAGGTACAGTTTCCCCCCGCCCCCCTCCAACCCTCAATCCTGGACCGAACCTTAATAGGTAGCTAGAGTTGTTTTAAGCATCCTTTAGCACCAACAACAGCACAATCTTACTCCCTAATCAACATTACTTCATGTTCCCGACATCTATTATTATCTAGAGATACAATTGAGTGGAGTCGATTCTCGATTGATATGCTCAAAACATCAGGGGCGAAGCAATATTGTATTTAGGAGGTGCAAATACACCTGTTCAAAATTATGGAGTCAAATATTTTGAAATAAATTTACATTATATATATGCACTCATAAGGTTATTTTCGAGTAAAGCAAAGCTCCTCAGCCTCGTTCATTTTTTTTTTTTTTTTTTTTTTTTTTTTTTTTTTTTGAGATCGGGACTTCACCCGTATTTCATTAAGAAGAAAGGCCAAAGATAGGCCGAGTTACAGAGAGGTTCGCGGGTAATCTTAGGATTACCAACGAAGCCCCAACACATAAACACAAAGCAAGAACAAGGAGAGGGGGCACCCTCCACCTAACAACCCCAAGAACTGAGCCTAATACAAAATATATCTCCACACCCAGGTAGCCAGTAGTGAAAGGAGCCGTAGACGAAACATCAAGACACGGCGGCGAAGCATCCGCCCGAACTCCCGACGGCCAAGCATCCGTCCCCACCTCAGCGACCTCAACGGCCAACCAGCCGGAGACGCGTCCTCGGTGGCAAAGCGCACCACGGCGGCAAAGCATCCGCCCGAACACCCGACGGCCATGCATCCGTCCCCACCTCAGCGACCTCAACGGCCAACATGCCGGAGACGCGTCCTCAGTGGCAAAGCGCAACACCCGACGGCCAAGCATCCGTCCCCACCTCAGCGACCTCGACGGCCAACCTGCCGGAGACGCGTCCTTGGTGGCAAAAACGCACGGCGGCAAAGCATCCGCCGGAGAGAAAGTAACCATGGCGGCAAAGCATCCGCCAAGAGCTCCTCCGAGTCACCTAGGGCCACAGCCCACAGGACCACGGGCGAGGAGGTTGATCCTGCAACAACACCTGCGGCAAAGCAACCGCCCAGCACAGATGACTACCGCTACCACTAACACCACTAGACATACCAAAGTGAGGAGAAGTATGAAGCCCGAAAAGGCTCAGTGCAGCGCCCATGGAGACCACACGGCAGGAGCGACTAGCAGGAAACCGGCACGACGAAGGGGCAACAGCGAAGCCTTCAGGAAGGAAATGACATCCGCGGATGCCAACAACGCTGTGGAAAGCACCCAGGGACCTTCATCCCCATGGTTGTCGTGGCGGGTCTCGACGACGGACTAAGGACGACGCCTTCAAGAAGGTGGTGACACAGGAGCGCCACCGTCGTCAGCAGGCTCGGCAAGGAGCCGCCATGCGGGGTTTTCACCCCTGTCCGCCGTCGGGAAGAGGAGCATGAGCGCCCGCTCGACCCACAACCGCCCCATCACCATGACGCCGCAGATGTGAGGCACGAGCGGGACAACGCCAACGACGCCACCACGGCGTCGATGACAAAGTGCCGGAGCAGCCACCCACACCACCATGGTGCAGGTCGAGCAAGCATGCATGCATCCGGCCTCAGCCCCCCAAGCAGCCGGAGGGCAACAGCGGAGAGGGGGCCCATGCCGGCCGCGCCCACCCCGCACAGGACCCCGGCAGGCCCCAGGATAGCCATCGCCGGGAAGGGGGGAGACGCCACCGGGCCCAGATCCGGCCAGAAAGGCCCGGACCTGGCCCCACATCGCCGCCGCACGCCGAGGATGGGTCGCCGGACCAGCCACCGCCGGGGAGGGCGGGCCAAGCGCCGCCGGACGTGGATCCGGACCCCAGGGGCCTGGATCCGGCCGCGGTGGCCCGGCGCCGGCCATGGCGTGCCCCAGCAAGGAGCAGCCACCCGGTAGAGGAGGGGGTGGGGGTGGGGTGGCCCGGCGTGCCCAGGCCCAGATCCGGCCGGCGGGGACCCGGATCCGGCCTCCTTCCACCGCCGCCCGCCATTGAAGCCACCGGAGCCGCCGGTCAGAGTTGGAGGTGGAAGATGGAGGTTAGAGGGGGAGGTGGGAGGGAGGGGAAGGTGCGCACGACCCCGCCATTGGGGAGGCCGCCGTGGGCCGCCGCCACCGCGCGGAGGGCGACGGCGGCGGCCGGAGTGGGGCGCCGGCGAGGGGGCCTGGAGCGCCGGCGGAGTCGCCCCCGAGTCGCCCGGAAGGGGGGCGCTCTCAGCCTCGTTCAATCAATGGTGCACATCGTTGGAATAGACTCGGTGCTTTTTTTCATTTTCTTTTGCAGCTTCCTGGTTCCTTAAGTTCCTGCTCGGCTTGTGCCAGCGGCTTGTGCTGTTGCCTTGGTTTCAGCATTGTACCCTGTTCTCCCTGTTCCCCCTCTTTCTTTTCCTTTCTTTGTTATTTCTTTGTAACTCTTACCTACTTTTTTTAAATTAAATAAATTCCTGTCGGGGCTTTGGCCCCTCCAGTTCCCTCAAAAAAAAAAAAAACTCATAAGGTTATACACCCACAAATCAAGTTGTGCATACTCCTCTTGTTTGTTCAGTTTCATCACTGCAAACATCAACTACTTCCAACCGATTTTCGTAACTTTTTAGGTTTATTAATAACCACATTTCTAACTGTTCGGTTGGTAGTTTCTACAGCTAATGTTGTTTTGCTACGAGGGAAGTATTGTACCACGGTGTGTAATAAGTTCAAGTGAATAGGCCAGAAGTGTGAAGTGGTCACCTTTTGAGAGCTAAGATTTATTCGGGTCCTGCTAGGGCTCGACCTGGTCGGAGCCCAACAACCCTTTGACCATCCCTCCCCTTCTTCGTCGTGTCCTCCTCGCCCCGCCCGCCCCGCCGTCGACCGCCCTGCCGCGCTCCGCGAACCCTAGCCTCCTGCGGCGGTCGCCTTCTTACCCCTTCCTCGCCCTTCTCCAAGCGCCACCACCATGGCGAAGCTCTCCGGCGAGCCCGACGCCCCCGCCCTAGGCCTGGCCCGGTCGTCGTCCCCCGCCGTCAGGGCCACCTAAGCCGTCCGCCTGCATCCCCACTGCCTGTCTTCCCTTCCTCTTCCCAGCTGGGCAAACATTTCTATACCCAGGAGATGGAAGTGGGGAGGTGAGGTCGCCGGCGCGGGAGCTCGTCGGAACCCTAGGTGGCCAGCGCGGTGGAGGCGGTCGGGTGCGGGTGAGCGGTGGTGGACCACGCCAGGTCGCGTGGCCTGAAATCGCGTCGAGAGGAAGAAGAGAAACAGTGAAATGGAGAGGGAGGGAGGAAGGAAGGGAGGGGGAGAGGGTCGGAGAGCGAATGCTCTCCACTTGATCAAAGAGAAAGATTTCCGGATTTACTCTATCCCTCTCGGGCGGGCGGGCGGGCGGGCAGGGGAAAGCTCTGTAGTCAACACCGGACATGCTTCAGCTGGGGGAATGAAATTCCGAGGGGCGATGAACGGAATAATTGAACATCGGAGCAAACGTAAGTTGCTTATGGCAGCGACGGTTTTGTCTTGTTCCTCGCCAGCTCATCCACCTGGAGCCATGCTGAGCTCTTCGTACTACTACTGGCTGCCTTCCCCTGTTCTTCAGCTTCACTCTGGTTCGCTGCGTGCCACATACCGCATTGTGGACGCCATACATAGACAGGGGGAGAAAGAAAAACCACAATCACAAACGAGGAGGAGCCGTTGAATTTGTCTAAATAATACAGTAACAACTGAAGTTGATTTGTTAGATACTGTGCACGTGCACAGCTAAGTTCCTTGTTCTTTTATATCAAATATATAAGTATCCTTTTGAGCAAAATAAAAATAAAAAATATTTATTTCATCTTCGCTAGAACAAAAGGTGCCATCGACTTACCAACTCATCAAGTCATAAGCCAGTTCATTTGCGGGTGAACTTTGATGGCTGCTTGTCGTTAAGTTTGCACAATAGTTTGTCTTAAAAATCCTTTTTCTCTTAATGAAATACACCTGAATGGTCCGATCTAAAAAAAAAGTCATAAGCCGCCATAAGGACTCTAAATTTTTGCTTGTCCTTTTTTGTTTTTTACTATCATCAGTGGGTCAAAGTTTAATGGTCCTGTTGTCCCTGGTCTGAACACTATAATTTTATCCTTTTTAGTTGTCTTCGACTTCCACATCAACTGACTATTTGCAAATACCGTTGTGGCCGCCCTTAAGAGCATCTCCAAGGGTTATGCATTCAGACTTTGCATTCACTAATTTGCAAAAAAAATCCTAAAATGTCCTATCCAATGATTTTGCATTTAGACTTTACAATTTGCATAACTTGGCATTTATAGGTCTAGACTTGGCATATATGCCAAGCCCCAGGCTTTGCAAATCGTGCCTCCCCACCATGCCCGCGCGACTCGGGCCTAGTTCGCTCCACCCTCGCGCGCCGCGTCGTTCCCTCCACCCGCGCGCGCCGCCAATTTTTGCCGCGAAGCACAGCGACGTCGACTCCTCCTTGTGCTCTTCCTGCGGCGACCAGACTCGGCGGCGACCAGACCCGGCGACGATCAGACCTGGCGGCGACCTGACCCAGCGGCGACCTGGTGTGCGCGAAACCTGGACGGCGCGCACGAAAGGAAAAATGCGCGCGCGAAAGGGAGACACGCGCGAACGGAAGACGCGTGCGAACGGAAGATTTTGGCGGCCGGGTCCACATTTCGGAAATTGACAAGTGAAAAATACAAAACGGCCGGGTCCACATTTTTCCTTTGCATTTGGTTTGCGGAGTTGGCAAATAATATCAAATGCAAAGCCAAAAATGCAAAACCCTTAGAGATTCTCATAGATTGCAGTGAGATCAACAATATATGATAGTTGCATGGTGCAATATATTTTCATGTAATCTCTTCCCTTCCATTTCATGCATCTTTTACCGGGCTTCAACCCTCCACTCTCGACTTGTTCAGCATTTGCGGTCAACATTAAGGTGGGGGCTTTTCGTCTCGTTGTGGAATCCTTAAAGTAAAAAGTAAATTATTAGCCATGACGAAAAATAGTTAGGATTGTCCTTGATTCATGAGACGGGGAATTTCATCACATTTTTGTCTTGACGTGTTTAGATGGTACTCCCTCCGTCCCAAAGAGTTTGACATTATTGACTTTTGGGCTTCATCTTTGACCATTCGTCTTATTCAAAAATTTTAAGCAAACAATAAAATAAATCAATCAATATTTAAGTATCTTCATTGATAAAATAAGTCGTAATAAAATAAATTATATTTATATAAAAAATTTAAATAAGACGAATGATTAAACAAGATGACACAAACCTGGGATGACAAACTCAATGGGACCGAGGGAGTAGATAAGAGGGAAAGATAGTTCTCGGTTCTCACAGCAGAGGTTGGATATATATATTTACTTAAAATGCTGAACGAAGTGATTCTAGAAACATTTTTGGAACAGGAGCCATCAGAGGCCACGGGTGTATGAGTAGATGCACACTAGTTTTAACTGCAAGCCAAAAGAGTACATGAGACAAATTATACGTCAAATCAAATAGAAAAATCTTTGGTAACATCATGGGTCTTGGCAAGGAGCCAAGGATAACCGATGCTGCCCATGAAAAATACGGGGTACTGGCATAGTACTTCACTATACGGAGTACTACTACTGAAAACTGATGCCAACAACTGTCCGCCCGTGATTGTGCCGCATCTCAGTCTGCTACTGACAATTGGCCCCACATGTCTTGGCCACGTGTCGTCGACCTTGCTCATCGCACTTATGAAATTTATTCTCTTCTTTTTTTACTTACTCCTATGAAATACAGTACGTATATATATTCTGACACGTAGTAAAGTGCAAACGCCACTGAACCCAAAAACTCAAACATGAAATTGTATAAATCCAGATATACATAAATTAATAATTCAATTCATCGGCATCACTTGGCCAGTGAGGGATGGTATCCACTGATCAGATTCCGACGATGGACGGCGCAGATCCCCCGATTCCCTCTCCTCCCTCTCCCTCCTTTTTTAACCACCGCACGGCTCCTCCCTCCCTCCCAGAGCCCGAGCCTCGCCACTCGCCCATCTTCCACTCCGGAACTCGGGTCCCCCTCCGCTCCCAAAGAAGACGACGAGACCAAGCCGCTCTCGCCGCCGTCGCTACCACCGTACCGGGAGATCCGTCCGTCCGAGGTGACCGCCATGTCGACGCGGAAGCGTCCCAGGAGCAACAACACCGGCTCCACCGCCACGGCGTCAGCGTCCGCGGGGCGGGGCAGCGGCAGCGGCAGCGGCGGCTCCACGCTCTCGTCCTCGTCCTCGATGCGCCGGACGACAAGCCTGTCTGACCTTGCGCCTCCGCCGGAGGTCGCCGGGAGGCCCCAGACGCGGGCGGCGAGGGGAGATGCGGTGGTGCCGGGGGTAGGGACGGGGACGACCGTGTGGCCGGCGGGCGCCGAGATGGTGAGGAGGCACTCGGGGGACTTCCTCCCCGCCATGGAGACGGCCGCCTTCCTCAAGGCCTGCGGGCTCTGCAAGCGCCGCCTCGGCCCCGGCCGTGACACCTTCATCTACATGTACGTAAGCCGCCTCTGCTTTCCTTGCACGGATTTGCACGGGCTCTGCCGATGTTTCTGCTGTTCGTCGAATCTTTCAGCCTGTCGACCTGCTGCTTGTTCTTTCCCTCCCCAAGATTCCTGCAGCGCAACTGCTTTCTGGTTATGATCCTGGCATAGGGGTCTTATTGATCTCGGTGCTTCTTCGATGCATGATATTTTTGGATGATCTGTCTTTCTTTTGTTTTAGATGGAGAACCTATATATAGCATATATATATGAATACATCTCTAGCTCTCTGCTCTCTGTTTCTCTGAAAAAGAACCACATACAAAATTTGATCTCCATTGCCCCCTGTTTCTGGGGAATATTCTGCGAGATTATCGCGTTAATTAGATTCTTTATTCCATTGCTGTTGCAAATGCTTGGTGATGCATGTGATGATTCGATACTCACTCATGTGTTTGAACGGTGAGAAGTGGACAGAACGAAAATGAAACGAACAAGATTATTGAGGAGAAAACAAGAGCCCTTTGGGTTGCTGGACGGAGAATCACAGATGCACTTTTGTAATTAATAATACCTCTTGTCCATTGCTTTCCTCCTCTTTATATGCGTGAAAGAGAATTCATTTTATTATGAGATATATATCTAGTAGAAATAAGAAATCCCTTTCGGAGTGGTTCAGCTCCTGAGCAAGTGGCCTTGTTTAGTTGTGTTCATGGGATGTGAATGGGTCTCCAACACAGTTTCTGTCCAACACTCAAGATCTGCCCCCTGTTTTGTCAGCACAAAGATTGTTATTAACTGCTAGTCAGTTAGTTAGCAAAATACAAGTGCTTCTCATCTCATCCAGCCCAGACACAAACTTATTTCTTGTGTAACCAACCATCATTTTGGATTAAACTTGTTGTTTGTGCAGGGGCGAGGTGGCCTTCTGCAGCCAGGAGTGTAGGCAGCAGCAGATGAACCTGGACGAGCTCATGGAGAAGAAGTGCTCCATTCCGGCCGGCGGCGGCGGCGGTGGCAGCTCAGATCAGTCCGGCAAAAGCAGCTCCGTTGCGGCCGCCTAGCATCGATCGTCAGAGGGGTAATAACGAAGAAAATTTTTAATTTGGAACCCTGGAATATATATAGGGCCCAAATGCATTAGTTTCTATCAGCCTATGTATATCCTATATTTTTCTGGAGTCACTTTGTGTGTGTATATTGGTGGGGAGGTAAGGATGTAGAGATTGAAACTGGGGGCATGCTTAAGTTTTGCAATGCATCTGTGCCTGTTGGGATGTGTCTTGAGCACAAGGGGCTGTATCAAATCCTGGTGCAAAGTAGGAGTTAGGATCTGGACCGGTTCTTGTTTCTTTTCATTTCTGAAGGAAGAACATAAGTTCTCCATATTGTTGTTGCTGAATCCTTCTCTCTTCAATTTTGAAAAATATTTTTGTGGAAGTTTTTGTTTTGGGAACACTGAGCTTGAAAAATAGATTTACCCTATAAGAGCAATTTGGCTCATTCCAGCACTTCGGAAAATCCCATGGGAAGCTAAGTTGATTGAACAATCTTAAGTAACCATTGATCTTTTCCACTAAACAAAAAAAATAGGATTCGGACAGTGACATGTGGGCCGTGCTTATTTTGTTTGTACTGACCTTGTCTTGGGCACACCCACACGTGTACTGCCAAATTAAATTAGGTGGTCAGGCCATTCCTTGTTGGATCAAGATCTGGGCATGACGATGAAGCAACCTATGAGAAAATCTCACAGCTAGATAGTTAACGTTAATACTAATAATATAACCTTGCATTATTCTGGGTCTTGCCGTGCCCCGTCTGGCCTGCTAAATCTGGCTATAGTTGACAAGAGCCCTGCTGCTCAAGATGAGATCGTTGCAGTTTCCGTTCACTGACAGCCACTTAGCTGCAGTACTGTCAAGACAAATAACAAGTTCAGCAAATGTTCAAGATCTGAATCCTAAGGAGATTTTTAAGAGAGTGGGTAGAAAAAAAATCCAACCACATCCATACGGAGTGTATAGAAGAAATTAACTAATTCGACCCATAGCTCTATCCTTGAAATAAAATGCCGTCGAATGTTAAGGAAAATCCTCAGGCGATGGCGACTATGGCCTTGTTTAGATTGGGGCAAAGTTCCAAGTTTTTTCACTCTCTCTCCATCACATCAATTTTTAGCCATTTAGGGCATTAAATTTAGGTAAAAAGATAACTAATTACACAGTTGGTTGTACATCACGAGGCGAATCTTTTGGCTGGTTAAATGGCGATTGGACAAAATTTTCAAATAAGGCAAAAATAATACTACTATTCATCAAGTTAAATCTTTTGCAATCTAAACAAGGCCTATACCTGAGAGATCTCATGTCAATGTAATAGTTTCAAAGCGTCACCTGGCACAGCCAGCCTTGTCACCAGGAGTAATTTTTGTTGACAAGGCTGGCTGTGCCTTTGGACGAGAGCAAAGGAGAAGCGACACCCGACAAGTGGCGAAGCATGATACAGTTACAAGCCAACAACAAGCGAACTAATAATTGCTCTTTTTTTCGATCAACCGAAAAAATATCGTTTTCTCGCAAATAATAGAGCAGGAGGAAATCTAAAACTACAAGGCTGGCGGAACCAGGTGTGTGACACATGATGAATCTGGTTTCACGCATCGCGCACGGCTTGTGATGGTGCCAGGATTAGAATCTAGTACTAGTGTCGTAACCTCACTTCTTCCTTGTTTTTTCTTTTCTTTTTTGAAGAGTCTTCCTTTAGCTTTTTCACCATGGAGAGGGACGTGAACGAACACTTGTCGCCTCAAGAAACCTCACACACTCGCAGCAAGTGAGCAAGCAACACGGGGTCGGGTCGAGAGGAGGAAAAGAAAGGAAACAGAATCAGGAGCTGTGCCGCTGCCGCCTGTGCGGCGAAGGAAGGGACGAAGAGCGCGGTCCGACACGAGGCTCCCGATACGGAACCTCGGCGCACCCACCGAGAATGGAATCTGACGCGCCGTTGGCCACTGTGCGGCGGCAGTGCTCCCGCAGAGCTCCGTGCCCCGCGCCCGCACGCGGCACGCCTCCCGTGTGGATGGAAGGAAACCGACAGGAAACGCACGCGGGCGTGCCATCGAATCCCTCTCGGCCGGCCGGCCGGTGCCGGTGCCGGTGCCTCGGCGAGGCGGGGACGACACCGGACGGACGCGAGCGCGACGGACGTGGGAGCGCGGCCCAACCGCGGCGCGGCTCGGTGGCATCGATGTGGCGGGAAGCTTGGACGGACGGACGGAACGGGTGATTGCGAACGGTCGTCTAGCTCGGCGGGACGTGTCCAGCCGGGGCCTCGCCGCGCACCCGTGAGCGGCAGCGGCCGGCCGGCCGGTCGCTTTTGGTCGGGCGCGTGTACGGGCCGGTGCAGTGCAGTGGCGCGGCGCTTGCCGTGCCGAGCAGCACAGCTGGATCGTAACACATGGCCTGTGTCAAGACGTTCGTACAGGCGTCGCCGAGGCGCGTCTGCTCCGTGTCGTGGCATCTCTGGGATGAAGTGACCCGCCACACAGCCGAGGCTATAAAAGGAACAAACAAATTGACGAGTCGTACGTGCACAGTGGGTAAAACGCCGACAGATTTCAGCGTATTTCTCACAGACCACTGTTGGCACGTACTTCCTCCGGTGCCAAAACAAGTAGGAATTTTAGTGTTTCTGCCCCTATTCCAAAGTCTAATAGTGATTTTGCCCCTCTTTTTTTAACTTTGTGATTTTACCCTCGTTTTTTTTCTAAACGAAGCTCCTGTATACCCCTAGTATGTAACATTGTCTGAGACAGATTGACTAAATACCTAAAAAAGAAAAATAAATGAAAAAACACATGTGCAAAAAGACGCTGGGAGGCGATAGTTCACACATCTAGCGATATTAATTTGAGTTTATGTGGATTGTTAATTAAAGTGTTGCAGAATTTTTTTAAAAAAACCTGTCCAATAAAAATGAGAGCTTGATGTCTAAAAATAGAGGTAAAACACAACACAACAAAATAGGGGTAAAAACTCATGGACAAAGTCATTATTTTGTCCAAAAGTTAACATCGTTAGAAGGACTTAACAAACTAGGGGTAAAGTCTTGCTTCGTTTAAAAATTATAGGGGTAAAATCAAAAAGTTAAAAAAACGAGGGTAAAATCACAAACAGACTTCAAACACAGGGGTAGAAATGCTCAAGCCCCAAACAAGTAACAATATGCTCTGTATATCTGGTCAAGGTTAAGAAAAATAACTTCTTGGAAAGCGAAGACGACACTTGTTTTGTGACGAGTTAGCGGATTTTAACTTCTTTACCAAAACAATGCCAATTGCCAGAGTAATGGCACACACATTTTATTACCGATATAAACATATATGAGAAATGGCCTAACAGATCTTAAGATCAATGTCGCAGGACACTACCTATATCAATAAAACAAGTTAGTGAAAATATGAGCACCTCTGCTCGCTCAAAGGCTTGAACCCTAATGGATGTATTCCGTTACAAAGAACCTAATTGCTCAACTCATCAGATGCATGGAGTTGGATTGAGATATTATTACAAAACCTTGTCTCAGCTCTCGCTCGCACAACCCCCTTCCCTAAATCCTGAGTTTCGGTATCATTCGGGCTCTCTCTTTCGACCCATCTTCTCTCACAAGATATAATGATTCCTTTACACTAATGGAGAGGTCATGGATCGATGATGGGATTGGGACTTCTCACTTGAGAATGACGTCTAATTGACTAAATCGCATATAAAAGCTATATATAACTAAGCTGAAAAATCTCGATATTCACGAAGTTATCACAGGTGCCACGATGTCGACGGAGACATCGCCTACCACACGGTGCAAACATTTAAACTATTGAGCTAGATTCATCGGCGATTTGGTGTACTAAAAAGCTAGGCTAAAATTTTTTAACAAACGATCATATTATAAAAAAATATTTCATAGTGGATCTATCTAAGGATACTAATGTGGTGTCACAAATCTTAACACTCTTTTCCATAAATTCGGTTAAGCTTAACAAAATTCTAACTTAAAATAATTTTATAAACTATTCAGAGGGACAGATGAGTAACTGTATAGTAGAAAAAGTTCTAATAATGCTAAATGAAAATGGGCTACTAGCTAGTCTGCACCGAGCTAGAAATTGCTAACCATAGCACTTTTAGTTTCAGTTTTTTTTTTTTTTTTGGAAATAGTTTTAGAATATCTTATCTACATCCTTTTCCTCGCAAAAGCTAGTCCAGGGAACATAAAACGCCACTCGTCTCCTATCAGTTGCTCCACTACCGTTAGATTTCCCTTTTTACAGCACAAATAACACACACGAGACTTGTGGGCTTTTCCTTGAATGCATTTTTCTCTTATCATGCTGCTGCGTGTGCTAATCGTTCGCAACTCACCAATGGAGCTAGGCCATACCAAAGCCGTAGCATCGCAACCCTGCAAGTTGGTGCACTTTGCTGGCGTGGTTGATGCTCCCCAAACCAAAATAATTGCAGGGACAAATTCCCCTTCACGCCAACGGTGCCCGGAGACGCCAATCCGGGCTCGAAACGTGTGGTTGCACTGCACCGTCACAGTCCCACGACACCCACCACACATCAGACGATGGTGCCCCCTCTCGTACCGTGCATGAACAGAGACGCAGCAGATGCTACGTCATTAGCCCGCTCGCGGTTCAAGAAAGCCTCGATTAGGTTACTGCGCAACTGGGTAGCGGCGCTCGCTTTGATGGGGAATCATGCATGGGATTAGCTTAAGCCTAGCTTTACTTGGCATCATCGCCGGCATCAGCAGCAGCTCGTGGTGGTGGGGTGTCTGTACTCTTTACTCTGCAGGTGCTCCGTGGCTTTCGTCAATCCTGAGGACCCTGTCTGTCCCCCGGGGTCCCGCAGCTCCTGACGGGCTGACGGCCGGTCTCTTGCCGTGGATGGGGAAGCCATGGCCGTTCCGTTTGGTTTTAAAAATTTTCATGTACACATCGTCATGTGGCAAAGGTATGACAACGACAAATGGCAACACGACAAGTTGGCTCCAAGATGTGCTCGTGAGTTGCAATATAAACATCCAATATATTTTGAAACATAGGATTCATAGCACCGGACGCGAGTCACTAACTAATTAGTATGAGTATGGGTTGTGAATTGGGGTCACATGCCGCCACATAGAGAGCGTAGGGGTATCTTATTAGGAATAAAAAGGGTTGAAAAAGGTCTTTAATCTATTTTCTTAATCAAAAGGTCTTCAATCTTTGATATTGGGTAGAGACAGAGATATCGTGGAGTCATGAACTGTCTTTGAGATGGTACAACACAAATATATCGTCCAAAATATCTATATAGGTTTGTGGCATAAGATTTATGTTTTGATTCAATATACAAGAGATATTTCGTAATATACAATTCATAGGCTTGTCAAACTATAACGATTTATTTATTTTTTAAATAGATGGTCAAGAAAGTAATGTTTGACTTAGGAGAGAGTTAATGTGACATGTGAAAAAGGAAAGGAGGGAGTATAAAAAATGATGTCAAAGTTTAGTTTTCACTTACTCACCATCTATAACTCTTATATAAACAAACTCCACTATCTATTTATCTAGACATGCAAAGCGTCCACCTCAGCATCCACTATCAAACCCACTTTCTATTTCTTTTAATGCAATGTGTTCACCTCATCAATCCACTATCATTTGCCACTATGCATTTCACTTTTTATTCCTCCTTCATGCCCGCTGTAACGCGCGGGGAATCCTCCTAATATAGTTACATATATGACTTATGGACTTGAAGCTGTTTTGTTATTTTTTTCTATAGGAAGAGAGCTTCATTTTCTCATGAATCATTGAGTAAAGGTCGACATCTCAATGAAGCATTCTAGTATTTGGCAAAGATTTACCACTTGGGATATCCGATTCCATGTAAAATGCTGAGCAATCTACACTATAATGGAATTCTTCTAAAAGAGTGGGAAGCCTGTACCATACATCTGACCCCACACGCAGGCTTCCCACCCTCCTTACTCGCGCCCACATAAAAAACCTCCAAACTGCAAGTCAGAAAACGCGAGGTCGGGGTAGGGGTACGGTGGCAGCGCTTCCACTCCCCGCGTAGGAGCGTCTACGGTTTGGCATAGGCCGGCGGCTGAGCGACTCCAAACGCTGCCCCCAACCAGTGATGAAGCCTCCCCATGGCCGCGACCCCGCCTCCCATTGTGGTTGTGGTGGTGAAGCCTCTGCATGGCCACGAGGCGGTCGGACCACGGCGGCCGGCCGGTGGCCCACGAGACATGGAGGCGCGCAGTGGCAACCTGTACGACAGCACAGTGATTCAATACAGACGACCATCACACCGAGCAAGGTGAGGATTCAAAAGCAGTTTCTGAATCTCCCATCATCTGGAGTTGTTGCTGCGTCTCATCATTTTTTTTTTCTCGCTACACGTTCCATTGCAAAGGAAATCAGGATTTGGATATGGGGTTATAGGGCCATAGTATCAAGTCACCATAGCGTTAGAGAGCAGAGGAAATCAGGATCTGGGGTTAAAGAGCCATCAGGCAATTCACCATCTTCAGACCTTGCAGCAGAGTGCCATCGCCCTTTCTGTCTCTCCAATCCATATAAACCAACATGTGAGATTGCAGGGGAGGTCTGTGCACCTTCAAGTTCCTGATCAGGCAAGTTACCGCACAGAAATTCTCTGGGAAATAAATCAGGTCCGCCACGGTCCGGATGGTGTCACTGACATGCGGTCCACAATTTGCATGGTATAGCTGCCGATCCTATTTTTAGGCTGCATGGGACCACAGAGCAGAGAGTCATCCGTACGGAAGCGCGGTCCGGACCATCCGGACCTGATTTATTTCCATTCTCTGTGTCTCGAGTAATTAGATTGGATCAAGACAGTAGTACTGGATAGATAGCCTTGGCTGCCATGGGTCACTTGGAATTAGGAATATAGAAATAGTTTGGTGGGTCTCTTGTTACAATGGGTAGTGACCTACTTAGACACGACTGATGGCAGATCAGGGTGTTGATTGATTTCGTCAGATAAATGAGATGTTCTGTGTTTCAGAAATGGTTTATATCATCAGTTAAATGTGACACTCTGTGTTTCAGAAATATTGATCTGAGGCTGCCGATTTTTTGGTTAGATATTTGGATCGATGAGTGGAAGAAAGTGGCCGCTGTGTTGCCTGACGCCAAATTTGTTTACCATTCCATGGTGGCCGCTGGCCTCAGGGAGGTTAGTGTGGTGATTTAAATTTACACGTCAATTTTATCTTATGCCTCAAGGTGAGAGAGTGGCCTTAATTAGTTTGAATTGAGCTTGAACAAAATGCTATATTGCAAATAAATTTCCTAGATTTTGAAGATGGTCATTGGGTACTCCACAACATTTGCAGCTTGTTATGAATTGACAGTGAAATTTATTTAAGTTAATTATTTTACATGTGATATTTAGTGAAAGATGCGGATCATTCCAAGATTTGGTGATATTGAGATTTGTGGAGTTCGTTACTAAATTTTGGGGTCAACTTAGTTTATTCATTCCCTTCACTGAATTGACTGTCCATGTTCTTATTGTATCTCTATTTTTCCTTTAGATATCTCATGCTAATTTAATATTGGCATCCCCTGGTATATATAATAACTAAGTACCAAACTGAGATGACGCTATTGTTATTTTTGTTGTTTTGTGCAGGTCGTTGCCTTTGACGAAAGTTCAAAGGCTGATAACCGAGTTTGTAACCTCATCTGAAGAAGCAGCCGGTGGTCATATTGACTAGCCTGCTGTATGACACCCTATGAGTGCAGCGAGGGCTACCCAGTGCAGCTAGCTTTGGTCACATTGGGGACAATTCAGCAATGAAGCTGCTCACCTGCATGTGGATGCCTGTCTGCATCATGTCACTGAACATTGGTTCATACTCCCTCCGTCCCCAAAAAAGTGTCACTTTAGGTTTTTCTTCTATCATATTTGATTCTCTGTCTTATCCAAAAAAGTTCTATAAATGTTATTTATTTTTTATGACTTATTTATCATTAGAGATACTTTAACACTGATTTATTTATTTTATAATATACTTAAAAAATTTGAATAAGACGAAGTGGTCAAACACGATGTCCAGAAGTAAAAAACGACACTCTTTTTGGGACAGAGGGAGTACATGTATATTACATGATTGAAATGCAAATGCACGTTATGGTATGAATCCCATGACTAGCTGTCGATTAATATTTTTGACAGGAACGGAGATAATTGTTGGTTCTGTGAAAGCATACTTTATGCCTTCCAAGAATCGCAAGAAATGATATGAGCTTTTGTTTAAGTTGGAAGGGGCCAGAGCATCATATTCTTCAGTAGCAACTTTAAGGGGTTCCTGCTTGTTTTGTATTGATCGATTGCCTGGATCTCCCCTTCAGCCCTGAATGTCCATGAGGTATTGATCCTTCTCTCAATTTGCATATGGATGGTTGAGTGGTTTTAATTAAGCCACAATATATATGTTTGCATGGTTTCCTGCGGGTGGCTGAAGATCCACTCGAAGCACCAGCTGTTTGAACAGGTATGCCAAAGATCCACCAAATGCTATGACTTTGTTGGTAGATTAATTTTTTATGGTATAACGTGCTTGTATGTATAACTGAATAATGGTTGTAACATTACTGGGATGTTGAGGAAGCAGGATATGTAAGCTGTAGCATGAGCTTCTGGGTTTTCTTTCTTTCTTTTTCTTTTGTTGACACGTGCAAGTACAACCTAATCACTCCTTGTTGGCATCGGTCGCCTATGAGCCCAGTACGAAGGCTGGTAGCTGCAAAGCTGAAGGACTGATAAGTTTGGAGTGGAGCGAAATAAAGTTGTGCATGGACGTGTGCATTCGGCCAATATGTCATATCAAAGACTGAGTTTTGATTTTTTTTTCTTTTGTGCTAAGAGTCTTGTTTTGTAATGATATTCTTGAAATCGTGATAATAAAGCTTTCTTTAGCAAAGAGGTGGGTCCGGTGGTAATTTTGGATCTAGGGGCCTACTTGGTTGGTAACCAAAATTTTGAAACAAAGTATTATGTAGGTAAACATTTTTTAATGAAATTTCACTGTAGCATTAGCACGGGCATTATACTAGTAAAATGTAATAACTATCATTGGCTATTTCATAAATTGGGACATCAGAATGGTGACATTGACGCCATGTTTGTTTTGATATTGACTTTATTCAATGGTTGTGTACGGCAAATTAGGTGTCAATTGATTGTTGTATCAAGATATGTGAATGGAGGGGAAGTGAGTCTGGCTCACTTGGCTAAGTGACTTAATGTGGCACTACACCTAGCCAACCAGATTCGAATTCCGTCGGGAGCGAATTTAGGTGCATATTTTTTTTTTAAAAAATAGTACTGTGGGGAATTCCCCCACAGTCTTTTCTTGTAAAAAAAAGATATGTGCATGGAGCAACATATGAGAGTATGTAGATTAATGATAACAGTTCTGTGTATTAGTTACTAAAAGAATTCTTCTTGTGTTGTTGTGGGAATTGGCAACTTTTTCATATTAAACCACAAAGACTTTATAGATTTCTATCTTTTTTATTTTTCTTTTTGTGATAAATTGAAAATCTTGGCCTTATTGTACATTTTATTCATAACTCTCATTTTATTTGTATAGTATTAAAAATAAAGATTTTGGGTGGCAGGATGCATTGTTGTCACTACAATGACATAAACATAAACAATCATTTAAGCCTGCACTGTGGTGTCAATATCGATGGTAAAGCTTGATATTAGGCATCGATTGGGTCGTATGGCCTGACGACTGCATAATATCTTTTAAGGTTAGCACACTACTAGCTCCTATCTCAGATCTCACCTCAAGCTCTATGGTCTATCGTGTAAACCATGGTGGATGCTTTAGTTTATGCCATCAGAAATAATAAGAGAATACCGACTGTGACCCCAAATCCTTATTTTTAATATACAAAATAAGAGTTTTGATGAATAAACTATAAATTAATAAAAGCAAGAGCTTAAACTACTAGTTTGAGAGGACAAAGAAATGAAACAACAAATAAAGTAAAAAATTAATTAAAAATCTAGATTATATTCATGGTGTTATATAAGACTTTATCTTAGTTAGCCACCATAAATCTTGAACTGTGGTTTCAACTAACTCTACTTCAAAGACACAAATATAAAGAAGTTTCATGAAGCGGCGGAGATATGGATATTGACGAAAAAGTATACATATATAGTAGGAGTAATCCATAACTTTATTATCATATATAACAAGATAGAAATTACAGAGTGCCTAGGAATTGTTCCTAGATTGCCCCCTTACCAAAATGATTTGGAGGATTATCTTCTTTGCTACTAAGCTAACCCCACCTAGGTCAATCGACCACATGTTTAGGAGTTGGCTAACTAATCAACATAAAAAGATTAGAAAATTGATTTGGGTGGGGGTGGCTGCAATGTGTTGGGCTATCTGGAGATGCCGTAATGATGTTATCTTTAATCAAATGAAATATAACTCTATTATGCAGGTCATTTTCAGAGGAGCATACTGGTTGCACTCGTGGGCACAGCTGCAGCATGATGGGACAGCCAAGGATGCACTCTCTACGATGAGCAAGAAGTTAGAAGTTATTGCTCTAGAGATATCCAATAAAGGATGGAAACATTTTTATTGTTTGAATTAGCATCCGGGTCGTTCTATAAGACCTCGGCTTTCTCACTTTGTTTACTTTGAAAACCTTGTAATAATTGTGTCGGGTACCTAGATTAGGGGGCCCTAAACTAGGAGGATTAGAGGCAAGCAAACATCGATTTGCCCTCCCTAAAAATCCCAAAAAGACGATCAGAGGAAGCCCCTGATTGTCTCTCTATACCGCGAATTGGGCCGGCCCACGACCACGCCCACAAGACCGCAAGGCCCACCGATTCAAGACGCGGCCGCTCGCCCGCTCGAGGAAGAATGACGGAAACCGCTCGAGCGAGCGAGCGCTCGAGACGATGACGGAAACCGCTCGAGCGAGCGAGCGCTCGAGACGGTGACGGAAACCGCTCGAACGAGCGAGCGCTCGAGACGGTGACGGAAACCGCTCGAGCGAGCGCCCGCTCGAGTCCGCCTGCAATAATTGCCTTCCCAGGACGCGCACATGGCTACAGGGCTCGAAACAGTGCCTCTGTACACCAACTCCGCCTAACTCCATGGCTACAGGGCCCGTAATAGTGAATTGTACGCCAGTCACTTCCACCATTACTGTCGGGTACCTAGATTAGGGGGTCCTAAATCAGGTACGTTAGAGGAAAATAACCCAACCCATTTTACCTCTAAATCTCCCAAGAATTAACCAGAGAAACCCCAATCCTCCTCACACTGGGCCGGCCCACAACCAGGCCCGCAAGGCCTCAGAGACCTGCTGGCTCAAGCAACGGCCGCTCACCCGCTCGAGAAGAGAAATACGGAAACCGCTCGAGCGTGCGACTGCTCGAGACGATGGCGTAAACCGCTCGAGCGAGCGACCGCTCGAGCGGGACGGAAAACGCTCGAGCGAGCAGCCGCTCGAGTCCGCCCACAATCATTACCTATCCAAAGGCACGCACATGGCTACAGTATATGTAATAGTGGGAAGTATGCTTGCTCCGCCTAACCTCATGGCTACAGTGCGCGGCATAGCGAGAAGTACGCCGGTCGCTTCTCCTATTCCGCTGCCCATACCCGGGATTCAGGCGTGCCAGGCTGCACTATTACACCACGCCGGGTACTGTGGCGCGTGCGGCACTCTCTCCTGACGCCGTCGTCAACACTCCCGCCACCAACTACATCGTCCCGTCCCGTCGCTCGGATCACGCCCCCTCGAGGCGGCTTCCAACCACTCGAGGAGTGGTGACGGACGCAACGGCGTAACAAGGGACACACGGTGTTGTCTTTCCCACCTCGACGACCATACCGCGGGGTTCCCGGGCGCACGTGCTCGACTACGACTTCGCCATACCTCGACTACCTCGCGTCGACGATCGAGAACAACCAGCGGGCCATCAATGCCCACGCCGCTACGAGGCTCGAGCCGGACCAAGCGGAGCGTCTGGACCTCGACGACTTGACACGGTGCATGTAGCTCGACGTCACGCCACGACGGCGATTGCCCTATCTACTTGTACTCCCCGAGCCTCCCTTTGGCCTATAAAAGGGGATGCCGGGGTCTAGTTCAAGGCACGTAACGACGGCTTTGGACGCCTTCATTCACAACACATTTCCACGCACGCTAAGTCTCAGGACTCGCTTGTATTCACCCCTGTACAAGCACCCCGGTGCAAGATAATACAAAACTCTCCCCTCTGCTGGACGTAGGGCACTCTTTGCTCGAACCAGGATAAACGATTGTGTCCATCTTGCATCACCATCCGGATTAGGGAGCACGCATAGAAATTTACTCGTTGGTGTAATACCCCCCGGGGTACGAAACACCGACAGTTGGCGCGCCAGGTAGGGGTAGCGCGTGTTTTCACCCGATTCCCGCCATTTTCCGGATGGCATCGCCTACTCCTTCGCTTCCGTTCGCCACGGTGATCTAGTTTGGGAGTCTAGAGTTTGTGTCGCTCGGCCCGGCCACGACATGGCTCTACTCTCGATCGGTGAACCGGGAGGGGACGCTCGTCACCCCCACGCGCCGGTTGGGTCGCGCGCGACCACGCCCACCATGGCTCACCAACACATTGCCGACGCCACCGGCATCATCATCATTGCCGGCCCACACGGGCCTTGAGCACCTTGCTCGTGTGCCCTCCCAGCCAGACGCCACGACGCACCCAGCCGGGGTGCCAAGTGTGCGGCGGGAGGTGCCACATGGACATGGAGTCCTTGATGTGGACCCTGGCTTCACGTTTGCCACGCGCTCGCCGAGAGAGCCCGGCGTGGCGCCTCGAGCGCGCGCACGGCCGATGTTGCCCAACCTGCTCCCACACGGGACCTACCGAGCTCATCGCGGGCTCCGTTTGGGCTCACCAACGCCGCCACCACGTATGCCAACGAGATCCGGTCGGCCATGGGACCGCGGGAGGAGAGCCCCGGCCCCTCCCCGCGGGCCACCATGGACTTGGAAATCGTATGGCCGGCATCGGTGGACCGCGGGTTTGACGGAGCGCCCGGCTCACAACGCCGCACCACGGTCGGGGATATGCGCCATTGGATCGAGGAGGAGAGCACGGGGAGACCCTGGACGCCGTCCAGCGCTAACCCAGACTCCGATGACTCAGACTCAGGGTGCTATGACCCGGCTCGCGAGTGTTTTCATCTCAACGACAACGTTCCGTTGGATGAGGAGACCAGAGATGGCGCCGCCTTGGCCGCCCTCGCCAACCGGGCGAGATGTGACCCCGCGGTCGGAACATTGGCGGCTGCAGCCCTGCAGGTGATCGAGCCGCGCGGACCACCGCCACAAGCGCAAGACAATCGACGACCTAAGGACGATGCTCAGGCAGCACAATGGGCTCAGCTCAGGGAAATCGAGGCCAAGATGGACGAGGAACGCGCAAATCTGGAGCTGCTCAAGCGCGCTCTTGAGCGAACCACCCGCCCCTCCTCGAGCTCTTGGCGCTCGAGGAAGGGCACGGACGTCTTCAACCGCATCGTCAACGATGGGCGACCCGAAGCGCCGCCCGAGCCGCCCACTTCCCTCGAGCAAGCCAAAATGTGCTAGCGGCGGCTATGCTTCTTGCGGGACATGCCGGCGCCCTCGAATCCGCATGCACTACGGATACGAGATGAGATCCAAGGGCTCCTCCAAGTCGCGGCCGTCCAAGCGAGCCGAAAGCTCGGCCTCGAGACGCGTGAGGCAGCCCCGCCAACCACGGCCCGAGCGGGAGGGTTCCGTCCACCAAGAGGTACCCCCTCGAGGTGGTAGAGCCCCCGCTCGAGAACGCATCCTCGACAACCGTGCACCTCAAGATGCGCGTCATGACATCAACGACAACCGACGACGCAAGGCTGCAGGTGCCGAGGACCGTGGCTACAAGGCCCATCGAGGGGGACGCTACGACAGCGACGAGGATCGGCGGTTTCTCGAGCCACCAGGCCCTCGAGTCTTCAGTCGAGCTATCCGCAACACGCCGTTGCCAAACCCGTTTCGACCCCCACGAGCGTGGTCAAGTACAACGGGGAGACCAAGCCGAGCTCGGCTTGGCCGACTTCCGGGCCGGGCTCCGGTGGGGGGAGGGCACGAGAGGATAAGGCGATCATACGCCAACTCCCATTTTCTCTCGATACCGCTCGACGATGGCTCGAGGAGCTCCCCCCATCAAATCCACGATCTACGTGGGCCGACTGGTCCAGGATTTTCGAGGGGAACTTCAAGGGCACATACATCCGACCCGGCAACTCGTGGGACCTCCGTAATCGCAAGCAAAGTACCACGGAATCTCTCCGGGATTTTGCTCGACGTTTCTCCAAGCCGCGCACCGAGCCGCCGCACATCCCGACCACGACGTCATCCCGGCGTTTGTCTCGGGCACCACGTGCAAAGAGCTCGTGCGGAGCTCGGGCGCAACCGCCCAAAGACGGTGAACGAGCTCATGGACGTCGTCGCCGACTACGCCGCCGGCGACGAGGCCGTGGGAGCCTTCTTTGGCGGGCCGGGAACAAGCCCGCGCCTTCACCCGGGGGCGGTGAGGGATCGAGCAAAACCCAGAAGAAGAACGGGAAGAAGAAGAAGGGCGACCAGCAAGGCAAGCGCGCGGTCGTGGAAGACGAGGTGGCCGCAGCCGAGCGCAAGAAGCCTAGACCCCCACCGGATGGGGGCGTCTTCGACAAGATGCTTTGGCGGCCGTGCCCCTACCACAAGGAGCCGGTCAAGCATAACCTCGAAGACTGCCGTATGCTTCGAGGTTACTTCAAGAAGCTTGGCATTGACAAGGACGATGGCAAGAAGGATAAGGGTGGCGAGGATCGAGCCAACGACGACGACGACGGTGGGTATCCGCCCATCACCGAGTGCTACATGATCTACGGCGGCCCGACCACCCAGATGACACGCCGAGAGCGGAAGGCCGAGCGCAGGGAGGTTTTCGCCATGAAACCCGCCACGCCTCGATTCCTCGACTGGTCGGATGCTCCCATCACGTTCGACCGTGATGATCATCCAGACCATGTCACCAATCCCGGCTCGTACCCTCTCGTCGTCGCGCCGATCATCCTCAACGCCCGCTTCACCAAGGTACTCATGGATGGAGGTAGCAGCCTCAACATCATCTACATGGAGACCCTCACGTTGCTCGGCCTCACTAGAGCGATCTCCGCCGAGCGCCGGGGCTTCCACGGGGTGGTCCCCGGCAAGAAAGCGCTCACGATCGGCCGCATCGACCTCCCCGTCGTCTTTGGGACACGCTCGAACTTTCGTCGAGAGGTCTTAACTTTCGACGTACCCGGTTTCGAGGGGACGTACCATGCCATCTGGGCGGCCGTGCTACACAAAGTTCATGGCGATCCCCAACTATGCCTACCTCAAGCTCAAGATGCCGGGACCAAAAGGAGTCATCACCGTCGGTTCCACGTACGAGCACGCCTACCACCGCGATGTGGAGTGCGTCGAGAACGGGAATCACGATGAACGTCTTTGGGAACATCCAAGACCTAGCCATGATGCTCGATCACATGGCAGCCGGGAGCCTCTCCTCCAACACCCAAGCGACAGCCGGCAACTTCGACCCCGCCGACGACACCAAGAAGATCCCGCTCGATCCAAGCTCCTCGGGGAGAAGACGTTGACCATCGGCACCTCCTCGACGACGGCAAATAGGAAGCGGTGCTCGTCGACTTTCTCCGCGCAAACGCCGACATGTTTGCGTGGAGTCCCTCGGACATGCCTCGGCATACCGAGGGATGTCGCCGAGCACGCCTTGGAGATCCGTCCCGGTTCAAGACTGTCAAGCAACGCCGCGCCGCTTCGACGAGGAGAAGCGTAGGATCATCCACGAAGAGGTCGAGAAGCTCGAGAAGGCCGGATTCATCAAGGAGGTACATCATCCCGAGTGGTTAGCTAATCCCGTATTAGTAGAGAAAAAGAATGGGAAAATGAGGATGTGTGTAGATTACACTAGTTTAAATAAAGCATGTCCCAAAGTCCCATTTCCTTTACCTCGAATAGATCAAATCGTTGATTCCACTGCGGGTTGTGAAGTACTTTCTTTCCTCGACGCCTACTCGGCTACCACCAAATCAAAATGAAGGAGTCCGACCAGCTCGCGACTTCATTCATCACCCCCATGGGCATGTATTGTTATGTCACAATGCCTTTCGGCCTTCGAAACGCCGGGGCAACATACCAACGCCGCATGCTCCATGTCTTCGAGAAACACATAGGAGAGACCGTCGAGGCCTACGTCGATGACATCGTTGTCAAGACTCGAAAAGTAGAAAACCTTGTCGAGGACCTCAAGTTGATGTTTGGATGCCTCCGGCTAAGAACATCAAGTTGAATCCCGAGAAGTGTGTCTTTGGCGTGCCTCGAGGCATGTTGTTAGGGTATATCGTCTCCCAGCGCGGCATCGAGGCCAATCCCGAGAAGGTCGCGGCCATCATGAGAATGGGGCCGATTCGAGACCTAAAAGGGGTACAAAAGATCACCGGATGCTTAGCCGCACTCGCCGGTTCATTGCGCGCCTAGGGAGAAAAAGCCTTGCCTCTTGTATCCGGCTCCTCGAAAAATCCGAGCACTTCACGTGGACGCCCGAGGCGGAGGAGGCCCTCTCGAAACCGAAGAGCATGCTCACGGCTCCTCCCCGTGCTCGTGCCGCCTCGACCGGCTCGAGACGGTATACCCGCCGAATCCCTCCTCCTCTATGTTGCCGCAACCACTCGGGTGGTCGCACCTTGTCATAGTGGTCGAGAGGCGGGGAAGAGGGGCACGCGCTCCCCGTCCGGCGGCCGGTGTATTTCATCAGTGAGGTGCTCTCATACGCCAAGGTTCGATACCCCCATATCCAAAAGCTGCTCTACGCAATTGTACTCACCCGTCGAAAACTCCAGCACTACTTTCTTAGCCACCCGGTGATGGTGGTAACATCATTCCCACTTGGGGAAATTATCCAGAACCGGAAGTCGTGGGTCGAATCGCCAAGTGGTCGGTCGAGCTCATGGGCGAGACCATCACGTACGCCCACGAAAGGCTATCAAATCCCAAATACTTGGCCGACTTTGTCGCCGAGTGGACCGACGTCCAACTCCCTCCGGCCCGAACCCGTCAAGCCGAGTTGTGGACCATGTATTTCGACGGGTCACTTATGAAGACAGGAGCAGGCGCGGGCTTGCTCTTCATCTCGCCCCTCGGAGTGCATATGCGTTATGTGGTGCGCATCCACTTTGCCGCCTCAAACAACATGGCAGAGTATGAGGCGCTCGTTAATGGGTTGCGCATTGCCATCGAGCTTGGGGTCCGACGCCTCGATGCTCGGGGCGACTCGCAGCTTGTCATCGACCAAGTAATGAAAGCCTCGAGCTGCCATGACGAAAAATGGACGCATACCGCGGTGAGGTGCGCAAGTTGGAAGCCGGTTCCATGGTCTCGAGCTCAACCACATCCCAAGGCGCTTCAATGAGGCTGCGATGAGCCGGCCAAAATCGCTTCATCTCGAGCGCCGCTACCCCCGACGTCTTCTCGAAAGACCTCCATGAGCCATCCGTAAAGTGGGACTCGGGGGCAGGCGGGACCACCAATCATGAGCCCGCTCCTACGACCGAGCCCCCCTCGACGGGGCCACGGTCATGGAGATCGACCGGGCTACGAGCCCGCCAACCGACCGCGTGCACCATTCCTCGAGTATCTCATTCGAGGAGAATTGCCGAGGGATCGAATAGAAGCGAGACGACTAGCTCGTCGAGCCAAAACTTACGTCCTTTACGGAGACGACAGAGCTCTATCGCCGGGCCCAACCGGCGTACTCCAACGGTGCATCTCGATCGAAGAAGGCGGAAGCTACTCGAGAGACATGCACTCGGGGCTTGTGGTCACCACGCGCGCCAAGAACCCTTGTCGGGAACGCATTCCGGCGAGGCTTTTACTAGCCCACTGCAACCGTTGACGCCATCAAGCTTGTTCGAGCGTGTGAAGGATGCCAATTCTACGCCAAGCAAACGCATCTTCCAGCACACGCGCTCCAGATGATCCCCCTCACATGGCCATTTGCGGTCTGGGGGCTCGATCTGGTCGGACCCCTCAAAAAGACGACGGGAGGCCACACCCACTTGCTCGTGGCCATCGATAAGTTCACCAAGTGGATCGAGGCCAAGCCCATCACTAACATCCGCTCGGAGCGAGCGGTCGAGTTCTTCACCGACATCATCCATCGCTTTGGAGTCCCTAACGTCATCATCACTGACAATGGCACCCAGTTCACAGGCAAAAAGTTCTTGGACTTCTGCGATCGGAACCACATCCGTGTGAACCGGGTCGGCGGTCGCCTACCCTCGAACTAACGGCCAAGTTGAGCGCGCAAATGGCATGATCTTACAAGGTCTAAAGCCAAGGATTTTCCAACGCTTGAACAAACACGGCAACAAGTGGGTGACCGAACTCCCATCCGTCCCGTGGAGTTTGCGGACGACGAGAGTCGAGCCACCGGGTTCACCCCGTTCTTCTTGGTCTATGGGTCGAGGCCGTCCTCCCCACCGACCTCGAATACGGGTACCCTCGACTCAAGGCCTACAACGAGCGAGACAAATGAGGAAAGACCGGCAAACGCCATCGACCAAGCCGAAGAAGCTCGAGACACGGCGCTCCTACACTCGCGCTACCAACGAAGCTACGGCAATATCACGAAAAGAATGTGCGCAAGAGGGATTTCAACGTCGGCGATCTCGTGCTCCGTCGACGCCAAGATAACAAGGGGCGCCACAAGCTGACTCCTCCCTGGGAAGGTCCGTTCATCGTGGTCAAGGTGTTGAAACCAGGGACGTACAAGTTAGCCGACGGAAAAGGCTCGACCCTCACCAACGCGTGGAACATCGAACAGCTACGTCGCTTTTTCTCCTAGGCCTCGATGCCTTGTACATATTTTCGCTTAAATTTTACCGCTCGTATGAGTAAATAAGTCGATTTCTTACTTTTTGTTCATACGCAAGGTGGGCTCGACTTTGTTTCCACAAAGTCAAGCCCCCCTCGGGGGCTAGACCAGGGGGGGAACCCCCCTGAAGTCCTCGAAAAAACGCACCTAGTTTTTTCAAAAACAGTGCTCGACGTAATCTTTCCCCTCCTCGCCTCGAAACTTTTCGAAAGCTAAGTATTTGCGTTACCTCGAGCTCGTCGAGCCAGGGCGATCGAGCACAAGGCTTCCCACGCTTCCGAGCTACGGCACCTTAACTCATCCCCTCTCGAAATGGTTCGAGCACGCGCCAACACTTAGCTAAAACAAAGTAAAGGCAAAAGTGGAAAATGACATCAAGCGCAAGGAGAAAACTAGAGCATAACGATTAACGATTATAAACGTCTAAGTATTACGGTTCAAGGCCACTTGGGCCACTCCCATAACCAAAAATACTTGTTTTCTTACAAGGGCCTTGTTGCCCAGATTACGGCTCGCAGGCCGGTTGGAATCTACTCTACGCCTGGCGGGAGGACTTCATGCAGCAGATCGCCTCCAAGACGGGCGCCCGGTTCTTCGGCCTCGACCTTGAGCTGCTCGATCCGGGGGTTGACCCCTCCTTCTTGCTCGCCCTCGACATAGGCGAAGCCGCTCGCCACGGCCTCCATCCCGGTTCGGGCCTCCTCCCTCGAGACGCTGAACCCCGAGTAGAAGATAGCCATCGTCCGGCGCGCAGCGAAGACGAGGGCATCTCGGACACGGCCCCGCAGAGAAGCGCCGAACTCAACGACTCGGTTGGCGTACCCACGGCCGGCGTCTGGCCCCTCGACGTCCACCACGGGCGCGAAGCCCCAGTTGGCGCTGAGGGTGTCGATGGCGCCGGTGATGCGGGCCTTGGACGAAACCTCGCCATCAAGCAACACCTGGGTCAGCCTTGCGTCCTCACGCGCGCCCGCCGTCCGCCTCCAAACCCGAAAAAAGATGACAAGGATCAAGTACTTAATCGTGCTCGGAGCAACCCGTATAAGTCACGCACGAAAAGGACTAAAAGACTCGAGCACTTACCGGTGCGGCGGGTCGAGAGCCTTTGCTCGCGATCGAGCGCCCGCGTAAGCTCACCCTCTTTCTCTCGGAGGACGCGCTCGACGTCGTGTTTCTCCACGCGCAGCTCCTCATAAGCCCCCGGCGCCCGGATGGCGAGGTCTTTCGTCGTCATCTCTAGACGGAGATTGACCGCTTCCGTTTGAAGACCGCTCGCCCGCTCTTTCTCCGCTTCAACCGCGCTCGCAAGGGCCTCTTTTTCGGCAGGCCACCCGGGTGACCGTTGCTGCGCAGCTCCTTCACGTAGGCCTCGACGCCGGCCTTCTCCTTCTCGGAGCTGCTCCATGTCCCGCCGCTTGGCCTTGTAGCCCGGCGCCGCGGTAGCCGCGTCCCGCTTGAGCCGCTCGAAGGCCGCATGCGGCTTGAGCGCGCATAATTCCGCGAGCGGTCTCGGCCTCCTTATCGGCTTGGGCAAGTTTCTCACCCGCCTCCTACTTTGCCATCTCCCGCCTCCCTGCGCCACTCGAGCGAGTTCGACGTGGGCTTTCTTGGCATCCTCCTTGGCGGCGTCCGGGCGGCGTTGGCCTCTCGGAGAAGCCGTGCGACCGGTGCGGCTACGCCTCGATCCCGCCCCAAGCGCACATACCGCCGGATCTCGTCCTCACTCTCACAGAGAGCGCGGATGTGAACCGACTTGGCGTATGAACAGCTTTGCGACGTCTAAGCCACGAGAGAGGAAAAGTCAAATACGAGTAGCGATAAGTCAAACACAAATAAAAGGGGGTCGTGCTCGAAGGTACTTACGTAAGAAAGCCGGGCGAGTCCTCGGAGACGAGCGACGAGCGGCCTTCGGGCGTGTTCAAGCCCCGACGGCGCTCCTCGGCCTCCATATGCGCCTCGAGCTCCTCGATCGTTCATCACGATCGCAGGGGCCTCGTGGTAAAGAGGGTCGGGGAGCACCAGCGGCGGCCTTTCCCATAAAGGGAATTCCTCCCGCATCTCCTTGTCGACGGAGGAGTGGAGTCTCCTCACCGCCTCCAAATCGACGCCCGCCGTCACCACCCGCTCAGCCAGGGCAGTCGGGCGTTGCGGCAGGCCCTGGGAAGAGGACGCCTCCTGGGCGAGCGCCGCGCCTCGAGCCTCCTCCATTCTTCAATAGAGGCATCGGAGGGCTCAACGGGTCCGAGACCAACCGACCGCATATGGCCGTCGACGATGGCCGCCGCCGTCTCGCTCCTCTCCGGGCCTCCTCCCGGTGGTCGGCCTCGGACATAACGGTGAACTCCACCTCGCCGTCGTCGAGTCGGGCACAAGGTGAGGCACCATGACCTCCCCAACCGCGGGCCGTGCGGCGGCGCCGATGTGGCGCCGGCGGTGCTCCTCGTGTCGCTCCTCCCTTTGATCGCCGCCCGGTGCTCATCACCGCCTACGGCGGCGGGCGGCTCCGCCCGCTGCCCCACCTCCGCTCGCTTGCTCCTCTTGCTCGGCCCCGCTGCTCCACTTGCGGCCGGATCTCCTCGATGCCGGCGGCGGCGGCCGCACCACCGGTCCCACTCCGTCGCACCACCGGCTCCTCCGCCTTTTCACCTTCCGGTGTGGCGGGGGTGCTCCTCGAGCGCATCCTCTCGAGCGGCGCCGGGCCTCACCCTCCTCAACCCGTTGCCCGGGCGAGGACTCGACCTCCATGTCCCGAGGAGGGGTTGAGGCCCGGCTCGGGCGAGGCTCGACACCGGTCCCGCCTCCCCGCATCTCCACATCTCCCACGGGCCGGTCGGCGGCCGCGGGTGTCTCCTCCCCCTCCTTCTCCCCGCGCTCCTCCTCGAGCCGGCGCAGCCGACCGGCCAGAAGACCGGGCGCCCGAGCTCGGACTCTCCTCGAGCACGATGGGCGCTCGCTCCGATCCAGCCCCCGTCGCCGGCTCTGGCACCATTGCCCTTTGCTCGCCCGCCGCCGCGTCACCCAGCGCGCCTGACGATGTTGGGGTCTCGAGCGGGACGGCGGTCAAGGCCGTGGTGGTGGTGGCGTCCTTCTCCTCCGCCGCGCCTTGGCCACGACCCCGGCACCTACACGGGATGCGGCCGCCATCGGGACTGCGCGCTTGAGCGCATCCTTGGCCCGCTCTAACCAAATGGGAGTAGAGGGAGGGAGAGTCACTCCACCCGGCATCGACGGGGTGCCGCTCGACCCTCCCGTGGTCCTCGGCCTCTTAGTAGGCACCATGGAAGGGAGGGATGGCAAGGACCGCAAGGAACGCTTAGTCCCGGAAGAAAGAGAAAAACAAAAAATCATTGTGACAAAATATTCACACGCAAGCGAAAAGTATAATCGAGGACAGTCGACAAGAAGACTTACCCTCGGGCCGAGGTAGCGCTCGCGAGCCGCTCGGGGCTTCGAGCCCTGTGCGCCCCCTCGAGTCGCTCGAGGGCTTGGGGACCTCGAGCCCGCCGCTTGCGCCGCCGGGGGCCTCGAGACCCGGACGGCCGCCCCGTTCCAGCCGACTCCTTGGCCGGGTCCGGCACAGGGTCCCTTGCGGGATCCTGGGTTCTGCGGGTCGAGGTCCGCTCGGCCCGGCGGTCGCTGGAAGGAGCTCGGCGTGGCTCGACGGGCTGCGCAGAACTTGAAGTGCGCACATTTGCAGCCTCCTGCTGCCGGGTGTGCGCGCCCGTTGAAGAAGAACGGTGGCGGGAGGAAGATTCCCGCCGCGTCGGAGACGGCGCCTGCCGCGCCGGAGACGGCGCCCGCCCGCCATGGCTAGAAGGACGGGGCGACTCCTCCCGCCGCCCTGCTTGAGCCGGCGACGACGAGCGAAGGCGGCGGCTGGAGTGTTGGGACGCCCCACCCCGTTGCCCTGCTTGGGCCGGCGACGGCGCTCGAGCACCGCGGCTCGACGACCCCTCCTGCTGACCCGCTCGAACGAGCGACGAGTCGTCGCGCAGGAGGCCTGGCGCCAACGTTGGCTCCTGCACGCGAGAACGAGCAAGCGTCAGGGCTCGAGCGACGACAGCGTCATCACTGTCAGTCGCATCATCATCATCGTCATCTTCCTCCTCGTCCTCATCGGACGACTCGAGACTGGGGGTCCAGTCGGTCGGGTCCGCCGCCAGGCGTATTTCACGTGCCCGGCGGCGCCTAGCCTTGCGCTTCTCCTTCTCCTCTAGCGCACGGGCCTTCTGCGCCTTCTCCTCCCTCCTCGAGACCACGACAGCATGTCCTCATTCGCCCCTCAGGCGTCTTACCTCACGGGCGGGCGCATCCTCCTTCACCGGAGGCCTCGACTCCGCGTGGTCGTTGATGTTCGGACAAAAGAACGGACCTCGATAAGGATTGCTCGAGTAAAACAAACGACGAAAAGAGGATCTCGAGAAAACTTACGTAGCCAAGCAGGTTATACTCCGGACGCATGCGGAAGAGGCCGACTTGGTTCTCGCCAAAGTTCCTCCCCCCGTCAATTGCGTCACGCACCCGAGCCACGATCGTAGCGACCGGAGAGGCTCGTCGGACATCCCGTCGGCCGCAAGCGCCGCAGGTCGGCGTTCTCCGTCATCCGGTCGAGCCGCGGCGGGCGCTCGGCGAGCGGGAGCACTGGCGGCCGTGGAACTCGGCAACCACGTGCGCGATGTTGAGGAAGAAGTTGCCGGACCTCCGGTTGCGGAGGCTCGAGATGGCGTCGAGCAAAGAGTTCATGCGAGGCCGGCGCGCCGCCGGGCCGGCCATGCGCCCGGCTGAAGCCGGGCTCGGTTAGCACCGCGCCGGTATATTCCGGGGAGAGGCCCCCTCGTTGCGGAGGTAGAACCATTCTCGATCCTGGTTGGCGTTGTTCGACGACCACGTACCGTACAACCAAGATTCCTTCCTCTTCACCCGAGCGAGCGGGAACCCGCTCGAACATAGCGGCGGATCTTCGGCTGCACCACCTTCTCCTTTTCCTCCTCCTCTTCCTCATTCTCCTCCTCGTTCTCCTCCTCCTCCTCGTCATCATCATCACCATCGTCGTCGGCGGCCTTCTTGCTCTTCACCGCTTTGGTGAAAAGCGTCGCCTTGAAGACGTGGGTGAACAGGTCCCACTGCGGCGCCATCCCCAAATATCCCTCGCACACGGCGGCATAGGTAGCCGCGAGCGAGATGGAATTGGGGTTGAAATGCCGGAGCTCAACCCCGAAATGGTGGGGAGCGCCGCATGAAGCGGCTCGGCCGCGCACCAAGTCCCCGCCGGTGGAACCCGATGAAGCTCGGGAATGTAGCCCCGCGGGGATTGGGCTCGAGGTCGCCGTCGTCCGGCACCCTCCACTCGGTAACCCTCCGCCGGATTAGGCGGAAGTAATCCGCCGTTCACCGGGATTGAGCGGATTCCCTCGGTCACCGTAGACCGAGGCCACGGAGCGCGTCCGCCATCACCACCGGCACGAGGCTTGGCGGCGCCCTTGCCCTTGCCCTTGCCTTTGCCACCGCCCCGGCCGGAGCTCGGCCCGTCTTCTTGGATGACCTCCCCATGACAAGTGACGGAAGCGGAACGGGAGAGCAACGGTGGCGGCGCAACACAAGCGCGGTGGCGCTGGGAGCGGTGGCGCGAGAAACGAGGCGGTCACGGCTAGAATGGCGCGCGATCACGGCAAGTGGCAGCAACGGCGATTGCAGAAGACGGCGGCGGCAGATTGGATCTAAAGCAGAGCACAACTGCTGGCGTGGACGGCGAGGAAGGCAAGATTGCGGGGAAGAAGAACCAGGAGCCTGCTCCTCTATATTTATAGAGCCCAAGATGATCCACGTGAACCACGTTCAACGGCCCGGTTACGCCATCCAACGGCCATGCGCACCCGGCGGACTCGACGAAAAACGGTAACCGCATTAAATGCTCTGACAAACCGTCACCTACTTTTTAGGCGCACACGATGCAAGGTGGAGCGGAACCGTCGCCAAGCCACGATCACCACGATACGCCGGTTTCCGCCTAAAAAGGCGCGCCGCTTGCAACGGACAAACGCGCATTGAATGGGCGCAATGACGGGACGTCTCGACGGACGGTCCCTTACACGGTAAGAAACCCAGGGACCCTGGTCCCACAAGTAAGTCTCGAGGGAGCGGAGGCTGACCCACGGACGGGTTCGAACAGCCGCCCTCGAGCACCTGAGTTAGGGGCGCCCATGGGAAAGGAACCCTCGAAAGGTTCCGCTCGAGAACGAACCCTCGAACCCAAATGGCGTGTCCAAGGCAGGGCACTATGTATCTAAGGGATCCCGCCGACGGGAGGCACCCGAGCCGCCGGCCCCCTCGAACGGGACCGGTCCTCTAGAAACTAAGAGCCCAGCTTCAATGAGAGCGCCCCCGGGCCACAAGCCGTCTCCCCTCGAAAGGAGACGAGCTCTCACTTGGACTACCCGCCATCAGCTCACAGAGGGGTATGGCGCTCGCTCGACCGCGAGTAGTGTCAGACCTCTCGCCACTTGGATCTCGATCCAAGAGATCCAAATGAACCGGATTACGACTCCGCCTCGGCCATTCGGGGCTCGGAGCTCGAGTCACACAAACAACCCCCGACACACGGAGGAGCGGGAAAACTCGGGGGCTCGAACAAGAAACAAAATCTTCGCCTCGAGATACCACAACTCCAATTAATAATATTCTTGCCCAAAATCGTTCATCTCAAAGCCCCCGGAGGAATGCCTCATTCCTCCGGGGCCTCGGGGCTACCCCGCGGGGACGCCGCGCGCCCCCCACGGAGAGAGGACGAAATGACTCCTCGAAATACCGACAATAATCCCAACTCTAGGTACTTCAACTCCACTTCATGATCCCTTGTTTGAAGTTTCACAATCAAACAAGGGCTCGGGGGCTACTGTCGGGTACCTAGATTAGGGGGTCCTAAATCAGGTACATTAGAGGAAAATAACCCAACCCATTTTACCTCTAAATCTCCCAAGAATTAACCAGAGAAACCCCAATCCTCCTCACACTGGGCCGGCCCACAACCAGGCCCGCAAGGCCTCAGAGACCTGCTGGCTCAAGCAACGGCCGCTCACCCGCTCGAGAAGAGAAATACGGAAACCGCTCGAGCGTGCGACCGCTCGAGACGATGGCGTAAACCGCTCGAGCGAGCGACCGCTCGAGCGGACGGAAAACGCTCGAGCGAGCGGCCGCTCGAGTCCGCCCACAATCATTACCTATCCAAAGGCACGCACATGGCTACGTATATGTAATAGTGGGAAGTATGCTTGCTCCGCCTAACCTCATGGCTACAGTGCGCGGCATAGCGAGAAGTACGCCGGTCGCTTCTCCTATTCCGCTGCCCATACCCGGGATTCATGCGTGCCAGGCTGCACTATTACACCACGCCGGGTACTGTGGCGCGTGCGGCACTCTCTCCTGACGCCGTCGTCAACACTCTGCGCCACCAAATACATCGTCCCGTCCCGTCGCTCGGATCACTGCCCCCTCGAGGCAGCTTCCAACCACTCGAGGAGTGGTGACGGACGCAACCAGAACAAGGGACACACGGTGTTCCGTCTTTCCCACCTCGACGACCATACCGGGGTTCCCGGCGCACGTGCTCGACTACGACGCGCCATACCTCGACTACCTCGCCCACGATCGAGAACAACCAGCGGGCCATCAATGCCCACGCCGCTACGTGCTCGAGCGGACCAAGCGGAGCGTCTGATCCTCGACGACTTGACACGGTGCATGTAGCTCGACGTCACGCCACGACAGCCCTATCTACTCGTACTCCCGAGCCTCCCTTTGGCCTATAAAAGGGGATGCCGGGCTTAGTTCGGGGCACGTAACGACGGCTTTGGACGCCTTCATTCACAACACATTTCCACGCACGCTAAGTCTCGGGACTCGCTTGTATTCACCCCTCGTAAAGCACCCCGGTGCAAGATAATACAAAACTCTCCCCTCTGCTGGACGTAGGGCACTCTTTGCCTGAACTAGGATAAACGATTGTGTCCATCTTGCATCACCATCCGGATTAGGGAGCACGCATAGAAATTTACTCGTTGGTGTAATACCCCCCGGGGTACGAAACACCGACAATTACGCTGCCCATCCCCTGGATTCGAGGATGGCAGGCGCCACTGTGACACCATGCCACGCACTATACCGTGTACGGCCACCCTCAAATCGCCATTTTTTACTCCCCGTGCCTCCAAACACGTTGCTCAGTCCCATCGCTCGGGCTCTCGACCCCTCAAAGCGGCTTTCAACCGCTCGAAGCGTGATGACAGATGTGACTGGCGTACGTGGCGTGCGGTGACCTGTCCATCCCACCTCGACGGCCACTCCGTGGGGTTCCCGGGCACGCCATCGCCAACCACCCTTCCATTTCGTCAGCCCGCGTCAGACGAGGACGAGCAGGACACCTTTGCCCATGCCGCTACGAGGCTCGAACCGGTCAACGAGCGTGAATCCACCGGCTCGGACCGGACCATAGGAAGCATCTACAAGATTGACGACTCGACGGAGCGCCCATGCCTCGACGTCACGCATACGATTGCCCTACCAAATCTTGTACTCCTGAGCCTCCCCTTGGTCTATAAAAGGGGACGCCAGGGCATAGCTTAGGGCAAGTTGACACACTCTCAACTCACACGCACACATTACATGCTAAGTCCCTGGACTTCCTTGTACTCACCCCTGTACAAGCACTTCGGTGCAGGATAATACAAGTTCCCCTCCCCCGCTGGACGTAGGGCCTTCTTTTGCTCGAACCAGGATAAAAACCTTGTGTTCTTCTTGCATCACCATCCGGATTAGGGAGCACGCTTAGAAATTTACTTGTTGGTGTGATACCCCCCGGGTACGAAACACCGACAGTTGGCGCGCCAGGTAGGGGTACTGCGTGTTTTCGCCCGACTTCCCGCCATTTTCCGGATGGCATCTCCCACTTCATCGCTTCCGTTCGCCACGGTGATCTAGTTTGGGAGTCTGGAGTTCGTGTCGCTCGGTACGGTCTATGACATGGCTCTACTCTCGATCGGTGAACCGAGTGGGGGACGCGCTTCACCCCCACGTGCTGGTGGAGTCGCGCGTAGGCCACGCCACCACGGCTCACCGCTAAGTCACAGGCGCCACCAGCACCAGCTTCCTCGCCAGCCCACACGGGGTCCTGAGCACACCGCTCACATGCCGTCCCAGCCGGACGCCATGACACGCCCAGTTGGGGCACCGAGCGTACGACAGGGAGTGGCACGTAGGCAGGCGGCTCTCGACAAAAACCCCGACTTCACGTTTGCCATGCGTTCGCCAAGAGAACCTGGCGTGACACCACGCGCGCGCGTACGGCCGACGTCGCCCAACTTCTTGCCGCACGGGCTCTATCGAGCTCGTCGCAGACTCCCGTTCGGACTCACCAATGCTGCCGCCACATTCGCCAACGAGATCCAGTCAGCAATGGGACCGCAAGAGGAGAGCCCTGGCCCCCTCTTGCGCGCCGCCATGAACCTGGAGATCGTGTGGCCGGCATCGGTGGACCGCGGGTTCGACAGGACACCAGGCTCGCAACGCAACACCACGGTCGGGAGTATGCGCCATTGGATCGAGGAGGAGAGCACGGGAAGGCCCTGGACGCCATCCGGCGCCGACCCCGACTCCGATGACTCGGATTCAGGGTGCTATGACCCAGCTCGTGAGTGTTTTCGTCTTGAGAATGACGTTCCGTCGGACTCAGAAACCAGAGACGATGCCGCGGCAGCCACCGCAAGGACAGAACAACCAACGGCCTGAAGATGATGCTCGAGCTGCACAATGGGCTCAGCTCAGAGAGATCGAGGCCAAAATGAACGCGGAACACGCAAATTTGGAGCTGCTCAAGCGCGCCCTTGAGCAGAACCATCCCCCTCCTCCTCGAGCTCTCGGCGCTTGAGGAAAAGCACGAGGCGTCTTCAACCGCATCGTCAATGACGGGCAGCCAGAAGCACCGCTCGAGCCAGCCCACTTCCCTCGAGCAAGCCAAAATGTTCTCGCAGCGGCTATGCTACTGCGAGACATGTCGGCGCCCTCGAATCCGCAAGCATTACGGATACGAGATGAGGTCCAAGGGCTCCTCCAGGTCGCGGCCGCCAAGCAAGCAGAAAGTTCAGCCTCAAGGCTGCGTGAAGCAGAATCAGAACAGCCGGCCAACCTACCACGGCACGAGCGAGAGGGCTCGGTCCACCAAGAGGTACCCCCTCGAGGTGGTAGGACCCCCCATCCGTGATCGCATCCTCGACAACCGCGAGCCTCAAGATGCGCGTCACGATATCAACGACAACCGATGACGCAAGGCTGCAGGCGCCGAGGACCGTGGCTACAACGCCCATCGAGGAGGACGCTACGACAGCGACGAGGACCGGCAGGCTCCCGAGCCGTCGGGCCCTCGGGTCTTCAGTCGAGCCATCCGCAACACGCCGTTGCCCAACCCGTTTCAACCCCCCACGAGCTTGGCCAAGTATAACGGGGAAACCAAGCCAGAGCTCTGGCTTGCCGACTTCCGGCTGGCCTGCCAGCTGGGAGGGGCTCGAGAGGATAAGGCCATCATACGCCAACTTCCTTTATTCCTCTCTGACACCGCTCGCCAATGGCTCGAGGAGCTCCCCCCTAATCAGATCTACGACTGGACCGATCTGGTCCGGATTTTCGAGGGGAACTTCAAGGGCACCTACATTCGACCTGGCAACTCGTGGGACCTCCGGAATTGCAAGCAGCACACCGGGGAGTCTCTTCGAGACTTTGCTCGACGCTTCTCCAAGCTGCGCACCGAGCTGCCGCACATCCCTGACCATGACGTCATCCTGGCGTTCGTCTCGGGCACCACGTGCAAGGAGCTCGTGCGGGAGCTCGGGCGCAACCGCCCAAAGACCGTCGACGAACTCATGGACGTCGTCGCCGACTACGCCGCCGGTGACGAAGCCGTGGGAGCATTCTTTGGCGGGGACGGGAGCAAGCCCAAGCCTTCACCCGGTGACGGGGAGGGCATGAGCAAGGGCCAGAAGAAGAATGGGAAGAAGAAGAAGGGTAACCAGCAAGGCAAGCGTGTGGTCGTGGAAGGCGAGGTCGCCGCGGCCGACCGCAAGAAGCCTCGACCCCCTCCAGACGGGGCCGTCTTCGACAAGATGCTGAAACAGCCATGCCCATACCATAAAGAGCCGGCCAAGCATAACCTCGAGGATTGCCGTATGCTTCGAGGCTACTTCAAAAGGTTCGGGATCGGTAAAGACGACGACAAGAAGGATAAGGGTGCCGACGATCGGGCCAACGACAATGATGACAACGGGTTCCCACCCATTGCCAATTGCTACATGATCTACGGCGGCCCTACGACCCAGATGACGCGTCGGGAGCGGAAGCAGGAGCGCAGAGAGGTTTTCTCAGTAAAGCCTGCTACAACTCAGTTTCTCGACTGGTCCGATGCTCCCATCACGTTCGACCGTGATGACCATCCGGAACACGTCACCAACCCGGGCACATACCCCCTCGTCGTCGACCCGACCATCCTCGACGCCCGCTTTACCAAAGTCCTCATGGATGGAGGCAGCAGCCTCAACATCATCTACATGGAAACGCTCACACTACTCGGCATCACGAGGGCGCAGCTCAAGCCAAGCGCCGGGGGCTTCCACGGTGTTGTCCCTGGCAAGAAGGCACTCACGATCGGCCGCATCGACCTCCCCGTCTACTTTGGCACGCGCTCGAACTTCCATCGAGAGGTCCTCACTTTCGACGTGCCCGGTTTCGAGGGGACTTACCACGCCATCCTGGGCCGCCCGTGCTACGCCCAGTTCATGGCGATCCCCAACTACGCCTACCTCAAGCTCAAGATGCCGGGGCCCAAAGGGATCATCACTGTCGACTCCATGTACGAGCACGCGTACAGCTGTGACGTGGAGTGCGTCGAGTACGGTGAATCCCTGATCGAGTCCAAGGAGCTAGCCAAGACGCTCGACTGCCTGGCAACCGAGGCCGCCGCCCCAGCACCCAAGCGACAAGCCGGCAATTTCGGGCCCGCCGAGGACACCAAGAAGATCCTGCTCGATCCGAGCTCCTCAGACGAAAAGGCGCTGATCATCAGCGCCTCCCTCGACAGCGCATAGGAAGCAGTGCTCGTCGACTTTCTTCGTGCAAACTCTGATATGTTTGCGTGGAGTCCCTCGGACATGCCTGGCATACCGAGGGATGTCGCCGAGCACGCCTTGGAGATCCGTCCCGGTTCGAGACCTGTCAAGCAACGCCTGCGCCGCTTCGACGAGGAGAAGCGCAGGATCATCCGCGAGGAGGTCGAGAAGCTCGAGAAGGCCGGATTCATCAAGGAGGTACATCATCCCGAGTGGTTAGCTAATCCTGTGTTAGTAGAGAAAAAGAACGGAAAAATGAGGATGTGTGTAGATTACACTAGTTTAAATAAAGCATGTCCCAAAGTTCCATTTCCGTTACCTCGAATAGATCAAATCGTTGATTTCACTGCGGGTTGTGAAGTACTTTTCTTTCTTGATGCTTATTCTGGCTATCACCAAATCAAAATGAAGGAGTCTGACCAGCTCACGACTTCGTTCATCACTCCTGTGGGCATGTACTGTTATGTCACAATGCCTTTCGGCCTTCGAAACGCCGGGGCAACATATCAGCGCTGCATGCTTCACGTTTTCAGCAAACACATAGGAGAAACGGTCGAGGCGTACGTAGATGACATCGTTGTCAAGACGCGTAAGGTCGAAAACCTTGTCGAGGACCTCAAGTTGACGTTCGAGTGCCTCAAGGCCAAGAACATCAAGTTGAACCCCGAAAAATGTGTCTTTGGTGTACCCCGGGGCATGTTGCTGGGCTACATCGTCTCCCAGCGCGGGATCGAGGTCAATCCTGAGAAGGTCACGGCCATCATGAGAATGGGGCCAATTCGAGACCTGAAAGGAGTGCAAAAAATTACAGGGTGCCTAGCCGCCCTTAGCCGATTCATCGCCCGCCTAGGAGAGAAAGCCTTGCCCTTGTATCGACTCCTCAAAAAATCCGAGCACTTTACGTGGACACCCGAGGCGGAGGAGGCCCTCTCGAGGCTGAAGAACGTGCTCACGTCCCCTCCCGTGCTCGTACCACCTCGACCAGCTGCGCCGGATAAACCAGCCGAGCCACTCCTCCTCTACATTGCCGCAACCACTCAGGTGGTTAGCGCAGTCATAGTGGTTGAGAGGCAGGAAGAGGGGCACGCGCTCCCCGTCCAACGGCCAGTTTACTTTGTCAGTGAGGTGCTCTCGGATGCGAAGACTCGATACCCCCAAATCCAAAAGCTGCTCTACGCAATCGTGCTCACGCGCCGAAAACTCCAGCACTACTTTCTTAGCCACCCGGTGACCGTGGTCTCGTCATTCCCGCTCGGTGAGATCATCCAAAACCGGGAAGTAGTGGGCCGGATCACTACGTGGTCGGTCGAGCTCATGGGCGAGACCATCACGTACGCCCCACGAAAAGCTATCAAATCCCAAGTGCTGGCCGATTTTGTCGCTGAATGGACCGACGTCCAACTCCCTCCAGCACAAATTCAAGCCGAGCTGTGGACCATGTATTTCGACGGGTCGCTCATGAAAACAGGAGCAGGCGCGGGCCTACTCTTCATTTCGCCCAGTGGAGTACACATGCGCTACGTAATTCGGATCCACTTCGCGGCCTCAAACAACATGGCAGAGTATGAGGCGCTCGTTACCGGGTTGCGTATTGCTATCGAGCTCGGGGTTCGACGCCTCGACGCTCGAGGTGACTCACAGCTTGTCATCGACCAGGTAATGAAAGCCTCGAGCTGTCACGACGAAAAAATGGAGGCATACTGCAACGAGGTGCGCAAATTGGAAGCCAGCTTCCACGGCCTCGAGCTCAACCACGTCCCGCGACGCTTCAATGAAGCTGCGGATGAGCTGGCCAAGATCGCGTCGTCTCGATCGACGATTCCCCCAGACGTCTTCTCAAAAGATCTGCACGAGCCATCCGTAAAATGGGACTCGGGGGCTGGCGTCACGCCAATCATCGAGCCCACCTCCACGACCACGCTCCCTTCGACGGGGGCTGAAGTCATGGAGATTGATGGGTCCTCGAGCCCACCCACGGATTGGCGTGCACCCTTCCTCGAATACCTTATTCAAGGAGAATTGCCTGAGGATCGAATAGAAGCAAGACGCCTGGCCCGTCGAGCCAAAACCTACGTCCTCTACGGAAACGACAAAGAGCTCTACCGCCGCAGCCCGACTGGCATACTTCAACGGTGCATCTCGATCGAGGAGGGCAGAAGATTGCTCAGAGACATGCACTCGGGGGCTTGTGGCCACCACGCTGCACCAAGGACCCTTGTCGGAAACGCTTTCCGTCGAGGCTTCTATTGGCCCACGGCTACCGCTGACGCCGTCAGGCTGGTTCGAGCATGTGAAGGGTGCCAGTTCTACGCCAAGCAAACTCACCTCCCGGCGCACGCGCTCCAGATGATCCCACTCACGTGGCCATTTGCGGTCTGGGGGCTCGATCTGGTCGGGCCCCTCAAGAAAACGACGGGAGGCTACACCCACTTGCTCGTTGCCATCGACAAGTTCACCAAGTGGATCGAGGCCAAGCCCATCACCAACATCCGCTCGGAGCGAGCGGTCGAGTTCTTCACTGACATCATCCATCGTTTCGGAGTCCCCAACATCATCATCACTGACAACGGCACTCAGTTCACGGGCAAAAAGTTCCTGGACTTCTGCGATCAACATCACATCCGTGTGAATTGGTCGGCAGTTGCCCATCCTCGAACTAACGGCCAGGTCGAGCGGGCCAATGGCATGATCCTCCAAGGACTAAAGCCAAGGATTTTCGACCGCCTCAACAAGCATGGTAAGAAGTGGGCGGTCGAGCTCCCATCCGTTCTGTGGAGTCTACGAACGACCGAAAGTCGAGCCACCGGGTTCACTCCGTTCTTCTTGGTCTATGGGTCGGAGGCCGTCCTCCCCACGGACCTCGAATACGGGTCCCCTCGACTCAAAGCCTACAACGAGCAGACCAATGAGGAAAAACTAGCCAACGCCATCGACCAGGTCGAAGAAACTCGAGACATGGTGCTCCTACACTCCGCCCGCTACCAGCAGAAGCTGCGGCAATACCACGAAAAGAACGTGCGCAAGAGAGATTTCGAGGTCGGCGACCTTGTGCTCCGTCGGCGACAAGACAACAAGGGGCGCCACAAGCTCACTCCTCCCTGGGAAGGTCCATTCATCGTGGTCGAAGTGCTGAAGCCAGGGACCTACAACAGCTACGTCGCTTTTTTCCCTAAGCCTCGATGCCTTGTACATCCTTTCGTTCGAATGTACCGCTAGTATGAATGAATAAAAGCTCTTGCAAGTTAGCTTCACACATTTTTTCGTTCACATATAAGGTGGGCTCGACTTTGTCTTCACAAAGCCAAGCCCCCCTCGGGGGCTAGACCAGGGGGGACCCCCCTGAAGTCCTCGAAAAAACACTTTTAGTTTTTTCAAAAAAGTGCTCGACACACTCCTTTTCCTTCCCGCCTCGAAGCTCTCTCAAAAAACTAAGGACCAGCATCGCCTCGAGCTCCCAGAATCTGGACGATCGAGCACAGGGCCTCCTACGCTCCCGAGCTACGGAACCCCAACTCATCTCCCCTCAGGGCACTCGAAACGTGACGCTAACACTTAGCCAAAAAGAGAAAACTTCAAGCAAAGAGCAAAGGAAAGTTCAGAAGCACAGAGAAGAACTAAAACACGTTACATAGACCATAAATATAACGTTTAAAGGCCTCTCGGGCCACTTCACGATCAAAGTTTTGTTTCTTACACGGGCCTTCTTGCCCAGATCTCGGCTCGCAGGCCGGCAATAACCAAAACCACTACACACCAGGAGGAAGGACTTCAGGCTCGAAGCTCTCAGCAAGACGCGCGCCGGGCTCCTCGGCGTCGGCCTTGAGCTGCTCAATCCGGGGGTTCGCTCCCCCTTCCTGCTCGTCCTCGGTGTAGGTGAAGCCGCTGGCAACGGCCTCCATCCCAGTCTGGGCAGCCTCCCTCGAGAGAGTGAACCCGGAGTAGAAGATGGCCAAGGTACGGCGCGCGGCAAAGACAAGGGCCTCCCGGACACGGCCCCGCAGAGAAGCGCCGAACTCGACGACTCGGCTAGCGTAGCCGCGGCCGGCGTCTGGCCCCTCGATGTCCACCACGGGCGCAAAGCCCCAGTTGGCGCTGAGGGTGTCGATGGCGCCAGTGATGCGGGCTTTGGCCGAAATCTCGCCATCAAGCAACGCCTGGGTCAACCTTGTGTCCTCACGCGCCGCCACCAGGTCCGCCTCCAGAGCTGAAAGAGGATGTCTAGAACTAAGCGCTCGAGCAACATACAGGAACCACGCACGAAAAGGAAAAGTAGACGGCTCAAAGTACTTACCAGTGCAGCGGGTCGAGAGCCCTTGCTCGCGCTCGAGTGCTTGCGTGAGCTCGGCCTCTTTCCTCTTGAGCGCATGATCGGCATCGCGCTTCTCCACCCGCAGCTCCTCGAAAGCCTTGCCGGCGCTCTGGATGGCGAGATCTTTCTCCGTCACCTTCTGACGAAGATTGACCGCCTCCGTTTGAAAATCGCCCGCCCGCTTCTTCTCCGCTTCGAGTGCGCTCCCAAGGGCCTCCTTCTCAGCGGTTTCTCGAGTGACCATCGCCTGCAGATCCTTCATGTATGTCTCGGCGGTGGCTTTCTCCTTCTCAAGCTGCTCGACGAGCTGGGCCTTGGCCTTAAAGCCAGCATTCACTGTGTCCGCGGCCTCCTTGAGTTGAGCAGCGATCCCCTTCACCCGCTCCTTATCTTTCTGGGCCGTCTCCGCCTCCCACCGAGCCATCTCCGCCTCCTGCGCAACACGGGCCAGCTCGTCCCGGGCCCTCTGAGCGTCCTCCTTGGAGGCGTCCAGTGCGGCGTTGGCCTCTCGAAGAAGCCGAGCAGACCGGTGCAGCTCCCCCTCGGCGTCTTGGCCCTGGCGCACGAGCCGCCTGATCTCGTCCTCACTCTCACGAAGGGCGTGGATGTGGACGGACTTGGCATAGGAGCAGCCCTGCGCCGACTGAATCACAAAAAGAAAAAGTCAGGAAACAAAACTGCGACAATTCGAGAAAACGCAAGGAAAATAATTGTGCTCGAATACTTACGGCAGAGAGGTGGGGCATGTCCTCGGAAACGAGAGACAGGGCAACCCGCAGGGTGTTCTCGAGCCACTGCCGGCGCTCCTCGGACTCCATATGAGTTCCGAGCTCCTTCTGGTCGTTCATCACGATCGCAGGAGCCTCGGGGTCGAGCGGGTCGGGAAGCACCAGGGGCGGCCTCTCCCAGAGCGGGTACGCCTCCCGCATGTCACGGTCGACGGAGCTGTGGATCCCCCTCACCGCCTCCAGGTCGACGCCGGCCGTCACCACCCGCTCGGCCAGTGTCGGCGGGCGTTGGGGTTGGCTCCACGACGACGACGCCTCCTGCACAAGCGCCCGCGCCTCGATCCGCCTCCTCTCGAGGATCGACGACTCGGTGGGCTCGGTGGGTCCGAAACCAACGGCCCGCATATGGCTGTCGACGATGGCGAACGCCGCCTGCTTCCTCTGGGCCTCCTCCCAGTGTTCGGCCTCGGACACGCTGGTGAACCTCACCTCGCCCGTCGTCGAGTCAGGCACGAGGTGGGGCACCATGACCTCCCCCGACTGCAGCGGCAATGGTGGTGCCTGATACACCACCATGCGGAGCTCCTTAGGCTGCTCCGCCTCCCCCAGTACGCCACCCTGCTGCTCCTCTTCCCGTGCGGCAGCGGCCTGCTCCACCTTCTCCTCCTCCTGCACAACGGCGGGGTGCTCCTCTGGCGCCCCCTCTTGCGCCAATGATTGGGCCTCCCCCTGCTCGACCAGGGAGGCCTGGGGCACTTCGACCCGTTGCCCGGCCGAGGGGTCGGTCTCCATATCTCGAGGAGGGGTGGGCGCCCGGTCCATCTGGGGGTCGGGAACCTGGACCGCCTCCTGCATCTCTACGTCGTCCGCCGGCCGATCGACGGCCGCCGACATCTCTTCCCCCTCCTCCTTCTCCTTGCGCCCCTCCTCGAGCTGACGTAGGCTGAGTGGCCACGTCTTGGAGCCGGAGCTCGGGCTTTCGTCCCCGAGCGTGAGCCGGAGCCCCGTCGCCTCCTTGTCGCCAGCCGCTTGCACAGCCGGCGACGATGACGCCTCGAGCCGGGAGAGGGTTGAAGCGGTGGTGGTGGTGGCGGTCTCCTCCCCTGTCACCATGGTCACGGCCCCGGCACCTGCACGAGACGCGGCCGCCATCAGCTTCCCGCGCTCAATCGCCTCCTTGGCTTGCGCTAACCAAATCGGGGTAGTAGGAGGAAGAGTCACTCCACCTGGGGCGGACGAGGTGCCGCTCGACCCTCCAGAAACCTTCAGCTTCTTTGAAGGCAGCATGGGTGGAAGGGATGAGAGGGACCGCAGAGGACACTTGGTTCTAAAAGAGAGAGAAAGATGAAAAATGATGACAAAAGGAAGGTCACAAGCAAAACAGAAAGGATCCGATCGAGAGGCGTACCTTGTAGCAGAGGTGGTGCCGCTTGAGCCTCCCGGCTTGCTCGAGTCGCTCGGGGGCTTTCGAGCCGTGGTCGGCTCCCTCGAATCGCTCGAGGGTTTCCGAGCCTCGACCGCACCGCTCGAGCCGCTCGGGGGCTTCTGGGCGCCGGCAGCACGGCTCAGGGCGCACGGGGGTTCTGCGACCTTGGCGGCCTCCCCCGCTCCCGCCGGCTCCTTGGCCGGATCCGGCGTGGGGTCCCTTGTGGGCTCCTGAGCCCTGCGGGTCGGGGCCGGCTCTGCACGCCGACCACTAGAAGGAGCCCGGCGCTCGACGGGGCGCTCGCCGGGTTGGACCGAAGATGATCTGCGCGCATCTGCAGCCTGCTGCTGCCGGGTGCGCGCGCCCGTTGAAGATGATAGGCGACGGGAAGAAGAGTCCCGCCACGTCGGAGATGGCGCCCGAGCGCCGTGGCTAGAGCAGTGGGAAGGTTCCTCCCGCTGCCCTGCTCGGGTTGGCGATGGCGTTCGAACGCGGGACGACCCCTCCTGCTGCTGGTCCGCTCGAGCCAACGACGAGCTGCCGCCCAGCTCGAGACGAGCCGGTGCCAGGGACACCTCCTGCACGCGAGATCGAGGAGGCGTCAGCACTCGAGCGGCGGTGGCGCCGTCGCTATCAGTAGCCTCGTCGTCCCCCTCATCCCCTTCCTCCTCGTCGTCGTTGGTCGATTCCAGACTGGGACTCCAGTCGTTGGGGTCCGCCCTCAGACGCATCATCCGCTCTCGGCGGCGCCTAGCCTTACGCTTCTCCTTCTCCTCCAGCGCGGCGGCCTTCTTTGCCTTCTCCTCCCTCCTCGAAAGCACCACTGCGTGCTCTCGATCGTTTCTGAGACGTCTTACCTCGCGGTCGGGCGCGTCCTCCTTCACCGGGGGCACCGAGTCCGCGTGGTCGATGATCTACTGGAGAGGCATAGCTCGATGAGAAAGGCGCAAGTCAGAGAGAAAGCAACATCAACGAAGAAAAAGGTCACGAAGAGAACTTACGTAGCCCAGCAAGTCGGCGTCCGGGCGCATGGGGAAGAGGTCGACCTGGTTCTCCCCAAAGCTCTTGCCGCCATCGATCGCCTCACGCACTCGAGCTACGACCATGCCAGCCAGAAGGGGATGGCTCGACATTCTGCTAGCCTCGAGCGCCTCGGGGTCGGCGTCCTCTCCCATCTGGTCGAGCCGTAGCGGGCGCTCAGCGAGCGGGATCACCCGACGGCGGTGGAACCCCGCGACGACGTGGGAGATGTTGAGGAAGATGTCGCAGGCCCTCCGACGACGGAGCCTTTCCATGGCGTCGGTCAGGGGGTCGAGACGGGGCTGGAGCTTGGACGGGTTGCCATAACCCCAATTATGCTGGGGCGCCGTCAATACGGCGCCGGTGTACCTTGGGAAATGATTCCCCTCATTGCGGAGGTAGAACCATTCCGAGACCCACCCGGCGTTGTTCGACGTCCACGAGCCGGGCAGCCAGTGCTCCCGCCTCTTCAAGCCGAGCGAGCAAGAGCCAGCTCGAACGTAGCGGCGGGCATTCACCTTCTCCTTCTCCTCGTCGTCATCGTCGTTGTCGTTCCCGCTCACCGCCAGGGTGAACAACGTCACCTTGAAGATATGGACGAAGAAGTCCCACTGCGGCGCCATCCCCAGGTACCCCTCGCAGACGCCGACGAAGCTGGCGGCGTGCGAGATGGAGTTGGGGTTGAAGTGCTGGAGCTCGACCCCGAAGTGATGGGGGAGCGCCCGCATGAAGCGGCTTGTGAAACTTGACGAAGCTCAAGACGTAGCCCTCCGGCACGACGGCCTCACGGTGGGTGGCATCCGGCACTTGCCACTCCGGTGGCCCCTCCGCCGGATTGGGGAGGAGCAGCCCCTCCTCGACGAGGCCGTCCAGCATCGCCTCGGTCACCGAAGACCGAGGCCACGGGAGCGCGTCGTACATCACCACCGGCACGGGGGCCTTGGCGGGCTCCTTGCCGGCGGCGCCTTTGCCGCCGGCGCCGCTACCCCCAGCGCCTCGGCTAGACCCCTGGCCGGCCTTCTTGCTGACCCTCTTGCTGGGAACCATGGCGACGGCGGAATCCGGGAAGATGGCGACGGTGGAATCTGATGAGACAGCGGCGCAGGGCGAAAACGGCGGCTCCGGCGATGCGCGCACTCAAGAACTCCTACTCCCCCTTTTTTAGGTCTCCCCGGTGGATGCGGGCAGGAGCGGCGGCGGTTGCAAGCGAGAGCGGCGGCGGCGATTAGGGTTGGAAGCGAGAGCGCAACCGGCAGAGACAGAAGGAAGGAAGGCGACGAATGCCAGGGAAGGAAACCAGGAGTCCCTTGCCCCAAATTTGTAGTGCCAGGCCGATCCGCGTCGTGCGCATCCAACGGCTCAGATTCCGCCATCCGACGGTCACGCGGCCCCGGCGGACTCGGCGAGAAACGGTAACCGCATTCAATTCTTACTGACAACCGCCACCTACCTCCACTCACAGGGCGCACACGTCGCGAGACGGGACTGAACCGTCGACCAGCCCACTACCATCATGACGCGCCGGTTTCCGCCTAAAAAGGCGCGCCGCCAACGGACGGACTTCCCTCGACCGGCGCGACGATGGGACGTCTCGACAGACGGTTCCTTATACGGTAAGACAACCTGGGATCCCGGTCCCACCTGTAAGTCTCAAGGGGGCGGAGGCTGACCCACGAACGGGTTCGAACAGCCGCCCTCGAGCACCTGAGTCAGGGGCGCCATTGGGAAGGAACCCTCGAAAGGCCCCACTCGAGAGCAAACTCTCGAATCCCAAAGGCACATCCAAGGCAGGGAGCCAAGCTTCCAAGGGATCCCGTCGACGGGAGGCACTCGAGCCGCCGGTCCCCTCGAGCAGGGGCCGGTCCTCTAAAAGCTACGCACCCAGCTTTAATGAGAGTGCCCCTGGGCCTCGATGCCGTCTCCCCTCGAAAGGAGATGGACTCTCACTTGGATTTCCCGTTACCAGCTCATGGAGAGGTACGGCGTTCGCTCGACCGCAGGTAGCGCCAATCCTCCCGCCCCTTGGATCTAGTCCAAGAGATCTAACGAGAAATTAGATCACGACTACGGCCCAGCATTTCGAGGCTCGGGGGCTCGAGTCACGTTAAACAAAATCCCTCGACATGGGAAGAACACGAAACGCTCGGGGGCTCGAGGAGTCATGGGAGGACTCCTGCCTCAGGCGCTACAACTCCAGTTAACAGTGCTCCTGCTCGAAACAGCTCATTTCAAAGCCCCCAGAGGAATGCCTCATTCCTCTGGGGCCTCGGGGGCTACCCCCGCGGGGGACGCTCGCGCGCCCCCCACGAAAAAAAAGAAAAAAAGAGGAATCAACCCCTCGAAACAAGGCAGCACAACCCTAAACCTAGGTACTTCAACTCCACTTCATGATCCCTTGAAAGATAGGAATGGAATTTGAATTATCCATAAGGATAGAAAAAAGATAAAATGTACGGAAAAGTAAAGTGCAAGAAAAAGATAAAAGTATAGGTACAAGGTAGAGCAAGATTTAGGTTATCTAAGCGCACCGTCTTTCTCCCCGGAACGGCGCCGAAATGCTTGTTGACACTAGATACGCACACGAAAGAATCAAAGAGAAATAATCCGCAAGCGTACGGATATCGGTGAGCACTTCACCCGGAGATAAGTCCCGAGTATCGTATTTGTTTTTATCCGCTAAGAGAAAACGTGCAATAGACTAACCCGATCTTTACTACTACCCCGGGCTGCTAGTCAAGTGAGAATTAAGCGATATAGAGAGAACTCCTTCGTCAATCTTCTTCCAACCTATGGCAAGCTTTGAGACTACTGTTCTAAGGGGGTACCTGAGGAAAAGACACCGCAAAGGAAGCTAAACCGGGCACAAAGGACCTACCATACCTACCAACGGGAAGTGGATTACAAAGGTAATAAAGGGATTGTCACTTCCCTCACTACTACCACGGTTCCGGCCGAATAGGGAGCATCTAAAAGTGAACCTAGTCTAAGCACCACGCTTATGCTAAAGAACGATTACTCTATTCCCAACGCGAAGCGAATAAAGTAAACTTGTAAACCAAAGAACAATAATAACAATGAACTTACTAGTATTAGAAGTTGAATTGCCGAATGATTCTCAAACCAAGCCTCGGGTTAGGAGACTTGATTCCGCAGTACACCGGAGAGGAGACACCGACAGTAGGGCTTCCTCCAAATCTACCTCCACTCTATACTCTCTCAATCTCTCTTGATACTAATACCCTATAGAGATAGATCCATTCGAGGGACCCTTCTCTATCTAACTCTCTCTCTGTGTGGATTGAAGTCTTGAATGAATAGGAGAATGAATTAGGGTTTCACCCAGGGGCCAGGGGCTCTGCTTATATAGCCCCCTAGGATGAACCACAGCCCTCGTATCAAACCGACCTAAATGGACGATAATTATTGATCTTCAAAGTCGGTGGAGGCAGGATCCGCGAGACTCCACCTGATTGGTGGAGCTGGGGAGTCGGCCGACTCCCCTCCCTAGTCGGCCGACCCCGGCCGGTGCGTGTGGGCCCTGTGTTTCGTGTGTCGCCTTACCGGAGTCTTCTAGATTATACTTTTTCACCCGTTCGGTCTTTCTCTCTATGTAAACCCGACATGTGGGTGTTGACGGTCGTTAAGTATCAATTTTATACCGTCAACGCAGCAAGAGAAAGGACTAATTTGAGTTCACCTGTTAGATATAGGGGTTACACTGACAGAATTCCATGAGTTTTGGTGATTGTCTATTTCGCGGGGGGTTATCGTAAAGAGAACCAAAGGAGGCCCACATGTCATGATTACATAGAGATAAAGACCGAACGGGTAAAATTGTATAATCTAGAAGACTCCGAAGGCAAACCCCGGAAGCCGGGGCCCACTGGCGGGGTGGCCGCGGCCGACCCGTGGGGAGTCGGCCGACTCCCCACCTCCACCAATCGTGTGGAGTCTCGTGGATCCCGCCTCCACCGCCTTTGAGGATGAATAATTATCGTCCATTTAGGTCGGTTTGATCCGAGGGCCGTGGTTAATCCTAGGGGGCTATATATTCGAGCCCCCGGCCCCCGGGTGAAACCCGAATTCAATCCTAATTCATTCAAGAGTTCATTCTCTCATCGAAATTCGAGAAGCCAGAGCCACCATCTCAATTAGAGCTCCATAGTTTAGTAGCATAGCTACATAGGAATAGATCTAGAGGGAATCAAGCCTAGCTTGGAGTCCGGATCTGTCGGAGTTCTTGGTAATTCCCCTCTACATTCTTGTAATATTCATCATTGTTCGTGATACTATGAGTAGTACTTTATTCTATTCTATTATATCATACTTGACTTTGCTCTATTTGATTATATTCTCAATTATATTGTTCTTAGTTTACTTTGATTATATGTTTAGCATAGTTGGACTAGAATTATGTTTATGCATAGGATCGTATAGCGCTTGCTCATTAGATCGATGGGTAAGTGGTAAATATTGTGTAGGCGTGGTGTCTAGACCGTATTTATCTCGCGATTACACCCTATTGGCCGGGTCGTGTGGTAGATCGCGGAAGTGACAGCTCCGTTGAGTCCTTTGTATTCCATCCCCGTTGGTAGGTCTTAGTAGAACAACCTATTACATTGAAGTCATTGCTATGTCTCTTGTCTTCTCTCGGTAATATCACTATGCATAGATGTAACCTTTTCCCGCCATGATTGCTAGATGTTCTTGCACTAATCATTGTATGCTTTGACCTTATAGTTAGAATAACATAGGATTATACCCTAGATTATCCTAGTCCATGCTAGTGTTATAAGCTTAGAGTGCTAAGTTGAGATGGCTTATTACTATTATTTTATGTGGCTAATTGCTCTCATTTATCTTATGTCATTTATCATTCATTCCTATATTTTATGTGACACTTACCCCGTATGAGATGATCGATACGAGACAAGGTTAAGCTCTCCATTACAAAGATGTGCATTGCTCATCACTCATTATCCAAGTGCATTCCCTTCCCAAAGTGGTAAAAATATAAATAACGATACCTGGATACTCCCGATTAAAATGCTACATCGGTATTATCGTGCGCTTGCGGATCCCATATTTATTTCTAGTAGCGGTTGCATTATTTAGTACCAAGCATTTTTGGCGCCATGTTGGGGATGACAACCTAACACCGAGTGGCGTTAGAAATGTCAACAAGGTGGGCCATCTTGGGTAGTTTTCAGTTGTCACCTGCAGAAATAGATATTCACCAAAACTCGTGGAATTAAATCGGTAGTAACCCTATATCTATCAAGTATTTATGAATAGGTCCATTTGCATGCTAAGTTGACGGTTAATTTTATGAGTTAACGACCGTCAACAAACTCCCCCACACTTGTCTTTTACTCGTCTCGAGGAAAAGGATGGATTACTTTAAGCATAGCCTCAAACCAAGACATCAACATTAGATTATCCCCGATCATACCCGCACCGGGGATTCAAAAGTGTCTACCATTGAACTTTGGGGAGTTGAAAGATGGAACAGTAGCGAAGTAGAGATCCGTCTTCTATCAATCATCACTCGGAGTTTTTATAACATTTTTGCAAAGAAAAACTTAGCTTACCCTTCGTGGAGGTATAAACTCCATATACCCTCACGGCCTAGTTTGGGCCGACACGCTATCATCAGCCGGCCCATCAAGCTTCAAGACCGATCGGCTCGGGCCGGGGTCGGATAGCCTAAAACAGGCAAGAATATCGAAGACCGACAAGGAGGACAAGACCTAGCCGAGATAGGAAAGTTTAGACTTGTAAAGTATGTAAACTTAGTACCGGATAGGCTAGTTCCGACTTGTAACCTTGCTCCCGCGATATATAAGGAGAGCAAGGACCCCCATGCCAGGGGACAGAATCTGGCATAACGCACAGACTCATACATCCACATCATAATCGAAACAGAGAGCAGGACGTAGGGTATTACGCTTCATAGCGGCCCGAACCTGGGTAAACCTTGTGTGATTGCTCCCTGTTTACGTCTTGCTCGCAATCTCGTGCGCCTTCCGCCAATCCATTACCGGTCAGGGCATACCCCTGGTCGGACTATCGCCGATATTTCGTCGACACCTTCTCCATCATGTAGCACACTCGAATCACTCTTTATATGTGGTATTTGTAGAACTCACCATTATGTATAGAGCACTCAAATCTCTCAATGTATGTGGTATTTATGGAACTCACTTGAGGCATGTGAGGGGTATGCCTCCTATTCTACTAAGGCTTATGTGGAGTTTAAGGTATTTCAAGGAATAGCATTTTTCACTGTGTATATTGATTAGCCAAAAACGGGAACCAAGGAGAGGGGACCTTACTCTAGATCAAGTGTGTGCAAGTGTGTGGAATATTTGGTGGCTAAATTTATGATAATGATGCTCCTTCCCTCTCTTGCACACTCGTCTCTTGAATATTGCTTTGCTGACCTTCTTTTGAATAACTCTTTGAGCTTCTTTAAACTTTCTTCTCTTGCGATCAGAATACTTTGGAGCTCATGGGCTATCTCTTTTCTTTTCTCTCTTTTTTTTTAATAACATTTTTGCATAGCCCATGTCTCAATCTTGGACACAATAACTTTCTTGAACATGATGATGATGATGACAACGATAATCTTCTTTCAACAACTGAATGATGATAACAATCCTTGGAGCATATAGAAATCCTAGAAAGTGTATGTATCCTCTCCCAGTGTAGGAGATGGATGAATGGCGGAAAGCATGTTTTTGCGTACTCCCGGTGTAGGAGTAGCGTATATATATGTGGGTGTAAGTGCACTTGATCATATGAGTAAGAGACCCTTCTCTATGGCTCTAATACCGCCAAGACTATTCTCAACACAAATAAAAAGCTTATGTGCTGGTCTTTCAGAATTTTGTCAACGAGGCTCTATAGGCATTTATAACCACAGAGGAGAAGTATAGCTAACATTTTAAGATTTTTCGAAAAGAAATTCTCCAAGCAACTAGATATAAAGAAATCAGGTTCTCATGGTCCATGCTATATCACTTGTCCTCAACAACTTAAGTAAAATGGGGTCCCTATAAAATAACGTTCCCAACAGCAACAGGGATTCCCAGGAATTATCATGGTGTGAGTCTATCTTAGGGTCATGATTGAAATAATCTACCTTCTCAGTATATATAGCAAGTGATTTAATTCAAAGTGTTCCCCAAATGAATCGAAAAAACGTGATCGGTATAAAATTTGGAACGTAGGAAAACAAACCTGACCGTGGACGAAAGCTGGAGCCAAATGGGCCCACCCCAGGGGCGGCCGACTCTAGATATGGGGCGGCTGACTCTGGCAGGTGGCCCCTCGGTGTCCACTTCGCCGAGCGTGATCTTTACCTCGTATCTTTCCAAATATTTTTGCTGGTTCGCTGATATCCGTTAATTTCGTCGTCAGTTGCCTCCCCCACACTAGATTCCTGTTATCTTCATTCACAACAAGGTGGAGACAAAACAGGCAACACATATGCAATAATAAATATAACTAGAAACTTTATTTCATCTTCATTAAGGCCTGGATTACAAGTATTGAAAGGAACTAAAATTGAACTAAACTTTAACTAAGCACACTTGCAAACTAAAACTTTTAAACTGAGCAAACTAAATCACACTAGGCCTTTCTGATGCTAAGACAAATCTCATCTAATCAACTTGCTTCTCTAGAGCATCTAACTTCTTTTCTAACTTATCCGTCCTCTTCTCTAGCTCACGAAGTCTATCTATGAGAGTGACAATACTACTGCTCTGGACACGCTGGCAGTTTTGCAGAGATAGGAAAGTTTAGACTTGTAAAGTATGTAAACTTAGTACCAGATAGGCTAGTTCCGACTTGTAACCTTGCTCCCCGCGATATATAAGGAGAGCAAGGACCCCCATGCCAGGGGACAGAATCTGGCATAACGCACAGACTCATACATCCACATCATAATCGAAACAGAGAGCAGGACGTAGGGTATTACGCTTCATAGCGGCCCGAACCTGGGTAAACCTTGTGTGATTGCTCCCTGTTTACGTCTTGCTCGCAATCTCGTGCGCCTTCCGCCAATCCATTACCGGTCGGGCATACCCCGGGCCGGACTATCACCGATATTTCGTCGACAGGTGGCGCGCCGCTGTAGGGGGTGCGCACCGAGATTTCACGTCGATCAAGATGATTTCCTTCCCGGCTTCCATGACTTTCGAAGCCGGCCTCACCTTCACCATTGGGACGATGACCTGGACAACCGCTCCGGACACCTCATACATCGAGAGTCCGCCCTCGATCCTAGTTCCACAAAGCAATGAAGGTACAGATCCTTTGTCTTCTCGGACGAAGCATCACCACCGAAGCTCGAGTTATCGAACTCCGGCCTTTTCTTCTAGGCACCAACCAGCCACCGGATGAAAATTGGGCCGATCTGTTCAAAGCAACTCATGATCAACGATAAGCTCATAGAGTTTTTTGCTCAATTTGGATCCATCCAGATTGAATCAAAGCAAAAATCATCTACTATCCTTCAACAAACCGAGCGCGAGCAGGGCGCCCAGGAAAAATCAACAGATCACAAGATCCTAGACCCAAGAACTGCATCACCGTTTCCATACGGGTTGCCAAACACCGCCACTTTGTTTAATCACCAACTTTTGGCAGACTACCGCAGACCATAACCGGATCCTTGATCCACGTTCAGACATGATCAACTATACCTTTGACGCACCCGCAGGACATGTTGTTAACCATGTACGTCTCGAAGAAGCCACGGATGATCAATCTCCGGAGAAGACACGTGATGTCACCCCAGATACACCCAGATTCGACGATTATTACAATATCTTAGAGCTCTCAGGATCAGTACACACAGTAATCTATTCCGATAACGAAGAAGAGATACAGTCCTTGCAACATCCCAGCGCCAAGTATACTGATACAACGCCAGATCTATCACTCATCACGCTCCGACCAGAGGAACCCGAACAAATCTTATCAGAGGTCCACAACCCGACCACATCCACCCAAGAGCTGCAACAGCTTCCCACCATTCCCTCCCGCCTAGGGAATGCGGTATGCCACGTTAGTGACAACGAGATCACCATCAACGGAGAAACCGACGAACAAAGACAAAGAACGAGAAGGTCGAAACGCAGATCGTGAACAACGAAGGCAAAACGAGGCCGCGGTCCAGGCAAAGCGGCCGACCAGATCGCGTGGTCGGACGACGCAGGAATTTTCGACGAAATCTTGCCGACGACTTCGATCTTGTAGGCGAACGACAAGTCCACACAACCCCAAGCGCCAATGCGCGATTGCCATTGACCGTCTCAAAACGGCCAACGTCCCTCAAACACCCCAAATCGAGGAAGCAATTGATCTCGTTAGTAGCCGCCAAAGCTCAAGTAAATCACATGAGAGAACAAGCACTTCCGGCCATGTCTCTCGAAGTCACAGCCACGTAGCTTCTACAAGCAATCGCATCCCGATTCTAGGGAGGGAGGTGCCGATAACAATAACTACGACGACGACGAGAGAAAGTTGTGGGAACTTTCCTCACAATAGGTTTTACCAAAGGCGCAACGCCGAGGAAGACAAATCAATAACGAGACAACGAGAGATTATGGTCAACCCTTCAATCACCATCATGACGAACAATATGATGACAATGACCTCCGAGCAGTCATCAATAACCGATACCGAGCTCGCATGGATGCCTCAGGACCAAAGCCTTATTCGGCTACCCTACGAGAGGTAGTCTGGCCCAAAAGTTTCAGGATACCAGACATCAAAACATACGATGGCAAGGTCGACCCAGAGCATTGGATCCTCTTATATGAAGTAGCCGTACGAGCAGCGGGAGGGGATGAACACGTCATGGCCAATTACCTCCCTATCGTACTCGACAGTGGGCCGAATAATTGGTTATTACGACAACGAGAGGGGTCGATTCACAGCTGGCCTCAACTACGACATCTCTTCATCGAGAACTACAGAATAACATGCCAGCAGCCTGGCACTAAGTACGATCTAGCAAAGATCGTCGATTACCCGAATGAACCACTACGTCACTACATACGACGCTTCTCAGAAGTCTGGACAACAATTCCAGACATATCAGCAGTCGAAGTCGTGTCCCTTTTCGCATGGGATTACGACAACCCGGAAATATTGATCTACGAAAAGAACTTTTGAGAAGACAACCCACTACAACCGACGAGATGTTCGAATAGCCCGAGAATTCGCTTGCGTTGACGACGCCATGCAACAATTGCCCGAAACCGGACAAGGATACGAAGCTTCGTAAGAAACGATGACGCAACGCAAAGACATGCGCGTAAACGACGTGACGTGACAATAACCGTCGCAATGAACGACGGCGCGACAATCGTATACAAAACAATTATAGCGAGACACGAGATCAATGCGTCCATTCGGTACCACCTAGCGTAGAAAAGAAGCGAGACTTCGATCCGAATATGAGAAGATTCTAGGCCGGACTGCCCTAAACACCCGGAAAAGGGCATACCATGGGCGAGTGTCGCGGATTCACAAAGCAATTTTTAGCGGGGCAGCCGCCAAGAAACAAAGATTGATAAAACAAAACAAGGAAAAACGACACAACAGAAGGACAAAATCGAGGAAGAAGAAGACAGCGATAAAGACCCTCGACATCAATTCAATGAGCCCACCAAACACTGTCGGCCATGATCTTCGGCGGCAAGGTTGGCCTCGAAAACTCGCGTGACAAGAAATTACTAAAAAGGAGGATCATGGCGATCGCTAAGTCGATGGGGCAAACACGATACCAAAGCTCCGGCTGGTCGGAACAACCGGTCACCTTCAACAGTGGCCGACATGTGGGCGAATATACCGGGACGCCGGGGCGCTTCCCTTTGGTACTCGATCCAGGTTGTCAACCACATACGCATGGAAAGAGTACTCATAGATGGCGGCAAAGCGCCTTAAACATACTATTCTTACAAGCATTCCGAGAGCTAGGGTTAAAGATCGAAGATCTCGAGCCTTACGACTCACCATTCGGGAGTCATGCCGAGCAAACCTTCAATGCCCTTGGGAAAAATAACCCTACCCGTCCGCCGGGACAAGACAAAGACTTCGTAAAAGATTACGTCAGCTTCATTGTAGCTGACTTCGAAGGCGTTTACCACGCCATACTCGGTCGACCAGGGATCACGAAGTTCATGGCTGTCCCTCACTATGGATATCTAGTATTGAAAATGCCAACATCAAAAGGCATTCTTTCTCTCAGAGGCAATGTGCTTATGGCCCATGACTGCGAAACAAACGCCTACGCAGCAGCCGAATTAGCGACCTCAAAGCTCACATGGAGCAAACATGCCTTGAAGCAAAACAGATACCCGAAGCTGATCTCCAGATCCCAGTCAAGCAGTCTAAAAGATCAGCTAACAAAAGCAACGACACAAAGAAAATCGAGCTCATCCCCGGCGATAAAGAAAAAACCGCTCTTATAGGAGCCCATCTAGACGACAAATAGGAAGACACGCTCGTCCAATTCCTAAGGGACAACATAAGCATATTTGCTTGGAAACCAGCAGACATGCCAGGCGTCCCAAGGGAAAAGGCCGAGCACTTCCTTAATATCTCAGAAACCGCCAAACCAATCAAACAAAGATTACGACGGTTTGCTCGCGACAGGAAGGAGGTGATTAGGGTAGAAGTACTAAAGTTATTAGCAATTGGTTTTATAAAAGAAGTGTATCATCCCGACCGGCTATCCAATCCAGTTCTTGTACAAAAGAAAAATGGCGAATGGAGAATGTGTGTTGATTATACCGATCTCAACAAACACCGCCCTAAAGACCCTTCAAACTACCTCGCATCGACGAAGTAGTTGATTCAACCGCAGTCCGCGAACCGTTGTCCTTTTTAGATTGCTATTCGGGTATCACCAAATAGCCCTAGCAACCGACGATCAAATAAAAACATCATTCATCACGCCTTTCGGCGCATACTGCTATACGACCATGTCGTTTGGCCTCAAAAATGCGGGTGCAACATACCAATGCGCTATCCAAGAATGTCTTCAAAAAGAAATTTCCGACCAGCTGGTCGAAGCATACGTAGACGACGTAGTCGTAAAAACAAAGGAGAGCGGATCCTTAGTTCCAAACTTAGAGCGAACCTTCGTCGCTTTAAACAAATTTCAGTGGAAATTAAACCCACAAAAATGCATATTCGAGTACCGTCAGGGATACTACTTGGCAACGTAGTTAGCCAAGACGGCATCAAGCCAAATCCCGAAAAGGTTAATGCAGTTTAAAATGACGCAACCTAAAGGCATAAAAGATATCCGAAAACTTACTTGGATGCATGGCGGCTTTAAGCCGCTTCATATCAAGACTTGGCGAAAAAGGCCTTCCCTTTTTCAAATTATTAAAGGCCACGCAAAAATTTGAATGGACAAAGCGGGCGTACAAAGCCTTCTCCGAACTCAAGATGTATTTAACATCGCCACCAAGCACAAAGACCTAAAGATGACGAAGAATTATTGCTATACATTGCGGCTACCGATCGCGTGGTCAGCACAGTAATAGTCGTCGAATGACAAGAAGAGCGCAACTGTCATAATTGAGTTCGGTTGCAGATTGCAGATAGAAATCCCCCAAAAAAATACAAAGTTCCACCAGGAAAGTATGAAGAGGAATACCCAAACCTCTGATGAAATAATCCTCAAAGACAACTATTTCACCATCATAGGGGCGAGGAAACGCCTCACCTCGCGGCGGCACACGCCACACTTCAAAAGATGCTGGCGGAATCATGCCCCCATCCGCCAAGGAATTTAACGACGCCGCCGTCGATTGCGTCGGCGACCAAAGAAGCTTCATCTGCTTCTCATATTCCTTTTGTTCCTTCTCCTTCCTCTTCTCTGATGCAGATTGACGCTTTTTTCCCATGATCTTCGCGCAGAAGAATGCGAGGATTTCGAAGCTAACCCTAAGAAACGGAGCACCGTGAGCGAAGGAACCGATTGCAGAACGGCAGCAAAATGAAAGCAAGCAGTCCAAATGACGGCGGCACCAGGAGTTTTTTAACCACACTAGGGTTTTTTACTCCTGATGGGCCAGAGGAACTGGGCCGCCCCCAGCGGAAAAAGGCTTTTTCGGTTCGTTTCTTTTTCCCCCATTTAAAATTCATTTTTTCACGCAGACGCACAGCTTACCAGACAACCTGAAAGCTGGCCCAGTAAGCAAAGCTACTGACGGCCGTTTAAGTCTGTCTTCTAGCTATAGTCTTAAAAACAGCCTCGCTAAAAGACGGGTTCACAAAGAAAGTCTGTTTCCAACCCGCCGTAACAAAGTTACAAGATAGCACCAACATTTCAACCCACACAATCCGACAAACTGAGCCGGGATTTTTTTGCCAATGATACCGGTTATTCGGCACACAAATAGCTAAGCTATTTCACGGGTTTAGATTCAAAACCATGGTCTCACAAACACGGCTGGGACGAGTTAAGTAGCAAAGCTATCTTAACTTAATCATAACAAAGTTATGGCATGGTTCAAACCGACCAGCCCAAATGAAATTTGGCCTGCTCGGTCTCACTCAAAGAGTGGTCGGAAACACATAAAGCATGATCAGTTGTCTTCTTTTTTAGACCCTGACATAACGTGTTCCACCTCATCTCAGGCTCGGGGACTACGTGGGCCCACATCACCTGAGAGGTGACATGGGTTAGATCCTTCTTTTAGAGCTTGCTGCAACATATACTATCTTACAAAGAACCTCGGGAACTACGTGGGCCCACGTCATTTGCATGACTCGGCCTGACCCTTTCTCTTTACAAAGAGTTTAGTTTCAAAACTAAGCTAAGGCAACGACCAATCACGACAGATACCATGTGATGGCAGGCATCACATACTAACGAGGGCCCATGTCTCTAGATTTGGGACCCTTTCAAAATTCTTTTTTCTTTTCAGGAGCATCATAAATCTTTCGGTCAAAACCAAAAACGTCAACCAAGTGTAAGCAAAGTGTGGTCGGAAGCATTAGACGGTCCTCCACCGCTCGGACCACATGTCGAACGTGTGTCCGACCACCCTTTCTCACTCAACCAAGCAAGACGGTGTTTTTTCCCTCAAGATCCATGATGCTCGGGGACTAGCCGTGGAGGTATAAACTCCATATACCCTCACGGCCTAGTTTGGGCCGACACGCTATCATCGAGCCGGCCCATCAAGCTTCAAGACCGATCGGCTCGGCCGGTCTGGACAGCCTAAAACAGTAAGAATATCGAAGACCGACAAGGAGGACAAGACCTAGCCGAGATAGGAAAGTTTAGACTTGTAAAGTATGTAAACTTAGTACCGTATAGGCTAGTTCCGACTTGTAACCTTGCTCCCGCGATATATAAGGAGAGCAAGGACCCCCATGCCGGGGACGGAAATCGGCATAACGCACGGACTCATACATCCACATCATAATCGAAACAGAGAGCGGGACGTAGGGTATTACGCTTCATAGCGGCCCGAACCTCGGGTAAACCTTGTGTGATTGCTCCCCGTTTACGTCTTGCTCGCAATCTCGTGCGCCTTCCGCCAATCCATTACCGGTCAGGGCATACCCCTGGTCGGACTATCGCCGATATTTCGTCGACACCTTCTCCATCATGTAGCACACTCGAATCACTCTTTATATGTGGTATTTGTAGAACTCACCATTATGTATAGAGCACTCAAATCTCTCAATGTATGTGGTATTTATGGAACTCACTTGAGGCATGTGAGGGGTATGCCTCCTATTCTACTAAGGCTTATGTGGAGTTTAAGGTATTTCAAGGAATAGCATTTTTCACCTGTGTATATTGATTAGCCAAAAACGGGAACCAAGGAGAGGGGGACCTTACTCTAGATCAAGTGTGTGCAAGTGTGTGGAATATTTGGTGGCTAAATTTATGATAATGATGCTCCTTCCCTCTCTTGCACACTCGTCTCTTGAATATTGCTTTGCTGACCTTCTTTTGAATAACTCTTTGAGCTTCTTTAAACTTTCTTCTCTTGCGATCAGAATACTTTGGAGCTCATGGGCTATCTCTTTTCTTTTCTCTTTTTTTTTTACTAATATTTTTGCATAGCCCATGTCTCAATCTTGGACACAATAACTTTCTTGAACATGATGATGATGATGACAACGATAATCTTCTTTCAACAACTGAATGATGATAACAATCCTTGGAGCATATAGAAATCCTAGAAAGTGTATGTATCCTCTCCCAGTGTAGGAGATGGATGAATGGCGGAAAGCATGTTTTTTGCGTACTCCCAGTGTAGGAGTAGCAGATATATATGTGGGTGTAAGTGCACTTGATCATATGAGTAAGAGACCCTTCTCTATGGCTCTAATACCGCCAAGACTATTCTCAACACAAATAAAAAGCTTATGTGCTGGTCTTTCAGAATTTTGTCAACGAGGCTCTATAGGCATTTATAACCATAGAGGAGAAGTATAGCTAACATTTTAAGATTTTTCGAAAAGAAATTCTCCAAGCAACTAGATATAAAGAAATCAGGTTCTCATGGTCCATGCTATATCACTTGTCCTCAACAACTTAAGTAAAAATGGGGTCCCTATAAAATAACGTTCCAACAAAGAACAGGATTCCCAGAATTATCATGGTGTGAGTCTATCTTAGGGTCATGATTAAAATAATCTACCTTCTCGCATATATAGCAAGTGATTTAATTCAAAGTGTTCCCCAAATGAATCGAAAAACGTGATCGGTATAAAATTTGGAACGTAGGAAAACAAACCCGACCGTGGACGAAAGCCGGAGCCAAATGGGCCCACCCCGGGGCGGCCGACTCTAGATATGGGGCGGCCGACTGCGGGGTGGCCCTCGGTGTCCACTTCACCGAGCGTGATCTTTACCTCGCTTTCCAAATATTTTTGCGGTTCGATATCCGTTAATTTCGTCGTCGCTTGCCTCCCCCACACTAGATTCCCGTTATCTTCATTCACAACAAGGTGGAGACAAAACAGGCAACACATATGCAATAATAAATATAACTAGAAACTATATTTCATCTTCATTAAGGCCTGGATTACAAGTATTGAAAGGAACTAAAATTGAACTAAACTTTAACTAAGCACACTTGCAAACTAAAACTTTTAAACTGAGCAAACTAAATCACACTAGGCCTTTCTGATGCTAAGACAAATCTCATCTAATCAACTCGCTTCTCTAGAGCATCTAACTTCTTTTCTAACTTATCCGTCCTCTTCTCTAGCTCACGAAGTCTATCTATGAGAGTGACAATACTACTGCTCTGGACACGCTGGCAGTTTTGCAGAGATGCAATAATGTCGCGCTGAGTTTCTAGCTCCGTCTCTAAGTCTACAACGGTCTTGCGACACTTCCTTGGAGCTTCTGAGGCGGCGAGAGCTGCTTTTGGGGCTTCTTTCGGAGGGACGAACTTCACCTTTCTCGGGTGAGCACGGACTCCCTCGAACTACGAGCGCTCTCCAGTGCTATACTTAGCACAGATGATCTCCCCTTGCTTGTTGGTCTTCACTCCCATAAGCATCTCATTGTGCTTAGGAGGGAGGATCCTGGTGCCTTCTGGGAGCTTCACAATAGGACCCTTTGGTGGAGGTCCATCTAGGAGCAAAGGCTTGGGTGCGGCGATGACTGGTTGGGCGAAGTAGATATGGCTGTAAGCTTGAGGTTTTGGAGGGATAGATGCTAGGGGTTTTGGCTCAGCAAGAACGATGGCCTTGGACTTAGGCTCCTCCCTTGGGATGGTGTTGAGATCAATCCCGAAGCGGATCAATCTCCTATCTAAGTTTTCTGGCTCTGGCTTCACCATTGTAGCAAGCTTGATGCTAGGAGGAGGCTTTAGATGGAATGAGGTTGGCCTGAGGCTGGGCTTCTTTATATAGGGGGATGGAGAGGCATCTAAAGGGCATCTAAAGGGAATCTCCGAAGGAATAACGCGTCAACGTGATCTCAAAAACCCTAATCGGCAAAAATTCCCGAAGGAAGAGTATAGAAGGATCACGAGTGCAAAAGCCGGCGCGAATGGGGGAGTCCCCGGGTCGGCCGACTCCCCCTTTGGGGCGGCCGACTCGGGCAGTGGATTCCCCGCCGGGTTTTTCGCAACCTATTTAGCGTGTTTTTGTCATTTGGAAAAATACCCCGGACCCCGAAAAATGAAAAGTAAAAAGGTCGGGCCCAACTACCTAATTGAGAAAGAAGTTTAATTCATCTATTTCACCTATTTCCTTAATGGGCTCTAAAATATTTTAAGACGTTGACCATTTACCTTGAATATCGTACCTTCGTTGTTGCGAAGCGTAACGGCTCCATGCGATGATGAGCTTACTACTTCGAACGGTCCTTCCCATTTGCTTCGAAGCTTTCCTTGCCCGAAGAGTTTGACCCCGGAATTAAAAAGTAATACCTTGTCTCCGGGTGTGAACTCCTTGATCTTGATTCTCTTGTCGTGCCATCTTTTCACTCTTTCTTTGTATATCTTGGCATTGTGATAGGCTTTCTCTCTCCATTCTTCTAATTCGAGATTTGCATCCTCCTTTTCTCTCCTGCTCGCTTCTAGATCCATATTCCACTTCTTGATGGCCCAGTGAGCTTTGAATTCCAGCTCTACCGGCAAGTGGCGGTCTTTCCATAGACTAGTTGATATGGTGACATCCCAATAGGTGTCTTGTATGCTGTCGATATGCCCATAGTGCATCGGAAGCTTGTCCTTCCATGCGCTTCCCATTTCATTCACTGTCTTCTCGAAGAATATTCTTGATTTGCTTATTTGATGTCTCTCGCTTGGCCACTTGTCTCGAGGATGATACGGAGTAGCAACATTATGGCGTACTCCATGCTTCAATAAGTATTGCTCAAAGCGTTTGTCGATGAAATGTGATCCTCCATCACTTATGACTATCCTTGGGACACCGAATCTTGGGAATATTATTTCTTCGAACATCTTTTGGAGCTTGAGCTATCTGCCTTTTGCATGGCGAGCTTCGACCCATTTGGACACATAGTCCAAAGCTACGAGGATGTATTCACATTTCTTCGACGGTGGAAATGGTCCCATGAAATCAACTCCCCGGACATCAAAGAGCTCGATCTCGAAGGTTGTTGATAAGTGGCATGGCATCTCTTGAGTTAATGTTGCCATGTCTTTGACAAGGACCGCATCTCCGAATGAAATCTTTTGTGTCTTCATACATTGTTGGCCGAAAAATCCGCATTGCCAAATCTTCGCATGTGTACGGAACACCCCATAATGGCCTCCATATGGTGATGAGTGGCATCTTTCGATGATTTTGATTCCTTCTTCGGTTGGCACACATCTTCCGAGCGCACCATCGAGCACACTCGGAAGAGGTAGGGTTCATCCCAAATGTGAGTACGACTCTCCCGGATAAGTTTCCTTTTGTTGCCTCCCGGTGGTACGTAACCCGTAACCATAAAATTAACAATATCTCGCATACCGGGGTCGATCTGTTGATTCCGTAGAGCATGTCGTCCCGGAGTGCGTCGTCGATGGGTAGTTCCCGTGGTTTCTCAAACCGCATTCTAGACAAGTGATCGACAACGAGTTTTCTACTCCCTTTTTATCTTTTATTTCTAAATCAAATTCTTGGAGTAATAAAATCCATCTTATCAAACGAGGTTTAGCATCTTTCTTAGTGAGCAAATATTTTAAAGCGGATGATCGGTGTAAACAATCACTTTGGCACCCACTAAGTAGGATCTAAACTTATCAATAGCAAAGACAACAGCTAGGAGCTCTTTTTCGCAATTAAGCCGAGGTCCAGTCAAAGTTTTGCTAGCGTAAGCTATTGCATGATGCTTCTTATCCTTAGTCTGTCCTAACACCGCTCCTACAACGTAGTCACTTGCATCACACATAATTTCAAAAGGTAAAGTCCAATCGGGGGGTTGAATGATTGGAGCGAGAGATGAGCGCTTTCTTAAGGATCTCAAATGATTGTAAGCGAGGCATCATCAAAGTCAAAAGGAACATCCTTAGCCAATAAGCGAGTAAGAGGTCTAGCGATGAAAGAGAAATCTTTTATGAATCTACGATAAAAACCAAAGATGGCCAAGGAAACTTCTAATTCCCTTCACATTGATAGGAGGAGGTAGTTGCTCAATTACTTCTATTTTGGCTCTATCTACCTCGATGCCTCTTTCGACACTAAGTGTCCTAGCACTATTCCTTCTCTAACCATGAAATGACACTTTTCCCAATTAAGGACTAAGTGTTTTTCCTCACATCTTTGCAAAACTCGATCTATGTTTTCAAGACACTCATCAAAAGTTTTTCCATAAACAAAAAAATCATCCATGAAAACTTCCATAATCTTTTCAATCATATCGAAAATATAGACATCATACATCTTTGAAAAGAAGCCGGTGCATTACATAACCCAAAAGACATCCTACGATAAGCAAAGGTTCCATAAGGGCATGTAAAGGTCGTTTTGTTTTGATCATTAGGATGGATAGGGATTTGATGATATCCGAATATCCATCAAGGAAGCAAAAGTAAGAATGGTTGGCTAATCGCTCAAGCATCTCATCAATGAAAGGCAAAGGAAAGTGATCCTTTCTTGTTGCCTTATTAAGCTTTCTATAATCTATGCACATTCGCCATCCCGTGACGGTTCTTTGTGGGATTAACTCATTCTTCTCATTTTGGACAACAAATATGCCTCCCTTTTTAGGCACAACTTGGACAGGGCTGACCCACTCACCGTGTGGCACGGGGTAAATTATCCCGGCGTGCAACGCTTTTAAAACTTCTTTCTTAACAACTTCCCTCATCGCATTATTGAGTCTACGTTGGGGTTCTCTAGATGGTGGAATATCGGGATCTCGTGGGAATGCGATGGGTACAAAGGGCGGACTAATTCCTTTGAGGTCCCGGAGTGAGTAGCCAAAAGCTTTTTTATGTTTTTCTAGGACAGCCATTAAGCGAAAAGTCTGCTCCCGAGTGAGAGTATCACTTATGATGACAAAGAGTGTCCGGATCATTTCCTAGAAAGGCATATCTAAGACCGGGCCGGTAAAGGTTTGAACTCAATAGGAGACCTAGGTGGTAGGGTAAACTCGTCTAATGGTTCATTCTCGGAAGGGTCAGCTTCTTCTTCCATGAAGAATCTAGCTTCATCTTCTAATTCTGGTTTAACTAGGAATTCTAGAGAGGTCGCTCTAAATTCCTCCAACGGATCATAATGTGGATGGGGCTCGGTCCTAGCATTTAAAGAGTGTGAAATGGACATTGCAAACTGGAGTTTCTTGCCTAAACAAATGTTTAGTTTCCCGCTTTGTCCTTCATAAAGAAGTCTTCTAAATGGTTGTCCTATCAACAAAGTGGAAATCCCCTATGTCAAAGACATAAAAGCTTAAGTGGACAGGGGTTCCTTCTACCCGGAGTGGTAGGACATGTAGGATTCCTAAACAAGGAAGAATTTGTCTTGAAAGATTTCTTATGAACTTCACCGTTGGGGTCAATGTCATGTTTCTTTGCAAATATTTTGCTAGTGTGGTAGACATGATATTTATACCCACAACTGGATTGTAGAGAGCGTCTATGCGATCATTGTTAATCATGCAATGAATGGGAAGAGAAGATGAATCCAACCGAATTATTTCGAGGAAAGCTCGACTCTTCTAACCACTCATTGCTCATGACAGATACTAACTCTCCCGAGGTCTTTCCCGTTGGAATATCCTCATCAATATTGCATGGCTTTATTGGGTGATATTTGCCTTGTGGCTTCTTCACTTTGTGATAGTTGAAGATGTTTCTAAAATCGGAAAACAGATCGGTTCAATATCTAGCATAAAATCGGGAAGTGGAATGTCTTCCTTGTCTTGCTCAAGACATGGGTTGGTCAAGTTGATGGTGTATCTCGGCAAAGGTTTGGCTTCACTACTTGAGGTTCTACTTCTAGGAGGTAGTCTAATTCACTGGATAGGATTTGGTCTAGGATTGATCTTGCTTTCTCACAGAGATATGCAAGAATGATCCTCCCGAAGTTGTGTCGAGCAATTTTCTACTGTCTCTACTCGACCTTTATAAAAGTGTTGTAAAAGAATGGGATCTCGGTAGACTAAGGTCCGGGCCGATGCTAAAAGTGTAGTAAAACGATTCCAGGATGAGGCCAAAGATTCTTCGTGTTCTTGCTTAATAGTCGAACCTTGACTCTAAGGTCGACGATTTAGGAGATGGGATAGAAATCTAGGCAAAAGTTGGAGCGTAAGGACCCCCAATCTCCTTGTTGCTTACCTACAGCTTTATCATACCATTGTCTAGCTTTTCCCTTTAATGAGAAAGGAAATAGCTTCCAACGGAGGGTTTTGTCGGACATGCCCTCTATGCGAAGACAACACATGTTTGCTCAAAGTCTCTAATGTGAAGGTAAGGGTTTTCGTCTCCTTCTCCCGAAAAGGATAGGCTTTGGACCAATGCAATCAACCGCGGACTCACCTATAGCTAGGTGTTTGGATAGGTTGTGATGACTCATGTGGCACTAGGGTCGGTCTCCGTGGGTGCATAAAATTGAAAGATAGGAATGGAATTTGAATTATCCATAAGGATAGAAAAAAGATAAAATGTACGAAAAAGTAAAATGCAAGAAAAAGATAAAAGTATAGGTACAAGGTAGAGCAAGATTTAGGTTATCTAAGCGCACCGTCTTTCTCCCCGGCAATGGCGCCAGAAATGCTTGTTGACACTAGATACGCACACGAAAGAATCAAAGAGAAATAATCCGCAAGCGCACGGATATCGGTGAGCACTTCACCCGGGAGATAAGTCCTGAGTATCGTATTTGTTTTTATCCGCTAAGAGAAAACGTGCAATAGACTAACCCGATCTTTACTACTACCCCGGGCTGCTAGTCAAGTGAGAATTAAGTGATATAGAGAGAACTCCTTCATCGCCTTCTTCCAACCTATGGCAAGCTTTGAGACTACTTGTTCTAAGGGGGTACCCGAGGAAAAGACACCGCAAAGGATGCTAAACCGGGCACAAAGGACCTACCTTACCTACCAACGGGAAGTGGATTACAAAGGTAATAAAGGGATTGTCACTTCCCTCACTACTACCACGGTTCCGGCCGAATAGGGAGCATCTACAAGTGAACCTAGCCTAAGCACCACGCTTATGCTAAAGAACGATTACTCTATTCCCAACGCGAAGCGAATAAAGTAAACTTGTAAACCAAAGAACAATAATAACAACGAACTTACTAGTATTAGAAGTTGAATTGCCGAATGATTCTCTCAAACCAAGCCTCGGGTTAGGAGACTTGATTCCGCAGTACACTGGAGAGGAGACACCGACAGCCGGGCTTCCTCCAAATCTACCTCCACTCTATACTCTCTCAATCTCTCTTGATACTAATACCCTATAGAGATAGATCCATTCGAGGGACCCTTCTCTATCTAACTCTCTCTCTCTGGATTGAAGTCTTGAATGAATAGGAGAATGAATTAGGTTTCACCCGAGGGCCGGGGCTCGCTTATATAGCCCCCTAGGATGAACCACAGCCCTCGGATCAAACCGACCTAAATGGACGATAATTATTGATCTTCAAAGTCGGTGGAGGCGGGATCCGCGAGACTCCACCCGATTGGTGGAGCCGGGGAGTCGGCCGACTCCTCCCCTCGGTCGGCCGACCCCGGCCGGTGCCAGTGGGCCCTGTGTTTCGTGTGTCGCTTCCGGAGTCTTCTAGATTATACTTTTTCACCCGTTCGGTCTTTCTCTCTATGTAAACCCGACATGTGGGCCATCTTGGGTAGTTTTCAGCTGTCACCCTGCAGAAATAGATATTCACCAAAACTTGTGGAATTCTGCCAGTAGTAACCCTATATCTTGGGGGCCCTAAACTAGGAGGATTAGAGGCAAGCAAACCTCGATTTGCCCTCCCTAAAAATCCCAAAAAGACGATCAGAGGAAGCCCCTGATTGTCTCTCTATACCACGAATTGGGCCGGCCCACGACCACGCCCACAAGACCGCAAGGCCCACCGATTCAAGACGCGGCCGCTCGCCCGCTCGAGGAAGAATGACGGAAACCGCTCGAGCGAGCGAGCGCTCGAGACGGTGACGGAAAGCGCTCGAGCGAGCGAGCGCTCGAGACGGTGACGGAACCGCTCGAGCGAGCGAGCGCTCGAGACGGTGACGGAAACCGCTCGAGCGAGCGCCCGCTCGAGTCCGCCTGCAATAATTGCCTTCCCAGGACGCGCACATGGCTACAGGGCTCGAAACAGTGCCTCTGTACACCAACTCCGCCTAACTCCATGGCTACAGGGCCCGTAATAGTGGATTGTACGCCAGTCACTTCCACCATTACGCTGCCCATCCCCTGGATTCGAGGATGGCAGGCGCCACTGTGACACCATGCCACGCACTATACCGTGTACGGCCACCCTCAAATCGCCATTTTTTACTCCCCGTGCCTCCAAACACGTTGCTCAGTCCCATCGCTCGGGCTCTCGACCCCTCAAAGCGGCTTTCAACCGCTCGAAGCGTGATGACAGATGTGACTGGCGTACGGGGCGTGCGGTGACCTGTCCATCCCACCTCGACGGCCACTCCGCGGGGTTCCCGGGCACGCCATCGCCAACCACCCTTCCATTTCGTCAGCCCGCGTCAGACGAGGACGAGCAGGACACCTTTGCCCATGCTGCTACAGGCTCGAACCGGTCAAGAGCGTGAATCCACCGGCTCGGACCGGACCATAGGAAGCATCTACAGCATTGACGACTCGACGGAGCGCCCATGCCTCGACGTCACGCATACGATTGCCCTACCAAATCTTGTACTCCTGAGCCTCCCCTTGGTCTATAAAAGGGGACGCCAGGGCATAGCTTAGGGCAAGTTGACACACTCTCAACTCACACGCACACATTACACGCTAAGTCCCTGGACTTCCTTGTACTCACCCCTGTACAAGCACTTCGGTGCAGGATAATACAAGTTCCCCTCCCCCGCTGGACGTAGGGCCTTCTTTTGCCCGAACCAGGATAAAAACCTTGTGTTCTTCTTGCATCACCATCCGGATTAGGGAGCACGCTTAGAAATTTATTTGTTGGTGTGATACCCCCCGGGGTACGAAACACCGACAAATTGGCTGTGTACATCCTCGGATGTAGAGGCCGGATATGCGTATCCATTATCTTAAAAAAAAAGGAATTGAGAGGGAGAGGGGAGTGAGATAAGTAATTTTTGTTAGTTGTGAGTATTAAACATGATTTTATTTATGCTCATGTCTTGTGAGATGACGCTAGCCCCTACAGAAGAAGCTACTACAAACAAAGATGCACATGGGATGCAACTGCAACACTCTCACCACGTCTCCATCCTTGGGTTCTCCCATCAAAAGAGAGCTAGCACATGGAACCTTGATGGGACCTCTTATTCGAGAATAACGTCAAATTCACGAAATTGCTGCACTGTTGTGTAATATAAGTACATCTTTAATTTGGTTAAGTGCGAGCCCTAATAATAAAACTAATCACTAACCGCATCAGCTTGCTCCTACGAATTGATTGAGTCCCACTAGACTTGCCTTTTTCGCACGAATAACACACTGGATTCGTGCACCTTTCCTGACATATTTCTAATCTCACTATATATGCTTACTCCTACTACAGCCCTACTGTGTCGCGCGCATGCAGTCTCAGCTAGTGATAAGTAAAGGTGGGCATAGGAAGCCGATCCATGCACCCGGCCCACAGCAGGTTGTTGCACTTTGCTGCGTCGTTAGTTGACACGGGTGCTCCCTCTTGCCAGGACAAATTCACTCTAACGCCACGGGGAGGGGCCAATCCAGGTTAGAAACGTGTGTTTAATTAGTTGCACCATCTCTTGGATGCCACAAATTAAGACTGTGTGGCATGCATGACGACGAAGTACCTCGCAATTCGGAACTCGATTAGATTACTGCGATCGACAGCTTACCGGCAACACACTTTGATGGGAATCATGTGATTAGCTTAAGCGCGTAGCTTTACTTCGGATAGCCAACACCGCCAGGCGCCAGCTAGCATCAGATCAGGTCGCGTGGTGGAGTTCCGCAGCGTTTGGTGATCCATGGCTTTCGTGCTGGCCGTGCGCCGTCAGGACTCGCGGGAGCTTGTCATCCCCAGCCGGCTCCCCGGGCTCTGCAGTTCACCTGTGTCACCGTGTGACGCGCACTGCCGCCATGGATGGGGAAGGCGCGCATCTCCCGTTTCAGAATTGCTATAAACTACGAAGTCTCGTTGTCTGATATATGTGGCGTAGGGTAGCTTGCCATGACGACAAATAGCGTTGCCACAAGTCCTTTGCCAAGTATATACTTTTGTCCTTTTTTTTTTTGGCTAAGCCATGGCAAGTCGATTCTTTCCCTTATATTTCTATCTAAAAATAAGTAATTTACCTTTTGACCATTACATTTTCTCTTGTCATTCTTATATATGAAAAGAACTATGCTAAAAAAAATATGAAAAGAATTGGAAAGATTTTCTACGATAAACCTAATATTATTATGAGTTTTATCGCGGTACATTTCTAGTGGATCCACATATATACACGCATGAGTCATTATGTTTTTAATGTTGGATAAGATCGCATAACGCAAAAGGTGTCGAGGGGGCCTGCACCATTTGTTTCACGGGCTTCAAATTTGTGCTAGTCTCAGTGAGAAGTTTCATGGCGTTGTTTTCAAAACCATAATGTCATATAGAATGAAATGAAACATGGACAAAAAAACTATTTTCAATGAAAACTTTTATTAAATGGTTTTATAGACATTTAATTTCATAATTTCTATAGAGTTGTTAATCGTGCCAAAAGAGTTTTATCCCCATGGAACCCACTTCTCTTTCTTCTTAAAACATTACCACATCATCAAAAACACTTATATGTGGCAGCTTATTGGATGTAAAGGAAACTCTGATGAAACTCTCATTCAGAGCCTTATGAGCAACTTAGTCTCAAAACTACATTTGTCTGAAAGACATGATTAGTGCACTTAAATATGTGCTAGCACTTATTACATTCACCTGATAAAAAAGCCCATTTTATTGTTACTGATTGGATATCCAAAGAACCTCCATATTAATCCTCACTAGACACGTGAATGAAAGACAATTCCTTTAAGGACTTACAAAAGACACCTTACTCCTTTGGTAATAAGATCCCCATAATCGATACTTCTTCTTATGGTCGTCTCATTGCAAAAAGAATCTATACCTATAATATTATTGCTTCTTTAGAATGCTCAAAATTGAGTTTATTAAAACTAGTTGGCCCTGGTAAGATAGAAGCTTCCCTTTACAACTAGTGAATGTTGTTTTATCCCATAAAGGCATATGCCCCCATGTGCATGCACCGTTCGAAGTCGTTCAAGACCGGAACACTTGGAAAGGTTCATTGTTTGCAGATGATACAACAATAATGCCGTTAGGAAGTGCTTCAATATCACTATTTTGATGAATGGTGAAAATCTTGTATTACAGATCTAGAATAGTTGTATATCCTTTCTCTAGGGAAGCATTCAAAGCATTTTCTATAATACCAATCGGTAGAAATAAATGGCAAGGAGTATATGGAAAATAATCCTTGCTTTGGCTCAGCTTTTGTATCTACAGGGGCACATTCCTTTCCCATCGAATCATGTGCAACAGCATGCATAAGGTCATGGATTTTACATGTGATTCTAGAACATGACCTATGCTCATCCCAATACATTATGGTGTTAGATCTAACTTGCTTCACTTCGTGAAAAAATGAGCTTTGCGCCAGCTCATTGAAAATTTGTTTATCAATGACTTCTAGACACACTCCTTGCTCAAGGATAAAACAATTGGCCATCCGTGATCAGATAAGATTTCCACATAAATCTCATGATTCTTAGGAAACATAGCACAAAAGGCAAAGCACTATCGCATATGTGGCGGCCAACAATTGTAACTGAGCTTGAGTATTTGTAAGATTTCATTTTCCTCATCATAAATTATGCTCTGGTTTAATGTAGCCTCTTGTTCTTGAAAGGTATTCTTGGTATGGAGCACGCAGCCCACTGCTATAGCATCTAAAGGAGAACCAAAACATCTATTGGCAATAGCAAGGACCATTTTGAGTAGCTCATCATCGGGCCTTTATGCTTGTGAACCAAATGCTTCTGTCCTGATTTTTTTTTTCTGTGCTGCTTAGATCCAAGTCCTTGATCTTACGGGATTTGATTTTCTCCATGGTCTGAGCAACATTATTATCACGAGTACATGTGACTACTAAACTACATGTAGTGCCACCTTGATATGAAGGTAGAACCTAAGCTTTCCCCACCCATAGCCATATATAGGCGTGGCCTCATGGTTCCATACATCATCTAATACGAGGAGGTAGCTTTCCTGATCGCTGCACTTTGAAGCTTGTCCAATGTTGAATCTCCACTCTCTTGACAACCAAACAATTTAGCTACTTCCACTTTTCTTTCAACCAAGAAATCCAAATCAAATTTTTCGGACACATACCACTACCGGATCCAAAGTGTTTGCCAGGACCCCGCCGGCAAAAAGTTTGCCGATGGCAAAGTCACGTTGCCATCGGCAAACTCCCATCGGCAACTCCGGCATCGGCAAAAATTTGTTTGCCGATGGCAACTGACCATGCCATCGGCAAACTATTCGCCGATGGCCGCGACCCCCATCGGCGACCAGGCCACGTCAGCCGCCCCGCCGTCAGGCTGACGGCGGGTTTGCCGATGGCTGACGCCACGTGGCCATCGGCAAACAATTATCTTTTCCGATGGCCACGGCCGTCGGCGTACCATTTTTTTTCTTTTGAAAATGTTTTCCAGGAATTTTTTTACCGATGGCCATGGCCATCGGCAAAGTTATGGTCAGTTTGCCGATGGCCATGGCCATCGGCAAACCTGGCTTCGCTGGGAATGTTTCCCCCATCGGCAAACCTGGGAAATTTTTTTTTCCTTTTTTTTCTGTTTTCTTCCATTTAGACCACATTTAATCACAACATCACACATATCCAACATTCATCACATATATTAGCAATAATACACCATTTCAACCATAATATAGCATGAATTCCGTATAGCATGTCCGAAATCATCCATACAAGTTCAAATGGCTCCATACAAGTCCAAATGGCTCCATACAAGTCCAAATTCATCCATACAAGGCCAACATCGGCAAAACATGTCTGACGTGGCACAACTCAAAATGGCAACGGGTACCCGAAACCTGAGAACCCGACGGG